>CM032447.1:181428117-181568117 GCA_019049505.1 Pachyrhynchus sulphureomaculatus | reverse complement strand
TTTAAATTAAACTGCTCAAAAATTTAAAACACTGTTTTAAGCTACAGTGCCCAAGAATTGAAATCACTGCAATAAATATAAAAATGTAAAATACAAATTATAAGGAGAAAAACAGTATCGTAACGTGACTTTAAAATTTCGGAAAAAATGAATGTTACAATATATAACTTGATTGGTTTTTCTTGGGTACTTAGGTTCTTTTGGAAAACACAAACTAGTCTATTTGACGTTTCGCCTTATTTTTTTTAGGCATTTTCAAAAATTCTTTATTTTTTAATATTCATTGTGTATATATACCCTGCAAGTCAACTATTTGTGTCACACAAGACGAACAAAA
This sequence comes from Pachyrhynchus sulphureomaculatus, assembly GCA_019049505.1. Taxonomy (NCBI): domain Eukaryota; kingdom Metazoa; phylum Arthropoda; class Insecta; order Coleoptera; family Curculionidae; genus Pachyrhynchus; species Pachyrhynchus sulphureomaculatus. The sequence continues at coordinate 181,567,780 of CM032447.1, read as the reverse complement.
TTCCGACATCGATTTTTTGCGGTCACCCTAATATATATATATATATATATATATATATATATATATATATATATATATATAAATATATATATATATATATATATATATATATATATATATATATATATATATATATATATATATATATATATATATATATATATATATATATATATATATATACATATATACATATATATATATATATATATATATATATATATATATATATATATATATATATATATATATATATACATATATATATATATATATATATATATATATATATATATATATATATACATATATATATATATATATATATATATATATATATATATATATATATATATATATATATATATATATATATATATATATATATATATATAATATATATATATATATATATATATATATATATATATACATATATATATATATATATATATATATATATATATATATATATATATATATATATATATATATATATATATATATATATATATATATATATATAGATATATAGATATAGATTGTAGATTTTATTTGGAACAAAACTATTCACCGAGATTAGGACTCAGAATTCATTAGAAATTCTTGACTTGGGTCGCTTCTATATATGATTTCTCAGGTGGTAATTGATTGATGTAGAATGCTTGGTTCCTCCCAAAGTGCATACTCGAAATACACATCAGGCTAATAAATTAGATCCTTATGAAGTTCAGGTTGTGATTTCTCGTACCACTCTTTTCAGGAATTCTTTTACATGGACAGCATTATTCCTCTGGAAAAAAAGGCTTGAATTTTCCACTGAGTACAACCTGAAGCCAACGTGACTTGCCATTTAATGGTATTTTTTTGGTCTCCACGACAAACGATTTATCATTATTATTAGCTCATTCCATTCGTAGTCGGATGTAAGCCTCCCCAAGTGGTCTCCAGTGAGCTCTGTTTGCTTTTTACATCCAATCGTGTCTCGCTTATCTTTTTATGTCGTCCATCCATCTTGTCCGTGGTCTACCTCTGCATATTTTATGTTCTCTAGGCCTGTTATCATTCATTTTTGCGATAAGCCCTGCCCAATTGCCCCTGAATTATATTATATATTTATATATTAAGGTGGACAAACAATTACTTACATTTACATCGTTGTTTCTAAAAGGATTTATTTCTTTTTTCAGTTTAGACTAAGTAAAGGTCTGTTCAGATTAGGTACAGTTATATTAATTAAAGATAATAAAATATAATAAAAAAGAAGCATATAATGCTATTAAAAAAAATTAATGTAATTTAAATAGGAAACAATATGTCGGTTATTTTTCTGAACAGCGCGGTTGGTATTATACACTGAAAGCAAACATGTCTGATGAGAGTCTGTGTTCATTCAAGTGCCCTGATACATTCAAAATGTTGTTTACTACGTATCTATTGATAACGTCTCTGTAAAACCATTTTTTACAAATGTTTTTAGGGTTCTTTGAAAATATGTCAGGTCTGTTGTATTCTTCTCTCTTTAATTCATTTCAGCCTTTTAACGTAAATTTAAGTAAGAAATGTTTATTACAAACTTGTATCAAACAGCTTTTATTTGTTTTTAGTTGTTTAATGGGCTAATTTATCAACATGAAATAACGAATAATTAAATCCGTTTTTAAATACCGTCAAATAGTCTTAATTTTATACAACTTAGATTAACACTTAATCAAGTTTACGGAAATTATCAACAATTACCGTTTCATTGGGTTATATTAGTAATAATAACGAACTTAAGTGCGTAGGGGTTTCTAATGAGGCATACAACTCTCTAGGAGGTAACGGCTCATAGCTTCGATTGTGGTAATTTGGACTTAAGAGGTATCCTGCATGTAGAGTAATATTAATTTTGATTATCCAATTATGCAATTACTCTGCAATGTATGATTAGGGCAATAAAATTTTTTTGACATGTCAACTGTTGTCAATAACTTTTTTAAAATTTACGATAATCCAAAGAACTGTAATCTGCTAATCAAAAAAAAATTAGAAATACTGATGGTACGAGGACTGACAATATTAGCTTCAGAAGTGTTAGATTAAAGCGATGTGTTTTCCTAGAATGCAATGCTCTGGAAGGAATCGAGCGACTACAAGAGTTGAGTATTCACAGAAGAGTTAATTCACTACCCATCTCTAGATATTCCCAAGGTTTCGGTTCACCAATTTAGTGAATGACTCTCTAGTGGATATAAGCTACCAAATGTAGAGAATGTTTGAGAGCTGAGTCACAAGCATGAGAGCAGTACTTCATCGATCGCATCATATAAGATTAAAGGCTGTGGTAAAATAAACAGATTTTTAGATTTTTCGACGTTTTGTCTATGATTACACAAAGAATCTTCAGGAATAAGGTAAAACTACACTATCTTCTGGGAATTTTTAATACTATATTGTTTGGGAGCCAGGAGTTTAGAGCTCTTCAGAAAATATTAAATACCGCCGGTGCAATATCTATTATTTTTGAAAGTACTGTGAAGTATACCTATTTCTGATGACAATATTGATTAAGCTCTATATATTAGTGACTTGCTAACAGATAGTTTTTAAGAAGTATGATGGTCTTGATATTCAGTTATATATTGGTATGAGTTGGTTTTTTTTGTAGACGGAATGTCCCAAGATACCGTTACTTTATCTTTTTACCAGAACGTCTAGAAGAGGAACGGTACCGTGTCATTCAGTGTCCATTGTAAATTTTATATTTAAATGTTGTTGATTGAGCTGATTCAAAAAAAGTTTAAGGCTTTCTTTATCGTTTAGTTAAATAATAATTTTTTTACCCAACTTACCTTATCTATAAAAAAAATTCCTGTTCATTTAGTATGGTGTATGTAGGAAAAACTCGCAGACCAATAGCAACTAGAATTAATGAATTAGAAATTATTTCAAGAAAAATCAAATAGTACAATAAGCTGTAGATGAACAACATTTTACAGCTCATAGCTTCATTGTAAGCGAATATTCTTGCTTTTGTCTCAAATTTCTGTAAATAAAAATTAAGGAAATTAATCGAAATTCACAAAAAGCCTAATAATATTACTAATTGCTTTAGTTACGGTCGGCATCACCCGCGGAAAACGATTACTAGTGGGTCACGACTCGATGAAGAAAGAAATCTGTTAATTGCTTCTTTTAAAGAACAATCTCCAGAGAAATTTAATAGCAATAAAAAATCTTTTAAAAATGTTACCAGGCAAAATATTACACAAGTACTAGTTAAGTTTGGCCGAATCTTACCAATTATCCAATGTTGTGCATAACTTAGTGTCAAATATTACTTTTTGCATCGTATACACTGAAATTATTTAAATATTATTTTTCACCGTAAGTACACTATTATCTAAAATTGATATGTCGCCGGCTAGACCTAAGACCTAGTAATTTATACTTTTGCAATTAGAACATTTTGCGATGAAGTTAACAATATAATTAATTAAGACTGCCGTTATCTATTTGTGAAAAGTTTTCATATATCATCATAGAAATTAAAGCTTAAAATTGGGAATTCAAAACAAAAAATATACAACGATCAAGTTTAACTTATAAAATTCAGTGAAGGACAAATACAGGCCAAGATTAGTTTTTTTGGTTAAGTTTTTGGATAGCACCAGTTTTTTTTCTACTTTTCCTATATGTACTTTTACCACAGTACTTTTGACCGACGAAAATTGCGGAGCTCTAGGTTATAGAATATATAAAAATATCATGAAGAAAGCGCATTCATACTAGAGTAAATTCGAAAAAATCATAAAAATTCAAAGAGTTGAGCTAGTTACTTACTAAAATGAATAAAAAAAAATCATAAAAAATGTACTACCTCTCATCGAGTTTAAAGGGGTACAAAACTCACCCAATTTGATATTACTTCACGTATAGAAAAGCTAAGCATAATAACATTAAATAAAAGAAAATGTGAACTTTAAGATTAACATTTTTTAAAATTTTGTAGTAAATCTTGAACTATTTTTATGTTTGAGGAAGGTCTCCGCAAGGAGAAAAATCTTGTATTTTCTACCATATTTATTATAAATATTAATTTATAAAATAGAAAAAAATGGGAAAATTTATTCTACTGTGAGAAAGTCACAAAATCTAGGCGACACAATTATGAACCAAATTCCATACCTATTTTTAAATTAGGGAAGGAAGGGGAAATTTTCCAAACCACAAACTGTGGTTAGATTTCGATAACAATTCTTAATGCTATCTTATACCTATATATTCAAGGCATTTTGACCATGTTTGGCATACCGGTTATTGACTAAGCTACGCTCTTGTGGTATATATTAAAGGTTTGACTTGTGAATTTATTCCGGAACTCTTCACTATCAATCCCGCTGAACCCTAGAGCACCATCCGCATTTCATTTTCTTTCTTCTTTACATTAACAATCTACTAGAAAAGAATTTAAAAAATTTATAGCTTGGCTTATGATAGAAAGATTATTTCTTAATTAATATTGAATGCTCGAACTTCTGCTGCTCATGTAAATATTCGTAGACAACAGGCATATAACTTAACGTGAAAGAAATTCTGTCTTACAGTACCTGTAATCGAGTAAAATCTAGCGCGATAAAAACCCAAAAGGCAGTTTTTTTCCAAAAATTATTAGCGTTACAGACATAGTTATGTCGGGACAGTCTATTCCATTAGCATCGTTACTAAACTTGATAGGCGTTAATTTGGGAATGAATATATTTTGACCTGATTATATTGCATTCATAGCAGAGAAGGTTTCTCAAAAGCTTGAAATATAATTTGGTACTGGAAAAATGTTTACTTCATAACAGATTATAATCCTGAGCAAAGCTCAAATTCGACCATCGCTGCTACCCATATTCATCATATTTTATCCTAAATAGTATATTGAAGACCAGCTGGAGACCTGAGACTACTCTATAAATATTTTTATGTCAAGTGTTCAGTGAATGTAACTAGCTTAAGGGTTCCTAGAACGGTTTATGCTAGAAATACTACTACATTATGAACGTGTGTGGTTCAGCTTGTTACTATTCGTGCTACTATCTGCCATTCACTACTCAGGACTATTTCCGTTTGGGCACAATGTGCAATTAGTTAAGACCATCGAGAATACGCCCCGCTCCTGTTGCATCTTAGAGATTTTCCAGCAGGGTGTGTCCTATACTCATAAAAAATTGTAATTAATATTGTGAGATGTTCATAAGGGTAACAGGAATTTTTCCAGGCCAACAAGTGCTTGTTGGAAATTCAACATTTCTAATTATATTGTACTTATAAATATTTGTATATTAGGGTTCTGCCACGGAATAACTATGATTGTATGCTTGTGTTATCACATAAATTTTGGTAACTTAATCAAAACCGAAATAATTGTTGCTTATATATGTGGAACATTAAGGATCATGAACAATTTTAAGTCTCATAATTGGAGAAAAATATCTCTCATCATTCTCGAACACGGCCAAAAGTCTTCTCTGCAGTTTTTGCTCTAATATAAGGTATGCAGAAACTTTTTTATTTGAAAATCTTCGTACACAATCATGAAAACAGTAGTTTCAGATACTCCAATTTCTTCAGCAAGCACTGGGATGTTCATTCATCCATCTGACTCCTGAAAATCCTCAACAAACATGATAGTTTCCACGGATCCTACCTCAACCGATCTACTTAATCTGGAGTCGTTCAGAATGCGCAACCGAAACTGTTTAGGCTAAAGTGGTATTCGAAAATAAGATGGCCCGTTATTGCTGTAAACTTGATATATTCTTTCATAAATAACTTTTGGTGGTAACTCTTCTTTAATAAAAAAACTTTTTCTCTGCGCTATGCTGCAAATGTACTTTCATTCATTTTTCCCAAGAAAATCGTAAATCTAAGAAACAAAACGAAATCGGATCAAATATCCTCAAAGTACTTAAAACAGCGACAGTATTTTTTTTACGTGACGTCATTTTAATAGCTATATAGATACCTTGAAAAATATAAAAACTATCAACCTTTTTGAGGACTTTCAGCTGTCAGATGGCCGAATGAAGAGCTCAGTGTTTGCTGTAGAAGCTGGAGTATCCAAAACTACGGTTTTCAAGATTGTCTATAAAGACTGAGGGATGAGACAAGTTTCTGCACGATGAATCCTTAAACTCCCTAACATCAGTGCATAAACTAACAAGGAAAGAAACTTTTCAAGAACATTTGGCCGCTTTCGAGAATATCGGGAGATGTTTTGCTCGAATCGAGCCACACGTGACGAGACTTGGAGTTTAATTGGGATCATTCCATGATCCAGGAGTCGGTGCTCTGGCTTCTAATACGCTTTCCACCTCCAAAGAAGGCAAAAACTTAGTCACCTACTAGGAAGTTGATTGCGATCGTTTCTTAGGTCTACAAAGGAATTTTGTTTATTGGATATATGGAAATTCAGTACATAAATAATCGACTGGTTTGCAAAATCTCAAGTAGGCCAATAGAGAAAAATGTTCGAATTTATGAAGAATCAAAACTCTGCTGTTGAACAGCGTGTACACAAGGCTTGCATAGTGTAAGCTACTACCGAAAGGTATGGATTTATCGAGTTATAACATCCACCCTATTGCCCTGTGTTAGCGCCTTGTTACTTTTTATTCTTCGAACGTCTGAAGAGATGCCTCAAAACAGAAAGTTTTAGTCAGATGGTGAGTTGGAAGCTACTGTAGCCTGTATTTCAGACACAATAAAAAGAAATTTGTGATATCGAATGAAACAACTCAAGAAACGCTGTACAAAGTATATTAGTGTAAATGGTAGTTATGTAGAATTAACAAGAACTCAACATTTACAGTATTGATGAGATTTAGCTCAGCGCAGGCACGTTGGACGAACAGCCACAATGTGCTTGCGCCTGAGCTAGTTTGTATAATAGTATCCTTTTTGGTACGGGTTCATTTAGCGGTAAAATTCAGTTTCGCTCTTTTTTTAATATTTCAAAAATTTTCGAATTTGAAAAAAAAGTATTGAATGTGCTTCTGCATAACCCCGCGAATCACCAATTTCAATATATGCAGTAATTTCCATCACACGCTCTATATAGGAGGGTTGTGTAAAAAATAAGGTTCCCACATTTTTTTCAGGTGGAAGGCATTTTTTATTTGAACTGAAAAATACATCATTGGAAAGCTTAATTTCTTAGCTATTTTTCAACATATTCTCCAGATTTTTCCACGCATTTTTGTTGACGACTAATCCACTTTTGGAATCCCGCTTCAAAGAAGTCCGCCGCCAGTCCGTGGAGGAATTTGATGACCGCTTCCTGCACTTCTTCATCAGTCTCGAAACGTTGTCCACCCAAGTGTTACTTTAATTTTGAAAAGTCACTCGGTGCAAGATCAGGAATGTAGGGAGCATGTTCAACGAGATCCCAGCCAAAAATTGTCGATTAAATCCTTGGTTTGGCGAGAGACGTGCGGGGCGCGCATTGTCGTGGTGCAGTCTAACGCCTTTTGTCAGTCTTCCTCTCCGGCGATTTTGGATGGTTCTTCTAAGTTTTTTTCCAGGCCTCACAATAATTTTCTGAATTTATTGTGATCCCTCGAGGCATAAACTCAACAAGCAGGACACCCTTACGGTCCCAAAAGACCGTAACCATCACTTTCCCTGCGGACAGCGTCTGCTTGAACTTCTTCGGTTTAGGCGATCCGGTATGGCGCCATTGTCGCGATTGTTGTTTTGTTTCCGGGGTGACGTAATGAAACCACGTTTCATGCCCGATAACAATGGAGTCTAAGAAATCTTCGGTATTCTCGGCGCATTCTCGAAGAAACTCCTGGGCACACTTGACGCGATCGGCTTTGTGGGGTTCTGAAAGCATGTGCGGGACCCACTACGCACACACCTTGTGATAACGTAACCTTTCAGTCAAAATCGCGTGGATTGTTTTTTCACAAACCTCAGGAACCCGGGCAGCCAGTTCCCGAATCGTTATCCTCCTATCCTCGAGCAGAATTTGCTCAATCTTCGACACAACTTCGTCGGAGATCGATGGCCTTCCGCTTCTTCGCTCATTGTGGATGTCTGTGCGTCCTTCGGAGAACTCCCTACACCATTTGCGGACGTGTTGAACGCTGATACAAGCTTCCCCATAAACTTCACACAACTGCCTATGAATATCAACCGGTGGTAACTTTTTAGCGTGCAAAAATCGGATTACCGCACGAACTTCGCACCTGGCGGTGACGGCGATCGAGGGTTCCATCGCGGATGGCTGTCAGGCCGGCACTGAACGTCGCAGCGAGTTCTACCAAGGCGGGATCTAGAGTGGGGGAATCAGCGCACACGGCGGTGTTGCCGGATTTCGCCTAGCATCGCGCGCGGCGAGTTTACAGCGTTGGGAACCTTATTTCTTACACAACCCTCGTATATATATATATATATATATATATATATATATATATATATATATATATATATATACAGTGGCGAACAAAAGTATGGAAACATTTAAATTCCCATCTCTAGTCTTAACATTTAAACGATTTACAATTACAATATTTATTTATTAATAGTATATGTACATGCTAACAAGCATTTTAAAGACTAAAACAGTTATTGTTTATTAGAAATGTGCTTAGTTTTTAACGTAACAAAATTATGCACAAACAAAAGTATGGAAAATAAAAATTCCACAAAGACGACTAAGGTGTCGAAAATATTTAGTATTTAATGGGATATCCTTTTGCGTCAATCACTGCTTGACATCCTCTGCCCATAGAGTCAATAAGCCTAGCACAAAAATCGGGTGGTATTTTTTTCCCATTCTTGTTTTAATGCGATCCAAAGTTCCTAACGGTTTTTTTATTTTCCTTTTCCTAATTTGTTTATCCAGATACTGCCAAAGATTCTCTATCGGGTTCAAATCAGGTAATTGTGAAGGCCAGCGCATCACCCGAATCCTTTGTTCAGGAAACCAATTTTTGGCCAAGCGAGATGTGTCTTTTGGGTCATTGTCTTGTTAAAAAATCTATGACAGTGGCAAATTTTCTTCATAAGGAATCGAATTATTTTCCAATATCTTAAGATACGTTTGACCATCCATTCTACCATAACCAGTAGAATCACTTCCAAGGAGATTGAACCTACTGTCGTTACTAAAGATTACTAGAGACCACTGATTTTGAGTCCAGTCTTTATGTTCCTTAGCATATTTCAATCTCCCTTTTTTGTGGCGCTTTGCAAGGAGTGGCTTTTTAACAGCACGTCTACTATGGAGATTTTTCAGATAACAGACGATGCCTAATAGTCATGTCTGACACCAATACACCCTGACATTCCTGCCTTAGTTCTTTATTAATAGCAGTTTTCTTGGATAGACATTGACCAAAACACACATCTCGCTTGGCCAAGAATTGGTTTTCTGAACAAAAGATTCGGATGATGTGCTGGCCTTCACAGTCACCTGATTTGAAACCTATAGAGAATCTCTGGCACTATCTGGATAAACAAATTAGGAAACGAAATATAAAAAACCGGGACGAACTTTGGACAACATTAAAACAAGAATGGGAAAAAATACCACCCGGTTTTTGTGCTAGACTTATTGACTCTATGGGCAGAAGATGTCAAGCAATGATTGACGCAAAAGGATATCCCACTAAATATTAAATATTTTCGACATCTTAGTCTTCTTAGTGGAATATTTATTTCATAACAAAAATGTTTCCATACTTTTGTTTGGTTAAAAACTAAGCATATTTCTAATAAGCAATAATTGTTTTAGTCCACAAAATGTTTGTTAACATGTACACGATTAATAAATAAATATTGCAATTGGAAACCGTTTAAATGTTAAGACTAGAGATGGGAATTTAAATATTTCTATACTTTTATTCGCCACTGTATATGTATTTATAATACAATGAAATTCCGGGTTTCAATCCGTTCTTCTAACAATGAATTTGCACGACGTTTCGCCAAAATCTCATTTAGCACTTGCTGCTGCTACTCGATAATGTGATCTTGCTGCTGCTACCGCTCGAAGCTAACTCGTTCAACACAACACAACAAATTCATTGTTAGACGAACGGATTGAAACCCGGAATTTTAATGTATTACATACCACCATCCGTGAAAATCTCTATTGTAACATATATATATATATATATACATATATATATATATATATATATATATATATATATATATATATATATATATATATATATATATGTATATATGTATATACATGTATATATATATATATATATATATATATATATATATATATATATATATATATATATGTGTATATATATAATATATATATAAATATATATATATATATATATATATATATATATATATATGTTACAATACAGATTTTCACGGATGGTGGTATGTAATACATTAAAATTCCGGGTTTCAATCCGTTCGTCTAACAATGAATTTGTTGTGTTGTGTTGAACGAGTTTAGCTTCGAGCGGTTGGCACTACAAATCTGCTAAATGGGAAGATCTAATGGAATATTTTCGAACTTTCCCTTGGTTAGACGTTTGTTTTCGATCCGATGTCCCATCTAACTGCGCCAAGGAGGTTTCCGATGATATTTTCACCGGTATGGAGGCTTACATCCCTTTTTCGAAGAAATGCCCTTCCAACGGCAAGCCTTGGTTTGACCGAAAATGCAAAGAAGCTGTTGCTTCTAAACATCTTGCATACCGACATTGGCGTGAAAATCCTAACACCATAAATCGTAACACCTTTGTTCGTGCCAGGAACGGATGCAAAGAAATTATCGACGAAACCAAGGAGGCACACAATCAACGGATTAGAAACAAACTTCTTCTCGCTTGTCCCAACAATTCCAGGCCCTTTTGGTCAGTCGCTAAGGCAGTCAAAATTTCACCAAATCCACCATACCACCACTCACACGGCCAGATAATTCTATTGCAACGACACCTGTTGAGAAAGCGAACTTGCTGGCTGAACTCTTTGCTTCACATTCTACTGTCGATTTCCAAGGAAAAACACCACCTAATATTCCCATAGTGCAGTCAAGGAAGCCCGATATTGTCTTCAGGCAGCGTATCATAAAACGTATTTTGATGAAGCTAGACACGAAAAAGGCTTCTGGCGCCGACGGAATACCTGCCATAGTTCTCAAAAACTGTGCGAGGGAACTAACACCAGTTTTCTGTAGACTTTTCAAGCTATCTTACAGAAAGGGAATATTTCCTTCCTGCTGGAAATGTGCCACAGTTCAACCAATACCTAAAAAAAAAGGCAAGAAGACCTTGCCAAATAACTACCGACCAATCGCACTGCTTTCAATAATATCGAAAGTCATGGAAAAGGCTATCAATCAGCATCTTCTAAAATATCCTGAAGGATTCAACATTATTAGCGATCACCAATATGGCTTTCGTAAATATATATCAACAGGAGATCTCTTGACTTATGTAACACATATTTGGAACAACGCAATTGAACACTTTGGAGAATCTCGGGCGGTTGCTCTTGACATATCCAAGGCATTCGACAGTGTTTGGCACGATGGGCTGTTGGCTAAGCTACGTTCTTATGGTATGTCTGAAAAGTTCTGTTTGTGGCTTTCATGTTCCCTCAGAGAGCGTTCTTTGCGAGTAGCAGTCGACGGATTTCTTTCTAACACCTTCACTATCGACGCCGGTGTACCCCAAGGCTCCATACTGTCTCCTACTCTCTTTCTCATTTATATTAATGATCTGCTGGAAAAGACCGAGAATCCAATCTACAGCTTTGCAGATGACAGTACACAAGTTAACGTTGCTGAACCCGACATAGTTATGTCGGGGCACTCCATTCCCCTAACATCGTCACTCAATTTGTTGGGCGTTTGGGAGCAAATATGTCCTGGCATGAACATGTTGCAGGCATAGCAAGGAGAGCTTCTCAGAAGTTGGGAATATTATTTAGAACCAGAAAGCTTTACACTTCACAACAACTGTTAATTCTTTACAAAGCTCAAATTCGACCAACTATGGAATACTGCTCCCGTGTTTGAGGCTCCGCTCCCAAACATACACTGCATTTGTTGGATTCTATTCAGAGAAGAGCTGTTCGTCTGATTGGAGACCCGGAACTGACAGGTGGCCTTGATTCGCTGGAACATCGAAGAACGGTTGGCGACTTGAGCCTATTCTACAAGTATTTTCATGGAAAGTGTTCGAAGGATGTGGCTGTTTAATTCCTCCCAGAGTGGTGCACGTTAGAAGTACACGTCACGCTAATACTTCACATCCGTATGAGGTTCAGCTTGTTACTCCTCGTACAACGCTTTTCAAGCAGTCATTTATATGGAGAACATCATCCCTTTGGAATAATTTGCCCAGGACTGCGTTTTTTCCCACCGAGTACAATTTACAGCGATTTAAGAACAACTTGAATCGCTTTCTCCGCACACGTGTCGCTCCTGTAGCGCTTTAGGGACTTCCCTGTAGCACGTGTATATATATATATATATATATATATATATATATATATATATATATATATATATATATATATATTCTATATTCAACATAATCAAAAAGCTCTTCTCTACTCATTTGACCAATGGCCTGATCCAACTTTAGCCTAGTGTATCGTTACCGAATAATTAACTAAGTTATTCCTGGCATATTAAACCCAATTAATGCACGCCTAAGATCTATTAATTTATCGAGTTAATTAGTAAACTGTATTGGTAAGCGACATCGTAATGCTAATATGATTTTTTTACATTCAACACCTAAAACTGAAAAAAAAGGTTTTATTTGTTTTATAAGCTATAGTGCTAAAAATTTGGATGGATAATTACGAAATTAAAAGTGTTAATAATTTGTTAAAATAAATTAAATTAAACAAAAAATGTTCCGTTTTGCTGAGTCACTAAAACAGTAACTAAATCATAGTATTGCAGTAAAAATTACAAAAACGAGGATATCTCATATATACAATCAAAAAAGGACACCTCGGCTTTCTTATAACAAATTTTTTCATATTTATAACCCACTTTAAAAATATTTAAACAATATTACATACCATACATACGTATGTAGGTAATGTTGTTTAAATGTCGCAGTATTAATGTACTGTTAGTTTATACAAGGGTCCCAATCTCAAAAATCTGCCAAACTACTAGACCAATTTCAATGAAACATTTCGAGAAGCTAGAAAGACAAACTAAGGACTTTGAATCATGGCCTAGAGAAATGTATTTCAAAAGTCCTTATCGGAATTCTCACAGGATACTGTACACTGAAAAGGCAATATGACCGTGTTAAGTGAGAACCACGACTAGATATATCTGGAATATCTGGAGGATAAGAAGACGCAGCTTTACTTTATATGTGCATGTGAGGAGCTGGGAAGATGCAGATACGAGGACTTCAAAACGGCGGTGTCGGCACCCTGACGTGAGGTAATATCTTAAATTTGATGTTTAGGCCCGCGAGGTTTTGCGATGATCGTCGTGGCTAGGCCGATTGGGGAAGGTTTTTTTGGGTTGACACAGACGACGTCTGTGGTCTATTTGCTAGATAGTAAACCTCCCCATAATTACTACTACTACTAAGATAATAAAAGAATCATTCAAATCGGTTTTGTGGTTCAAAAGCAATTAATCGATTTTTGAGAGTAGGTATTTCTATATATATATATATATATATATATATATATATATATATATATATATATATATATATATATATATACATATTATATATATATATATATATATATATATATATATATATATATATATATATATATATATATATATATATATGACTATTTTGCAGTTCATTTTTGGCAGCACGTCTTCTCTGAGACCTACTCCTTTTCAACAAATTTCTTACCTCTATACGACACAGTTTTTCATTTATTTTAACCAACAGTACGATACAGTTTTTAGCATCGTATAGCTTCCTTTCTTCGGCAAGTGAAGTCGGGGATAGGAAAAGAAGTTACGTGGTGCTAATTCAGATGAATATCTCATACACACACATACTTAGTTTTTTGCTCTAATGAACGAACCATGAGATTGTAAATCAACTTATAGAAGCCATAGATCGAATTTAATTTAGGAAGTTTCTGACCCTTGGCTAAAATCTTTATTTTGGAATTTCTGATTAATCTTCAATCAGTCTTAAGAATAATGCCCTTTTTGAATGTTAACTTCGCTCAATTCAGTTTTTGACGACCCATCTTTTCATTTCTAAACGTTTCGCCACTACTTTGAGAATCTGGCAAGCATTTTGAAATCACTCAATTTATTTAACCAAATTTAACATAAAATTCAACTGCGCGTTTTGTTTGGAAATCATTTCCGCGCTATTTATTAAAACACACTGTAGCTCTTACCAGTATAACTAGGCCTAAAACAATATCATGTGACAGCTGATACAGCGCTAATAAAGGTCGATTTCGAAAACAAAAAATACATTTACTGGCTATTTATTTTCGAAAAGTGGCTTCTTGAACAAAGGATGTACTATGTTAATTAGATCATACAAAGAAAACTACATAAATATTTTTTAATTTTTAAACGGTCCACCGTTATAAGAAATTAGCATATTAAATCGAATAACACATGTATTTTATTTACCGTTCACACTTGCCAGTACTCCTACATAATATCATATTCTGAAATATTAGTACAGACTGTAAAACAGATATTGCCTCCTACGTAACGTAAAAATATAAGAGCAACGGACTTTTCATGAAAGAAAAGAACAATGAAAACAACATGTGGCTTTTTTAAATTTATTTATTAAATAACAAGTTATATACACAGGGTGTCCCATATGTATGTATGGACGAATAATTCCACAGCATTTATTTTATCAGTGTATCTTTTTTTTTTTATGGGTCTAGCACACGTGCTACAGGGAAATCCCTAAAGCGCTACAGGAGCGACACGTGTGCGGAGAAAGCGATTCACGTTGTTCTTGAATCGCTGTAGATTGTACTCGATGGGAAACACAGTCCTGGGCAAACTATTCCAAAGGTATGATCTTCTCCACATAAAAGACTGCTTGAAAAGCGTTGTACGAGGAGTAACAAGCTGAACCTCGTACGAATGTGAAGTATTAGCGCGACGTGTACTCCTAACATGCACCGCTCTGGGAGGAATTAAGCGGGCCACATCCTTCGAACACTTTCCATGAAAGTACTTGTAGAATAGGCTCAAGTCGCCAACCGTTCTTCGATGTTCCAGCGAATCAAGGCCGTCGGTCAGTTCCGGGTGTCCAATCAGACGAACAGCTCTTCTCTGGATAGAATCCAACAAATGCAGTGTACGTTTGGGAGTGGAGCTCCAAACATGGGAGCAGTATTTCATAGTTGGTCGAATTTGAGCTTTGTAAAGAATTAACAGTTGTTGTGGAGTGTAAAGCTTTCTGGTTCGAAACAATATTCCCAACTTTTGGGAAGCTCTCCTTGCTATGCCTGCAACATGTTCATGCCAGGACATATTTGCTCCCAAATTAACGCCTAACAGATTGAGTGACGATGTTAGAGGGATGGAGTGCCCCGACATAACTATGTCGGGTTCTGCAACGTTAACTTTTTTAGAAAAAACTGCCGCCTGGGTTTTTGTAGCGTTAAATTCCACTTGGTTACTGTCACCCTAAGATAGAATCTCTTCCAGGTCTTTGTTAAGTTGAATGACTTCCTGCTGTCTGCGGATATTCGTCTGAGTAGTCGATGTCCGAGCATTCAAAGTGAATGAAGAGATAAGTGTACTGTCATCTGCAAAGCTGTAGGTTGGATTCTCGGTCTTTTCCAGCAGATCGTTAATATAAATAAGGAAGAGAGTAGGAGATAGTATGGAACCTTGGGGCACACCGGCGTTGACAGTGAAGGTGTTAGAAAGAAATCCGTCGACTGCCACTCGTAAAGAACGCTCTCTGAGGAAACATGAGAGCCACAAACAGAACTTTTCAGACATACCATAAGAACGTAACTTAGCTAACAGCCCATCGTGCCAAACACGGTCAAATGCCTTGGATATGTCAAGAGCAACCGCTCGAGACTCTCCAAAGTGTTCAATACAATTGCGTTGTTCCAAACATGTGTTACATAAGTCAGAAGATCTCCTGTTGATCTATTTTTACGAAAGCCATATTGGTGATCACTAATAATGTTGAATCCTTCAAGATATTTTAGAAGATGCCGACTGATAGCCTTTTCCATGACTTTCGATATTATTGAGAGTAGTGCGATTGGTCGGTAGTTATTTGGCAAGGTCTTCTTGCCTTTTTTAGGTATCGGCTGAACTGTGGCACATTTCCAGCAGGAAGGAAATATTCCCTTTCTGTAGGATAGGTTGAAAAGTCTACAGAAAACTGGTGTTAGTTCCCTTGCACAGTTCTTGAGAACTATGGCAGGTATTCCGTCAGCGCCAGAAGCCTTTTTGGTGTCTAGCTTCATCAAAATACGCTTTATGATACGCTGTCTGAAGACAATATCGGGCATCCTTGACTGCACTATGGGAATAGTAGGTGGTGTTTTTCCTTGGAAATCGACAGTAGAATGTGAAGCAAAGAGTTCAGCCAACAAGTTCGCTTTTTCAACAGGTGTCGTTGCAATAGAATTATCTGGCCGTGTGAGTGGTGGTATGGTGGATTTGGTGAAATTTTGACTAACCGCCTTAGCGACTGACCAAAAGGACCTGGAATTGCCGGGACAAGCGAGAAGTTTGTTTCTAATCCGTTGATTGTGTACCTCCTTGGTTTCGTCGATAATTTCTTTGCATCTGTTCCTGGCACAAACAAAGATGTTACGATTTATGGTGTTAGGATCTTCACGCCACTGTCGGTATGCAAGATGTTTAGAAGCAACAGCTTCTTTGCATTTTAGGTCAAACCAAGGCTTGCCGTTGGAAGGGCATTTCTTCGAAAAAGGGATGTAAGCCTCCATATCGGCCAAAATAACATCGGAAACCTCCCTGGCGCAGCCAGATGGGTCGTCGGATCGAAAACAAACGTCCAACCAAGGGAAAGTTCGAAAATATTCCATGAGATCTTCCCATTTAGCAGATTTGCAGTGCCAAATCTTGCGCGGTTTGGGCGCCTCTCTATCACTGATTGGTAGAATACTCGATGTCGAAAGTAGTCTATGGTCGGAAGAACCTAACGGCGTATCAAAAAAATGTTTAAATAAAAGTTATAGAGTGTTATGTGGCGCACATGCTGATGTTGACAATAAAATGTTTTGAACTGTCAGTTCGAAGAAATTACGCCATCTTAATTTTTTTTAAAAATAGAAAGCCCTGTATATTATTTTACTTTGAGTCCTACTAAAAATTCTAAATGGTATTTGTATGTTTAAATTGACCTGTTTTGGAATTATTGATATTTGAAATTAAGATCACATTAAAAAAAAAATTTAAGCTGGCTTGTGTCAAACATTTACTGCCAGGTAACGACTAAACGGATCATAAACTGATTTATTGACGAAAACGTTTATTGCTGTGTTTTGTGAAAATGCAATTTGAGCGTAATATTATAATGGTACATTTAACAGAAACCGAACGAATCACTTTGTTAATGATAGTTCTTTACGGAGACCGTAGGAGAACACAACAGGAGGTGTGTGGTCTTTTTAACGCAGAATATCCGAATCGAGAACCCATTACCCAATCTGTAGTTAGCAAAACATTTAAACATTCAAGACAATCAGGTCATGTTAAGGATCGTTCTAAATCTGGACCTACAAAAGTTAAAACAAGCGATACTAAAAATATAGATGATTTATTGGAAATTACAGAAAATTCTCATAGAGCCACTCGTCAGCTTTGCTTAGACCACAACATAAGTAAAGGTACCTTAAGTCGTATAGTTAATGAAGAAAAATTGCATCCATACAAATCCATTTTATTGCAAGAATTATCTGAAGATGACTACGATAGACGTGTTGCATTTTGCGAGGTCATGATGGAACGAATCAATAATGATCCTAACCTAATTCATAATATGATTTTTTCTGACGAAATCACATTTTGTCTTAACGGAAGAGTTAACTGGCATAACTGCCGGTACTGGTCTACTGAGAATCTCCACTGGATAATCGACAGTCATTCTCAAAGACCACAAAAGATAAACATGTGTGCAAGGATTTGTGGACGTCATATCATTGGTCCCTTTATTATCGATGAAAATCTTACAGGACAGCGGTATTTACAGTTACTCCAAGAGCAAGTTATTCCAACTTTTGCAGGTCTTTTTCCCGATGAAAATAATTTGGATACCCCTAACAGGAATCTGTGGAATCAACAGGACGGCGCACCTTCTCACTATGAACTCAATGTTCGTAGATATTTGGATGTGATTTTTCCTAATTGATGGATAGGCAGAAGAGGTGCTGTAGAATGGCCTGCAAGGAATCCCGACTTCACGCCACTCGTTTTTTTTATGGGGTCATTTCAAAACCAAAGTTTACCAAAGTGAAGAAACTGTAGAAGATTTACAACAAAGAATTCAATATGAAGTAGCACAGATCACCCCGGATTCTATGCAAAACTCTGTTCAAGCTGTTTATGACAGATTGGTTCATTGCCTCGCCTCGTTAACGATAGACATTTTAAGCAATTGTTACCCTAAAAATAAACCTAGAGTATTTATTAATAGTTTTTTTTTTGTCTTTTTTATTTTAAATTTCAAATGACAATAATTCCAAAACAGTTCAATTTAGAATTTTTAGTAGGACTCAAAAATAAAATAATATACAGGGCTTTCCATTTAAAAAAAAATCAAGAAGGTGTAATTTCGTCGAACTGACAGTTCAAAACACTTTATTGTCAACGTCAGCATATGTGCCGTATAACAGCCTATAACTTTTATTTAAACATTTTTTTGATACAGTGATTAATAAATACTGTGGAATCATTATCAATAAAATAAAAATTTCGAACGTGGCACATACATCTAACAAGGAGATGAGGTCTATAGTTTTTGCATGATATCGCTTGAGCCCGAGGAGAGGAAAAAATAAATACAATATATGTGAATATACAGTAGTACACTGAACCTAGTATAAAACTTTTACTACTGATCAATTCGAAAATATTTCGTTAATGAACTTTCTGTGTTTCTTGTTTGTATATAGAATACAGAACCTTGAAAATGTTAAATTTCTGATATTTTTATTTCCGTCCATCGATAAAATATTTTAATTTTTATATCTTAACACGTAGGCTGAAAAGTTTTTGATCTAGCTACATAAAACACATTTTTTTGTAAAATTCGACATTATCCATCAATATATCAAACTTCTTCATTGGAGCCAAATCTCCTTCCCGCGAGCATTTTTTTGAGATCTGCGAATAGATAATTGCCGCTGGAAGCCAAATCTGGAGAATATGATAGGTGAGGAAGCAATTCGAACTTCAGTTCATGCAATTTTGTCATCGTAACCATTGACTTGCGACATGGTGCCTTGTCTTGATGAAAGAGTACCTTTTTCTTGGTCATTTGGGACCGTTCCTTTGCCATTTCTGCCTTCAAACGCACCAATAACTTTATATAATATACGCTATTGATGATTTCTCCCTTCTCAGCATAGTCGATGAAAATTATTCCATACAAATCCCAAAATACAGAGGCCAAAACCTTTCCAACCGACTGTGGTGTCTTTGGTCGCTTCAAGCGGCTTTCACCTGCTGCTGTCCACTCAGCTGACTCCCGATTTGATTCTGGTGTGTAGTGTAGTGGTAAACAGGTCCAAACAGCGCTCAAGATCATCAACACGTTGTTGTTTTTGGTCCACTGTAAGCAAACGCGGTACCCATTTTAAACAAAGCTTTCTTATGCCCAAATGTTCATACAAAATATAACCAACACATTCTTTTGACATCTTTAGGGTGTCAGCTATCTCACGCAATTTCACTTTTCGGTCATCCAAAACAATTCTATCGATTTTTTTAAAGTTTTTCGGTGTAACCACCTCATTTGGGCGTCTAGAGCGTTCAGCATTATTTGTATCTATACTACCGCATTTACATTCAGCATACCAGTAAATGATGAGTGATTTTCCAAGGGCAGAGTCGCCGTAACACTTATTAAGCCATTGCTTTGTTTCTTTTTCCATCAAAAAGCAGTGTTTAATCAACACACGAAATTCGATTTTTTCAATTGGTTCGAAAATATCCAAAGTAGCGTCACTAAAACCACTGTAACTTGCAAACTAATAGTTGAAATGTCATAAAATTTTGACACGTATCGTTTAAAGGTTGGTACTTTCTAAAAATTATATGGATTTTTTAAAAGGGCGACATCAGTGTGAAAGTTAGAAAACATATTAAGGATTCACAGATCTGGGTCTGTAAGGATATTTGAAGTTAAAGTTAGAAGACAAACTAGTCTACTAACCATATTCGATATCACCACAGAGATCATAATCGCCATATCCATGAGACTGAAAATATAACTACAGCCGTAACAACGAATTAAGAAAAATATATCAGGGTTATTGTCAGAATTAATGTGATTGTACGAGGCTGGTTTGAAAAGTCCGTGCAAAAATAAAAACTACTTATGTGTTTGGGGTAAACCTTTTTTATTTTTCGACATAGTCTCCTATTAGGCTTATACACTTCGTCCAACGATGTTCTAGTTTGTTGATACCTTCCGAATAATAGGATTTGTCCAAGTCTGCAAAATATCCATTAGTGTCTGCAATTACCTCCTCGTTTGAATAAAAATCTTTGTCCCGCCAGCCATTTCTTCAAATTGGGGAACAAATAGTAGTCCGAGGGAGCCAAGTCTGGAGAATAGGGGGGATGTGAAACGAGTTGGAATCCTATTTCCATTAATTTTGCGACCACAACTGCTGAGGTGTGTGCTGGTGCGTTGTCGTGATGGAAAAGGACTTTCTTGTGGGCCAATCGCGGACGTTTTTCTTGCAGCTCGGTTTTCAAACGGTCCAATAACGATGAATAATATTCACCTGTAATAGTTTTACCCTTTTCCAGATAGTCGATGAGGATTATCCCTTGCGAATCCCAAAAGACAGTCGCCATAACCTTTCCGGCCGAAGGAACGGTCTTCGCCTTTTTTGGTGCAGATTCTCCCTTGGTAACCCATTGTTTAGATTGTTGTTTGGTCTCAGGAGTATAATAATGTATCCATGTTTCATCCACAGTAACGAAATGATGCTTAAAGTCCTCCGGATTCTTCTGGGACAGCTGCAAACCATCCTTGCAACACTTCACACGATTCCGTTTTTGATCAAGCGTGAGCAATCGCATCACCCATCTTGCGGATAGCTTTCTCATGTCCAAATGTTTATGCAAAATATTATGTACCCGTTCAGTCGAGATGCCCACAGCACTAGCAATCTCACGCACCTTAACTCTTCTGTCATCCATCACCATATCATGGATTTGATCAATGATTTCTGGAGTCGTAACCTCCACAGGCCGTCCAGAACGTTCAGCGTCACTTGTGCCCATATGGCCAGTCCGAAAATTTTGAAACCACTTATAAACTGTTCTAATCGAAGGTGCAGAGTCACCATAATGTTTATCAAGCTTCTCTTTAGTCTCCTGAGGCGTTTTGCCTTTCATAAAGTAATGTTTAATCACCACACGAAATTCTTTTTCGTCCATTTCTTGAAAATCACTCGACTTCCTTGATTCACACGAATGCCAAACACAAAGAAATAGACCAATATGGCTGAAACTTGGTGTGCGTTCATTCAAGAGATGCTACTAACTAAACATGACCTCAATACGCGCCGGTGGTGCTATCTCTCGGACTTTGCACGGACTTTTCAAACCAGCCTCGTAATACACGTGTTTTAGGTTCCATAATAACATCGAGAAATGATAATAAAGTAGTTAGTCTTCTGACCTAAATCACCAATGTACTGCCATAACCTAGTCCGTGAATTCTTTGTACGTTTTCGACTTCTAAGTTTTCTATTGTCTGTTACTCTTAGTCATTATGAAGGTAACCTATAATATTCTTCCATGGATCCCTATCCTGTACAAGATGAGAAGCTAGATGTGCTGGAATTCGTCACTTGGTCCAGCCATCGGCTTGATGAGCGTCCTCTTGAGCGTTTACCAGCGATATGACCCTCTCTTGTGGAAATATGACCAAAATATTCCAGAACTTTAACCTTAACCTCAACTATTAACTTTTGTGTTATGCTCAGTCCTCTAAGGATGAAGACGTTTAGGCGATGCGCAGTCCAGGATACGCGAAGCATACGACGCCGGCACCAATTCCAAAGGCATCAATTTTTGCACGGTCACTTACCTTTACTGTCCAAGTTTCTGCAGGGTATATAAACACAGAAAACACGAGGGAATGAACTAGTTTCTTTTTAGTTCCTAAAGTGATGCTTTGATCTTTCCATACCCTAGTCATGTGCGTCATAGCTGTTTTTTACTACGCCAATATATTTCTTTATTTCTTCGATAGAATCAGCTCTATTTGTTTTTAGATATATATATATATATATATATATATATATATATATATATATATATATATATATCTAAAAACAAATAGAGCTGATTCTATCGAAGAAATAAAGAATATATTGGCGTAGTAAAAACAGCTATATATATATATATATATATATATATATATATATATATATATATATATATATATATATATATATATATATGTATATAAGTTCTCTACAGTGTCGCAGGCAGCCATCCGATCTACATCAGGCCTATTGTTAGTTGGTCTATCCATTTATCATTACTGTTACTGATAATGATCAAAAAATCATATTTAGTAACATTCTGACAGCATCCCACGTAATCGTGATTTTGTATTGGTAATAAAGTTAGTTTCTTCTATGCTATTTTTATTTGATCTGTGAACGTTGTAGTCTACACCTTATCTTTTTAGTACCATAATTAATACTTTCTATATCCTGTTTTGCATATTTTCTCATTTCTTGCTATTAAAACGATTGCGAAATGATTAATTTTTCTGCAATATTCAAACAATCAGTTAGTCAATTCGATAAGGGAAATTGAGACGTCCAGTAAGCAAAAATGCCTTTTGGTTTTTAAAATAACTTTTTTGAGTACTTTGAAACTCGATGCAATGAAAATAATTTGCACTTTTTTCTTATGATTTCTTTAGTTAAAGGTGGATATAGGTATTGTTATTTTAGTCCATTTTGTTGACATAGCATATATACTTTAAAAGAAATTTTTAGCTTAAGGGACAATTTGAAATTTGCTTGAAACACATTTTACTGGTGGTTTACGAGCACGGCACACATCCTTACATTTAAATATAGAGCTAAATTTGCGTTTATAGTCAAAAATAATAAGTTTTCCTTAAAAATACATAAATTTATTTTTACTATCTTCTGCACAGATCATAGAAAATCTTTTAATTCAACAAAATTAAATAATGTAAGAAATAAACACAAAAGAATGAAACACAAAGTTAACATTCGGTCACCTGAATCAGTACACAGATATTGCTTCTATTGTTTACATAGTTCTAAAAGAGAACTTTCTTCTATAATATATATAAAATGCAACGTCTCTCTGTCTGTCTGTCTGTCTGTCCGTTAGTGCGCCTATCACTGGAGAACCACTTATCCGATTTACGTACTTTTTTTTTAAAAACATACATATGTTCTCTGGCCAGGTTATAGGCTATATTTTATTACGATAGGTAGCATAGGGAATGAGCAGTGACGATAAAAGTGAATGAAGTCGGAAAAAAGTTTGCCAGCGTTCCCTTGCAATACACAGCCTAAACCATTAAATTTTGAACAATATTATGTAGCAGAGAATATCTATAATCTATAATCTATAATATATATAAAATGCAATGTCTCTCTCTCTGTCTGTCTGTCTGATTTACGTGTCTCTTTTTTTAAATTCATACATATATTTTTTGGCCAGGTTATATAGTAATAATAATAATTTATATCTATAATATATGTAAAAGGCAACGTCTCTCTGTCTGTTTGTCTGTCCGTTAGTGCGCTTATCTCTCGAGAACCACTTATTCGATTTACGTGATTTTTTAAATTCATACATATGTTCTCTAACCAGGTTATAAATATATATTTTATTACATCTATAATATATATAAAATGCAACGTCTCTCTGTCTGTCTGTCCGTCCGTTAGTGCGCTTATCACGGGAGAACCACTTATCCGATTTACGTGCTTTTTTTTTAAACATACATATGTTCTCTGGCCAGGTTATAGGCTATATTTTATTACGTAAGGATAAGCAGTGACGATAATAGTGAATCAAGTCGGAAAAAAGTTTGCCGCTAGAGCGTTCTCTTGCAATACACTGTCTAAACCATTAAATATGGAACAATATCATGTAGCAAAGAAGATCTGTAATATATATAAAATGCAACGTCTCTCTGTCTGTCTGTCTGTCCGTTAGTGCGCTTATCACTCGAGAACCACTTATCCGATTTAAGTCTTTTTTTTAATTCATACATATGTTCTTTGGCCAGGTTATATAATAATAATAATAATCTATATAATATACCATATATAAAACGCAGCGTCTCTCTGTCTGTCCGTTAGTGTGCTTATCATTCGAGAACCACTCATCTGATTTACGTGATTTTTTTTAATTCTTAATTTAATATATGTCAAAAAAAATCTATAATATATATAAAACGTAAAGTCTCTCTGTCTGTCTGTCTATCCATTACTGTGCTTAGCACTCAAGAACCACTTATCCGATTTACGTGTTTTTTTATAAAATACAAAGGGAATAAACAGAGACAAAGTGCTAATATGTAGGAAAAAAGATGGAAGTTTAGCAGTAAGCTTGGTAGAAAGACTGAATGGATGGGGGGAATACTTTAAAGAAACACTAAATGGAGATGAAACTGAGTTGAAGGAGAAATAGGAAGCAAAATTAACTGAAGGGCAGGAGGGGACAAACAAACCCTGCAAAGAAGAAATAAGTAAAATACTCAGAACCCGAAAAAAATAAGGCTCCGGATGGAAATTGTATAACAGCAGAACTGATCAAAGCTGGAGGAGTAGATCTGGAAAATGAAATATGCCGGTTGGTGTAAGAAATATGGGAAACAGAAAAGATGCCAGTCAGCTGGAGAGAGTCGCTCATTTGTCCAATATACAAAAAAGGAGAAAAAAACTATATGTGCTAATTATAGACCAATAGCCTTACTGGATGTCGTGTACAAGATAGTGGTGTTGTCTATCAAAAACAGACTAGCAGAGAAAGCCGAGTCTATTTTGGGAGAGTACCAGTGTAGATTCAGGAAAAATAGATCGGTTACAGACTAGATATTTTCGATTAAGCAAATCCAAGATAATAGCTTAAAACAAAATTTGGCACTACACTTGGTCTTTGTGGATTTCAGAGAAGTATATGACTCTATAAATAGAGAAGGACTTTACAAGATAATGGAAGAACTAAAAATTCCAAGCGAATTAATTCGGATGGTGAGAATGACCCTGAATGACACAAAAAATAGAGTGTTGGTTGAGGGCAAAGTATCAGACAAGTTTAAGGTGAAGAGAGGATTAAGACAGGGGGATCCAGTGTCGACATGTCTATTTAATTTGGTAATAGAGAAGATAATCCGGGCGTCAGAAATAAAAACAAATTGAACGATATACCAACAAACCTGCCAATGCTTGGCCCATGCGGATGATGTAGCAGTAATTGCAAGAGCAAAAGGAACCTCAAAACGGCCATAAGTAGGATAGAAGAAAGGGGAAGGATGAGAGGACTAAAGATAAATGAGGAAAAAACAAAATACATGGAAATTACAAAGAAGAAGGATAATAAAAACAACAAAAGTTTAGATATAATAAACAACTTAGGGAAAAGATATACGTTTGCAAAAATAGACAAATTTAATTATCTGGGAGTAACAATAACAGAGAGTGGACAAGAAAGGACAGAGATACAAGAAAGAATAGCGAAAGGACAGAGATGTTTGGGGGCAATGAATCCAATATTGAAATCAAAGGAGACGTTGGGGGTGTGGGAAAGGAAAGCTTTGAGAAGAATCTACGGAGGAAGGAAAGAAGGGGGACTGTGGAGAAGAAGAACAAATTACGAATTAAAATGCCTATATACGAAACCCCTTATAAGCCAAATCATAGGAAGCCAGCGATTAAGATGTTTGGGATACCCGGCAAGAATGAAGGAAGAAAGACAAGGAAAGCAAGCCGTAATAAGAGGAGTGGTTGGAAGAAGAGGCAAGGGTAGACCTCGATCTACATGGATTCAGGCAGTAAAGCAAGATCCGGAGTTGATGGGAATCCCGCACTGGGAAAAGCTAAAAGGAGATAAAAAGAAGCGGAGACAAGTATGCAACCAAGCCATGGACCTCTAAGGCCCCTTGAACTATATAATAATATGAACATAACGAATAAGCAGTGACGATAAAGGCGAATCAAGTCCACGCGAGCGGAGCCGCGGGCACAGCTAGTCTCTTTATAGTTTAGACTTAACACGCTTGCAATAATAAATAACCGGTCAAGTGCAAGTTGAACTTGCGCAATTAGTGTTCTGTACGTTGATTGCTTTTAAATTAAAAAATTTTGTTACGGAGATATAAAATGATCAGTGACTTCACAAAACATACACCAAATGAGTTTTTCAATAGAGTTTGTTTCCAGTCTTTACTGAAAACTGATGACCTTGAAATTTTTATTTTTTTATATACCAGATAAATTATTAAAGGTAATGCACTCGTAATAATTTTCGTTCAATCTACACCCCGTGGAGAATATTCCAGAATTTTTTAAAAATTTCTTGATCAGTACTTTACGAGACAAGTGGAGGGGACAGCGAGTTTTCACGATTTTATATATATATATATATATATATATATATATATATATATATATATATATTACTCCTGTTTTCACAAGCTTTCATTTGACACCACACTCGATGACCTAGTAAAAAAATTTTTGTTTACACTTCCGATTTCACCCCCAATACTAATCCCTTAAGTCAAAATTTAACTTCCAAAACTACATGGCTTTGATGAGGCAATCAGTTCCTATATTATTACCAACTTTCTATGACAAATAGTTTCGGAGAAAATCAGGTGTGACAGACAGACAGACAGACACCGAAGTCATCTTATAAGTGTTCTGTACAGAACACTCAAAACGAGTTATAGCAAAATAGGTGAATATTTCGACGAGAATCATCTACTTATCTCTCCTCTTGCCATGAAACATAAATCCACAGTACATGATTTGAATAGACTACGGCAAGAACTTACTTCAATCTGAATAATATTAAAGTAAAATTACTTTATTAACTTTTACTTGAGTGACTTTGACTACGTTTTTTTTTAAAAAAAATTATTTCTTGTTTCCGCTTGCAAAAGAAGCACCAGTTTAAATTTTTACGAAAAATAAAAAACGCATTTTAAATTTATAAAACAAAACTAGGTAAACATTTATACATTAAATAGCAAAGAGAATTTAATTGAACTAAAAATACACAAAATTAGCATTAATAAATATTTATTTCAAAAGAGTGAGACATCAATATGTTATAACAAGTAAAAAAAATGCGTAAACGTATTTTTCCCATTATTTAAATTGCATTTTAAAAATTAGCACAAAATTTTCAAATATCAACATGTTTAGACCATACTATTTCTCACCTTAAACGTACAATGTTGAGGTTGAAAAATCCATTACGTTAGCTATTCAGGTCCGATAGTTGGCAGGTAATTTATATTTTAAAAAAATCCGGCTTATATATATATATATATATATATATATATATATATATATATATATATATATATATATATATATATATATATATATATATATATATATATATATATATATATATATATATATATATATATATATACATATATATATATAAAATTTCTTGACAAGAATGTTAAATTTCTTAAAATTTCAAAACTTTTAGTTTAGTAGTGACAGTCTGTCAAGTAAGAATGTGTCCGTGATAATTCACTTTGGTATATGCGATTCCAACGATTCAACACAAAATCGGTACAGGGAACATAAATTCCAAAATGAGTCGAGGCAGTCTTTCTTTGTCGGCATTGTTTGTGAAGAAGTGAGTAATTGTTTTTAACGAGATAAAAAATGTCGACGACTTGCAAAAACATGGCTCGGTAGGCAACATCACTCCGAAAATCGAAAAACGAACCGTGTCTTTGTTTTCACGGCAACTGAAATTGATGGTGCGTCAAGGAGCAGCAAGATTAAAAAAATCGGGTTTGAATGTGTCCCATAAGACCATTCGATAACATCTTGGTGCTCATAATAAACGTGACTAGGACAACGTGATCTTCACAGACGAAACTTCCTTTTTGGGAATATGCGACGGCATCTCGGGCCTGGACAACAGCGAACCGTCAAACATCCAATCAAAGTGTTTGGGGATGCTTTTCCAAACAAGGGTTCGGCAATTTGTATATCTTCACGCACACGTAAATGCGAAAAAAATGTGTGATATTTACGAGAAAGCCTTGTTACCCACTGCCAAACGCTGGTTTAAGGAAAACGAGGGTTGGATCCTGCAAGAAGATAATGACCCAAAACATCGCAGCTGGTAACGCAGGGACTGGAAGGTGCAAGCGAAAGTTAAGATTCTAGAGTGGCCCTCACAATCGCCGGACGTCAACCCTATTAAAAACGTTTAATCCCTTGTTAAGAGAAAGCTCAGAGAAAATAATCTGAGGACCTTGATTCAGCTGTCTTACGAGAATCGAAAAATTTGAAGATCACTGCCGAGCGAGTATGCAGAAAATCTCGTCGACAGCATTTTTGAACATGCAGGAGGCGATTGGACAACTTACTAAGGTAATTGCGCGGTTTTTAGCACACCAAAGGATACATTGATGGTAAAAAATGTTCTCGCAACATATATTTTCAAGAATACGACCGATCATGTTTCTATTTGACAGACAGTAGGTTGACCACTCGATTTGTAATCTTCAAGAACATAATGCAGTTTTCAAAAATATTCTCAAATTGTTTTATTAGAATTCACAATCTTATTTATGCTTCAATTATTTGAATGTCGAATCATGACGACAATTCTTGAAAGCTCATGTGTTAGTTTAATTATAATAGTACTGAACACAGTTCGTAAGAAACTTTATCGGTATTCATATAAATTAATATAAAAATAAATAAATAAGTAATTTAATATATAAATAAATATTTTTTTGTCATCATTCACATGACAAATGCAAAATGTTAAAAAACACTTGGTCGTGATAGGATTAGTGTACTGGCATTTTAATTTATTTCTTACTAACGGATTGCTCATAGTAATTTATTTGCTTTTATAGTAATTTAACTATCTTTATAGTAACTTAGTTTCATTCACGATAATACAAGTACATTCATGGTTTTTTAATAATTTTTAAAATATTTCATTTTCTTTTAAAACACTTTAATTACCACTCTAGTCAACCAATTCTTCAATAATTTATTTACCTAAAAAAAATTACCAGTCACCAAAGGCTTCGATCTTAGTTATTGGAAAACAAATTACAATTACTCTTGAGTTAACGTTAAATGTTACTTTTTTAATTACTTTAATTGAATTATCGACAGCTCTAACAAAAACTAAGGCAGATGGTGTAGAACGCGACAAAGTTACTTCAGGATACTTTATATCATTAGCCAGGTCACTCGACTTGTTAAGCATTCGGTTCAGGGTTCAGCATTCCTGGTCTACTTCTAACCGGGACGTATTTCCATTAAACCAGAGAGAGTCTCGTCCTAGATCTTATATTTCCTTTTTCATATTCAATAGCCTCTTAAATCCTGACATAGTGCAACTTCAACTCTGCTTCCCTGTAGACAAGCATTGGTTTACACAATAATCAAAAAAACACCAGAAAAACTTGAGAAATTTAGCTGGAAAAATGAAAAGTTTGCTAAACGTGGTTGTCTTGTTTGGGAAGGGCTTTATCCTAGCTAAACGTGATTTCTGCAACCGGTGTCGATATAAGCTTTTACAATGTGACATGCTCGCTATATGGTTCAACGAAAATCTTAGAAGAGTTAGCCAAAATCAGTAGACAGATCTCGTAGTGCATTTCTGGGACTCCATGAAGGATGAAGCGGAATCCGCGGGATCCACACTATTAATGCAGCTTTCAAGAACGGATGCAAACATTCAGTGTGGAACAGAGACTTAGA
Organism: Pachyrhynchus sulphureomaculatus; assembly: GCA_019049505.1. NCBI lineage: Eukaryota > Metazoa > Arthropoda > Insecta > Coleoptera > Curculionidae > Pachyrhynchus > Pachyrhynchus sulphureomaculatus. The sequence goes on along the minus strand of CM032447.1, from coordinate 181,537,603 downwards.
ATCATGTATAACATTAGCGAGTCAATATAGTTCCCCTAAAAATTCTATACTCTCAGGTAAGCAGAAAACAAGGTAGTAACCTCAAAAGCTCTAACGATTCTTCCTAATACTAAGAAGTATGTATAAGGTTTAAAGAGCTATCATGGAATGCAGGAGCTACAACATTGTGGAAGAAGCTCTGCAGAATAAGCTTTTGCCAGCGAATCTCAGGATTGTTGAGTCGAGTACTAACTAAACTTTTCTTGACAAAGTTTCAGTCTATCGACCCAATAGGCCACTTTTTGTATACTGCAAGAAATCGTGAATTCTCCATGGAAATCTTTTCCGGGAAGGAAAAAGTTCAAAGGTAGACTTAAACAAAAAATCAAAGTTAAAGAGAGCCGAGGATTTTACTTTGGATCATATGATCTCGGATGTCATTAGATAGCAAAACCACGATCTCTGACAAAGATATATTACGTCGGAATTTCATGAAGCATTTTGTCGAAGATCAGTAAAGAGGAGTAAGAGAAATGGGGAGGAGCAGAATGAGAAGAATTGGCAATCAAACAATTTAAACTGATAGAAAAAGCGGACATAGAAATCCCGAAAATCAATACATATGTAAATACCCTTCGGAAGTGGTACATTTTGGTTGTTCTAAGTCTACCTCTCTTATATCTAAACGGAAGCGTTTTAGTACTGTTCATAACTGAGCATTTTTTTAGTTTATTGTAAAATTTTTTGTTGACTAACAATATTATTTTTTGCTATTACACGCAATTTAAAAGTTTTTATTTGTTTGACGGAACCCTTACACATTCAACTTGCAAAATAAATGTTAATATTGGCTGTAGGTATTCCTCATTTTAAAATTTGTTCAATTTTTTTAAATTTTCTCACTGAGCTTGTGTAGCTGTTTTATAACATTCATGTGTATACGCAATGAGTAATGTTTCTTTCATCTTGATATTGCCTAATATTACTTTGTAGTTGAAAATCTTGTACAAAAATATATGTTTTGCTTGAGTCAGTTTACCTTAGGTTTATTTATCCTTGACTTTCTAAATAAACAAAATTATTTTCTTCATTTTACTACTAAGTATTTTCTCCTATAATTTTTCTTATAAGCTTCGTATCTGTTCACATTCAAGATTTCACACTCACTTTGCAACTAAATAATGATGATTTTGTTAAAATATGGTGTTCTTTAAGTTTTTAAAGGACGATATTATAAGTTGCTTCGTAATCATTACGGAACATCCAGGGAAAAATGATACTGAAAAAAAAAACCTGGTATTTTATTTTTAACTTTAGCTCGACGCCGTATATTAATAACACACTAGAGGTGATGAAAGAAGTGAAGAAAAATAATATAGATTTTGCTAGTCCCATAGAAATTATTAATAAATGGGCACTGCACCGAAGAAAAATAGAATTTTCTGTAGTAGACTACCTAAAGAGTAACTAGCTAGTAATTGAGTGGTAATTAAAAAAGGTACATCAAGTCTGGGGAGCAATTAAGCAGCAGACTTGCAACTTATGCAAAACGAGATTGTTATAATTGAAATGAATGTGCTCAACGAAGATGGTCCTGTAAACACTCAAAGTAGTTTTTGAACACTGTCAGTAATTAATAGAAAGTAATTTTGATGTGTGACTTCAATGATAGAGTAGGTAAAAAAGTCAGTGTGTTGAATTGTGTAACCAAAATTCCTAAATTCAAGCACAAACATATATACATGAAAACAGTCCACTCAACTGATCATTACTTATAAGATTAGAATTTTCGTCCCAGCTAGAGACAATCACAAGAAATTACAACTATACAAAACAGATGTGCTGGTATATAATGGCAGTATAACCTGAATGGACTATATGACTACAAAATTTCTTTACCAGCTAAGACTTGCAAAATGACTTCCAATAATACAAGAAATATCGACCGTCCAGACATCAACACCGCTATATATGAAGCACCAAATAAAGCTTTAGGAGTAAAAACAATGTTAAAAAGCAGTTACAATAAGCCTAAATGGTGGTCTGAAAATATTGAAGTTCTAATATCGAGGAAAAAGGAGAGTTATAGAAGATGGCTCTACACAGGAAGGACAGAAAAACGCATATAACTAGCTACGAAAGGCGCTCTAGTGAGAAGTCAGTAAAGCGTCAGTGAGGATCTGCTTTTGCAGGGATTGCTTCATCCCTTCGAAATAAACTGCCCAGAACTATACTTTCTACCGAGTATGAACTTCAGCGATCGAAAATCAACATGAATCAATACTTTCGCGAAGTTTTAGGTCTTTTAGCTATTTAAAGAGTTCCCTGCAACCCTTGTATTACACCTACAAAATTATATTTTAAAGGCACAATAACAGTAATAAACTTTATAATGAAAGTTCAGTTAACTTTCAATTGATCCCATGAACTCCAACCCTATTATCTTAATAAACAGCAAATGGCATCTTCGAAAAACATGCACTTGTGGCCTCCCTGTCTAAATGCTATCAAGTACAATGCATTGAACACAAAAAGAATAATCTAGAAGTGTGTTATACTTTTGTATTTTACACTTTGCCTTTGTTAAAAGGTCGGAAATATCTGCTTCTAGTCATAAAACGTGCATAGCGACTTTGTTATTTAATTCACTTCATAACATGATTTCTTAACAGGATGTATTTTATCTCTTGAAAAAAAAACTGAAATGAAAATAACTACTCTGTGAGTTTTACTTTTTTTCCGAAATATCATTATAACCTAAATTTGGCAAAGTGGACCATTATGTTCAAAAGGAAAATATATTAAAATATCAGGATGAAAAACTGTTCCTGGGGTTTCTGAAGTCGAAAAATCTGAAAATTGTGTTACTAAATATTTTTAAAATGTTTATAGTCAAACGTGAAAGGGAATGTTTGGAAACTGTGTTACTTATTTTTCCATTATTTTCAATTTCTAACAGTCAAGTATATAAAGTGTTAAAGGAAAGGAATTAGATGGTTGCTCCGTACATAATGTGTTATACTTCCATTTGAGAGTTCTTATAGTCGAGGAATTTAAAAAATGTTTTATTTTTTCATTATTTTCTATTATTCATAGTCATACATGGTGAAAGTAGGAGGGGGAAATGACAAAGATTGCACAATATATATTGTGTTTTTACATCATTTTCAAAGCTTTTAAAGTCAAGGAATTTGAAAATTGTGTTATTGTTTTATTATTTTCAACTATTTGTAGTAGAATATGTAAAAGGTGAAAGGACAGGCATATGAGTTAGAAGAGGTACTCGGTATATTTCGTGATATACTTCTATTTCGGAGTATTTAAAGACGGGAATCTGCACATTCAATTATTTTTCTATTATTTTCAACCTTATAGAGTCAAACATATAAAGGGTCAATGGAATAGGGAAGAAATTCTAGGAATATGAAAATCGAATTGTTTTTTCATTATTTTTAATTTTAACAGAAGTAGTAAATTATTAATATTATTTCACATTTTACTAATTTTTGGTTGAAAAAAGCAGGTTATATTTATGTATATATATTGTAACATTCATTTTTTCCTAGATTTTAAGATAATGTTATGTTACTGTTTTCTCATTATAATTTACATTTTTTTTCATTTTTATATCGAGCAGTGTTTACTAACTTTTAAGCAGTGTAGTGCACTCGGATTTCTAAGCCGTTTATATTACAGTGTGCGTTGCTGGTTTCCTACCGGATTTATTTAATTCGTTTCTAATGCGTCGATTGGCTGGACATTTGTTTCCGGGAAGTAGCCATCTTGAAGACGTAATTTTTACGGAATATTTAAGGATCCGGATGACACGGATCAGGCTTTTTTTTCTATCATGGAGCCAAGTCGAGAACTAGGCTTTTCCAACGTGAAGCCAAAGTGGGCTTTTTTAATATGAAGCCGTAGTAGATTTTTTTTTTAACAAGTAGGCTCTTCTCATCATGTAGCCGTACTGATAGATTAGTAATGGAGTAGTGTGAAAACGGTTTTAGTGCTCAATTCAATTCCTAGGCGCCCGTAGGAAAACCGTAAGTCACCAGAATATACATCCGTAGACCTATTTTCCCGCAGATAAGTGTATTTAACATCGTATAGAATTGATAACTCGTGAAGTGAACCTCACGAACCTTCAACATCGTGTGTAGCAAAGTTTTTAATCCTGATTTAAGGACTTTAGTTAGCAATATCAGCTATTAGGCTAAGGTTTTTTGTAATAACAGAACTACAAAAGTTAGAACTTTTAAGTTAATCATAAATAAACCTTTTTTTTCTTGTTTAAGGTTAGTGTTTCACTATACACCTATCTTACTTTTCAAGACAAAAGGGTTGTACCATATTAAAATTTTCCTTAACAACTACAGAACCCTTCAGTGTTTTTTTTCCATTTTTTTAGCTAAGGTTAGATCCTTTTTATTTTAAAATGAATGGTGCCCAAAATTTGTACAACCAAAAATTTTAAACAACAAATAGAGACTATTTCCAAAAAGACGTACAAAAATTATCTCTTACCCATATTACTACTCTACCAAGAAAAACTGAGCTAGTATATGTTTAATTTCTTTAGTTCTTTTAATATTAGTATCCACTCAATCCATTCTCAGAAATTATAAGGGGCTGCAAAAATTGCACTTCAATGTGCGGGGCGAAGTGTCAAGCCACAATATGTATATATATATATATATATATATATATATATATATATATATATATATATATATATATATATATACATATATATATATATATATATATATATATATATATATATATATATATATATATATATATATATATATGTATATATAAATATATATATATATATATATATATATATATATATATATATATATATATATATATACATTTTTACTGTTCCGTACGGCACACTTATAAGATCACTTCGGTGTCTGTCTGTCTGTTTGTCCGTCTGTCACACCCGATTTTTCTCCGAAACTATTTGTCATAGAAAGTTGAATTTTGGTACTAATATAGGTATCGTTGGCCTCATCAGAGCCGTGTAGTATTGAAAGTTAAATTTTGACTTAAGGGGTTAGTTTTGGGGGGGTAAAATCGGAAGTGAAAAAAAAATGTTTACTAGGTCATGAAGTGTGGTGTCAAATGAAAGCTTGTGAAAACACGAGTAAATATAGTGTAATAGTTGCGCACACTTTTCTTTATATTATTTTTAAAAAATCCGACAAATCGCTGTCCTCGCCCCTTATTTCGAAAAATACTGATCAAAAAATTTTGAAAAAATTCTGGAATATTCTCCCCGGGGTGTAGATTGAATGAAAATTATCACGAGTGCATTACCTTTAATAATTTATCTGGTATATAAAAAACAAAAATTTCAAGGTCATTAGTTTTCAGTAAAGATTGGAAACAAACTTTGTTGAAAACTCATTTGGAGTGTGGTTTGCGAAGTCACTGATCATTTTATACTTAGATAATAATTTTTTTTATTTTAAAAGCAATCAACGTACGAAACGCTTATTGTGCAAGTTCAACTTGCACTTGTCCGGTTATTATGACATTGATGTAAGTTATAAATAAAATGTTCCGTAGTTGTTTTTAATACTAATCCTCGTTTGTTAAGTTTCAAATATTAATTTAAAAACGTGTTTTCTCATAGTTCCAATGAATTAGTTAGACATAACAGAAAATAGTACAGAAAGAAAGTGGTGTATGGAGACTTTTTGGACTGAACTTAGGTTATTTGATGATTTTTTGAATTAAAAGTTTTGGTTTTATTAAAGGTTGGTTTATTGACACTTTCGATTGTTCTGCGTAGTATTTAATTTTTGTTAGTAAGACATAGGAATTCAAAAGTAGTTTGTTGAAACGATATAATATTTAATAATTTAATGAGAGGAAGTTATTGAAGGGGATAAAAAAATGCAAAAATAAAAACTACTTATGTGTTTGGGGTAAACCTTTTTTATTTTTCGACATAGTCTCCTTTTAGGCTTATACACTTCGTCCAACGATGTTCTAGTTTGTTGATCCCTTCCGAATAATAGGATATGTCCAAGTCTGCAAAATATCCATTAGTGTCTGCAATCACCTCCTCGTTTGAATAAAATCTTTGTCCCGCCAGCCATTCCTTCAAATTAGGGAACAAATAGTAGTCCGAGGGAGCCAAGTCTGGAGAATAGGGGGGAGGCGAAACGAGTTGGAATTCTATTTCCATTAATTTTGCGACCACAACTGCTGAGGTGTGTGCTGGTGCGTTGTCGTGATGGAAAAGGACTTTCTTGTTTTTTTTGCAGCTCGGTTTTCAAACGGTCCAATAACGATGAATAATATTCACCTGTAATAGTTTTTACCCTTTTCCAGATAGTCGATGAGGATTATCCCTTGCGAATCCCAAAAGACAGTCGCCATAACCTTTCCGGCCGAAGGAACGATCTTCGCCTTTTTTGGTGCAGATTCCCCCTTGGTAACCCATTATTTAGATTGTTGTTTGGTCTCAGGAGTATAGTAATGTATCCATGTTTCATCCACAGTGACGAAACGATGCTTAAAGTCCTCCGGAATCTTCTGGAACAGCTGCAAACCATCCTTGCAACACTTCACATGATTCCGTTTTTGGTCAAGCGTGAGCAATCGCGGCACCCATCTTGCGGATAGCTTTCTCATGTCCATATGTTTATGCAAAATATTATGTACCCGTTCAGTCGAGATGCCCACAGCACTAGCAATCTCACGCACCTTAACTCTTCTGTCATCCATCACCATATCATGGATTTGATCAATGATTTCTGGAGTCGTAACCTCCACAGGCCGTCCAGAACGTTCAGCGTCACTTGTGCCCATATGGCCAGTCCGAAAATTTTGAAAACCACTTATAAACTGTTCTAATCGAAGGTGCAGAGTCACCATAATGTTTATCAAGCTTCTCTTTAGTCTCCTGAGGCGTTTTGCCTTTCATAAAGTAATGTTTAATCACCACACGAAATTCTTTTTCGTCTATTTCTTGAAAATCACTCGACTTCCTTGATTCACACGAATGCCAAACACAAAGAAAATAGACCAATATGGCTGAAACTTGGTGTACGTTCATTCAAAAGATGCTACTAACTAAACATGACCTCGATACACGCCGGTGGTGCCATCTCTCGGACTTTGCACGGACTTTTCAAACCAGCGTCGTATATGACAGATATTCACAACAATCCCTATAAAAAAATAAGACAAAATCTGAAATCTTTTTATTTAACAAACTTTTATTGTCTTTTTTTTTACTTGAAAAGCCAATTGTTTCAGGAAAATATTTTTAAGCAAAAATCATATGAAAATATAAATATTTGACAACAAGCTGGTAAATGGGACTTTTAAAAATGTCCTAAATGGAAAAATTAGTAAAGGTTTCTTTACTTGACTCAAAGCCAATTCAAATATAACAAAAAAATTTAATAATACGTTATATGGTTTCGTATCTATACACAATATCAATTACTCGAGGAAAGAATATAAATTTAAAGACAAAAATAAAGATTACACCTGTACCTATAATAAATATTTTATTATTGGTGTTTAACAACTTTCTTTACCACATCCTCTATTATCACTTCGATGGAATTTTTACTCTCGAACTTTTACAATTGGTGAAAGATAAAACGTGAGTACAAGTACTTTCAGAACTTCCTTTCCTTGTTAAATGCATTTGCTTTATACTATAGAGTCGCTACACGAATAGCTCTTGCGTGTTTGTCGATGGGCCATTCCTTTTTATTAATTTGAAATACCGTAAGTTTATGAGACTGGTTAAAAATGATGATGACATAATAAAGAATAAGCAAAATGGTAAAGTTATTTCTCCATTGTTTCTGTTAGAAATACAAGTTATAAAATAAATACGGAATCTAAGTTTCTAACCCTAAATTTGTACCCGACAAAGTCTAGTTGTCGGTTAAAAAAAGGTCAACCGTACATTTTGGGTAGGATGCAATTTTATTTTTGTTGACATATGGAGGAGTCTATAGTTCAATTTGAATTTTCGGGGTCGAGGGTGCAATATTGAAAATAGTGGTGTAAATGGTTTCTTTTATATATCTTGGTAACCGTAAGCCTGTAAAAAAAATTTGTTAGGAACTTTTTATTATTGCTTTAATAATTAAGAAGTTATGGCAAAAAATAATGAAAATTTAGGGGAAGAAAAATTATTACTGTTAATAACCTTTTTTCTATTATTTTATGAAGAACTGTTTTATAGATAATTTTATAACAAAAAAATGTAGCCGAGTATTATTTATGGTGTTAATTATTTTTAAGGATTTTTTACCGCTGCAAGGTATATAGGTAGAAAAAATTATTGTTTCTTTATTTTTACATACATGTTATTTATATTATTATATTTTATGTTTTTTTATTAATTTATTGATATATTTTTCTTATGGGAGCACTCCGGTGTCTGTCTGTCCGTCCGTCAGTCACACCCCATTTCCTCCGAAACTATTTGACATAGAAAGTTGAAATTTGGTATAAATATAGGAATTGATGACCTAATCGGAGTCGTGTAGTTTTGTAAGTTAAATTTCGACTAAAGGGGTTAGTTATATATATATATATATATATATATATATATAATATATATATATATATATATATATATATATATATATATATATATATAGTGTTACTTCAATAATTAAGAAGTGAAAATTTAGGGGATTAAAAAGTATTTTTTTAATAACTTTTTAACTATCGATTTAAAAAAAAAAGTGTCGGAGCTTTTTATAGAGAATTTTTATAAAAAAAAATGATCTGACCCTTAGAGCTGCAAAGGGGGAAGATCAAAGGTAGGCGAGTAAATAGGTAAAAAAAACTTATTGTTCCTTTATTTTTACATAATTTTGTTATCATTGTCATATCTTCAATTTATTATTTTATATTATAATAATTTATATTAATATATAATAGTATATACCAATATTTAATCAATCAATAAAATATATAATTAATGATTATATTTTGGCGGTCAAATTTTTTTTTTTTTTTATACCCGATAAATTATCAAATGCAATGCACTCGTGATAATTTTCGCTCAACCTACACTTTACGGAGACTATTCCAGGATTTATTCAAAATGTTTTAATCAGTACTTTTCTAGGTAGGGTGGGTGGACAGGGCTATTCGGCCATTTTTTAAAAGTAATGCAAAGAAAAGTGTAAGTATTACTTCATATATATTTTTAAACTCGTGTTTTCACAAGCTTTCATTTGACACCCCACTCGATGACCTGATGAAAACAGTTTTTTTTTTCCACTTTCGATTTGACCACCAAAAACTAACCCCTTTAGTCGAAATTTAACTTACAAAACTACACGACTCCGATTAGGTCATCAATTCCTATATTTATACCAAATTTCAACTTTCTATGTCAAATAGTGTCGGAGGAAATGGGGTGTGACTGACGGACGGACAGACAGACACCGGAGTGCTCCCATAAGAAAATATATCAATAAATTAATAAAAAAACATAAAATATAATAATATAAATAACATGTATGTAAAAATAAAGAAACAATAATTTTTTCTACCTATATACCTTGCAGCGGTAAAAAATCCTTTAAAAATAATTAACACCATAAATAATACTCGGCTACATTTTTTTGTTTATAAAATTATCTATAAAACAGTTCTTTATAAAATAATAGAAAAAAGGTTATTAACAGTAATAATTTTTCTTCCCCTAAATTTTCATTATTTTTTGCCATAACTTCTTAATTATTAAAGCAATAATAAAAAGTTCTTAACAAATTTTTTTTACAGGCTTACGGTTACCAAGATATATAAAAGAAAAACCATTTACACCACTATTTTCAATATTGCAACCCTCGACCCCGAAAATTCAAATTGAACTATAGACTCCTCCATATGTCAACAAAAATAAAATTGCATCCTACCCAAAATGTACGGTTGACCTTTTTTTAACCGACAACTAGACTTTGTCGGGTACAAATTTAGGGTTAGAAACTTAGATTCCGTATTTATTTTATAACTTGTATTTCTAACAGAAACAATGGAGAAATAACTTTACCATTTTGCTTATTCTTTATTTATGTCATCATCATTTTTAACCAGTCTCATAAACTTACGGTATTTCAAATTAATAAAAAGGAATGGCCCATCGACAAACACGCAAGAGCTATTCGTGTAGCGACTCTATAGTATAAAGCAAATGCATTTAACAAGGAAAGGAAGATCTGAAAGTACTTGTACTCACGTTTTATCTTTCACCAATTGTAAAAGTTCGAGAGTAAAAATTCCATCGAAGTGATAATAGAGGATGTGGTAAAGAAAGTTGTTAAACACCAATAATAAAATATTTATTATAGGTACAGGTGTAATCTTTATTTTTGTCTTTAAATTTATATTCTTTCCTCGAGTAATTGATATTGTGTATAGATACGAAACCATATAACGTATTATTAAATTTTTTTGTTATATTTGAATTGGCTTTGAGTCAAGTAAAGAAACCTTTACTAATTTTTCCATTTAGGACATTTTTAAAAGTCCCATTTACCAGCTTGTTGTCAAATATTTATATTTTCATATGATTTTTGCTTAAAAATATTTTCCTGAAACAATTGGCTTTTCAAGTAAAAAAAAAGACAATAAAAGTTTGTTAAATAAAAAGATTTCAGATTTTGTCTTATTTTTTTTATAGGGATTGTTGTGAATATCTGTCATATACGACGCTGGTTTGAAAAGTCCGTGCAAAGTCCGAGAGATGGCACCACCGGCGTGTATCGAGGTCATGTTTAGTTAGTAGCATCTTTTGAATGAACGTACACCAAGTTTCAGCCATATTGGTCTATTTCTTTGTGTTTGGCATTCGTGTGAATCAAGGAAGTCGAGTGATTTTCAAGAAATGGACGAAAAAAGAATTTCGTGTGGTGATTAAACATTACTTTATGAAAGGCAAAACGCCTCAGGAGACTAAAGAGAAGCTTGATAAACATTATGGTGACTCTGCACCTTCGATTAGAACAGTTTATAAGTGGTTTCAAAATTTTTTCGGACTGGCCATATGGGCACAAGTGACGCTGAACGTTCTGGACGGCCTGTGGAGGTTACGACTCCAGAAATCATTGATCAAATCCATGATATGGTAATGGATGACAGAAGAGTTAAGGTGCGTGAGATTGCTAGTGCTGTGGGCATCTCGACTGAACGGGTACATAATATTTTGCATAAACATATGGACATGAGAAAGCTATCCGCAAGATGGGTGCCGCGATTGCTCACGCTTGACCAAAAACGGAATCATGTGAAGTGTTGCAAGGATGGTTTGCAGCTGTTCCAGAAGATTCCGGAGGACTTTAAGCATCGTTTCGTCACTGTGGATGAAACATGGATACATTACTATACTCCTGAGACCAAACAACAATCTAAACAATGGGTTACCAAGGGGGAATCTGCACCAAAAAAGGCGAAGATCGTTCCTTCGGCCGGAAAGGTTATGGCGACTGTCTTTTGGGATTCGCAAGGGATAATCCTCATCGACTATCTGGAAAAGGGGTAAAACTATTACAGGTGAATATTATTCATCGTTATTGGACCGTTTGAAAACCGAGCTGCAAAAAAAAAAAAAAACGCCCGCGATTGGCCCACAAGAAAGTCCTTTTCCATCACGACAACGCACCAGCACACACCTCAGCAGTTGTGGTCGCAAAATTAATGGAAATAGAATTCCAACTCGTTTCGCCTCCCCCCTATTTTCCAGACTTGGCTCCCTCGGACTACTATTTGTTCCCTAATTTGAAGGAATGGCTGGCGGGACAAAGATTTTATTCAAACGAGGAGGTGATTGCAGACACTAATGGATATTTTGCAGACTTGAACATATCCTATTATTCGGAAGGGATCAACAAACTAGAACATCGTTGGACGAAGTGTATAAGCCTAAAAGGAGACTATGTCGAAAAATAAAAAGGTTTACCCCAAACACATAAGTAGTTTTTATTTTTGCATTTTTTTATCCCCTTCAATAACTTCCTCTCATTAAATTATTAAATATTATATCGTTTCAACAAACTACTTTTGAATTCCTATGTCTTACTAACAAAAATTAAATACTACGCAGAACAATCGAAAGTGTCAATAAACCAATCTTTAATAAAACCAAAACTTTTAATTCAAAAAATCATCAAATAACCTAAGTTCAGTCCAAAAAGTCTCCATACACCACTTGCTTTCTGTACTATTTTCTGTTATGTCTAACTAATTCATTGGAACTATGAGAAAACACGTTTAAATTAATATTTGAAACTTAACAAACGAGGATTAGTATTAAAAACAACTACGGAACATTTTATTTATAACTTACATCAATGTCATAATAACCGGACAAGTGCAAGTTGAACTTGCACAATAAGCGTTTCGTACGTTGATTGCTTTTTTTAAAATAAAAAAAATTATTATCTAAGTATAAAATGATCAGTGACTTCGCAAACCACACTCCAAATGAGTTTTCAACAAAAGTTTGTTTCCAATCTTTACTGAAAACTAATCACCTTGAAATTTTTGTTTTTTATATACCAGATAAATTATTAAAGGTAATGCACTCGTGATATTTTCATTCAATCTACACCCCGGGGAGAATATTCCAGAATTTTTTCAAAATTTTTTGATCAGTATTTTTCGAAATAAGGGGCGAGGACAGCGATTTGTCGGATTTTTTAAAAATAATACAAAGAAAAGTGTGCGCAACTATTACACTATATTTACTCGTGTTTTCACAAGCTTTCATTTGACACCACACTTCATGACCTAGTAAACATTTTTTTTTTCACTTCCGATTTTACCCCCCAAAACTAACCCCTTAAGTCAAAATTTAACTTTCAATACTACACGGCTCTGATGAGGCCAACGATACCTATATTAGTACCAAAATTCAACTTTCTATGACAAATAGTTTCGGAGAAAATCGGGTGTGACAGACGGACAAACAGACAGACAGACACCGAAGTGATCTTATAAGTGTGCCGTACGGAACAGTAAAAATGTAAAAAAAATTAATATCAAAAAAGTCTCCATACATTTAACAATTACCAATTTGAAACATTTATATTTGCGAACACGCCGTTTAAGTTCCTCCCATAAATGCTCGATGGGGTTAAATCGGGTGATTGCGGAGGTGTATGAACCTGCTGTAGCATATTATGGATCATCCATTTTTGCACCAAGTTTGCGATATGTTTCAGATCATTGCCTGTATCTTTTTTCGAGTGCTAATTTTTGGATACTTTCTCTTAAATCGTCTCTCAAAATATTCAGATGAACATGCTGATCCATGGTACCATTAATAAAATGTAAATTTCGAACCCTCCTCCAGCGGACATGCATCCCCAAAGCAGAACACTGCTACTCCCTTGTCTCACCGTTAAACTAATGTTTTTAATATCGAATGCAGTATTCTTCTTTCTCCAAATTTTAGTTCTGCCATCAAACCCAAAAAGGTTAATTTAAGTTTCATAACTAAAAATTACGGATTCCCAAAATTCAGGAGCTTCAGTAACGTATTCCCTAGCAAAAGCTAGCTCATTTGTTTTCAGTTTAATGACCAATAGATAGCTTGATAAAATTCGGTTGATTATAACATGTTTTTTTCAATGCAGTTCTTGAGTGTATGAAGACTTTTTTGACATTAATTTTGTTTTCATTTTTTATAACAATTATATACTTCTAAATAAAATCTTCCGTAGTGATTTTTAATACTAATCCTCGTTGGTTAAGTTTCAAATATTAATTTAAACATGTTTTCTCATAGTTCCAATTAATTAGTTAAACATAACAGAAAAATAGTATAGAAATCGGGTGGTGTATGGAGACTTTTTGGATTGACTGTATATTGTTAGTACTTAAATGTTACTTTTCTAATCAAATTAGTAAGGAATTTGACAATATACTACCATAACAAACACTCATAACACAATTATAGGTTTAACACCTAAAGAATTCACTAGATGGAGTTAATAAACATACTGGATAAAATGACTGCTGTTTAGGCAACAAATAGATTTTCACGCAGAGTATCGCGCCTCATGTGAATAGTAACAGTTTAGGAGTACCAGCAGGCGACTTGCTACCAGGGAAGTATGTAAGAACGATATGAGCTCGTTTTATTTATTAAAACTCCATTTTGAATTCAGTAATAAAAAATATACCTTGAATCGTTCTACATTGCTGCAGTAGTGAAACTATAAAAAAAGATAAATATTTTTACAAAAATGTCATGATTACACTGGTCTACACAATTTAAACTTTTTTTGTTACACAGAAATGTGTACTATATGGTGACAGTCTTACGCGTTCTAAACAATAAAATAACTTCAACATGAAACATTTTTTTTATTACATGAAATTTTATTTTTTCCATTACTACCGTAAAAAATTAAATTTAGGGTGAAGGGGCTATAAACTAACAAATGATTAATATTTTACGATTTTTGTTACTGTTTCGGTCGCTTTTAAGTGTCCATCAATAGTCTGCCAATAATTTAAGTCTCCATTTCCCTTAGCATGCTAGAAATGTCTCAGTGAAATCTTTTGCCGTGTTCATCGCTAATGGCGGCCAGATTTTTAGAAGAGAGCTCCAGATGTGACTCCAAGATTATTAATTAAATCTTCATTATTTTCTGCCTTTTGGTTGTTCAAAAAGTTTTTAAAAACCAGTTCCTGGCAGCTTTCATGAGCGTATTTAGATTTTACTTAAAGGTGTTATCCCTTAAATGTTCCTGTGTTTGAAGATATACAAATATTCCTTCTTTATTTTTTTAACTTCCATTACTTCCACAAAACTTTTTATGAGCGGCGGTAACAGAATATCATCAGGATTCACTAGTATATAGTTAAAACATTTTTTGTCTTGGGATCAATAATTACTCCTTTTTTGTATAGTAATTTTTTGATTTCTGCTGTCTCAGTCACGAATAAAGCGGCATAACTTTATACACCCAACCTACAATCTGAGCAACAGGGCAACGAATTTCAAATCTCCATATGTATTAAGAATGTTGGGCGCAGTATCATATTTTCGTAGGAATCTTTCATGTTCGCGGTATAAGCTACTGATTTAGAGAAAAGCGATTTTCATTGGATAAAAACACAACTTTTAAACTAACTGTAGATGCGCCAATGAATAAAGGACAGTTTCTTGGATCGTATTTAAAATTCAAAAAGTTTATGATAAATGTCATTAGAATAAACCACATAGCTCTCCTTAGAGTAAACAAACTTAAAATGATTATTTCTCCTTATCTCCCATTATCTCACCATAACTCCCTTTATCTAGACTTTCTCTGCTTATCTCCCGTTATTTCTCCTTATCTCCCATTATTTATACTTATCTCCCATTATCTCACCTTATCTCCCTTTATCGAGGCTTATCTCGACTTATCTCCCATTATCTCACCTTATCTCCCATTATCTAGGCTTATATCGAATTATATAGAACATATGTATATATTTATAAAAACACGTAAATCGAGTGATAAGCGCACTAACGGACAGACAAACAGACAGAGAGACGTTACATTTTATATATATTATATTCTTTGCTACATGATATTGTTCCATATTTAATGCTTTAGGCAGTATATTGCAAGAAAACGCTCTAGCGGTAAACTTTTCTCCGACTTGATTCACTATTATCGTCACTGCTTATTCCTTATGTCACCTAACGTAATAAAATATATCCTATAACCTGGCCAGAGAACATACGTATGTTTAAAAAAAAGCATGTAAATCGGATAAGTGGTTCTCCAGTGATAAGCGCACTAACGAACAGACAAACAGACAGAGAGACGTTGCATTTTATATATATTATAGATATTCTTTGCTCGATGATATTTAATGGTTTAGCATGTTTAAAAAAAAAAGCACGGATGGACATACAGACAGACAGACGGACAGAGAGACGTTGCATCGTATATATATTATAGATATAGATTATTATTATTATATAACCTGGCTAAAGAATATATGTATGAGTTTAAAAAAAGACAGGTAAATCGGATAAGTGGTTCTTTCGTGACAAACGCACTAATGGACAGACAGACAGACGGAGAGACATTGCATTTTATATATAATATAGATTACAGATTATAGATATTTCTCTGCTACATAATATTGTTCCATATTTAATGTTTTAGGCTGTGTATTGCAAAGGAACGCGCTAGCGGCAAACTTTTTTCCGACTTCATTCACTATTTTACGTCACTGCTCATTCCTTATGCTACCTATCGTAATAAAATATAGCCTATAACCTGGCAGAGAACATATATATGTTTTAAAAAAAAAAAAGTACGTAAATCGGATAAGTGGTTCTCCAGTGATAAGCGCACTAACGGACAGACAGACAGACAGACAGACAGAGAGACGTTGCATTTTATATATATTTCTTACATGGGATATATAAAGCGAGGGAATCGAAAAAATATCCCAAACTATAAAAGAACCTCAAAACCTGTTAAGTAAACTGTGAACATCCTGCTATTACTGCTTTAGGATTTTGGACTCTTAACACAATAATACTACAAAACGGTTATCACCACTAAACCAACCACGCGCGTTTCAATAACCATGTTAGCATCATCAGGGGTAGTGGTTGACTAAATTTAAGAATAAAAACTAGATTATTTATACTAAGATTGTGATTTACTTGAGTGGAACTGACCTATCGCAGACATCACGTTCGGGTTAGAATATAATCGTACAGTCACAATAGACAATTTAGGTTGTTAAAAAATATATATGACAGGAAATTATTAGACGCATACGAAAGTATGGTATTTTTGAAATGTAAAAATAGTCTAAATAAAGACTAGTTTTTAGTCTTAGATTTAGTCATCAATCGGTCCCGATGATGCTAATATAATTAGCGAAACGTGCGTCGAGTGCAAAAATAAAATGTTTGGTGTAGTGGTGATAACTGTGGTGTAGTATTTGTCCACTAGTAGCTACAGCTGATTTGAAAAAGGTTGTGAAATTTCACTACTTGATCTGAAAATAAAGTCATTGTAAGAAGACTTAAAACTACAACAACAATTCGTAGAGGGAGATCAAGATCATAGCTCACCAATTGAAAAAAAAAAAAAAAAAAAAAAAACGAAGGTCATGGTAGTTTAAAGTTACATCTAGCAGAGAAGAAGGGAATGTGTGCAAATTATATTTCTTAATTACATTTAATTCAGAGGAGGATAGCAAGCAAAAATCCAGATGACGGAAATCAGAAGAGATCTAAAAGCAACTCCACGATCAAATGGTAAATCAATATCTTAAGTTGTCAATATTATACGTTGGCTTGATATACTTTCAAAGGCGCCAGGGCATTTCTGTAAAAGTACTAGCGCCTCTAGTTAAGTCAATTCCAAATTTTAATCTTTCCCACACTATATATAAAGATTAGTATAAAAAAATAAAATAAAAAGTACTTCAAGAACTTTTCTCTTGGACGTATACCTCAACTACATCACTATAGAAAAGAAGGGAAGAGAGGCTAAAAAGGCAGCTCAGTTAGGACATAGAGTTAATTTAATCTTCACTATAGATCTACAAATTTATGAGTAAAAACTGATGCCTGATGTACTACAAACAAAAGCTACAGAGGCATAATTTTACAATTTTTGTCTTAGATAATAAATACCTGTCATTATATGATTGGCTTGAGTCAAGTGACGAGGTATTTTGTAATGTGTTTACCACTTGTATAGTCGCTTTTACTTGATCTGAATTAGGCAGAAAGGCAAAATTAAACCGAATATTTTTTTTTCGATCCCTTTAACGTAGAAGCCGACGTCAGTCAGGGTTGTATTTTGTCACCCTTACTTTTTAACATATATTGTGAGCATATAATGATGTCTGTTTTGGATGGCTCAAGTGGGGGGTGTGACAATCGGTAGAAAAAGCTAAGTAACCTTAGATATGCGGATGATTCTGTTATACTTGCAACGTCAATACAAGACCTAGAATCAATTATGGAGCGCCTTTAAAGCATTAGCAAAAACTATGGAACCAAAATAATGATTGTTAGTCATAATGAAGATCTGTTGCACATAAATGAAATTCCTGGTTTCACTGTTATAGACCATTTCAACTATTTGGGATCCCTCATGACTAACAATGGTGACTGTCAAGCGGAAGTAAGAAGACGTTTGGCTATGGCTAGAAACTAGACGGTCAAATTCACTAAGGTCTTGAAAAATCCTGCTGTCACAAAAAACACAAAGTTAAGATTGTTATCCAGCCCTATATTCCCCATAGCAACTTACGCATAGGGAACATGGACATTAAACAAGCTGACAAAGGACGAATCGATGCGTTTGCGATATGGGCATACCGAAGAGCATAATAATGTATCTATTCTTGAAGAACTTAATATAAATGACCGACTTTCAAGTAGAATTAATAGACAGTACTTGAAATATTTTGGTCACATTATGAGGAAAGTGGATGCCATGGAAAAGCTTGTAGTAATGTGAAAGGTAGAAGATAAAAGATTAAGGGAACGGTCTCCAAGAAAATGGCCCGACCAAGTAAGATCTCTTCTTGGTATGGGTATACACATTTACGGTGTAAGTCAAAGACCAACTATTTTGCTATCATCAACTGATATATTCATGGACCTATGAACCCTTTGTGTTTTTCAAGTCGAAAATTTCTATCGTATAACTTGCTTGAGTGCTACAAATAAGCAATAAAAAGTCTCAAAAGGTCTGAGAAACCTGTATAGACCTCTCACTTTCTTGTGGCAGCATCACTATTAATAATAAAATGATCTTCTCGTTGTATTATTATAGCTGTGGTCTCTCTGGATATGTCGCTTATATACCTGACTTAGACCACAATGTGCTTTAAAGCTAAAAGATTAGCCGACTATTATTGTATTATATTGTATTTTTACTGCTTGTAACTACAGTTAAAATAAGGCCCATAGCCGTTTACAAAATGAACAGAATAACCTCAATTATTTGTGTTTGCTTTTTCAATGATGAGGACCACAAATGTCCGGAACACGTGTCTAGGACTAACTTAACAGATCATTGCAAACGCACGGGATTTGTCAGATATGTTTTGCGGAAGATATCTAACCTTTTCAATGGCAAGATTCTCTTTGAAATTGCTACGTTAATAAATAAGAATGCTGGGTTTACTAAAGTAATGATTGTTAGTCGTAATGAAGATCTGTCACACAGCAATTAAATTGCTGGTTTCACTGTTGTAGACCATTTCAACTATTTGGGATCCCTTAACAACGGTGGCTGTAAAGCGCAAGTAAGAAGACGTTTGGCTATGGCTAGAAACTAGACGGTCAAATTCACTAAGGTCTGGAAAGAATCAGCTGTCACAAAAAACACAAAGTTAAGATTGCTCCCCATAACAACTTACGCATCGGAAACATTGACCATTAAACAAGCTGACGGGGACGAATCGATACGTTTGTGATGTGAGCATATCGAAGAATCCTCAGAGTATCATATACCGAACACCGTAGTAATGTATCTATTCTTGAAGAGCTTAGTATAAATGACCGACTTTCAAATAGAATTAATACACAGTACCTGAAATATTTTGGTCATATTATGAGGAAAGTGGATGTCGTGGAAAAGCTTGTAGTAACGGGAAAGGTAGAAGGTAGAAGAACACGGGGTCTCCAACAGGATGGCCCGACCAAGTAAGATCTCTCTTGGTATGGGTAGGCACGAGTCATGTCAGGTCGCGCAGGATCGAGATGCCTAGAGAATGACTGTTTAGGCAGTAAGTCATAATATCATTGATACTTCTATTGAGGTGAAAGGATCGAGAGAGAGCGAGAGAATTAGATAATTATAAAGAATTCACTCTTATTTCGAATTACTGTAATTCTCAAAATAAAAATAAGGTATGCTAGTGCATTAGGTGACTTAGCCTTTAAAAGGAATCTGAGAGAGTTTATGTCATGCTTGTAAAGTGTTTCATGTCGTCTATAAATTTCCAAGTGAGTGCATAGCTCTTTTGAGGAAAACGAGACGAAAACATCATTACATGAATTAGATGTTAGATTATACCCTTTATTTAATTATAAGTCATTACAGCCCGAAAAGAAATGGGTAATCCCACTCGTAAATGATACATGTATTCTTGAGTAGTGTCTGGCAGAAGATAGATTTCGTTAAAAAAAAATAAATTTTGATTAACACGTAACATTATTACAAAGAAAATTAGATATTTCCACGGTAGCAACGATATTTTATGCCCGATTTGTACATATTCTAAACGATGATTAAATTTATTTAGATTCTTGAAGTTTTTACATAGTCCAGTAAGAAATCCCCATATTGTATAAGAACTGTTCACAATATTAGCTATTTGGGAGCAAATATGTCTTGGCATGAACATGTTACAAGCATAGCAAAAAGAGTTTCTCAAAAGCTGGGAACCAACAATGGAATACTGCTCTCATGTTTGGGGCTCTGCTCCCAAACATACACTGCATTTGTTGGATTGTATTTATAAGAGAGCTGTTTACCTGATTGGAGACCCGGAACTGGCCAGCAACCTAGATTCGTTGGAACATCGAAGAACGGTTAGCGACTTGAGTCTATTCTACAAGTATTTTCATGGAAATTTTTCGATGGGTGTAGCCCGCTTAATTCCTCCCAGAGCGGTGCATGATGAAATACACGTCGTGCTAATACTTCACATCCATATGAGGTTCATCTTGTTATTCCCCGTACAACCCTTTTAAAGTAGTCTTTTATTTAGAGAACCTTTTCCCTTTGGACTAATTTGCCCAGGACCATATTTCCGACCGAGTACAATTTATAGCGATTCAAGACCAACGTGAGTCGCTTTTTCCACACACATGTCGCTCCTGTAGCGCTGTAGTGATTTCCCTGTAGCACGTGTGCTAGACCCATAAAAAAACACTAAATATAAAATCAGATTCATAAACAGCAGAGTCACTGGCACCCGATATTCTTTTGTAAACTTTATCGGTAAAATTTATATAGAAAATAAATAACAGTAGTCTCAAATGAGTGGGATAGACCCAATGTTAAATAAAAACATTTGTTTTAAAAATCCTAACCAGCTGCTCCCTGTCCTTGAGCCAGTGCAGGACAACATAATCCACATCCATTTATTAACAATATTTAATAATCAATTTTATAAAAAGCTTTTTTGAACTGAGTGTAAACAGAGTCAACCTAAATCACCTAGCCCATGCTTCTGATGATAAATTCTGAATACATGCAATATAAGACTCTATCGATCTATCTAAATAAACCCATATTGATTTAGAAAAATAAAAAAATAAGGTTTGTTATTCGATTTAGGAACACTATGATGAAACCAAATTAGCACTCCAAAAAATACTAGCTAACTAAACTGTGGGTAAAACTAAAAATTACACTTGTCAAGTATAATACAGAATATGAAAATTAATTGCGAGGTACAACTTGCTCTCTATACTTCTTTGCTGGCCTAGTTTTGCACATGCACTTTTGGTATTACGTATATATTACTTTTATGAAAATTTTTCATATTAACGGAATATAGAAATGTATAAATTGGAGTTTTAATCAAAAAAGCATGCAAAATAACATAATAAAGGCTTTTATTGTTGCCAATAATGTATGTATATGTATGTATGTATATATATAAATTATATATATAAAAAATATATATATATATATATATATATATATATATATATATATATATATATATATATATATATATCTATATATATATTCAGTGGCGTGCAAAAGTTTCCGGCCAGTGACATTTCGTACCCTAATTTATTAAAAAAAGACTAATGATTTTTAATCATTATGAGATGTGAGTATGAGATCTAGGAAACAAAATAATATAGTAAAAGAATATTATTTATGTTTGTGAATATATTTATTATTATTATTATTCTTATATATATGTGCAAAAGTTTCAGGCGACTTTGTACTACGAGAAAAATTATTAGTCCATATGCTCTCTAATAGACTTTTTATGTATATACCCTTTGCAGCGATAACAGCCGCACAAAGATGTGGTATTGACTCAATTAATCGATTAATACAAGCAGGTGAAATTTTATCCCATTCTTCCTTCAATGATTTGAATAATGCGGCTTTATTTGAATATGTATGTTTTCGAACTCTCACATTTGAAGCAGAAAACCACTGTTTTAACAACTTGGATGTATGCTTGGGGTCATTATCCTGCTGAAATATCCAATTCTGCGGCAATGTTTCTTCAGCATATGATAACAATTTGTTTTTTAAAATGTTCTTGTAAATATCAGCGTTCATATTTCCGTTGATCTCGAACATTGGACCGATTCCTCGTGCAGAGAAAATTCCCGAAACCATCACACTTCCTCCACCGTGCTTTACAATAGGAATTTGATACCGAACATAATTTCTCGTACCAATAGGACGTCGTACATGTTGTCTACCATCGCTTCCAAAAAGATTAAATTTAGATTCGTCTGAGGAAGCTACTTTTTCCCAATCTTTGATTGTCCAATTTAAGTGATCTTTGACAAATTGTAATCGGGCCTTCTTATTCTTTTTACTGATTAAAGGTTTCTTAAAACCTATACGGCCAAAAAGTCCCACATCACGTAGTCTTCGTGTCATAGTACTACGACTAACATTTGCTAGGTTTTCATCCCTTAGCTCGCGTGCAATTTCGGCAGCAGTTTTCTTGACATCCGCAGTTGATTTGCGTTTAATGATACGATCTACTTTTTTAGACATTTTTCCTGGTCTTCCACAACGCGGACGATCTTTTTAAACGATATCCACAACGGTATTTTACCATAATATCGTTCACGGTTGATTTACCTATCGATAATAATAAAGCAATCTCACGAGAAGACTTTCCTTCTTTTGAAAATTTTATTACTCTCTCACGAATTTGGATTTGCATATGCCGAGCCATGTTTATGCTCCCACGATGTTTTATGAACTAAATGTGAACATTCAACGAGCTATTATTCATAAATATATCTTTGCGTCAATGTATATAAATGAATAATAAATATATTCACAAACATAAATAATATTCTTTTATTATATTATTTTGTTTCCTATATCTCATACTCACATCTCATAATGATCATTAGTCTTTTTTTTTAATAAATTAGAGTACGAAATGTCACTGGCCGGAAACTTTTGCACACCACATATATATATATATATATATATATATATATATATATATATATATATATATATATACATATATATATATATATATATATATATATATATATATATATATATATATATATATACATATATAATATATATATATATATATATATATATATATATATATACATATATATATATATATATATATATATATATATATATATATATATATATATATATATATATATATATATATATATATATACCATATATATGGTATATATATATATATATATATATATATATATATATATGTATATATATATATATATATATATATATATATATATATATATACCATATATGTATATATATATATATATATATATATATATATATATATATATATATATATATATATATATATGAATTAAAGAACCGGGGTCTAAAAATCAATGTAGAAAAAAACTGAATATCTGAACGTTGAAGGTGAGGTCAATGATCTTCAGCTTCCACAAGGAACAATAAACAACAGTTTAAATACTTAGGAAACATAATATCAGAAAAAGGAAACACAGACAGAGATATCCAGAATAGAATAATACAAGGGAGAAGATGTATACAAATGCTTAACTCGCTGCTGTGGTCACCGAAGATTAGATTAAAAACAAAAACAATGATGTATAAAGTAATCGTTGAACCCATACTGACATACGGTTCAGAATGCTGGCTAATGAGTACTCGAGATAGAGATAAGCTAAAAGCAGTTAAAAAGGGACTACTTACGACGATCTTGTGGAGCCTCACGATTAGATCACATACGCAATGAAGAAATTAGACAAAGAGCAAAGATGATAGAGACAGTGATAGACCGAATAGAAACACGTCAGTTAATATGGTACGGGCACGTAATGCGCATGGGAGAAGAACGTTGACCGAAGAAGGCTTTACAATATGTACAAAAGAAAAAAGGGTAGACCAAAAACGACATGGAGATAAAATATTGAAAGAGCAATGCATTTCAGAGATTTAGAAGAAAACGATTGGTGGGAAAGAGAGAGATGGCGTATGAAGTGCGGGAAGCGGCCAAGGCTGTAGACCCCCATTTGACAATCACTTTCATAACATAACTTAATATTTAAAATGAAAAACTCTAATATATTTTTAATACATGATAATACTTGACATAACCTCTGAACTTTATCAGCAAATTTCATCATTTGACTTTTCAGTACAAAGTTTAATGAGACTTCTTAAAAAATACAGTTTCTTGTTGTAGTTCTAATGTGGTATCAAATGAAGTAATTGAAATAGTTTTAACAGCAGCATTCAAATTTTATAATTTTTAAATTGCTCAAATTCGGAGTTAAATAACTGTTGTATTAAAACGGTGAAATTTAGAAAGTCGGCAATATTACTATCGAAACGGAATTTTTATTACCTAAGTTTGAAGAAATCAATCAAAAAAGTCTTTAAGTAGAGAAATGATTACTTTACTACCGTCCCATATCGGGACAAGCAAATATTATATATAACTAGCCGTGCCCGCGGCTCCGCTCGCGGGAGCTGATTCACTATTACCGCCACTGCTTATTCCTTATGTTACTTATGTACTAATAAAAAAAAAAACGTAAATCGAATAAGTGGTTCTCAAATGATAAGCGCAGTAACGGACAGACAGATAGACGTTGCGCTTTATATGTATTATATATATTACTATTATTATATAACCTGACCAAAGAACATACGTATGTATGAATTAAAAAAAAAACACTTAAATCGGATAAGTGGTTCCCGCGTGAGAAGCACACTGACGGACAGAGAGATAGACAGACAGAGTGACATTGCATTTTATATATATTATATTCTTTGCTACATGATATTGTTCCATATGTAACTGTTTAGGCAGCGTAGTGCAAGAGAGCGCGCTAGCAACAAACTTTTTTCCGACTTAATTCACTATTATCGTCACTACTTATTTCTTATGTTACCTAATGTAATAAAATATATATCTATAATCTGGTCAGAGAACATATGCATGAATTTAAAAAAAAAGTCACGTATATCGGATAAGTGGTTCTCGAGGGTTAAGCGCACTAACAGACAGACAGAGAGATAGAGAGACGTTGCATTCTATATATATTATAGATATAGATCACAAAAAAAGGTCTTCTTTCTAACATTTCGTCAATGTGGTTCCATGTTTCGCTAACGGGCCCAACCCAAGTCAGCATAACCACTATTACCATTGTATATTTGTGTATAGGTATAGATTATTATTATTATTATGTAACCTGGCCAAAGAACATATGTGCAAATTTAAAAAAAGACACATAAATCGAATAAGTGTTGGTCGCGTGACGACGGACAGACAGACAGACAGAGAGACGTTGCATTTTATATATATTATATTTTTTGCTACATAATATTGTTCCATATTTAACAGTTTAGGCAGCGTATTGCAAGAGAGCGCGCTAGTGGCAAACTTTTTTCCGACTTGACTCACTATTATCATCACTACTTATTCCTTATGTTACCTAACATAATAATATATATCTTATAATCTGGCCAGAGAACATATGTATGAATGAAAAAAAATCACAAATCGGATAAGTGTTTCTCGAGCGACAAGCGCACTAACGGACAGACAGACAGACAGAGAGACGTTGCATTTTATATATATTATAGATTATAGATATTCTCTGCTACATAATATTGTTCCATATTTAATGATTTAGGCTGTGCATTGCAAGGCAACGCGCTAACAGCAAACTTTTTTCCGACTTGATTCATTATTATCGTCACTGCTCATATCTTATGCTACCTAACGTAATAAAATAAAGCCTATAATCTGTCCAGAGAACATATGTAAGTTTTTAAAAAAAAAAAGTACGAAAATCGGATAAGTGGTTCTCCAGTGATAAGCACACTAACGGAAAGACAGACAGACATACGTTGCATTTTATATAATTATATATGTTACCTAACATAATAATATATATCTTATAATCTGGCCAGAGAACATATGTATGAATGAAAAAAATCACATAAATCGGATAAGTAGTTCTCGAGTGATAAGAGCACAAACGGACAGACAGACAGGCAGAGAGACGTTGCATTTTATATATATTATAGATTATAGATAATATATATTATCTGCTACATATTGTTCCATATTTAATAGTTTAGGCCGACGTAAATCGGCTAAGTGGTTCTCCAGTGATAAACATACTAACGGACAGACAGACAAACAGGCAGAGAGACGTTGCATTTTATATATATTATATATATTATATATATATATATAATATATATTATATATATATATATATATATATATATATATATATATATATTATATATATGTATATATATATATATATATATATATATATATATATATATATATATATATATATATATATATATATATATAAATCAATATTGTAATACTTTTTAAATAGGCCATGAGAAGTGAAATAAAACATGTAAAATTATAATAACTCATCAATCTGGCAACAACATAACATCGTTCATTTAGTTGTATTATCATTGTGGTGTTATTCATTAGACATTACAATAGATTCGTGGTATAATAAATTCCTGACCAACTTTTAGACATAATTTCTTTTAAAACAGTTAGGTAATGAAAACTGCTTACTGAAAATAACTTTGGTAATTTTCTAAATTCAATCGTTTTAATGCTATAGTTATTTGAAGCTTGGATTTAGAACATTTTCAATTTGTAGAAATAGCTATCAAAAACTTATTTTCTTTATTACTTGGTTTGGTAAAAATAAAGTAGTATTTTATTGCTAGTTAGATGTGAAAGAAAAGCTTCTGGAGGTGATGGAATACCTGCTGTGATATTTTCTATAGACCTGTCCTACAAAAAGGGAATATCTCCTTCGTACTTGGATCTAGTTACAGTTCAGCTGATATCCAAAAAAGGCAAGAATACCTTGTAAAAAAACTTCTGACAAGTTGCATTGCTTTCAATATTATCAAAAGTTATGGAAAAAGCTATCAGTCAGCATCTTCTAAAATATTATTAACGACCATCAATATGGCCTTCGTAAGCAAAGACCAACAGGCAATATAACTTATGTCACACATATTTGGAACAACGTCACTGAATATTTTGAACAATCTTATGCGATTGGACTTAATATACCCAAGGCATTTGACCGTGTTTAGCATTAGAGGTTGTTGGCTAAGCTACGCTGTTATAGAATGTCTACATAATTTTGTTTACGGATCTCGTGTTTCCTCAGAGAGCGTTTTTACGAGTGGTAGTTAACGGTTTTCTTTCTAATCCCTTTACTATTAACGCAGGTGGGCTCTATACTGTCTCCTACTCTCTTTCTCCTTTAAATTAACGATCTGCTGAAAAGGACGAGGAATCCAGTTTACAGTTTTATAAATGACTACGCTTATTTCTTTATTTACTTTGAATGCTCGAGCATCTGTTATTCACGCAAATATACGCAGACAGCAGGAACTTGTTCAACTTAAGAAGAACCTCGAAGAAATTTTATCTTGGGGTGGTAGTAATTAAGTAGAATTTAATACTATAAAACCCTAAGTGGCAGATTTTTCTATAAACATTGCGGAACCCACCATAGTTATGTGGAAACACTCCATTACTGTGGCATCGTCACTCAATTTGCTGGGTTTTAACCTAGCAGCAAATATATCCATATCATATGAACATGCTGCATGCATAGCAAAGAGAGCTTCTTAAAAGCTGAGACTATTATTTCGAATTAGAAAGCATTACACTACAGCAAATTTTAATTCTATTCAAAGCTCAAATTCGACCAACGATAGAATACTGCTCCCATGTTTGAAGCCCCTCTTCCAAACATACACCACCTTTATTGGATTCTATTCAGAAAAGAGTTGTTCGCCTCAGTGGAGATCCAGAATGCACCAGAAACCTTCATTCCTTGGTACATCGAAGAAGGATTAGCGACTTGAAACTATTCTACAGTTATTTTCATGGAAAGGATGCTATGGATGTATCCCGTTTAATTCTTCCCAGAGTGGTGCATGCCAGGAATACACTTCGCGTCAATACATTACATCATAAGGTTTAGCTTGTCACTTCTCTTACAACCCTTTTCAAATAAAATTGTAAATGGAGAACTTCATTCCTTTGAAACAGTGTTTCCCACCGAGCGCAATTTACAGCGATTCAAAACCAACGTGAATCGCTGTTTCCGGACACTCGTCGCTCCTCTAGCGGGAATTTTCCTGTAGCAAGTGTGCTATGTCCATAATATATTTATATATATATATATATATATATATATATATATATATATATATATATATATATATATATATATATATATATATATATCCGACAACATTGACAATTGTATATATTAAAATTACTATATTATTTCAAAATAGCCGAGCAGGTGTCAGCAGCGAAAAAAAGTTTATTGTGTAACTTTTAAATTTTAAGAATTCTATTAATTCCCAAGTATGATTTTGATCTAATTGAAAAATTAAATTACCAGACCTATGTTTATTGTTTTGAATTCGTATGTAGTAAAATAAGTTCGGCGTTAATTATTGAATCATATATCAACAACTCCTTTCCTTTAACTGCACAGATCGTTTTCTCCTTGGACGGAGAGCCAACTGTGATTATTCGTAAGTATTAATTCTATTTCAATAATTCAGTCTTTTATACATATTAAAAATTATGATAGGGCCCATGCTTTCTTCTTGTTGAAATATGACGTATTCTTTCAATTGGTTTCTGCCTA
The DNA here is from genome assembly GCA_019049505.1 of Pachyrhynchus sulphureomaculatus. Taxonomy (NCBI): domain Eukaryota; kingdom Metazoa; phylum Arthropoda; class Insecta; order Coleoptera; family Curculionidae; genus Pachyrhynchus; species Pachyrhynchus sulphureomaculatus. The sequence goes on along the minus strand of CM032447.1, from coordinate 181,508,685 downwards.
ATGAGATTTCTCTCTGTGTCTTCTAGATTCTGAAGATGATGTACGATTTGGCATCGAAAGCTCGATATTAGAATAAAACTACAGTTACTAAAAACTTTAAGACCTTTTTGTTCACTCTGTAATCCTAATTCTCTCCACTCTGTAATCTAATCCTATCCCTAAATTAAAAGCCTTCTTTGTATTTACCAATAAGCCCTTTTACTGATGTATATATATATATATATATATATATATATATATATATATATATATATATATATATATATATATATATATATATATATATACATACATATAATATTAAATAGGAAAGACCACGACAGTTATAATAATAAGATGAAAGCATTAGTACGCACCTGAGTAATACGATAGAAAACTCAAAAGTTAAAAAACACACAAAAGAGTTTACAGATCAAGACCAGTAACAAAAAGTCTGAAAAAGTCTGAGCATCACTAATAATAATAAAAATGATCTTCTCGTTCTATTATTATAGCTGTGGTTATATTTCCTATTTAGTAACTAATTTTCATATGGTAGATACTCACCCAGTTTACTATTGTGGTTTCTCTGGATATGTCGCTTTATACCTAACTTAAACCACAAATGTGCTTTTAAGCTAAAAGTTTAGCCGACTATTATTCTATTATATTTATATTGCTTGTAACTACAGTTGAAATAAGGCCCATAGCCGTTTACAAAATGAACAGAATAACCTAAATTATTTGTGTTTGCTTTTTTACTGATGAGGACCGCAAATGTCCGGAACACGTGTATAGAACTAACCTAACAGATCATTATAAGCGCATGTAATTTGTCAGATATGTTTTGCCGAAGATATCTAACCTTTTCATCGGCAAGATTCTCTTTGAAATAGCTACGTTAATTAACAAGAATACTGGATTTGGGATAGAGAGATTCCTCGAAAGATACGCCATACTTTTTTTAACATTAATAACTGTAGTTCAATATCAGTAAGAGGCTATCGTGATTCCAGTTCTTGTGAGCAAAATTAGTCTACTACAGTATAAATTGCCTGGTCGTGTTACTGGCTAAAACGCTCATATCAATTCTCCATCCAAATCATACGATTGGACGCCGTTCAACTTTTTTTACTAACTGGGTACTGGGGAATCTTTAAAACCTTATAGCAACTTTTTTGCATTTCACTAAAATAAAAATAATATTCTTGATTCAATAAAGATGTGTTTTATTTAAAAATTGAATTTGTGCGCTCTTAGTTGAACAGTTTCTAATACTAAAGAACCAACACACTTCGTTTGATATTTCTCTAGATCAACAACACTCTAGTTTAGCAATTTGGTTTATCTTGTTATGATCCTTTCAGTTTATTAATCTAGAATCTACTCGAAGTGTTCCATCTTTTATTATTTTAGAAACCAAAGTACAGGAATAATCTAGATTTGTTACTGCTGACCTTCAAATATATCATTTTACAGAATTTTTTTCTAATGAAATTGTTGACACAGGTCTACATACGTATCAAGAAGACATAAATAGTATTTATGAGACAACCTCATGATTTCACTGAGAAATTAAAATTTGAATACCATTATAAATGGAATTCAAATAAATGCATAGATCAATATACGCAGGAAATTTCTGTACTTATTTGTATTCCATCAATCACTCTAAGCTCCAATTAAGGTGTAGGTTTAATTTTAGAATTACCTATTCAAGTTAAGTGGTTATAAACAGTACGTTTCGAATTTAGTTAAACAAGGTAGACCAAGAGGGCAACCCGAAATTTTGACCTGTCTACTAACCGTCTCCCTAGTTATTCATTCTATCGAGCGAGTCGAAAAAAGCCTTTTTGCAGTCCCCGTACCCTGGAATGCCCAGCTAAGGCCTAAAATGCTACATCCAAAAATGAACTGTCGTTTAACCACTTGAATCAAGTACCATAACATTTGTTAAAACTAAAAAAGTCGAGCGCCCGAAAGCGCAGACGCCGCTAAGACCGAACTCAGCTTTAGGGCCCAAAAAACGTCATTTAACCATATGAAATCAATAAATTTAGTTTTTTATTGCCAAAATAAGAGGGAACCTACCGGTAAACGAAGCTGGAGCCGCTTTTTCAACCAAAAACGGTCGTTTTTCGAGTTCAAAAACTCGGTTAGCCGACATGTCAAAATTTCGGGTCGCCCTTTGATCTAAGGAGACTGCGTATAACCTGATATAAAAATATGCTAATCCTTGTTAAAATCAATATATTTTTACGTAGATTTTAACTATTTTTAAATAATTTGTTGTGCTGTAACTAAGAATATTTATACTGATTAGGAAATAAAACCTCTAAAGCCGTAACACCAAATTAACGCATCGTTTACACGACCATCTCTTTATTCGCTCATTTTAACCCGCAATAAAATAACACTTCTACGGTTCCTTCCTAATTAATAACTTTAAACGTCCATTCACTGCGACCAAGTTATTCAGGACATCATCAACATGGATATCCGAACTGAATGAAACGATTTTGCGGTGGACGCACAGCATCAAAAAGCCGCCATCTTAAATGTGTAACTGAAAGTGACAGCTCTAAGGACCTTAGAAAATAAAACTTTCTTAAAACCGTAATCCTAATTTCCTTTGGTTAGATGCCCGTAACTAATAGTTATGATCATCTCTCGAGATTGAATTGCATTCGGAAATTGGGTCAAAGAAAAGTTTTTGGAAAGTTGTCCTAATTGTATTATAACACCCAAATACACCTAGCAATTGAACCATAGATACTTCCGGAAACTATTACTCAAATAACATATCATAGACATATAGTAGTGTTCCTGTTCTTTGGACAAATTGCTGAGATATATCACAAAAAAAAATTACACCAACATATAAACATACTAATAAATAAATCTGAGAAAAAGCAGAAATTAGAAAGGGTGTGAGAGGGAGTGAGAGGGCGAAAGAGGTAGGGGTCCAGAAATTTTAATTATTTTCTTTATTATTATGTAGATTATTCCTGGTTTTGAAATGATATAATGAGCATATTTAAAGTATAACTATTTATAATCTATAATTTATATAAAATGCAACGTCTCTATGTCTGTCTGTCAGTCCGTTAGTGCGCTTATTACTCGAAAACCACTTATCCGATTTACGTGAATATAGAATAATTAAAGAACCATTGTTAAAGAATTTATAATTAAAATGACCTAGAAATTTACTCTCAACAAGCTTCAAGCTCCTAGCATAACAAGCAAAAGGCAGGTTCCACACACATGGGCAATATTTCAAAAGATGGCTAACCAACAAGCAGTATAGTATTTTTTATAGAGGTAATGGATGAAAAGGCTGATGAGCAACGCCTGATGAACCCAAGCATCCTCAGAGACTTAGACGTTACCTCGATTATATGAGGAATAAAACTCAGTGTCGAATCAAACTTAATATATATATGACTTAGAAATTTACTCTGAACAAGCTCCAAGCTCTTACCATAGCAAGCAAAAGGTAGGTTCCACACACATGGGCAATATTCCAAAAGAGGCCTAACCAACAAGCAGTACAGTATTTTATAGAGGTAATCGATGAAAATTCTGATGAGCAACGCCTGATGAACCCAAGCATCTTCAGAGACCTAGAAGTTACCTCGGTTATATGAGGAATGAAACTCAGTGTCGAATCAAACTTAATAAATATATATATATATATATATATATATATATATATATATATATATATATATATATATATAACGTATCTCTGTCTGTCTGTTTGTTTGTCCGTTAGTGCGCTTATCACTCGAAAATATACGTGTTTTTTTTTAAATTCATAAATTTGTCCACTGGACAGGTTATCTATAATCTTCTATAACACAGGGCAACAAAAAAATATTTTTGTTTTGGTGCCTGGGATTTTAGAGCTGATTTTAACTATATTTGGGACGCTAAATCTATACATGCAATCCGTTTTTCTCTATCAGCTCTACTTTTTTAGATACATCAACTTATCTACCAATGTGGTTTTTATTCAGTATATTCATTTATGAGAGTTCTAAAATTATTATATATTCATTAATGTAGGTACAATGGTTTTATTGTCAGTCTGTAATTGAGTAAATTCCAGGTAAATCTATAAATAGTGGAACCATTGCCTATCAGGTACCTGAACTGACCCTTTTAATCACCTAACTCGGGTAAGTCTCGTCAGTTTGTGCGTTCTTACTAATGAGAGTAGATCGAATTCGGCGTGTTATTTTATGTTAAGAAAAGAGTGTTTTTGTGTTATTGAACAGAATTAAAATGAGTTCAGGTTCCAGTTCAAGAAGAAGTTGTGTAAATCAACCTGATGTGTTTTGCTATATATGCGGAGAATACATGTTTCAACAAAACAGACAAACTATTACTGACTTTGTAAAGCGAGCGTATCTTGGATACTTTGGAGTTAAGCTTGGTGATCAGGACAAAACGTGGGCCCCGCATCTCGTATGTAAAACTTGTACAGAGCATTTACGGCAGTGGACTACCGGGAAAAGAAAATGTCTAAAATTAGGCGTACCAATGGTTTGGAGAGAACCAAAAAACCACTTCAATGATTGTTATTTCTGTTTAGTAAATACTAATGGAATCAATCGAAATAACCGCAGTAAGTGGACTTATCCCAATTTAGACTCGGCAATACGCCCTATCCCGCACTCAGATGAAATACCGATTCCAACATTTCATCAGCTACCACATATCTCTGATGACGAATATTTTCCCTCTGATCGCTCTTCTGATGCTAATAAAAGTTCTGATGCTAATGAAACTAACAGTGACTATGAGGGGACGTCATCAGTTCCTCAATGCTTCAATAAAAATGAATTAAATGATCTCACCAGGGATCTCAATTTATCGAAAACTGGAACAAGGAACCAAAATTACCTTTTAACGTACAAGAGAAAAAGATATGCTACCATTCTTTTCTCAAGAAGACAATCTTGTATTTTGTCACGAAAATTAGGGGACTTATGAAAGAAATGGGACTTTCTGAATATATTCCAGATGATTGGCGCCTATTTATTGACAGTTCAAAGCGAAGTTTAAAATGTGTCCTTCTACATAATGGGAATAAATATGGTTCAATACCACTAGCTCACTCAACGAAACTGAAAGAAGAATATAATACCATAGCTTTGGTCTTGCAGAAGATAAAGAATTACGAACATCAATGGATGATTTGTGTAGACTTAAAAATGGTAAACTTTCTTCTTGGGCAGCAAAGTGGTTACACGAAATATCCGTGTTTCTTGTGCCTCTGGGATAGTAGGGACAAAACACACCACTGGGTTAGAAAAGATTGGCCTCGGAGAGAAAACATGGACGTTGGGGAAAAGAATGTCATTAACGACGCTTTGCTTGAAAGAGAAAAAATCATACTTCCTCCGTTACATATAAAGTTGGGCTTAATGAAGCAATTTGTAAAGGCTCTTGATAAGAATGGGTCTTGTTTTGCATATATAGGGGTAAAAATGCATCAGTTGAGCACAGAAAAACTCAAAGCAGGGATATTTGACGGCCCACAAATAAGACAATTAATTAAGGATCCTGCCTTCATAAATTCAATGAATCAAGTTGAACGAGAAGCTTGGACATCATTTGTTGCAGTTGTAGAAAATTTTCTAGGCAAACATAAAGCTCAAAACTATGTTGAAATGGTTAACAAGATGCTTAATAGTTTCAAATCCTTAGGGTGCAATATGAGTATTAAAATACACTATTTACACAGCCACTTAGACCGTTTTCCAGAAAATTTAGAAGACATGAGTGAGGAACAAGGTGAAAGATTTCACCAAGATATTAAAGTTATGGAGGACCGCTACCAAGGAAGATGGGACATGCACATGATGGCAGATTACTGCTGGAGTTTAAAAAGGGACTGTTTAAAAAAACATTCAAGAATGTCGCGGAAAAGAAGCTTTCCAAGTGTTGAGTGACTATTTCATTTCTTCAATTTTTTTTTTTTGTTTGTAAGTACGACATAATATTGTATTTTGTATAACTAAAATAAAAATTTCGTATCTACTTTTGTTTACTACACTTACGGATTTGAGTTACAATAATGTAACTTATATTTCTCTAAAATTGTATATCTTAAAAATTTGAGCTCCTAGGTACAAATGAATACGTTATTTGAATTCAGGACATCAAATTGATATAGAATCACCTCAAAAAACCTCGACACCAAAACAGCTGTTCCCCTGTGTAATATATATAAAATGCAACGTCTCTCTGTCTGTCCGTTAGTGTGTTTATCACTCAAGAACTACTTATCCGATTTACGTGCTTTTTTTTTAAACATACATATGTTCCCTGGCCAGGTTATATTATATATTTTATTATGTCAGATAACATAAGGAATAAGCAGTGACGTTAATAGTGAATAGGGTTGGAAAAAAGTTTGAGGGTAGCGCGTTCTCTTGCAATACACTGCTTAAACCATTAAATATACAGGATATAATATATATAAAATGCAACTCTGCCTGTTTGTTCGTTAGTACGCTTATCACTCGAAAACTATCCGATTTACGTGCTTTTTTTATCCATACATATGTTCTCTTTCCAGGTTATATAATAATAATAATAATCTATAATCTGTAATATATATAAAATGCAACGTCTCTCTGTCTGTCCTTTAGTGCGCTTATCACTCGAGAACCACTTATCCGATTTACGTGTTTTTTTTTAGATTCATACATATGTTCTCTGGCCAGGTTATGGGATATATTTTATTACGTTAGGTAACATAATAAATAAGCAGTGACGATAATAGTGAATCAAGTCGGAAAAAAGTTTGCCGCTAGCGCACTCTCATGCCATACGCTGCCTAAATCGTTAAATATGAAACAATATCATGTAACAAAGACTAAAGTATATATAAAATGCAACGTCTCTCTGTCTGCCCGTTAGTTCGCTTATCACTCTAGAACCACTTATCCGATTTACGTGTCTTTTTAGTGTTCCGTACGGAACACTTATAAGATCACTTCGGTGTCTGTCCGTCTGTCTGTCCGTCTGTCCGTCTGTCCGTCTGTCCGTCTGTCCGTCTGTCCGTCTGTCCGTCTGTCCGTCTGTCCGTCTGTCCGTCTGTCCGTCTGTCCGTCTGTCCGTCTGTCACACCCGATTCTCTCCGAAACTATTTGTCGTAGAAAGTTGAAATTTTGTAGTAATATAGGAATTGATGGCCTCATCAGAGCCATGTAGTTTTGAAAGTTAAATTTTGACTTAAGGGGTCAGTTTTTGGGGGGTGAAATCGGAAGTGAAAAAAAAAATTTTTACTAGGTAATCGAGTGTGGTGTCAAATGAAAGCTTGTGAAAAACACGAGTAAAAAATATATATATAATGTAATACTTGTGCGCAATTTTCTTTGTATTATTTTTAAAAAATCGCGAAAAATCGCTGTCCACCCGCCTTATCTCGGAAAGTACTTATCAAAAAATTTTGAAAAAATTCTGGAATATTCTCCATGGGGTGTAGATTGAACGAAAATTATCACGAGTGCATTTTCTGCAATGATTTATCTGGTATATAAAAAAACAGAAATTTCAAGGTCATCAATTTTCAGTAAAGATTCGAAATAAACTTTGTTGAAAACTTATTTGGGGTGTGTTTTGTGAAGTCACTGATCATTTTATATCACCGTAACATAAATTTTGACTCAAGGGATTCGTTTTGAGGGGTGAAATCGGAAGTGAAAAAAAAATTTTTTACTAGGTCATCGAGTGTGGTGTCAAATGAAAGCTTGTGAAAACACGAGTAAAATATATATATATAATGTAATACTTGGGCACACTTTTCTTCGTATTACTTTTAAAAAATCGTGAAAAATTGCTGTCCCCTACCTTATCTCGAAAAGTACTGATCAAAAAATTTTGAAAAAATCCTGGAATATTCTCCACGGGGTACAGATTGAACGAAAATTATCATTACCTTTAATAATTTATCTGGTATAGAAAAAAAAACAAAATTTCAAGGTTTCAGTAAAGATTGGAAACAAACTTTGTTGAAAACTCATTTGGGGTGTGTTTTGTGAAGTCACTGATGATTTTTTATACCACCCTAACAACATTTTTTGTTTTGAAAACAATCAACGTACGGAACACTAATTGTGCAAGTTCAACTTGCACTTGACCGGTTTTTTTTAATTCTTAGCGCAATATTTATCAAATAAAAATCTATAATATATATAACACGCAACGTCTCTGTCTGTCTGTCTGTCCGTTAGTGTGCTTATCATTCCAGAACAACTTATTCGATTTTCGTGTCTTTTTTTTAATTCTTAACTTAATATTTATCAAAGAAAAATCTATAATATATATAAAATGCAACGTTTCTCTGTCTGTCTGTTTATCCGTTAGTGCACTTAGCAGTCAAGAACCACTTATCCGAATTACGTGTTGTTTGGTAACATAAGAAATAAGCCGTGACGATAATAATGAATCAAGTCCACTCGAGCGGAGCCGCGGGCACGGCTAGTAGAATATATTTTATTACGTTAGGTAACATAAGGAATAAGCAGTGACGATAATAATGAATCAAATCCACGCGAGCAGAGCCGCGGCACGACTAGTCGAATATACGAGTATAAGTGAATAAAGAGATGAGGAGGGGGTTAAAAGGGTTGTTTTATATATACGTCCTTTTCAGGATTTTTGAAGACGAAGAATAGAAAATTCTTCTTATTTTTTAAATATATTAAATAATTTATGGTAATAATACGACATTAATGAAATAGAGGAGGACGTAGAGAATATATCGTGTTAAATCGTCTTATATGTTCCTTAGGATGCTTAGAGTCGAGGAATCTAGACACTGCGTTATGTTGTCATTATTATTAACAGAATAGTATGTAGAAGGAAATATCAACTTTCAGTTATAAGGGTTCCAAAGATTTTTCCTCTTCTGAAATTTCCTTGTGAATAAAGTACCTATAATTTAAAATGTTGACTTGTACTGCTTGGATTAAGTTATTTTTTAGTGTGAGAAACGCCAATTTAGTACTCATTTTAGAACTACGTGTTTGCAAGAGAGGGATTGTGTCATTTACTTTACCGATTTTTGTTAAAAATTGGAACCACTTAACTTTCTTTCACTTAATAATTATGTCTGGTAGACTTCCTATACTAGGGTTGGATATGGTTATGTATTGAAATTTGTCTGTTGTCGCAAACCTTTATCAAAGAGTTAACATATATAAAAAGACATAGTTAAAATTTTTTCGAATAACTTTATTTCTTGTATTACATCGTTCCGGTGTCCTAACCATATCATAATACATAATAATTTTATTTGTAAAGAAAGAGTACTAGAAGAACTCATGTGGGTTTGAAATAGAACAAAATAACTATGAACACATTAGTATCTACTAATTTTAACATATCACGAATTAGGAATATATTTTTCTCGTGCCAATTTAGGGTCTTGAATACTTCTTCAGGTGCAAGAGTGAATAGTTTAGGAGCTCGTTAAGCTACTTGTAGGCGATGTAAAGTCTCTCGATTCAGGATCCATGTTTCCGTTCCGTATTTCAATACTGGCAATACGCGTTGATTAAATATGTTTGCTTTTAGTGTATTTGGAACATTGGAAACGAAGATATTCCGTAGTTTGCCAAATACAAAATGCTAATGATATTCTTTTTGATAGATCCACTCTCAAGTTTTCTTTGGATATTACTAGTTTTTGTCCCAGATATATGTATGAATCCGTTCTTGTGATTTTCGCGTTTTTAATGTTCAGTATTGCTTCTTTAGCGCCGTTATTGTCATTTGTCATAGATATGGTTTTGGCGATGTTTATCTTCAGAACAATCTCTCTGAATTTGTTGTTAAGTTCATTCAGCAGTTTCTTCCATTTCTTCTTTGCTGTTAGATATATGCACAATATTGTTCGCGAAGTGCAAATGATTCAGTTGCTCTCCTCCTATGTTTGTCCATGAGAGTTATTTAAACAGATCTTGTAGCGCTAATGTAAACAATTTCAGCAATATAGTGTCTCCTTGACTTATATCTCTTGCTGGTATTCTCTTTCATTGAGCTTTGAATTGTTGTGGCTGTTACTTGATGGAAATTCATAACGAATGTAATGAAAGACTAATATTGTCAAATTTCCATTTTATTTAGTTTCACTGAAAATGTATGACGCGTTTCGCTATATACTATAGCTTCTTCTAATACAAAATGATATTTGAGTATTAGTGTTGTTACATTTATATAAATACCCTAAGATAGATACGTAATAAAATTAATACTATATGCTAATGAATATTGCTGGAAAATCCATTCTGAATATTAATTGTATAAATTGAGTAAAGGGGAGTTACCATGGGCCTATTTTTCACAAACGCTCACATACAGATAAAACGGATATTCTCCTGACACCATAGACTCAATTCTAAACAAAAAATTAGAAAATAAAGCTATTTCTTTAGTATACCCCAAGAAAGAAAACACAGGGAAAAAATTTAATGTTTTAACCTATTTTGGTAACACGTCAGAGAAAATTAAAAACCACTTAAACAAATATAATATCAACATAGCTTTTAGAACAAATAACTCGTTAGGAAAATTTATTAAAAATGCAAAGGGAAAACAAAATAGATCAAAAAAATCTGGAGTGTATCAGTTAAATTGTGGTTCTTGTCATTAAAGTTACATAGGTCAGACAGGTCGCTCATTCGAAACTCGGATTTTAGAAGATAAAAGAAGCTATTTAAAAAACAAAACTGGCTCAGCGTACAGTAATCATTTAACAGAATCAAATCATCTTTTTGACGATAAATTTAAAATTCTACACATACAAAACAAAGGCGTAAAATTAAACTTATTAGAAAATTTAGAAATAAATAGAATTAAAAATTCAGACATCATCTTAAACGAACAAAAAGATACCTGTCTGGCCCATGGTAACTCCCCTTTACTCAATTTATACAATTAATATTCAGAATGGATTTCCCAGCAATATTCATTAGCATATAGTATTAATTTTATTACCTATCTACCTTAGGGTATTTATATAAATGTAACAACACTAATACTCAAATGTCATTTTGTATCAGAAGAAGCTATAGTATAGCGAAACGCGTCATACAGTTTCAGTGAAAACTAAATAAAGTGGAAATTTGACAATATTAGTCTTTCATTACATTCTTTCATTGAGATCTGAAATGTTGGATTTTTATATACATATTTTAAATAATCTGCAAATATCTGCTGTTAATTCTACAGTTACTTAAATTATCCAATATTAACCAGATTTCAAGGGGTCAAACGCTTCCTCATAATCTACATAAGCCATCCAAATTCGTTTGACTTTTCTATTAGAGTTCTTAATACGTAAAGGTGGTCTAGTGTACTAAAGCATTTTTTAAATTTACGTTTTGACGTATATAGGTTTTTATCTGCACGAGGACATAAAACATACTTTATTTATTTACATTAAGTAACACTTATTTGGTGGAAGTGAAGCAACAAGATGTGATTCATTCACTCAAAAAGATCTAATTGAACTATTAGGATAATAAACTGACTAATTTAAAAGTAAGCTAATTAAGATTTAAATATATATGTAACAATAATAGGAAAATTATGACAAATTTTGCAAAATTTGAAAAATATCCACTTATATTTTAAAATATCCAATCAACAATTTAACAAAAGTAAAAAACCAATAATGACTAACTAGAAATTTTAAATTTCCTCAAAATAAACATAACTCTATGGTTTTTTGATATATAAAGAAAACAATCGGTATCCTGATTTACTCAATTGTTTATTTCCAGAAAGACTACGTAGTTTCAAAAAAGTTTCTGAATTTCAGTTTTTCACACTAAACTATAATCTTATATCAGTACCATATATTTCAAATATAGACACTTTATAGTAAAGTACTAATTACAAAGCAAGGTTGAGCAAAAGATGAACTTATATTTATAACTGAAATATGACATTTCCCTCTACGTATTAATTTAATAATAATAATAAAAAAAACCCAATTCTCAGATTTCTCAACTCCAAGAACACTGGAAAAGACATACAGCACGATATATACGAAACAACCTGTCTAACCCCTTCTTATTATGTGCTTTGCCAAAAATAATTGAAAATAATGAAAAAATAACGCTATTTTTCAAAATTCTTGTCTCTAATAGCAATAAGGTATGCCTGAATATGTGCATATTAACCCCTCTAAAACCCTGCTCCATACGTATAATCAATAAATATTTGGGCTCAAAATTTGTTCATTATTCTAACCAAAAGCAAAAAAAAATTCTTATAATAATATAGAAATATATCAAAAATACTCGTATATCGACCCACGCTCCTTCTACTCTCTTTACCTAAAGCAATACCACTTAAAAACGACAGCTTCCATTTTTATATATGTTCCAGATTTGAACTTGACTCTAAATTCCTGGTTAACAGACAGACAGACACACCGACAGACCAACAGACCAGCGAATATGGGGGACCATGTTTTGCGTGATCTGAGGATCTTGAAACCTGAAGAAATGCAAAAATATCGGAAGGTTACGACAACAATCGCTTTAGCAAGGGATGTAAAATTAAAGAAGTGATACCATAATTCTTTAAACATAATACCATTACACACAGCTTAGTTTTTTGTGTTTAGACATATTATTTTGAAAAGTTTGTATCTTAAAAACACACTTTTTTGGCTTCGACAACTTAGGAAAAGATAAACAAAAAAATAACCGGGACTCGCAAATCTATTTAGAAACTATCGAATAAAAGATTCTGTAAAATAAAATAAATCTATCGCTTGTACAGGGTGAGTCAACTATAGAGTAAAGTTCATTATCTCATTTGTTTCGGTAATGACGAAAAAATGTTAAATACAATAGTTTTAGGGAATGTTAAGACGCACAGTTTAAAATTATTTTTGAGTATTCAGGGTGTTTCAAAAAGTGTGGTCCATATAATGTTTTTTTTTAAATGGAACATCCGATTTTCTAATTTATTTTTAAATTCAGCATAAAATTTTATAACTTTTTTTATTAGTAATATTATACACCTACACCTAGTGGTTTTTCTAATATTTCATTTTTTTTTAAATACTAGTTTTCAATTTTGTAAAAAATTGCCAGTAGCGCCATTGTTTCTGAAGATGGAATTGATACGAGCCTTCTATAGAGATGAGAAAAAAGATATATGTAAAGAAATTTGAGTTAGATGCTACAGGGTGTTCAAAATAAATTTATGCATTTCGACTATTTTAAATTGAAAAATCTTAAATTTTTTAAATGCCACACCGTGTATATTATTATTTTTTCTGATAGAATTTACAAAACCCTCCAACTTTTATTAAGTATGTCATATACCTATTTCTAATAGTTATCGATTTATTTTGAATTTTTCAATTTTTATCCTTGTTTTTAATACACTTACGCTATTGTGAAAACATAAACCAAGTGTTAATAATAATTTTAATATAGTCTAACTTATCTAATGATTAATTATTATGACGTAATAAATGTTCAAAAATATGCCCGTCTACTTGAATACACATGTTTAGTCGTTTTACTATATTTTCCTTCACTTTCCTTAGCATAAAGGGCGTTATTGTCCTGCACGCATCCCGTATCTTATTTTCTATATCTACTATTGTCTGTTGTAGGGGAATTTACATAAACACGATCTTTAAAGTAGCCCCACAAAAAGAAGTCCAAAGGTGTTAAGTCACATAATCGAAGGGGCCACTGAATGAATCCATCCCTACCGATCCATTTTTGTACGTAAGGATCGTTAAAAAATCCCAAACTTCCCGGTGGTAATGAGCAAGAGCTCCGTCTTGTTGAATCCACATTTGTTCCCTTTCAAAGTTATTAACGTCTTCAAAAAGTTGGGGTAATTCGTTTTACAAAAAATTTAGATATCTAGGCCCGTTAAACGGTTCGCGGAAAAAATATGAACCAATAATTCGAAAATTTAACATTCCACACCATACATTAAGCGACCAGTGGTTTTGGTTTGAACTTCCCGGACCCAAAATGGATTAACTGTTGAATAATAATGCATGTTATGGCTGTTAACTGCTCAATTACTGCGAAAAGTAGCGTCATTAGAAAACATTATTTCGATCAGCCTCTATCGCTTCATTTATGGTGGTACAAAAGTTTACTAGTCGTTCAAAATCACGGTCTTGAAGTTCTTGGTATAGTTCCATATGAAAGGGATGATACTTGTATTTTCTCGTGATGCGATTAGCCCTAGATTGGAATGTGTCAGATAAGATAGTAGTTAGCTAGTTGACGGCTGCTGACTTGGGGAATATCTTCAACATGAAGTAAGCATTCTGGCTTACTACTTCACTCCGTAAAGCTTTACTGCCAAAAGATAATTTTTTCCCGCCTCTCCCAGCATATAAACCATATCAATTAATTCATTTTTAGGAAAATCCATAAATATTACCTTTATACGTCACTTACTACAACAAATTAAATTATTTTTACTTGCTTAATAGACATGTCAAAATTTGACAATGCTTAGATTTTTGTTTTGTCTTGACAACTATGATGTTATAGCATTAAGTGTATTAAAAACAAGGGTAAAAATTGACAAATTCAAAATAAATCGAAAACTAGTAGAAATAGGTGCATGACATACTTAATAAAAGTTGGAGGGTTTTATAAAATCTATCAAATAATAATATGCAGGGTGTGCCATTAAAAAAAATTTGAGATTTTTTAAATTTAAAATAGTCGAAATGTATAAATTTATTTTGAACACCCTGTAGCATCTAACTCAAATTTCTTTACATATATCTTTTTTTTCATCTCTATAGAACGCTCGTACCAATTATTAGTATTCCACCTTCATAAACAATGGCGCCGCTGGCAATTTATTACAAAATTGAAAACTAGTATTTTTTTTTTTTAAATTAAATATTAGAAAAATTACTAGGTTTAGGTATATAACATTATTAATAAACAAGTTATAAAATTTTAAGCAGAATTTAAAAATAAATTAGAAAATAGGGTGTTCCATTTAAAAAAACATATGTTATATCGGCCACACTTTTTTACTTTTTATACTCAAAAATAATTTTAAACTGTGCACCTTAACATTCCCTAAAACTATCGTATTTAACATTTTTTCGTCATTCCCGAAACAAATGAGATATTGAACTTTACTCTATTGTTGACTCACCCTGTACACAGAAAAAAGCCTTCCCTTCAATTAACCTATGAAACCACTATCTTAAATATAAGTCCAAAATCGACGGGACCCAAAGCAATACCACTTAAAAACTACACCTTCCATTCTTTCTTCAAGTTTTATATGTGTGCCAAATTTGAACTTGATATCTAATTTCGTTTGACAATTTCCTTACTAACAGACAGACAGACACAGAGCAGCGGATATGGGAGACCATGTTTTGCGTGATCTGGGGACCTTAAAACCTGAAAAATCATCACCAACAATCGCTTTAACAAGGAATGTAAAAATAAAGGAGTGATGTCCATAATTCTTTAAACATAATACCATTACACACAACTTAGTTTTCCGCATTTAGATATATTATTTTGAAAAGTTTGGATCTTGAAAACACATTTTTTTGGCTTCGACAACTTAGGAAAAGATAAACAAAAAATAACTCGCAAACCTATTTACAAACTAATGAAAAAAAAATCTGTAAAATAAAGTAGATCTATCGCTTGTACACATAAAAAGCCTTCCATTAATTAACCTAAGAAACCACCATCTTAAATATGTGACCAAAATCGACGGGACCTAAAGGCCCTACAAAATGGCCCTTCCTTAAAACATAAACCCAATTTACTGCCAGTTAGTTGGCGGAATGTCCCTGACTGACACTTGGGGTTGCCACTTAAAGGTTGTGTGTTTATACACAATGTATAGCAGAGGGATAAAATGTAAACGTGTTGGTTGTTGTCTTATTTATCCTAAGTGCTCTGCCTTGATATTGACTGCACTATTACTTTCGTATGGGTATAATATGGACTTGGAAGGCAATTTGTTACTGTCTTTGTATTTTGTTAACTACACTCGACTACTACATTATTTAGTGACTTCTTCTTAAGACAGGGTCGAAATTTATTTCTGAATACTTAATAAATTTGTCTGGAAGTGCCTCTAAAGTGTTAAGTACTTCCCTTTTTCATAATATTAAGCGTATTTTATCTTTAATAAATAATTTTATCTTAAATAAATTGTCATTTATGTTTTAGCTTCCTTCTTCTCCCGGTTCCTATCAGTTTCGGATGTTGGCAACCATATTAGCTATCATCACCTTGTTGATTGCGGCCCTAAACAGCTGCACGATGGTCATTGAAAATGCGCACGAAATCCTTCTTCTCCCTACACTTCTCTTTGCACACACTTTACCTTGCAATATATTCTGTAACATATGGAATTTGCTCTCATTCATCATATTGTGGCCGAGGTATTGGAGTTTACGTTGCTTGATGGTAACTAAAACCTCTTTTTCCTTATTCATTCTCTGAAGAATTCTTTCATTCGTGACTCGGTCCACCCATGACCCTCCCAACATCCTACGATATAGCCACATTTCAAAGGCTTTCAATCTTTTACTTGTTGCCTCTGTCAGGATCCATGTCTCCAATCCATGAAACAAAATGGAGAATAAATAGCAACACAGGAACTTCACTCTCATGTTCAGTGTCAAGTTATGACTTTTGAATAGAGAGCTCAGTTTGTTAAATACTGCTCTAGCCTTTTCAATACAGCTCTTTATTTCTTGCGAGTGGTCCCATTGGTCATTGATGTTAGTGCCTAAGTATGTGTACTTATTTACTAGTTTAATATTGTTCTGGCTGAATTCTAAATGACACTTAGGCAACTTGTTCTTACTAGTAACCATTAATTTTGTTTTATATATGTTAATATCAAAACCATATCTCTGGCTGCAGCTGGTACTCTATCCATTAGTAATTGCTACAGTCCTACTGTCGAATAATATTCATATTCTCTCCTTTCAGTAGAATCCCGACATCGAGATCTGCCAGAGCCCCTTCGAATATTTGTTGGGAGTAGATAATAAATAACAGTGGAGATAATATGCATCCTTGTCTAATACCTTGAAGGATTTTTATATCATCCGTATGTTCTCCTCCTAATTTCACAGAAGCAGACTGATTTCAATAAAGGTTCTTAATAATCCTCAGATCTTTATCATCTAGTTCTATATTCTTTAGAATATCTATCATCTTGTAGTGTTATAATTTGTCGAATGCTTTTTGGTAATCCACAAAGCATGCATAGATGTCAACGTTCACGTCTCTATAGTGCTGAAAAAATACTTTGACGTTAAATAAGGCTTCACGTGAACTAATAGCTTTTCTAAAACCGATCTGGGTTGGAGGCATCGGTTCTTCAAAGAGTTTATATATTCTTCTATGCACTATTTTAAAAGATATTTTTTGCAGTTAGTTCGCATTATTTTTGAAGTTTCTGCATTTATGCATATATGTTTGCCGCAATATTGATTAGAAAATAAATTTAGTTTAATAAAATAAAATATCTGTTTGTTACAATACTATGTCATCGGATATCTTTCAATTAAAATTGTTTTTTAACTTAATTTGTATATTTCAATTATCACTGATTTTTTAAGAAACATGAACACAAAACGTACTTATTTTTTTAATTGCTGAAATTTCGAATGAAAAGGTAAAGATACAGTATTCATATTTTATGTTTATATTTGATTTAATTTGATCTTATAGATGATGATACAAGTATCATGACTTTATAAACAGGTTGTACTCCAGAATAAGACATAATTATGTCACTGTATTTCACTAAGTTTGTCAATCAATTTGCTAGGCGCAAGAGCTATTAGGAATAATTGAGTTTCGGCATGATTGTATTGCAAATGTTTCGAAAAAAAAAATCTTCAACAACTTCAAATTCTGTTGTATACTGAAAAGCGATGTAGTTACAAATTTTCTTAGAATTAAATTCCTCCCAAAAATCATAATTTAAAATAATTCACGTCTAGGTAGATATCTTACAAAACACTCTCTTACATAGAGTCTGTCAAGTAAGAACGTGTAAGCGATAATTTATTTTTGGTAGATGCCATTCTTGCGATTCAACAAGAAATCAGATAACGGAACCTTTGCCTACGATACATTTTAGTAGAAGTATCACTCGATTCCGAACTCTCGTCGAAATCACGTCAGTCACTTGTTTGCGCGTCGGTTCGAGGCACTCTTTCTTTGTTCCCATCCAAAGGGGCCTAAAATGACATACGACCGCCAAATATATTAAAAAGTCGGTGTCGTTTGTGAAAAAGTGGAAAAGTCACGTCGCAAAGCGACTCGCTTGGGCCAACGATAAGATACTAGAGTGGCCCTCACAATCGTCAGACGCCAACCCTATTGAAAATGTTTGATATCATGTAAAGAGAAAGCACGGAGGAAATACTCTTTGTACCGCGAGATTCGGAAAATTTGCGGTGTGTGCAAAAAATCTCGTCTACAGCATACCTCGAAGATGCCAGGCGATTATTAATGCAGGATGCCATTGGACAACTTACTAAAGTAATTGCACCGTTGTTAGCATACCACAGAATACATTGATGGCAAGAAATGTTCTCGAAACACATTTTTTTCAAGAATACGAGCGATCACGTTCTTACTTGACAGATTGTACATGTACACAACAAGTCTGTATCTATTTTCTGTAAAATTTTAAGTACCGATTCTAAAGTTATTTTATTTGTTTCAGGTAAGTGTTATTAGAAGCCTAAACAATATAAGTAAGTATAAGTGACATACTGAAGCCTAATATTTAAGTAAGTAATGGATGCTTTTTGAAGCTACCCCTACTTATCCTTAGATCTGCCTCTACCTTGTCCACTTTTCACTATTGACAACAAAATAATTTTATCTTTTTTTTCTATGACGTTTCTGAAATGCCAATGTAGGGTATTTTTATACCTTAACCTTTTATAGTAGTTGCTAAAATAATTCACACTATCAATTATTTACTAGATATTTTATATTGATAATTTCGGACCTGCAAAATATCGATTTGCAAGCTACTGTAATTTCACTCTGAGAAATTTTCGCTACTGTCATTTGAATCAACGGACATTATACCGCCTAGATACTAACTGCGTACAACAAAAAGTATCAGTTTTCTAAGATTAGACTCAGTAGAATTTTATGATTTTTTTTTAATAGTTGATGAAAACTTTCATAAATAGAGTATCCTACCAATCAGAGACAGAGAGGCGCCTAAACTGCGCAAGATTTGGCACTACAAATCTGCTAAATGGGAAGATCTCATGAAATATTTTCGAACTTTCCCTTGGTTAGACGTTTGTTTTCGATCCGATAACCCATCTGACTACGCCAGGGAGGTTTCCGATGTTATTTTGGCCGGTATGAAGGCTTACATTCCTTTTTCGAAGAAATGCCCTTCTAACGACAAGCCTTGGTTTGAACGAAAATGCAAAGAAGCTATTGCTTCTAAACACCTTGCCTACCGACAATGGCGTGAAAATCCTAACACCATAAACCGTAACACCTTTATTCGTGCAAGGAACAGATGCAAAGAAATTATCGACGAAACCAAGGAGGCACACAATCAACGAATTAGAAACAAACTTCTCGCTTGTCTCAACAATTCCAGGTCCTTTTGGTCAGTTGCTAAGGCAGTCAGTCAAAATTTCACCAAATCCATCATACCACCACTCACACGGCCAGATAATTCTTTTGCAACGACACCTGTTGAGAAAGCGAACTTGTTGGCTGAACTCTGCTTCACATTCTACTGTCGATTTCCAAGGAAAAACACCACCTACTATTCCCATAGTGCAGTCAAGGATGGCCGATATTGTCTTCAGACAGTGTATCATAAAACGTATTTTAATGAAGCTAGACACCAAAAAGGCTTCTGGCGCTGACGGAATACCTCCCATAGTTCTCAAAAACTGTCCGAGGAATCTAACACCAGTTTTCTGTAGATTTTTCAACCTATTCTACAGAAAGGAAATATTTCCTTCCTGCTGAAAATGTGCCATAGTTCATCCGATACCTAAAAAAGGCAAGAAGACCTTGCCAAATAACTACCGACCAATCGCACTGCTTTCAATAATATCGAAAGTCATGGAAAAGGCTATCAATCAGCATCTTCTAAAATATCTTGAAGGATTCAACATTATTAGCGATCATCATTATGGCTTTCGTAAAAATAGATCAACAGGAGATCTTCTGACTTATGTAACACACGTTTGGAACAACGCAATTGAACACTTTGGAGAGTCTTGAGCGGTTGCTCTTGACATATCCAAGGCATTCGAGCGTGTTTGGCACGATGGGTTGTTGGCTAAGCTACGCTCTTATGGTATGTCTGAAAAGTTCTATTCGTGGCTCTCATGTGTCCTCAGAGAGCGTTCTTTATGAGTACCAGTCGACGGATTTCTTTCTAACACCTTCACTATCAACGCCGGTGTACCTCAAGGCTTCATACTGTCTCTTTCTCATTTACATTAACGATCTGCTGGAAAAGACCGAGAGTCCAATCTACAGCTTTGCAGATGACAGTACGCTTATCTCTTCATTCACTTTGAACGCTCGGACATCGGCTACTCAGACGAATATCCGCAGACAGCTGGAAGTCATTCAACTTAACAAAGACCTGAAAGAAATTTTATTTTGGGGTGACCGTAACCAAGCGGAATTTAACGCTACAAAAAACCCAGGAGGCAATTTTTTCTAAAAAGGTTGACGTTGCTGAACCCGACATAGTTATGTCGGGGCACTCCATTCCTCTAACATCGTCACTCAATTTGTTGGGCGTTAATTTGGGAGCAAATATGTCCTGGCATGAACGTGTAGGCATAGCAAAGAGAGCTTCTCAAAAGTTGGGAATATTATTTCGAACCAGAAAGCTTTACACTCCACAACTGTTAATTCTTTACAAAGCTCAAATTCGACCAACTAAGGAATACTGCTCCCATGTTTGGGGCTCCGGTCCCAAACATACACTGCATTTATTGGATTCTGTTCAGAGAAGAGCTGTTCATCTGATTGGAGACCCGAAACTGACCGGCGGCCTTGATTCGCTGGAACATCGAAGAACGGTTGGCGACTTGAGCCTATTCTACAAGTATTTTCATGGAAAGTGTTCGAAGGATGTGGCCCGCTTAATTCCTCCCAGAGCGGTGCATGTTAGAAGTACACGTCACGCTAATACTTCACATCCGTATGAGGTTCAGCTTGTAACTCCTCGTACAACGCTTTTCAAGCAGTCTTTTATATGGAGAACATCATCCCTTTGGAATAATTTGCCCAGGACTGTGTTTCCCACCGAGTACAGCGATTCAAGAACAACGTGAACCGCTTTTTCCGCTCACGTGTCGCTGCTGTAGCGCTTTAGGGACTTCTTCCCTGCAGCACGTGTGCTAGACCCATAAAAAAAAATAGACAGGGTGTCCCTCAAAGTTTTATACAAATGAAGAAAAAGTTTATCTTACATATTAAAAAAGAAATTATTCTTGATAAAAAGTTTTGCATCACATGAAAATCCATAATCAAGCATCAAAAGTTTAAAATATTTGATGGTATACAGGAAAAATAAAAAATAATGATTTATAATGAAGAGTAAAGTGTGTGTAAATTCAAATATAAAGTAAAATAGTAACTGAAAATGTTAATACGAACTAAAAAATTATGCCCACCTTTAGATTTGTGGCCCTCCTAGTTAAAAAGTCAAAAAAACTTCAATAAACACGTCAGTAATTGTCGGATTATTTATTGAGTGAAGGAAAACGAAATTAATTAAAAACTAGTGCACTGATTTTGATTGTATCATTTTTTTTTTAATTTGATAACTTTTTTATCTGCTTTGCAACAATTACATCCATAATAAATTTGTGCTAATATTATTTTATTTTGAAATTGCAACATTACTTAATTACTACGTACATAACGTAAACAACTAAACATATGGATTAATTTTAACTTTATTGCACAAGTGCTTCAATGTATCCACCGTCCCTTTCTAAACGGGGGATTGTTCTTCGAAAAAAATCTTTTGTTACATCTCTAATTACGTCAGGAGTTATAAATAAATAATAAATAAATAAATAAACTTTTATTTCATGAGACCTGATACAAGGTATAGAAAAAGTCAAGTCAAGTCACAGAATGTATACATCCTGTAAAAATAAGGATCTAAAAAGCTTTACAGATGCACGTACTGTGGCTTACATATAAATATTTATAATATAAAGATCCAAAAGTTACAATTACACGTACTCTAGCTTACATACAAATATTTATGTTTGTCCTCAATCTGAAAGAAATCCTAAGGGCTATAAGGGACATTAGCAATCTTGATATTAGTTTTTTACATACTTAAATTTAAAGATTTGATACTAGTCGGCAGACTATTAAAAAGCTTTATGCCGCTGTAATAGGGACTCCTTTCAAATAGAGATAATTTGTGTTCTGGTATAACTAAATTTTTGTTATATCTTGTATCGTAATTATGCATGTCGGCCATGGCTACAAATTTATTCAAATTACTCTTAACATAAATCAGAACCTCCAGTATGTACATAGCAGGCAGAGTGAGTATAGCAAGTTTTTTAAAAAGTTCACGGCATGAATGTCTTGATCTGACACCTGCAATATTTCGAACTGCTCTTTTTTGCATTCTAAATACTCTGACCATATTAGTGGAAGCACCCCCCAAAATATTAGGCCATATTTCAATCGAGGCACAAAGTGTGCATAGTAATAAGACATTATTGTATTAAAGTTAACGACACTTTTTAATCGAAAAATGGCAAAACACACCGATGAAAGCTTTTTGTATAATTCGTTTATATGACATCCCCAATTTAAACTGTTGTCTATATAGATACCTAACAATTTAGTCTCCGTTACCTGAGCAATATAATGTCCGGTTACGTCAGTCCTAATCAAAAAACTTTCAACCAGTTGAGATGCCCTAGGCACAAAATTTATAAAAACAGTCTTTTCAGCATTAAGACTTAACATATTAGTTTTGAACCACTGTTCAAAAACTCTTAACATATTCTGCAGTTTATCTAGAGCCAAAGCAGTGGTGTTGTCACAGCATACATAACTGTTATCGTCTGCAAACATGGTTAAATTACTTTGGTCATTAACGATATTCGGTAAATCGTTTACAAAAATTTAAAAAAGCAGCGGTCCGAGAATGGACCCCTGTGGAACACCCATAGAAACTTTCATTCCATTCGACCTCACTCCATGAATATCTACAACTTGATCTCTACCTTTTAGATATGACTGTAACCAGTCACTTACATTACCTCTTAGTCCATATCTGTCCATCT
Organism: Pachyrhynchus sulphureomaculatus; assembly: GCA_019049505.1. Classification (NCBI taxonomy): domain Eukaryota; kingdom Metazoa; phylum Arthropoda; class Insecta; order Coleoptera; family Curculionidae; genus Pachyrhynchus; species Pachyrhynchus sulphureomaculatus. Next base: position 181,485,338 of record CM032447.1, on the reverse strand, counting down.
TTGATATTAATAGATTATGATTGATCAAATCAAAAGCTTTACTTAGGACCATGAAAAGTCCAAAGCATTTGTAGTATTGCAGAAGATGTATTCCTACCTTTCCTAAATCCATAGTTTCGCATGTTTCCCTAATGACTCTCTCAAGATGATCAACATCTTGAAATAGCCTTAATTTTCTTTTAAATAGCCTCATAAAAAAAGTCTGGAGGGGTGATGTCCGGAGACCTTGGGGTCCAAGTAAACAACACATACTTCTCCATTACTCTACCGTTAAAAATGTGGAGGAGATAATCTCGAACATTTCTCGTACTGTGACATGTTGGTACCATATATGTTGTCTTTCAATTATTAGTCGGCGATAAAGAAACTCAGGGAGCTCATTATTTAAAAATTCTAGGTAACGTTCAGCATACATATTATTTCGAAAAAAGAATAGTCCGACTATTCTATTTATAAAAATTCCACACCATACATTGGTTTTAAACGAGTATTGATCTCGAGTTTGGATATTCAAGTTAGGATTAACATCGCTCCACCACCGATAGTTTTGCGAACTTACTGTCACATTAGACGTAAATGTCGCCCCGTCAGAGAAAAGTTCTTGTCTTGCTATAAACCTGTTATCTTCCAACTCTCCTTGAAACCAAGCAAAAAATTCAAATCTTCGTTCAAAATCTCTTGCTTTTAAAGTATGGGTAAATTGGAGTTTGTATAGATTTGATCATAAAATTCTCACAACTGTAGTTTTACTAACATTCAATAAAGCTAATTTTTTCCGCAGTAAATCCTTTGGCTTTTCTACTATTGACAGTATTACTTGATTTTGATTATCTTCATTTGAAACCCATGCCCGATGTTTCTTTTTAAATTAATTTTCAAAACTTCCATAAATCTTGAATTTATTTATTAGATATCCTACAGTTGTGAAGTGTACAGTTTTATCAGGGTGTCTATTATTAAAGATTTCTGCTGCTTCTCTAAAAGTTTCATAATTATCTCCCACTATGAGAAGAGTTTAAATTGTATCTTCCACAGTCAATTTTACTAGCATTTCTAATTATTGCAAATACAGACTCCGTTTATTGACAGCTATTAAGTATTTCCAAAGATATGTTTATTTATTTTCAGCATAAAATTTGTAGTGAATTCGTTTTCTTTTATTCAATAAATAATCCGAAAATTACTAACGTGTTTACTGGAGGTTTTTTTTTGAATTTTTAACTAGGAAGGCCATAGCATAGCAAAGCATAATTTTTTAGTTCCTGTTAACATTTGCAATTAATATTTTGCTCTATATTTAAACACACTTTACTCTTCATTACAAATCATTATTTTTTATTTTCCCCGTGTACAATCAAATGTTTTAAACTTTTGATGCTTGATTATGGATTTCCATATGATGCAGAACTTTTTAACAAAAATACATTTTTTTGTAATATATAAGACAAATTTTTTCCCCATTTGTATAAAACTTTTTGGGACACACTGTATAAAGTAAATTTTATAAAGTAGTTCATTCTGTTGAATACTATGATGTTTCAAAAAGGAAACGCGAAATATAAAAGCCTCGTTAATGTACTTTGATCCTAAACAAATAACTTTAAATCAATATGCGTCAATTTTCTAAAAATAAATGTCAGTAATATAAAAAAATACAGTGAATGTATTGTTGAATATTACTAAATATATCCAATAGATAGTGAAAGCTTATTAACATGCAACGTTCCTTTTATATATACACGTACATCAAAATTGATTGATTTTTCGTCGAGGATTATCGGTCATCACCTCCCTCGATTATTATTTCAACGACTTAAAATACAATAAGCAGTTAACTTAATTTTATTCGCAGTTAGAATACCAGTGCTTATTTTTGTTCTTAAAATAGCTTTACGGACATCTTTCTTTTTTTACACTTTTTTATATAAAAAAAAACCGGTCAAGTGCAAGTTGAACTTGCACAATTAGTGTTCCGTACGTTGATTGTTTTTGACACCACACTCGATGACCTAGTAAAAAAAAATTTTTTTCACTTCCGATTTCACCCCTCAAAACGAACCCCTTAAGTCAAAATTTATGTTACGGTGGTATAAAATGATCAATAACTTCACAAAACACACTCCAAATGAGTTTTCAACAAAGTTTGTTTCCAATTTTTACTGAAATCGGATGACCTTGAAATTTTTGTTTTTTTTATATACCATATAAATTATTAAAGGTAATGCACTCGTGATAATTTTCGTTCAATCTACACCCCGTGGAGAATATTTCAGAATTTTTTCGAAATTTTTTGATAAGTACTTTTCGAGATAAGGCCCGGACAGCGATTTTTCGCGAATCTTTAAAAAAAAATAATACAAAGAAAAGTACGCGCAAGTATAATATTATATATATATTTTTTACTCGTGTTTTCACAAGCTTTCATTTGACACCACACTCGATGACCTAGTAAAAAAATTTTATTTTCACATCCGACTTCACCCCCCAAAACTAACCCCTTAAGTCAAAATTTAATTCTCAAAACTACATGGCTCTGATGAGGCCATCAATTCCTATATTGTTACCAAATTTCACCTTTCTATGTCAAATAGTTTCGGAGAAAATCGGGTGTGACAGACAGACAGACAGACAGACAGACAGACAGACAGACAGACAGACAGACAGACAGACAGACAGACAGACAGACAGACACCGAAGTGATCTTATAAGTGTTCCGTACGGAACACTAAAAAGAAGACGGAAGACCATAAAAATTCTTGTTTACGCGTTACTTGTTTAATTCGACAAAATGTGTCATCTAGTCAATTGATCCATTCACCAACTATTATCTTTCGCAAACAAACTGCAATAGCCTTTTCCTGGTGTGACCTAGTTCTTGCAGAAAGCATAATATTTACCCAACGTACACTAGTCGTATGTACAGTTCGAACGATAAAAATAATTATACATCTGTAAACTTATAATTGCAGTATTTTACTCGATGGTCCGTTAATTGTTATCATTATATAAGGTGAGTCAACGATAGAGTAAAGTTCATTATCTCATTTGCTTTGGGAATGACGAAAAACTGTTAAATACAATAGTTTTAAGGAATGTTAAGGTGCACAGTTTAAAATTATTTTTGAGTATGGAACGGTTTGATGGTAGTGGTAGCGTTGAGTATACGAAACGGAAAGTAGTAAACCACAATGCTGCCAATGAAGAAAAAGAAGTGGAGATTTTACTTCATGTTGAAGATAATCTCCAGGTCAGCAACCGCCAACTAGCTAACTTATCTGACACATCCCAATCTACGACTAATCGCGTCACGAGAAAATACAAGTATCATCCCTCTCATATGGAACTACACCAAGAATTTCAAAAACCGTGATTTTGAACGACCAGTAAACTTTTGTACCACCATGAATGGAGCAATAGAGACCGATCAAAATTTTTTTATCCAAAATAATGTTTTCTGATTAAGCTACTTTTCGCAGTAATGGAGCAATTAACAGCCATTATTCAACAGTTAATCCATTTTGGGTCCGGAAAGTTCAAAACCAAAACCACTGGTCGCTTAATGTATGGTGTGGAATATTAAATTTTTGAATTATTGGTCCATATTTTTTCCGCGAACCGCTTAACGGGCCTAGATATCTAAAGTTTTTGCAAAACGAATTACCCCAGCTTCCCAAAGAAGTTGATAACTTTGAAAGGGAACACATGTGGATTCAACAAGACCGAGCTCCGGCTCATTACCACCGGAAAGTTGGGGAATTTTTAAACGATCATTACCCACAAAAATGGATCAGTAGGGATGGATTCATTTAGTGGCTCCCTCGATCATGTGACTTCTTTTTGTGGGGCTATATAAAAGATCGTGTTTATGTTAATTCTCCTACACCACCAGTAGATATGAAAAATAGGATAGGGGATGCATGCAGGACAATAACGCCCTTTATGCTAAGGAAAGTGAAGGAAAATATAGTAAAAGTACTAAACATGTGTATTCAAGTAAACGGGCATATTTTTGAACATTTATTACGTCATAATAATTAATTATTAGATAAGTTAAACTATATTAGAATTATTATTAACTATTTGTTTATGTTTTCACAATAGCGTAAGTGTATTAAAAACAACGGTAAAAATTGAAAAAATTCAAAACAAATCGGAAACTATTAGAATAAAAGTTGAAGGGTTTTGTAAAATCTATCAGAAAAAATAATAATATACAGGGGTGTGCCATTTAAAAAATTTGAGATTTTTTAATTTAAAATAAATCTAAATTTATTTCGAACTCCCTGTAGCATCTAACTCAAATTTCGTTACATATATCTTTTTTTCATCTCTATAGAACGCTCGTACTTATTATGAGTATTCCACCTTCAAAAACAATGGCGCTACTGGCAATTTTTTACAAAACTGAAAACTAGTATTTTTTAAAAAATTGAAATATTAGTAAAACTACTAGGTTTAGGTATATAACATTATTAATAAAAAAGTTATAAAATTTTACGCAGAATTTAAAAATAAATTAGAAAATAGGATGTTCTATTTAAAAAAACATATGTTATATCTGCCACACTTTTTTGAAGTACCCTGTATACTCAAAAATAATTTTAAACTGTGCTCCTTAACTTTCCCTAAAACATATTTAAAATTTTTTCGTCATTCCCGAAACAAATGAGATAATGAACTTTACTCTATCGTTGACTCACCCTGTACAGAGTGGCCTATTAGCTGGTAGAGTGAAGATATCTGGTATTTTTTAAAAAATGTGTTTTAAAACCAATAGTTTATAAGGGCAGAATAAATTAAAAATATTTTTGCATCTTAAGAGTAAATTGCAATTAGAGATAACGCTGTGTTTTTAAAATATATACCCTACATATTACATAATTTTTAAATTTTATTCAAAAGAATCTCAGTGAAAACTTAATATTGTTTTTATTATTTTTTCTTTTCAATTTTATGAAAAATGGTTTTTATTACACTTCTACGCTACATCATTTTAACAGAATAATTTAACTTTGTACTGTTCTATATTACTTTTTTTAAAAAAAAAATGTTCAGTTAATTATTAGCTGACCAGAAATTCTATTTTCAGGATTTCTAACTCATCCGGAAATTAGTTAGTAAAATTTTTGGAAAGTGATAGGAAAGTACGTTTTCATTAAACCATATTTTATGCCACAGCCTCCACAAGTATAAAAAAATATTAAACTTAGTCCAATAATGCACGAATACACAACAATATATAAAATTTGGAATACAATTCAAAAACGACCTAATTTACAACATACATCATTTAAAAATGCAGCTCTAGTTTGCTGTATTTTCCTCTATCTTTCGTAAAACTTAATATACCAACAAATTAATCTGCATACCTTAAATTAAGAATTAATAATTTGGTCACTTCAGCAATCCAAATAAATTTATACTATACTAAAGCAACGATTGGAGCAATTGAAACTTTACTTTTTGGTTAATTAGTATGAGAATTCTGTTCGCGTTACGTTTCATATTTGTATACCATAATTTTGCATTGTATGATTAACCGATTGATGCCTGAAAATTAAATTTTTGTGGAGTTAACAAAAAATTTGTAAGGTTATATTTCGTACAAAATTCTGCAATATTTCTCTAAAAATGCTAGTTAAGGACAATAAGGCACTTAAAGGAAATGAGTTTTTTACGTACTTTATAAAATTGGCATGTGCAAAATACTACAAATTCATTTAAAAATAGTATCACGAAATCTTAAACATATTTCAAATTTTATGAATAATTGTTTTAGATTTCCAACTAGAATTTTTCTGGAATGTTAAATTCTTCATATAAACAACTAGGTGGAAAAATACCGTTCTTGCAAATATACTTGTAAATTGATTTTACTGACAAAAGGTGCATCGCATCTAGCCCAGTGGCCAGGGGTTTTGAGCTCTCTTTAAGTGTTAACATGCTTCATTTTAGTACACAGGTAGTTTTTTGGACGTAGAATACGATAAAAAATAGTTTGCTAAAGTTTGATGTACACTAAGCCCTCAAAATCCAAAATAAAATTAAAAATTCGTTTTTTCGATAATATGTCGAAAAATAAAAAAGACATTGGAAAACTAATAGCACCACATGAAAGAACGAGAACTTTTATAAAAAAATAATATATATTTTTTCCATATTTTTTTTGTTAACATGAGAATTTATTAAAAATTCCGATAGGCCGTTCACAAAGTATAGCGCGCCAAACAGGGTAATTTGAAAATCTAAGTGCACCGCTCGAAGGTTAATCGATATTATCTGTTTTCAGAGTGTAAAAAAAAATAAAAGATGGCTTTTTGAAGAGGAAACTTTCAGCTTTCCGATGATACTAACAGTTTTTATTTTTATTGCTTTATAATTTATAAAACTTAAACCGAAATTTTTGTTTGCATGATTTTAACGCGAATAGAGTAAATAACAAATATTTAATAAAATGTAGTATTGAGAAAAAATCCTCGTGCATATATCATTATCATACCTTAAGTTTGAATATAAGAGTAATTAAAAATACCCACATTGTCTGTATTATTTTAAAAATTAAAATTAAATATGAAAATTTGCCTGCTGTAGTGCAACGCCGCACAGTGGGGGAAAAACGAAAAATCGTGTTTTAAAATTGTCTAAAGCCTTCAATTTTGGTTCGATTTGGACGATTTTTTTTTTAAATTGAAGCTTATTAAATTCCGAACAAAGTTGTCGAAGCCGATTTTGCAATTAAACTTTTGTTTCAAAATGGCGGACATCTTCAAAATGGCGGTTTCTGATTATATAGCGACTGAGACACAGAAAACGCTTACAGTTTTTAAAACCAAGTTGTGCTAAAATGCGTGTATGTATGTTTTTTTATGTCGCAGATAATATATCGTTACCATTTCTTATATATAGACAACATTTTATGTAAGAGTAAGTTAAGGTTAGACATATTTATTTTCTTATTTTTCTAGTCTATTCCTATAATTCGGTAGTTCTGTATATGTACTAAAGGGTTTTCTCGTTAACAAAGATTATTATTACTCTTACAAAATACACGCAGAGAAATGCTAAAATAGGGACAGTTAGATATTTTGCTGCATTACCCACTGTTTAGCAACAGCAGCCACTTTTTTGCTACAACAGCAAACAATGTGGCTAATGCAGCAAAATACTTAGCTGTCCCTACTTTGACAAAACGTTTTAGCTGTTGTAGCCATTTTCTAGCTGTGTGAGCTGTCCTTTTCTGCATGTATCGCTGTTTTTTGTATCTGCTAGAAAATTGTCTACGATACTTAAAATTTACAGCAGCAATATTCTAGCAATAACTGCATGAAAATTTAAATCCCGCAACTAAACTTGAATAACTTGAATGATCTGACTGCCACAGTCTAAATGCCACAGTCTAAATGCCACAGAGAAACTTTCTTGCTCGATTCAATTTTGGCATCCGCTATATTTGATTTGTCATTTTAAGTCAATTGTTGAAACATATTTATAATTAACAACCTTAAAGAAATTATTTATGCAAATGTTATGGATATAAAATAATAATGGTACGTTTATTCATATTTATAAAACTTTTATTGTTCATGGCAGCCATTTTGGGTTCATTATTATTAATCTTGTAACTGTGATATTAGATATATATATTATCTGCGACATAAAAAAAAAACATACATACACGCATTTTAGCACAACTTGGTTTGAAACTGTAAGCGTTTTCTGTGTCTTAGTCGCTATATAATCAGAAACCAACGTCCGCCATTTTGAAACAAAAGTTTAATTAAAAATCGGCTCCGACAACTTTGTTCGGAATTTAATAAGCTTCAATTCAAAAAAAAAATCGTCCAAATCGAAACAAAATTGAAGGCTCTAGACAATTTTGAAACACGATTTTTCGTTTTTCCCCACTGTGCGCCGGCAATTTTACATTCAAAGCGTACGAAAGTCGGACAATTTTCTTTTTAGTTACAGTTAAAAGTGTACTTGATATAAAATCATTAAAAACTTTCTCCTTTTTTTTTTGTAATTTTGCTCTTAAAAAAGTATTCATGATAAATGTATTTTTTGCTTATTATTACATACAACTTACACTTAAAATAAAAAAAATATATATATTTAAAGATGGTAAATGAAAGATAACAAGTCCAAGCTTTAAGTATAAAGTATTTATTTATTCAATTAAACATCCAGGTACAAAAAAAATAGTTATTGAAGACACAAAAAATCTAAATTACTCGAAGAAATTAACATGAAAATAAAAATATTAAACCATTATCCCAGTCTCTTTGTATGAGGTTGAATCGTAGAAAATTACAAAGAAACAATTAGAATGTAAACTACGCAATCTTAAATATAACTCTAAAGGATAAAAAATCTACAGAACTGATTAAAAAACCTAGCAATATTGAAAATATTAAAAACACAATACAAAAGACAACACAGAGATTGACAGAAGTAAGAATAACAAGAAAAACATAGACCAGAAAAGCGACGGAACGGAAACCATGAGAAAAAAAATAGATCTAATATAATTAGAGCTCTGTCATAAACAATTTTAATGAAATGTCATCAAGTTTAATGACTACCGCCATAACTTTAAGCTAGACCATATAATTGAACTGGGTCAGGTAATACATACGGTACCTAAACATTATGACGTTATTTCTTATCGTGTTTTTAGATTTACTCGGTATACCATAAGCTTCATTATATTTTTATATAATGACACGTTTTTAACATTCACCTACAATACGCCAAATTTTCGTATTATAATCCCTCAATCATTTGAGGTTCACACCAAACATCCCCTGCTCTTTTATAGCACATACCAAGAGTGTATTTACGTTATATCCTGTTCTTCCGTCACTGTCACTGTCTTTTCTTGTCGTATCGATCTCGTTGGCTCATCAATCCTTGCGCCTCTGTTTTCAGGATGAGTCGACCGTTATTTGCCTTTTTGGCTCTTTTGTCGCTGTAATAAGGTCAAAATAGCAAACTGGGATAGTAAAAATGCGTGACCTCTTATGATCTACGTACATAAGTACAGAGTGTGTGCTTTAAAAAAAAATAGATATTCTTAAATCGCAATTTTGTAATTGCAATATAGTGGATTAATTAAAAGAGAAAGGGTCGCCCATCGTGCAATTTTTTTTAAATGGAACATTATATATACTATAAATAACACGTAGGCTGAAAAGTTTTTGGTCTGACACATATGTTACATGTCGCCAGTTTCAAAAAATCCATATAATTTTTAGGAAGTACCAACCTTCAAACGATACGTGTCTAAATTTCAACATTTCGACTATTTGTTTACAAGTTACAGTGGTTTTAATGACGCTACTTTTTATATTTTTAAAACAATGGAAAAAATCGAATTTTGTGTGTTGATTAAACATTGTTTTTTGATGGGAAAAAATACCGTTCAAGCAAAGCAATGGCTTGGTAAGTGTTACGAGGACTCTGCCCCTAGAAAATTACTCATCGTTTACTTGTATGCCGGATTTAAACGCGGTCGTACAGACACAAATGATGCTGAATGCTCTGGACGCCCAAATGAGGTGATTACACCGGAAAACATCAAAAAAATCCACAAAATTCTTTTGGATGAGATAGCAAAGATATCAAAAGAACTTGTTGGTCATATTTTGTATTAACATTTGGACATGAGAAAGCTCTGTTCGAAATGGGTACCACGTTCGCTCACAGTGGACCAAAAACAACAACGTGTTGATGATCGTAAGCGCTGTTTGGACCTGTTTAAGGTCAATAAAAAGGATTTTTCATGCGATATGTGTTACCAAAGACACAACAGTCGGCTGGGAAGGTTTTGGCCTACGTATTTTGGGATGCGCATGGAACAATTTTTATCGACTATGCTGGGAAGGGAAAAATCATCAATAGCGAATATTATATAAAGTTGTTGGTGCGTTTGAAGGCGGAAATCGCAAAAAAACGGCCCTAAATGAACAAGAAAAAAGTGTTCTTTCATCAAGACAATGCACCGTGTCACAAGTCAATGGTTACGATGGCAAAATTGCATGAATTGAAGTTCGAATTGCTTCCTCATCCACCGCATTTTCCAGATTTGGCCCCCAGTGACTGTTATCTATTCGCAGACCTAAAAAAAATGCTCGCAGGTAAAAAATTTAGCTCCAATGAGGAAGTTATCTCCGAAACTGAACCTTATTTTGAAGACAAAGACAAATCCTTCTACAAGAAAGGTATAGAAATTTTAGAAAACCGTTGGACTGATTGTATCGCTCTTGAAGGAGACTATTTTGATGAATAAAGCCGAATTTTGCAAAAAAAAATGTGTTTTAAGCAGCCAGACCAAAAACTGTTAAATCTGGAACTCCCAACATATATTTTTATAGTGTTCTTGTGCAAAATAAGGAGGAAAAAATCAGTAAAGTGACTTTCCCAGTACTTTTCTCGCAAACAGGTAGTTCTAAAATAAGTACTGAATTTGACTTTCTCCGGTAAAAAAAGTAGATTTTCATAATATCGACAATAACCCCTTTTACCTTCTTTCCTTGAAATCATATTGCTCAAAAAACTATAGCTTCGACCCCTATTTTAAATATTATACAGACCGATAGCCTGACAGTCGAATAAATAGACCGAAGGTAATGGGAAGATATATTTTTCGTGATCTAGGAACACTAAAACGTAAATAAACGCAATGATTACGTAAAGGTAACGTATAAACGATAAATAATTTACTTACTGTATCAGAGGTAAGTTTCGGCCAATTTAACTGTTTGTATTTTTAAAATTTTTCTGTAATCAATTAAACATTTTTTAGATTACTTTATAACCAGATCTCAATCACTTCTACATACTATTTCTGTTAAATTAGGTATAATGAAAAAGCAGGAACAGTAAAATAGAAGTATATTATCGTATATGCGCCAAAACCCTTATAACCGTTTACTTCATTCCTTTCACCTTATATACCTTTCAGTATAAATGATTTTTTAAAATATCTCAACTAAAAGCTACTCAAGATTTTTATAGATTATTCAAACTATATAATATTTAATGACTCCTACCCCTTTTACTCTCTGTCCGATTTTTTTTAAGAATTTATATACTTTTAAGAATTATTCAGAAAAAAAAATTAAGAAAATTTCATGCCATTACAAAGTTGCAGTATTAAATGTTACCTGCCGTCGGATTGGGACCGCTACCTGTTTTCAGACACTATCTGCAATATGACATATTATGATATATTTTTAGTGTTTTAAAAATCTAAATAATTACTTTTCTACAAAATGTCGAGAGGTTTTTTAAATTTTTCTAATAGACAATTTTTATAAATTATTAAACATAAGTTTTTTGGTCGAAAATTGTATACTAAAGTTTAAAACACCGTAAATTTCTCATTTAAAAAAAACCCTAGACAATTTTTAACCGATACGTTATTTTACAAGATTAATTATTATTTTTGCGGATTGGATTATTTTTTGTAAAGTTATCCTGCAGACAAGGAGGCGCCATAGTTTTCATCAGTGATCCATTTAACCCAATAAAAAATAATGTTAACATTTAAAACATATTTAAAAAAAAAAAATCTTATAATTTAAAGCACAATAAAAATATATAATCTCCATTCTTTTGCATTATTCACTAAATAACCTTTAAAATATATATTTTTTTAATATACATAGTTTTTGTAGCGCCCAGGTATATGTAACCCCTTAATATTGCAAATGGCAAAAAAATTATGTAATGTTTCATTCTCTTAACTTAAGGAAATCTGTATAAAACCTATAGCATAATAATTGAGGCACCAGTTTGCAGAACTGCCTCTACGCGTAACCCCTGTTTCTCTAGTAGGCAGGAGAGAGGATAACGCTGTGAACGCGTCGATCGGCGGACAAAATTAATTTATAACGCAATAATGAACTCATTTTTCTGTTAACAATTAATGAATCAAATTGATTTTTGCGTAGAAACACGCGGCTTGTTAAAATGAATAAACTTTACGCTGAAAAATTTCAATATTAATTAAAAAATTGGCCAAAATGACCAATGTCGGCTCATTTTTCATATATTTGCAAGTATTATATCAAAAATTCAGGTCAGTATGTTAATTTTTGCAGCAATGATGAAGTTAAATAAACAGACGCTCACAAGCTCTTACCGCACTCGCGCGTTTTCTTGCAACTGATCGTAGTGAAACTTTGTTTATTGAATGCTTTCAACTGCCAAAAAGATATTTCGTTTTCTTATTTGGTGATTTCATTTGAAAATGAAATAACGAAATATTAATGTTAATTTGTTACTTTGTCGTACCAAAGTAGACGTAACTATGTAGATATAAATTTTCAATTACAATTTTTAACGCCAAAATTCAAACACCATTTGGTTTAACAATTTAACTTAACTCAGCTTATTGACGAACCAACACGGATCCCTGATCGAGACGGGGAGTTCGCCAGTCTTGATTTGTTTTTAACCACCAATCCGGAGATTTACACGGTCACCGTAAATCCGCCGTTAGGTTCTTCCGACCATAAACTGCTTTCGACATCGAGTATCCTACGGATCAGTGACAGAGAGGCGCCTAAGCCTCGCAAGATTTGGCACTACAGATCTGCTAAATAGGAAGATCTCATGGAATATTTTCGAACTTTTCCTTGGTTAGACGTTTGTTTTCGTTCTGACTACTCATCTGACTGCGCCAGGGAGGTTTCCGATGTTATTTTGGCTGGTATGGAAGCTTACATTCCTTTTTCGAAGAAATGCCCTTTTGACCGAAAATGCAAAGAAGCTGTTGCTTCTAAACATCTTGCCTACCAACGATGGCGTGAAAATCCTAACACTATAAATCGTAACACCTTTGTTCGTGCCCGGAACAGATGCAAAAAAATTATCGACGAAACCAAGAAGGCACATAATCAGCAAATTAGAGACAAACTTCTCGCTTGTCCCAATAATTCCAGGTCCTTTTGGTCAGTCGCTAAGGCAGTTAGCCAAAATTTCACCAAATCCACTATACCATCACTCACACGGCCAGGTAATTCTATTGCAACGACACCTGTTGAAAAAGCGAACTTGTTGGCTGAACTCCTAGCTTCACATTCTACTGTCGATTTCCAAGAAAAAAACACCACCTACTATTCCCATAGTGCAGTCAAGGATGCCCGATGTTGTCTTCAGACATCGTATCATAAAACGTATTTTAATGAAGCTAGACACCAAAAAAGCTTCTGGTGCTGACGGAATACCTGCCATAGTTCTCAAAAACTGTGCGAGGGAACTGACACCAGTTTTCTGTAGACTTTTCAACCTATCCTACAGAAGGGGAATATTTCCTTTCTGCTGGAAATGTGCCACAGTTCAGCCTATACCTAAAAAAGGAAAATAACTACTGACCAGTCGCACTGCTTTCAATAATATCGAAAATCATGGAAAAGGGTATCAATCAACATCTTCTAAAATATCTTGAAGAATTCAACATTATTAGCGATCACCAATATGGCTTTCGTAAACATAGATCAACAGAAGATCTTCTGACTTATATAACACATGTTTGGAACAACGCAATTGAACACTTTGGAGAATTTCGAGCGGTTGCTCTTGACATATCCAAGGCATTCAACCGTGTTTGGCACGATGGGCTGTTGGCTAAGCTACGTTCTTGTGGTATGTCTGAAAAGTTCTGTTTGTGGCTCTCATGTTTCTTCAGTGAGCGTTCTTTACGAGTGGCGGTCGACGGATTTCTTTCTAACACCTTCACTATCAACGCCGGTTTGCCCCAAGGCTCCATACTGTCTCCTACTCTCTTTCTCATTTACATTAACGATCTGCTGGAAAAGACCGGAAATCCAATCTACAGCTTTGCAGATAACAGTACGCTTATCTATTCATTCACTCGGACATCGGCTGCTCAGGTGAGTGTCCGCAGACAGCGGGAAGTTGTTCAACTTAACAAAGACCTAGAAGAAACTCTATCTTGGGGTGACAGGAACCAAGTGGAATTTAACGCTATAAAAACCAAGGCGGCAGTTTTTCTAAAAAAGTTAACGTTGCTGAACTCGGCATAGTTATGGCGGGGCACTCCATTCCTCTAACATAGTCACTCAATTTGTTGGGCGTTAATTTGGGAGCAAATATGTCCTGGCATGAGCATGTTGCAGGCATAGCAAGGAGAGCTTCTCAAAAGTGGGGAATATTATTTCGAACCAGAAAGCTTTACACTCCACAACAACTGTTAATTCTTTACAAAGCTCAAACTCGACCAACTATGGAATACTTCTCCCATATTTGGGGCTCTGCTCCCAAACATACACTGCATTTGTTGGATTCTATTCAGAGAAGAGCTGTTCGTCTAATTGGAGACCCGGAACTGACCGGCGGCCTCGATATGCTGGAACAACGCTTTTCAAGCAGTCTTTTATATGGAGATCATCATCCCTTTGTAATAATTTGCCCAGGACTGTGTTTCCCACCGAGTACAATTTACAGCGATTCAAGAACAACGTGAATCGCTTTTTTCCGTACACGTGTCGCTCCTGTAGCGCTTTAGGGACCTCCCTGCAGCACGTGTGCTAAACCCATAAAAAAAAACAAATTATATGTATATATATATATATATATATATATATATATATATATATATATATATATATATAATGAACCAAATGTCTACACGAAAATTTATATTGTATTTTAATATATTTTTTCATGACTTCTCTCACATTACAGATCATTATCAATCCTAAAACATATATTTAATGAATGTTTTAGGATTATTTGTGATCTGCAATGAGAGAGAAGACCTGAAAAAATTTACTAAATTACAATCTAAATTTTTGTGTAGACATTTGTTTTTTAAACATACAATAATAATTTATCATTACATATTCCTTTAAACTCTTCTAAAAACCAAATTGTAAAAACCAAATGGTTTTTGAATTTTAAGGTAAAAAATTGTTACAATTTTAAAGCGTGCATATATCTTTTTATAATTTTCACGTGAAAAATTTTATATCTACATAAAGACTTCAAAAACACTTAACTAATTGAGTATATTTTCGTATACTCAACATGAGTGTTTTTCCTTACAAAAAACAATCAACTTCGGTGTTATATTATGAAAAAAAAACAATAAACATTTTTTTAGTAGAATAACCAAATAAGAAAATAATATATTTTTTTGGCAGCTGAAAGCATTCAAAAAAAAAAATTCGCTGCGATAAGCTGCATGAAAACTCGCGCGTGCGCTAAAAGCTCGTGCGTGCTTTTTTATTTATCCACATCATTGCTGCAAAAATTAACATACTGACCTAAATTTTTGATTAATACTCACGAATGTATGAAAAATAAGATGACATTGGTCATTTTGGCCAATTATTTAATGAATAATACAATTTTTCAGCGTTAAGTTTATTCATTGTTAATAACAAAATAAACAAACAATTTTATCAGACGACTATATTCATAAGAAGCACACAAGCCTAAAGAGTGTTTCTACGTAAAAATCAACTTGATTCGTTAATTATTAACAGCAAAACGACGACTTTTGCGTTATAAATTGATTTATCCATCCATACATTTGTCCATGGATCGACGCGTTCACAGCGTTATCCTCTCTCTGGCCTAGTAGGGAAATAGGGATCACACAAAGAGGCAGTTCTCCAATCCGGTGCCTTAGTTACAAAATCACCCTTCCAAGTTTCTTCCTCACCTCTTATATGTTGCATAATTATATATAGTAAACAAATAATTACGCTTAAAATTTGTTCATTACAGCAACCAAAAACCTGGACAAATTCCCATAATACTATTGATAGTAGACATTTGACTCTTTCACCTCTGTCACCCCTTCTCCCATTAAAATTGGAAGTAATGAAAAAATAACTTAATTTCCAGATTTCTCGATTCCACAAAAGCCAAGAAAGAACATATATAGGAAGCAGCCTCATTAACACCTACCCCACCCTTTAACTCCTTACCTATTTTACTATAAATAATAAGCTTAAAATTTGACCCGTACATCAACAAAATAAACCTGTAAATATCTCACAATGCTATTGAAATTATACAATATTGAACTACCCCCGTCCCCTTTAACCCCTTCTGGGTTAAACTTGAAAGCAATGAAAAAATAACCTAATTTTTAGATTCCTAAACTTTGAAAAGACAGAGAAGGGTATATAACCCCCTCTAATCTCTTCCCCCACAACTTGTGCCGTTTACTATAAATATTTATGCATAAAATTTGAATATTATTCAACAAAAAACCAAAAAAAAAAAAACTTCTATATTACTATTAAAACCTTTTAAAACTTATCCCCTTTGCCTGAAGAGATATCGTTCAAAAACTATAGCTTTCATCGCCTTGGTAGATGTTAGCTATATACCAAGTTTGAAATTGATCTCTCATTTCGGTCGAGAGTTATCGTGCCAACAAGCCGACAGACTGCCAAATCGACAGGCAGACCGACCGTCTAAAATGATTGGTTATATTTCTAGTGATCTAAGAAATAGAGAATGTGAAAAAACGCAAAAACCTCATAGTGAAATTTTTCACTTTCCTTTAACAACCAAAGTAAAAATGCCTTTTCTAACTTACCTGTGGTAATGCATAATTCACAATAATGCAAAATTGAAAATGGTGTTAGTTTGTGATAAAAATTATGATATTAGTAAGTTAAAACTAAGTGTTAAGTACAGAAATGTCTTTTTTTGAATAGCGAAAAGAGAATATATATGAAATATTTATTAATAACGGTTATAATAAAAGGCTAGCACAACGGAAATAAACGAGACAAAAGGCAAGGAGGAATCTCTAGCTCAAATACATTTATAGAATATATAATGACATCTAATATTAAACAACGTTTAAGTGAAAGAAAAATAGTGCGCAAAAACTACGAATATAAAGAACTATAAATTCTTCTTCTTCCGTTCAAACAAGCGAGTTTGAGGGATGGTCCATTTATAATCTATATCCCTTCCGTAGCCTTCTGAGGCTCTATACGAAGCACAATCCTAAATCTAAGTTATCCAGTTTTACAGGTTATGGGACTACATTATATGTAGAAATTAGTAATTGAAGATGGTCTAACTTTGTTTATTTACGACACTGTAGCCGCGGCTTCGTCTGCTATAATATATGCCTTGAATATAATTCATCCATGAAAATTTAATATGTAGATATAAGTATAATTTTCAGCATTGCGGAATTTTGTTTAACCCTATAATAATTCTTAAATTCATTTAGTAATTTTCCGCCTATAACATGAATTCATATGTCCTATATATGATCTTCAAGATAGGGAGAATTATATCTCATCTTTTTTTTATGGGCCTAGCACACGTGCTGCAGGGAAATCCCTAAAGTACTACAGAAGCGACACGTGTGTAGAAACAGCAATTCACATTGGTCTTGAATCGCTGTGAATTGTACTCGGTCGGAAACATAGTCCTGGGCAAATTGTTCCAAAGGTTCTGCATATAAAAGACTACTTGAACAGGGTTGTAAGAGGAGTAACAAGCTGTAATCTGTATATCAATCATAAGAGTTCAAGTTTTATCTTTGTAAAAATGAATATATAATAAAAAAAACTGTTTTTAGTCAGGTTCCACTGGTTTATTTATAATTGTGATGAGGCGTTTCGCTGTCGATGCAGTTTCTTCGAATCTACATTTTACACTGTCAACTTAGGTTTAATGTTCACAATTCTATATTATTTCTTAATTATAATATTACACCTTTTTAAATTATATTGATAGTAATGGAAAATCCACACAGAAATGGTATTAGGAGAATAAATTCAATAATAGTGAATTGTTTAAATCTACCTGGTCGTTGAGTACCTGTAGTCCATAATCGATTTATTTGCATTATCTCTAAAAGGTTTAGTTTTAAACCTTTTTGTTGGGTATGTAAAATCTTGAAATTCTTATTAAACCTGTGATTCTCTGTTAAAAGATGATTAGCATATGTTGAATTAAACTTTCTACGGATGAAACTTTTTTCGTGTTCTATAATTCTTTGTATAAATTTTCTTCCAGTTTGTCCTATGTATGATTTAGCTCATGACCCACATGTTAATTGATATACTCCTGATTTATTGTCTTTATTGTTTTGCGGTTTGTAATTTTTTAGATTTTTCCCTATAGTATTGTTTGTCTTGTAAGCTATGTTGGTATTTTTTTGATTTAAAAATTTTCCCAATTTTTCTGTTGGTTTGCTGAAATAGGTTAAGCGTTTAAATGTGGTTTTTCTGTCCTTAAAACATCGGTATATTTCTGAGATTGCCTTGTTTCTAAGTTTTTTCCTAACGATGTTATCGATTAAGGTAACTGAATAACCGTTGTTAACGGCTACTTGTTTTATGTAGTTTAATTCTTTAGTAAAATTGTATTCTGATAAAGGGATATTAGTTAATCTGTGTATAAAGCTATGATAGGCCGCGAGTTTATGATGGTTGGGGTGGTGAAAACTATTGTGAATTGTGGTATCTGTTTGACAGGGTTTGTGATATATTGTAAATTCATGTTTTTTCCCGGTTTTACTGATTGTTAAGTTTAGGAAGTTGATTTTCCCTTCAACTTCTTCTTCCATTGTAAAACTGAGATTTCTATGAAAAAAATTGATGTACTGTAAAAAAGCGAGTTAATTGTATATCTGTTCCTGTAAAACAAACAATTATATCGTCTACGTAACGAAACCAGTATAGACAATTATTACTATTGTTATTATGGTTTTTAAATGTCATTGTTTCAATACCGTCCATGAAAATTTCGGCAAGTAATGGGCATAATTGACTCACCATAATTAACTCCTCCTTACTATTGTAGAATTTATTGTTAAATGAAAAATAATTTTGTCTTTGGCAGGTTCTTAATAAATTAATTATGTCCATTTTTATAACTTCATTTACTTTGTTTTTTGTTAATAGGCTCTCTATTAAAATTATTGTTTCGTCTGGGGGAACCCTTGGAAATAAGTTTTTGACATCGAAAGAAACTAATTTAGAATTATCTGGTATTGTTACATTCTTAACTTTATCCACGAGTTGGTATGAGTTTTTGATACTGTGTTTAGGTTCAAATTTGCTATGATATTTGATTAAATCTATTAAAAAAGATGACGTCTTATATGCTGGAGCAGAAATATAGGATGCAACTAGTCTGATAGAGTGGTCAAGTTTGTGTAATTTTATGAGTGAATAAAGTTGTGGGATTTGGGGATTCATATTTATCAATTTAAATTTTTCTTTATCGTGAATGATGCCTTTAGCCTGTTCAATTTGATGTTTTATTTCTTTTCGAAAAATATTTGTTGCGTCTTTATTTAAAATTTCGTAATTTTCTGTGTTGAAAAATTCTAACGTTTTATTAATATATTCGATTTTATCTATTGCTATTACTGTGTTATCTTTATCTGCTTTGGTAAAGATTACATCATTTGGTTTTGCTTTACTCTGAATAGTTTTTATAGTCCTTAAGTCTTGGTTGATGTTGTTATTAGATATGAATTCTTTTTTAATAATTTCGGCTGTTTGAAATTTTGATGATATGTTGTTAAGAATATCTTTCAAGGCTATCTCAGTATCAATACCTAATGTCTCCGATTCTTTGATATTAAAGTTAGTTTGACCATTGTTTTTGAAACCTTTTTTAGAAGATTTTTTCCGTGTCCGAAAAAGATGTATTGAAAATGTTAATAAATCGATTAAAGAAGTGATAATCGGTAAAAGATTCTTTTTCTTTCTTATTTTGTGAATCGTATACGTTTTTGTTGAATGAAGAACTGTAGTTTATTGTATTGTTTTAAATATTTTTTTATGTATTATTGTTTTTACTTTTTCACGTGTGTTTGAATCTAAGACCATAAATTCTATAAAGTTTAGTTTAAATAATAATTCTGTGTGAATTACCTTGAGGTACATGTTATATGAATCTCTAATGCTATACTGGATTTTTCTCTTTGTATATATCCATTTTCTTTTGGTGAGTATAACAGCTTCTTTGGCTGCTTTGCTGATGTTTTAAGACTTATGTACTTAGGTGTTACTTGGCTTTGGAGGCACTGATTGAAAAAACAAATATTTTGCGTAGTTACTGCATATTTTAGAAGTAACTTGAAGTAGTTTGAAGCTAGAAAGCTTCATCCATAGAAAGTCTAATTCAACATATGTTAATCATCTTTTAACAGATTATCACACGTTTAATAAGAATTTCAAAATTTTACATACCCAACAAAAAGGTTTAAAACTAAACCTGTTAGAGACAATCGGTTAAGGACTACAGGTACTTTGCTCAATGACCAGGTAGATTTAAACAATTCACCATTATTGAATTTATTTTCCTAATTCCATTTCTGTATGGATTTTCCAATACTATCAATATAATTTAAATAGGTGTAATATTATAATTAAGAAAAAATATAAAATTGTACACATTAAACCTAACCTGACAGTGTAAAATGTAGATCCGAAGAAGATGCATCGACAGCGAAAACGCGTCATCACAGTTATATATTTATAATGAATTTCCATCAAGTCGAAGCTACAACCATCCAAAATTTGTAAAAATATGTGTAATAAGTATATACCTAACGACCTCGAACAACTTGCAGTAGAGAAATCATAAACTAGATGCCAATGTGTATGCCGTTGGCTCGCGGCTGCCTATCATAGATATTTCTTAAAACGTTAACGGACAAGCATGTCGAATAATTTAAGTAAAGGCGGCAGTATAGGCTTGATGAAGCTATGACGTTGCACCATTAGTATGATATAATGTATATCGCATAAATTTCAAGGTGTAAAATTTACAAAAATATATCAATTTGTAAGTTTATAGCCGCCCATAAAAGCAAGAACGACCCTTTTGAATCATAAAAAGTTAGAACTTCCATACATACTACCCAAATAAAATTGTGTATCTTCGTTACAGGACTTTATGTAAAGCAACGATAGATAAACATACAATCCGACAAAGAAATACATGAACAGAAAAAAAAGCTTTCGCCTCTCTATACATACTTGGCTCGTTTATCGGCTGCTTGTCCATTGGCATCTGAACAGGGATGCCCTAGGACATCGCAGCATATGAACCAGGACAGTGGAGAATTTTACTGCAAATAAAAATGGACAGTCCCAGAAAAGTACTTAACGATAGATCCCTAAAAGTTTTAATACCAAAGACGGAAAATTGAATTAACAGAACCGTCTTCTTAAAGAGAAGACCTATTTAAAATACAAATAGATATAAACAGAAAGAGGCTGGCTAAGCTGGCGGATAGAAACTAATTTTCATCTGGATATGTAGCCACACGAGTGTCCAAGAAAATAAAGTAACCGACCTGTTGGTTACAAAAGAGGCTCTAGTGATCCCCTTCTTCTTCTTCGAGTACCATGACCGTTCAACGATCGTTGGTTATCATGTTGGCTACCTAGTTGATGATCGTTTTATTGACAGCCGCTCAGAAGCCACTACCACAAATTTCTCAACCACGATGTTCTTCTTCTCCCTGGAACCTTTCCCTCTATAATCAGATGCAAGATTTCGTATTTTTCTGGATTTCTCATAACGTTGCCAAAATATTCTAATTTGCGTCACTTGATGGTCGTGACCACCTCCAAGTCCTTGTCATTTCGAGTGAGAACGCTGTTGTTACTAATTCTGTCCTTCCAACTGATTTTCAACAGTCGTCGATACACCCACATCTCGAATGCCTCCAGACGTTTAAACATTGCTTCCATGCCGCACCGAAAAGACAGCAGCCTACCATTTTTATCGGTACTACTCAGTATATATCACCACTACACCAAACGCTTTATTTTTGCACTCGACGCGCGTTTCTCTAACCATGTTAGCTTCATCAGGAGCGATGATTGACTAAAGCTAAACTACAAATCTACCCTATTTATATTCAGCCTAACCCTTGAATTACTCAAGCGGAACTAATCACATAGGCAAGGCCATCAGTTCCGGTCAAGTAGCCAGTAGAGGGGACTATAAGGAATAGGCCCTCTGTCTTTATTTAAACTACTTTTACATTTTATGATTTCCATACTTTCGTATGCGTTCAACAATCTCCTATCGGATACATTTTTTATTAATCTTAGATTATCTAATGTTACAGTATGATCAGCTTCAAGGGCATGTTCGGCAATGCTAGACTTTTCTGTTCTATTGTATTTTAAGTGTGCTAAGTGTTCTTTAAATCTTGTTTTAATTGACCTTTTAATTTGCCCAACATACTTTTTGTCACAATCATTACAACTAATTTCATAAATTCCACTTTTCTCACAATTAGGAATCTTATCTTTGGGATTTCCTAAGATATTCCTCAGATTGTCTGATGACTTATAGACTAAGGTGAGGCCTACCTTATTAAATACCTTATTGAGTCCCTTGCTATATTTCGGATTATATGGTATGGAGACATACTTGGTGTTATTTTCTTCGCGTGTAAAAAAGGTGGAATTCTGAATATTAAACCTAAATTTATGTCTATTTATTAGCTTATTTACTAAGTCATCTTCATAACCATTAACTCTAGTTATATTTCTAATACGATTCCTTTCTTTATTAAAGTTTACTCTATTCAGAGGGAAAGTGACCAAACGATGAACTAAAAAATGTAATGAGGCTAATTTATGTTGTTTGCAATAAAATGAATCATTAGGAATATATCTAACTGTTACTGTGTACTTCCTATAGATATCAAATTCGAATCTATTATTATTTTTAATAATTAAAATATCTAGAAAAGGCAATTGTCCTTTGTTCTCAATTTCGTAAGTGAATTTAATGGAATCATACCGGCTATTTAATTTAGAAACAAAATCATCAATATTTGCTTTCTTTGTATCAAAAATCGCGAAAATATCATCCACATACCTATACCATACCCTTAGGAAATATTCGAATTCTTGACTGGCTTCGATTTCAAACTTACTCATGAATAAATTGGCTATGAAAGATGATAAGCAATTACCCATAGCTGTTCCTTCTTTTTGAACATAAAATTGACTGGTATATTGGAAATAATTTTGTTTCATACAAAGTTTAGATAATGTTAAGTATTCACGAATAATTTCATCTTCAAAGTTTCTAAGTAATTCTTCGAGATATTGTAAAGTTTGTGGAACTGGCACATTTGGGAACAAAGAACTAACATCAAAAGAAATTAAGACTTCACCTTCATTAAGAACTAGATTTTTTGTTTTATTAATGAATTCTAACGAATTCTTTACTGCGGAAGTATTTAACGGTAACTTCTCAAGTTCTTTTGATAACCATTTGGATACTAAATATGTGGGTGATCCGACCGATGAAACACTGGGTCGCATTGCTTTTCCAGGTTTGTGAATTTTGGGTAAGCAATACAATTTTGGTATGGTCGGATTATTCACATTTTATTTAAATTTTAGCGAATCGGAGACAAGGTTCTTACATTTTTTTAAAGAATTTTTAACCTCTGATATCATTCTCGGTAATGGATTTCTTATTACCTTTTCATAAGGGCCAGATTCGATAAGATTATCTACGCGTTCATAGTAATCTTTCTTATCCAATATAACAACCTTATTTCCTTTATCCGCTTTTAAATAGAAGACATCTTTCTTTTTCAATCCTTTAACTACTTTTATGTCTTTTCGTGAATTAGAATTTGTGTTGTTAACCATGTTTTTCGATATTTGATTACGACATGCTTCCTCAACAAATGATTTACTATTTTCTGGAAGTGTACTAATGGAACTTTCAATGTGAGCAACTATTTCTGATAAATTATCTCTAGGAGGGGGTACTACAAAGTTAAGACCTTTGTTTAAGATGCGAATTTCATTTTGTGTAAAGGATTGAGAAGAATGATTTTCTACAATATTTACGAGTTCCTGAGGACTATTTTTCTTCGGTAAGAGCTTTTTTAATTTTTTACTTAGAATAGAGAATTTCTCTATTTCCTCTGGAACTCGCTCCATACTTCATATTCAATACTGTTTAATCCTGAAGTAAGTTTTTTGAATATGCTGTATGACTCTACTTCTAATATACTATGTTTTGTGTACAAATTCTTGATTTCTAAGTCCAGCCATTTTTGTTTAGCAAAGAATGAAACTTTTTCTGAAATGTTTGATTTTGGTAAATTAACCTTAATAAAATTAGGAAAAACTTTAAATTTCTTGCAAGACTTTAAAAACCAAATATCTGCACCTAATAATCTAATCTTACTACTGTACTTACGACGATGCGACCTGTAGGAATTCAAGCCAAGTAATATCTACTCCCAGACACTTTTTGAAAACATAGTCAATATACATAGCTTTCGTTATGGTTTTATGATGTGCATAGATTTCTTATGATTATTTCGTAATTTGAAAGCACTCCTTTATGATTTCATTCACGTAGCTTAGATTTTTTTTCTGAAAATTTTATGATTGCTTTAATTTTATTTAAATCATTTCTAGAACAAAAATTTGTACAGAATATTGACATTAGTTTAAAGAAGAAATTACCCTACACTAGACGCCACACTTGTCTGTTTAAAATCGAGGTGATCGAGACATTAAAAAAAGTCGATTACACCCGCAAAATATCCACAAAACAATGAATGTATATATGTATATATATATATATATATATATATATATATATATATATATATATATATATATATATATATATACACATATATATATATATATATATATATATATATTATATATATATATATATATATATATATATATATATATATATATATATATACATATTTTATAATACATTAAAATTCCGGGTTTCAATCCGTTCGTTTAACAATGAATTTGCACGACGTTTCGCCGCTCGAAGCTAACTCAGTTAGCTTCGAGCGGCAGCAGCAGCAAGATTACAGTATCGAATAGCAGCAGCAGCGGGAGCACTTAAAAATGCCAAATGAGATTTTGGCGAAATGTCGCGCAAATTCATTGTTAGACGAACGGATAGGAACCCGAAATTTTAATGTATTATATTCCACCATCCGTGAAAACCTATATTGTATATATATATATATATATATATATATATATATATATATATATATATATATATATATATATATATATATATATATATATATATATATATATATATATATATATATATATATATATATATTATAGCAAACAAAATACGAAATTGATTATGTTTTATCAAATGACAAGAATATTGTAAACGACACGACAGTTCTGCATACAAAGATACACCAATAGAAATAATAAAGCGAAATACAATCGAATATCGACAAGCATTGGAAAACCATATAAAACCCATAAACTACCACACAGAGCTTGATGAACTAAACGCACAAATAACCAACAGCATGACTAGAAAACAAATAGCAACATCGAAAAAAAGAGAACACACAAAAATTAAGTAAAAAGACACAAAATCTTATAAAACAGAGAAGACTATTACGAAATGATCCTACAAATAGCAGACTAGAATTGGCAGAAATAGACAAAAAAAATAAAGAAAAAGACCAGAGAAGACGTTAGACTGTATCGAAACGAGAAAACAGAAGAAATTTTGAAAGAGGGAAAAAGCTTGAAACATGTAAACAAGCAAATGAATGAAAGGAGACGTTAAATAATAAAAGTTATAAATAACCAAGAGATCCTACAAATCAAAGAGATAAAAGAAGCTACAGAGAAATATTATCAAACACTATATGACACAAGAATATATCCACCTCCCGGGAAAGAAGAAGGAAATAGAGTAACAGTAAAAAATGTGGGATCTGAAGAAATTCCCGATATAACAATGGATGAAATAATGAACGCCCTACAACATACGTATAACAACAAAGAACCAGGGGACGATGAAATAATTATAGAAATGATAAAGTATGGAGGGGCATCGATAATACAATCTCTTCAAGCTTTATTTAACAGGTGCCTAATAGAAAGTAAAATACCAACACCTTGGGTAAACGCCTTGATTGCGCTTATTTTTAAAAAGGGGAACACATTTCTATTGAAGAATAACAGACCCATCAGCCTGTTATCGGTACTATACAAAATCCTCACTAGAATCATAATATATAGATTAACGAACAAATTAGACAGTTATCAATCACGTGAACAAGCGGGGTTTAGACGGGGAAACAGCACTTTGGACCATCTTCAAACAATTAGATTACTAGTGGAAAAAGCAAATGAATATCAGGTCGCCTTGTGAATAGCAATGGTTGACTACGAAAAAGCATTTGATTCGGTAGAGATATGGGCGGTCCTTAACGCCTTAAGTAACAGCAGAGTCGATGAAAGATTCACAACTCTTCTTGAATACATATATAAAAATGCAACATCACAAATAATGCTTGAAGAAAAAACAAATAAAATTAAAATTAAAAGAGGAATTAGACAAGGCGACTCGATATCCCCAAAGCTATTCACGTTGACTCTCTAGAGTCTTCTAAGACATGTTCAAATCGTTAAAGTGGGAATACTAATGGACGATGAATGATTAAATCACTTAAGATTTGTAGATGATGTCACTCTAATCGCCAACACAAAAGAAGAATTGCAAGAAATTCGAATGGAGTTGAATACCAAGTCTCGAGAAATAGGTCCAAAAATAAACTTCATTCAAACCAAATATTTGAACAACGAAAATGAAGATAACAGCCAAGGACTGTTAATAGAAAATGAAAGAATAGGAAAGGTACAAACATTCATATATTTAGGACAAAAAATTGAAATATCAAAAAATAATTTAAAGGCTGACTTGGATAGAAGAGTCTCGTTAGCTTGGTCTGCGTTCGGAAGGTTACCATCTACATGTAAATTAGACATCCCAAATACCAGCCAGAGTATTCGATCAATATGTACTGCCGGTATTAACATATTACACTGAAACATGGGCTTTAATTAGAAGTATAATAAATAAACTCCAGGTAACCCAAAGAGCAATGGAGAGAAGAATGCTAAATATTAGACTCCAAGATTGTATTCCTAACATCGAGATATGAAGAAGATCAAAAGTGGCAGATGTGATACAACGAATATGTTTATTAAGGTGGAATTGGACGGGGCATGTCGCAAGGATGAATAATATCAGATTGACAGGTCGTATAGTTGAATGGAGGCCTAGCAAACACAAAAGATGCAGCAGTAGACCACAGACAAGATAGACGTACGACATAAAAAGAATAGCAGAACACGATTGGATGCAAAAAGCAAACAACAGGCCTCACTGGAGACAACTTGGAGAAGCTTAAATCCGACTATGGATGAAATGAGCTAATGATGATGATGATGATGATGATATATTATAGCGACAGCCCCTTTAGCATTTTGATATGCATATAGGTAATATATCACCCAACACGTCCCAACAAACTACAACGTTATTAAATCCGATTAAGCTTATAACTTATTGCATGAAAAAACTTGATTAATATCCGGAAATTTTATTACTAATTAGTGCTACTTTTTTCAACAGATGTGTAGTGACCCATTTTACAGTAACTGATATAATTCTGTTGAATATCAAAATTTCTGTTATCTTTTTTTTTTATCAATAAAAGTTGGTGAAAACATAACGATTGATTCTTCAATATATGTCAAACAATAAAGTAGAATTTAAAAATAAACTTTTGTTGTCGGATGACCAGCTCAATAAATTTTTATAGTCTGCTGACCAGCCAGACTAAAGCTATTACGTTAATATATGTAACTCGGTCAAAAATTTTAAAAGTGGTTCGTTTTCATTTTCGCATTTTATACGTCAAAATAGCAAATTGTGTTCGCAATTTTCCCCGAGGCTTGTCGCACATAAATTCACAGACCCTAAATTATCTGTACAGGAATTTTTGTGTCGCTTTTAAATCGTTCAAGTTGGTAATTTTGGCTCGTTTTCCGTAACAGTATTTCATTTAAATATGACATTAAATACACACTTACTGACGGCTTTTTATCCTTGCAAATATTCTTAACTTAATTTGCCTGTTGAGAGTCTTTTGAAATATACCATCTCGACGTTTATTTTTTAGGTAATCTTTTTACCTTTAAGAAAAAAACCGAGTTGAAGTGTTAGGAAAAGATTAATTTATAATATTTAGTATATTTATATTAGTCGAGTTTTAAATAGCAATAGAATTCCTCTTTGAATTGACATAATAAATTTTAAGACAATATAAAACTAAACTATCTTAACGTGACTAATTCTTTTATTGACGGAATCTTTTTTTTTTTTGACAAATGGGGTAAAATTCTAAACACTCAGAATTATTCTCTATTTGGAGGGCTTCGCAAAAGAAAACAATACCAAATTTTATAATTTAACAAAGACTTGGATAAAAGTTTGTCTAGTAGTTGGAGTAGCCAAGTAAAATTTAACGCTGTAAAGCAGATAACAACTTTCTTTTAAAAAGATTGTGTTACATAGCGTAACATGTCGAGATATTTTATCCCACTATGCTAGACGTTTAGATTGCTGAGCGGCTGCTTTTGGCAACAAATATATTTTGGCGTGATCATGTTGCAGACACACAAATCAATTACTACTTGCACTGGGAACATTGGACATATACACTACTTGGAATCAGTCATTAATTTCTAAAATTACCAATAATATATATATATATATATATATAGTGCCACCTCGATAAATAATCCTGATCTCCATTAAACCAGATTCTTTAATAATCCGGACAAACATTTCTATGGCATTGTATACTTTATAATCTGGATTTGATAGTACTAGGTAATCCGGACCTGCGTTTTTAGACATATACTTAATTTAAACTACATGAGAAAACTGAAATCAATAGTAAGGGGATTCCCCTAACTTCCAGTCTAATATATCTGGGATTCACACAAACTGTAGGTGCCTTTGATTTGCCTACAACGCATCGCGTATCGCGTCTAAAGGTTAAGGACTTTGTAGTTGTTTATTGTCACAAGTACAACATACCTACGTTCTATTTTACTTTATGTGGTTCATATAAGTATGTAAACGTTTTTTTTACGTATATGTACCTACATATTAAAATGCCTTCTAAAAGAAAACATATTACACTAACAATAAAACAAAAGTCCGATCTATTAGAAAGACTAGTTCTTGGTGAAAGCGGAAAAGTGTTGACAAATGAATACGGAGTAGGAACATCCACAATTTCGGATATCAAAAAGAAGCAAGGGAAAATCAAAAGATATGTATATGCGATTTATTTTAAAGATAATTTTGAACACTCACTATGGACGTGTAAATTCTTTTAGATTTATTTCCACATGTGATTCCGGTCCTGGGGTCAGAAAAACCTTACGAAAAGCCGAATATCCAGAAAGGGAAACTCGTTTGTATACATGGTTTTGTACGCAACGATCAACGCACGTCCCAAGTTTTACACTGAAACCTACGGGAATGATAATTTTAGAGCTAGCATAGGCTGGATTTCTAACTTCAGAAAAAGACATGGTCTGCGTGCTTTAAAAGTTTGTGGCGAAAAACTATCCAATGATGAAAGTGCCGTCGATCCTTTCCTAACTTTATTCGCAGATAAGATAAAAGAATTAAACCTTGGACCTACTCAAATATACAATGCAGATGGATCAGCTCTGTATTCGAAAATGTTGCCTGAAAAAAAACGCTGGTTCGTTCTCAGGAAAAGACCGCACCAGGTCGAAAAATAACCAAAGAA
Organism: Pachyrhynchus sulphureomaculatus; assembly: GCA_019049505.1. Classification (NCBI taxonomy): domain Eukaryota; kingdom Metazoa; phylum Arthropoda; class Insecta; order Coleoptera; family Curculionidae; genus Pachyrhynchus; species Pachyrhynchus sulphureomaculatus. The sequence goes on along the minus strand of CM032447.1, from coordinate 181,455,679 downwards.
CGCGTTACCTTTCTAGCATGTTGCAATGCTGATGGATCACAAAAATTAAAGTTGTTAGTGACAGAAAAGGCAAAAAATCCGAGGGCTTTTAAAAATGTGAACATACCTGTTGAGTACGAATCATCTGCCAATGCATGGATGACTACAGCAATTTTCTTAGACTGGTTTCATCATTCTTTTATTCGTTAAGTCAAAAGTCATTTAAGAAGTCTCAACTTGCCTGAAAAAGCCCTGCTAATCGTTGATAACGCTTTGAGCCATGGAACTATAGAAGAGCTGACTAGTGAGGATGGACAGTTTACAACATTATTTCTTCCACCAAATTGTACTACACTTTTGCAGCCTATGGACCAGAATGCAATCAGACTGACAAAATTATTTTATCGGAAATGTCTTTTAGCCCATATTTTATCAAATAATAAAGAGAACCTTGTTAGGTTATTAAAAAGCATTAACCTAAAAGATGTTGTATGTCTACCATGCAATTCACGGGAAAAAGTCTCCCCTGAAGTCTTGAAAAAGTGCTGGCACAAAATTATGGCTTATGTGGCAGATTCCAACCCAGACGCTGAATATGATGCTGAAGATCTGATTCCTCTGAGTGAATTGCTTTCCACGAATGAAGAAATGAAAGGTAAAGCCTGAAATTTTTCTTTTAGTATTTTTTTGATTAATTCGTAAATATTTAACAGATGTTTCAGATATGCTGAATGTTCTCACTGAGCATAATCTCACGAACGTGGAAATAGGTAATTGGCTTCAAAATGATGAAGATTTGTTACCACTGGAAGACATAGATGATACAGATGAACAACACGAGAGTGTGATGAAGGTTTAGAGTTAAATACTAATACAAACCAGACTGTTAAGAACACTGTGAAGAACGATGAGGCAGTTAGAAGTTTTAATGTGTGCATGAGATGGGCAGAAGAAAATGATATCCCTCTAAGTGATGTTCTTGTACTTCAAAGATTAAAAGAAATTGCTTTTATGATGAACCAGAGAAGGGTCAAGCAAACAAAAATTACAATTTTTTTTTACAAAATAAGATAAAACTTGATAAGGTATGCTTCTATTTTAAATAGTATTCTATGTATGTACTATTTTTTAGTTGTTTCATATTAAATGATTCGTTTTTTAATATAAATAATGTCCTGCTTCAGTAGTTCAAATTATTTACTAATTCGGATCACCGCGGTTTTAATTAGTTCGGATTATCGAGGTCGCACTGTATATATATATATATATATATATATATATATATATATATATATATATATATATATATACATATATATACATATATATACAAATTATTTACTAATTCGGATCACCGCGGTTTTAATTAGTTCGGATTATCGAGGTCGCACTGTATATGTATAAATAAACTGAATAAAGAGCTGAACCTTTTCACTACACACCCACTAATAAGCATTTTATTTCCGTTTCATTACGGCACAGCATAAAACGACACAATTTTTTTATTTACTACAATACAAAATGGTCGTTTCAATAAATGAAACGTTCTGGTGCCGCTGTTACATACTATCCTGGCAATTGGCGCTTTTGCGGTGGCTAAATGGTTGCTAATTGCACGCTGCGCTATAATTCATATGTTATCTTTAATTTAATGACAAACAGCATGTTTAGTTAGTTGCTCTATCAGTAATACTTTCTAGATAGTCCTAAAAATAGCTTAGACAACAGAAACATTACCATACGCAAAATATTATTTGAAGGAAGCACATTAGGAAATTTATAATATATATATATATTATATATATATATATATATATATATATATATATATATATATATATATATATATATATATATACATATATATATATATATATATATATATATGTATATATATATATATATATATATATATATATATATATATATATATATATATATATATATATATATATATAGAGAGAGAGAGAGAGCGTTATCAATTTCACTGCTGTGTATTTAAATACAAATTGTGAGTTTCGCAGAGTTGCAGCCAGATTATAAAGTATTCTCTAGGGCATTCACAAAAAATAATACTCTTTTCACTTAGTGAAAGCTTTTGGATATATTCAATCCTTCTTCAGTCACTCTACAAAAGGGGACGATAGTTGTTAAAAAAGGTTTAAAAAAAGAAAAAATATATTAAAAAACTTACTGTAAGTGAGGTTACAAACATAAACTAGGCTTTTCCAACATTCTTCCTTTTTCAAAAAAAAAAAACCTTTTTTCCTCTTTTACTCATAGTCTACATGTAAACAATAAAAACATTTAAAAAGGAAAAACAGTTACCAGTTAAAATATTCAAAATGTAACACCATAATACATGTATATACTCAAGACGCGCAGAGAGCGGTGCAGCATTGCCAGTCGTAGTAAATATACACTTTTTTTGGAGATGTTTGTTAGATTTAGGAATTTCTCTCTAGAAGAATATACGGTTTATTTTGAAATTAATTATAATTTATGTTGTATAATAGGATGTCTGGATGATCTTTTATTTTCGAGAACATATACGAGAAGAATGAAATTAATTACACACACAGTGAGAAGAAGAAGAAAAGCAAAAAATATATTTTTTGCTAAGTTTGGGGTAGCTGAAGGCATCTCACTTCCTCCCTATTACTAATTTGAAATAGGTTAGAGTAAATTACGTTTAAATTTTGAAATCTGATCTTTTGTTCATGCAATTTTTTTGGTTATTTATATAAACCATTTCAAGAAAATTTCTTTTAAAGTAGTTTTTTTCAAAATCTATTGTTTTTACGTTTTCAAAATCAGGCAAGTGGCAGGTATTATTTGTGTACTGAGACAGGGCACAAGCATCTGGTCTCAGTCTGATGTCACTTTTATGTGATGCCAGTCTATCCTTTCAGCACCTAGAAGTCTGTCCTATATATTTTTTATCACAGTTAGGGCAACTAATTTGATATACCAAGTTAGATTTGTTAATGTTATTTGTTATATCTTTTAAACGAGTAAAAAGTGTTGTCGTGGTTCTTAATGTTTTGTTGGCTACAATCAAGTCAATATATAGAATATTCAATTTTTCTAATCAGTAACAATGACAATAACCAAAAAAATATTTACAGTGCTCAAGCTACTAACATTATAACGAATTTCGTGCATAAAGAAGAAAAAGTTTTTTCGGAAGAAACTGAATATTTGAATAAGACAAGAATTTTTTAAAAAAATCTGTCTGCTAAGACATGAGGAATATAAATGTCTTTAAGGGTTACAGGAAGGCTGAAATTAAATCCCAAGGATAGCATATCCGTTACCTCTTTTGGAAAGTCTAAATTTGTTAGGTTTTTAAACCAAGAATCTTTAATTTTAATTCTTGATCTTTTCCCACCCTTCAAAGCATCCAACTTCCCCCTGTGCTTGTCCCTAATTTTGTAAAAATATTTATTATATCTTATATTTTGCCTACGGAAAAAATCGTTGAAAATATGAGGTGGTAGTGCATTTTTAATTTCATCACGCAATTTAGCCAGCACCCCCTTTGTCCTCTCTATATGTCCATGAGTTACCCTAATTTCTAAGTTGAGAACTTTACAATTAAGTTTGTGACTAAAAATATTAATTATCTGTCCCAAACAAAACCATAAAAATATATTTTCCCTTTTTTCTTTTTTTCTCACTGTATGCTTTCGAAATTAAAAGGTAGATATCCTATTATACAACATAAATTATAATTAATTTCAAAATAAACCGTATGTCCTCTGTCTTCTTCTAGAGAGGAATTCCTAAATCTAACAAACATCTCCAAAAAAGTGCATATTTACCACGACTGGCAGTGCTGTACTCTGTGCGTCTTGAGTATATACATGTATTATGGTGTTACATTTTGAATATTTTAACTGGTAAATGTTTTTCCTTTTTAAATTGTTTACATGTAGACTGTGTCGTGAAAGAGGAAGAAAGATTTTTTTTTTGAAAAGAGAAGAATATTGGAAGAGCCTAGTTTATGTTTGTAACATCACTTACAGTAAGTTTTTTAATATTTTTATCTTTTTTAAAGCCTTTTAACGACCACCGTTCCCTTTTGTAGAGTGACTGAAGAAGGATTGAATATATCCGAAAACTTTCACTAAGTAAAAGCGTATGCCCTAGAAAATACTTTATAACCTGGCTGCAACCGTGCGAAACTCAGAATTTATATATATATATATATATATATATATATATATATATATATATATATATATATATATATATATATATATATATTATTTTCCAGAATAATATATATATATATATATATATATATATATATATATATATATATATATATTATTTTCCAGAATAATAAGCAAAGTTGATTGACGATTAGCAGAATTTATGTCAAAAAATTCAAACACTAAAAAGATATTAAAACAAAAACAGACAAAAAATATCATCGCCTCTCAAGAGACTAAGCATGTTAAGAAAGGTAAAGTCCGAATATTCCATGCATTCTTGGCTTCATATCTTTTATGTTGTTAATTAGAACAACTGGTTGGAGCTACTTATTAACCTCAAATACTAAAAACTCTAAAATAATTCAACTTTATCAGCCAATAAGATTGAGCAAAAATTATATATATGTATATATATATATATATATATATATATATATATATATATATATATATATATATATATATATATATATATCAACAGAGTAAATAGACAAAAAGTAACTTTTTTGAAACTGTTCTATATAAAGTTTTCTCAATAAATCTTAAAAAGCAGAAAATATTAATAAGAGCAATACAACAAAGATAATTAATTTAACAGCAAGCGTTAAGTTCAAAAGGAAAAATATTTATTAATGTACCCTTTGCGTAAAAGTTTTAAACATTAAGTTCTCCGTTCTAGTAAACTCATTCGTCTTTATTAATTTGAAATGTGAAGGGTTGTCTGAGAAAGTTAAATAGGTAAGTTAACAATCTTGAACTTTCTCCTTCCTGATTTTAATGGAGTTCTTCAGTAATTTTCTAAAAAATGCTTTAAAATTGAGGGATTAAATTTGGCATCAAAAAATATAGAATTAAATTAATGTACTAATGTTGATAGAGTCATCCAATATCTATAGATTATACAGAATGTTTGTCGGATGGGGCTGGGATTTGTTAACTATTGACACTTTTGGATGGACACCTTCTAAATCTCTGTTGCTGATACTCGGCGATTTGTCTCTTTAACTAGGCTGGATAACGAGTACTGATATGGAGGCTGATATGCATGTTTGGTGACCATAGATGACACCCGGATAGTTCATAGCTTTGGACGCTACTTTTGATGCAAGAACAAAGCGCATGGTTTTATGTCGGCTAGAGCCGATTTACATTTTTTTTCTTTATGTATATATATATATATATATATATATATATATATATATATATATATATATATATATATATATATACAAATTACGAATATAGTTTAATATATTGATATGATGGACCACGTAGACCAACGTTCAATACTTTTTTTCCAATTTGAACATATTTAAAGTGTGATAAAATTCCTATTTATTACCCTAGTTTGACGCCTATGATTAATGTTGCCACGTGAAAATTTCTTCCTTAAACTAACCTTCAACCAAATATGCATAACAAGTACTTAAAATAAAAGTTACTTCATTATTGTTAAGTTTAACTAGTAATTTTTTATTATTAAAAAGAGTACTTTGAAATAAGACCATTTTATTAAAAAAAAAAAAACATATTTTTTATCTTGTATTATGGTATATATACCATGTAGAACAATTTTAGAATGTTAACTATTTCTAATAAAAAAAACTAAGCTTATGAAGCCTTTGAGAAATATAATGTTAATATAAAGTATATGTGTATTCGCACACCTTATTAACAAGCACTAAAAGCATGTAAAAAAAATGTTGTTCTTAAATGCACTTAACATAAAAAAAAATAATTAAATTCACGACGTTATTACACCTGAATTAGAGACGGTATTACAAATTAACGAAGATAAAATGAAAGATGTAAACCTAGGCAGTATATATTATATTCACAATAAATAGTTTAGCTGGCCATTAATAGCGAGACTTATGTGCCTTTCTATTACCTTGCAAAAAAATTTCGTTGTATTAGCTAAAATAAAAAATCATAAACCACAAAAAGAATTTAAAAATGCACTAGACCTAACTAATAGTAATAGGATGGAAATTCAGACTAATCAGTGGACGGAATAATTTTGAGCGTCAAACATAGCTGCCTTAAGGTGGGTACACACTAGACGAACGCATACGGCCGCATGAGAGCGAACGGGTGCGGCCGTATCTGTGCGGTGTTCGTAGAAATTTGTTTTCTGTCCACATATAAACGAACGCATGTATACTCCATCATTCGTTCATGTTCGCTGTTTGGTGCTTGAAATGGCTTCACAAGATGATCTAATCATTGCTTGTGCGTCCTTTATTATTATTAATGATAATAATGAAACACGAAAGCGTAAGCGAGCAAACGTCGGTGGTGGATGACGGCTTTATTCAAAAGTCGAAATCGGTACAGTGGAACAGACCTGATTCATGATCTTACATCTGACATTGGATATGGTCTCTTTGAAAATTTCTGCAGAATGAGATCTAGTGATTTCGAGATGATATTACAGAAAATCGGTCCGAAAATCTCAAAACAAGATACAACATTCAGAGAAGCGATTCCGGCACCAGTAAGGTTAATATTGACTTTGCGATACTTGGCTACAGCGGACTCATTCACAAGTTTGATGTATACATTTAAAATTTCAAAACAGCTTATTTCAAGAATAATCCCTGAAGTATGTTCTGCAATTATTGAATGTCTTAAACAATATGTCAAGGTGAGTAAAAACTACATTCAAATTATTTAGCAAATATATTAAATACAAAAGGGTGTTAGAATAAAAAGGTACATTGAAAAACATTAATAACTACTGATATGGTTCATAGTTGTTTAAATAATTGACAATTGATTCTTGATGTTGAATACCAGAAGCATTTTCAGTTTCATTTTCTGGGGAGACTACTTGAACTTGAAATACCGATTGGGGTGTTGATGGAGGGTTGTCGGACATTGAATACAATGAATTTCGTCCTTAACTGTGGGTTGATGAAGAATGTTGTGGTGAGGTAATAGGAGAAACTGATAAAGCCACTTGTTGTTCATTGTAATGTACTATGTGGCCAGGGGGCAATGTTCGTGGGACTTGTGGTTCGTACCTACCCATATCAGCGTTAAATAAGATATTTGAAATATGATGCTCAACAATGCATTGTGTGTGACGACTATATTTTCTGTGCTTTGCGCCCACGTGTTCTCCAAAAATTGTACTGTCGTCTCTGATAGGACGACTGGCAACAGTATCCTTCAGTATTTGGTAAGCTTCTTCTGATCTGTTGTTAGTGGTTGACATGTTTTCACGGGTCCGTTTGCTACTTTGTGTGCTTGATGAATTTGATTGTTCTGTATGTGGCATCTGCTCAGAGTCCTGGGTAACATTGGATTCAATCAATTCTATAACGTCCGTCGTGGTGCTTGTAGAACTTTGTTCATCGTCAGCCTAAAATAAAATGAATATCAGATTATACCTAAAAGTACGGATAAAAATTTATACTGCATATTAGAGTGACGGAGAGGAGCAAAATTCAAATCAGTGTTAATTAACATTAAGTTATGTTTTTTACAGATGCCTAATACTGAAAATGAATGGAGGAAAGTAGCTGACGTATATGAAAGAAAATGGAATTTTCCACATTGTCTGGGGGCCATTGACGGCCGTCACTGCGTACTTCAAGCGCCAGTGAAAAGTGGAAGCGATTATTTTAACTATCAAAAAGACTTCAGTATTGTTTTGCTAGGGATTGCTGATGGAAATTACTGCTTTCTGTTTGCCGATGTTGGGTGCCAGGATCGAATTTCTGATGGTGGTGTGATAAAAAACACTTCCTTTTATAAAAAATTGCAAAACAATGAACTAAATCTTCCATCTGAAGAAGTACTTGGGAATAGAAATATGGAAGTTCCCTTTGTGTTTGTTGGTGATGATGCGTTAGCACTAGAATATAACATAACGAAAGCATATCCCGTAGAACAAAAAAGGGATCTAAAAAACGAGTTTTTAATTACAGACTTTGCCGTGCCCGGCGGATAATTGAAAATGTTTTTGGAATTATGTCGGCAGTTTTTAGAGTTTTAAGAAAAGTGATGTTGTTATCACCAGAAAAGGCTACTACAGTTGTTTTAACATGTGTCTGTTTGCATAATTTTTTAAGAGAAAGTAAAGCATCTCAAACTATTTATAGTCCTCGTGGTACATTTGATGAAGATAATGAAGGTGAACTAATTCCTGGTGCTTGGAGGAATGAAATAGAAGATAATAATCTACAGACTTTCCGTCCAATGACTAGGATTGGACGAAAAAGTGCTGCCAGTTGTGAAGCAATTAGGAATGAATTTGCCGAATATTTTATTGGCTAAGGTAGTGTAGCTTGGCAACACAAGTATTAATAAAGTAAAAAGTAAATAAAGTAAAATATTATGTACCCATAAAAATAAATAAGTATAAAAAATTACATTGCTTTGACTTACCTCAGTGTTTTTTGTTTCTCTTGGTACAAATGTATCTTTTAAAAATAGCATAGATTTGAAAGCAAACCAAGTTGATGAGTAAATAGAATCTGTTCCGGATCCAGTTTTAAAAGAATTGTCTTGCTTTTGTCGTTCACGACGAAAAGATCCTAATAAGGAATCCATTTTTCTCTTTACTTCAACCGAAGTGCATGTCATAACTTTAGCAATTTCTTCCCAGGCATCATTTTTCTTAATTTTATTTTTATAATTATTATTAGTTGGATTCCATAAACATTCATAAGTTTGATATAATGTTATTAATTTAATAGAATCGCTATTGGACCACTCCATAATGATAAATTGATAATCAATATGAATTATTCTTAACAAGAAAAAACTTAAAAAACAAAAACACGTACACACTATAAACATGTTCAAACCATGCGGTCCGAATTTTTCTTTGAAGTACCGCCCTCCGAGCGAACCCGACCGCAGCCGAACGCATACGCTCGTCCGCCTTCGTTAGCACGTACACACAAAGCAAACGCATGCGTTCGCTCTTATGCTGCCGTATGCGTTCGCCTAGTGTGTACCCACCTTTCGGTATAAATGAAATATATAGAGATGTTCTGTATTTGCCTACATAGTGAACTACCGGAACTTCAATATTGGATCTTTCAGATTTAGTTACAGAAATATTGAAAATATGCATATCTATTTCAAGATTTCAGTAAATAGAATTGCGTTTAAAAGCACAACTCTCACAGGCTAACTCGTTATCAAAATTCAGTACAAGATTATTGAATTCATGAACAGGTAGTGACGTCAATCATTGGCTGAATACTACGAAACACAATAAGTTAAATAGAGTTTAAACATATAATTGTCAAAACCAAAAAACAGTCTTCCAAAATTACCCAAAGAAATTGCTTATATTATTCAATAATGTATTATCTAACAGTAAGAAAAAAAAATTATTTGAATCAAATATATTTTCTTTATTTACCTTCTACATTTCTTAAATATGCCTTACATTTATTATATTAAATTTATCACTCTCTCTCTCTCTAGAAATCTAACCTAAGCTGTTTAGAGATATCTGAAAAAAGAAGAAAAAATAACTATGGTATTTGTTGGACAGTCTGAGCTACTTTTACAACGCAACTCGAGCAACAGCTTTTATAGAGACAATTGACAACTCTATGAGTCCTAACCGTCATCGGCAAAATTTTTGTTAAGAAATTTAAAGTTTTCCAAGAATGAATAGCTAAAAATTTTATTATGTTGTACATTTAATGACTAGTGAGCTTTGTTATAGTTATTTTATCTAGAGAGTGTTATCATTTTCGTTTTTCCGGAATTTACATCATGTTTTATGTGCTACCAGATTTACCAGCTAGTTATAAAAAAGATTTCGGTATCGTACTGTTAGTAAAACTATAATAAAATCTAATCATTTCTTTTTAAAGGAACGTATAGTGATGAGCGGCATTGCGAAACATTTCGGCTTTAAATAAAAAAATATTTGTGTAGGTTAGATTTCGGCACTCGTTTCTATTTCTTTATTCAAAACACTACACATTAAAAATATAGTTTATGTCTACTGCATCAAAAGCAATCTAAACTGAAATAGGTAAAGTTCTATTCAATAATTTTAGCATGAAACAATAATAAAAAAACAGATTAAGCACAGCAACGCTGTAACAGTACAGATTAGTATTAAAATACCAGTCTTCTTTTTCTGTCATAAAATCATTGATGTACCTCTTCCAAAAACCATAAAACTTCAAGGTGCTCCATTTCCTCATTAGTTATTGAGAAGAGATATTTTTAATTATTATATGTATATATATATATATATATATATATATATATATATATATATAATTATTATGACCCTAAACAAAAACGGTTAGTTTGAAATTGCAAGTAAAGAAAAAAATATAAAGTAAGTGTGGCTTATACCGACATTAAAATTTTGCTTAATTTTGTTTGTTAAAGTATTTAATTTGATGTATTAAGTGTTAATCACTTATTGTTTAAATTTCTTCCGTGTTTCATTTAAAGTGATAAAACGATGATTTATTTTGCTCATCATAGTTACTAAGCAGTTTGGGATAATTTTTTTTGTACTTTTTATCACTCTTCTTTCTTCTCTAAAATTATACACTGAACGAGCACTAATTTATGTGAATATACCCATAGACCAGATATATCTTATGTAATGCGTTTGAGGGTGATTTTGGGAGGACTCCGCACATTTCTTATGGGAAGTCGCACCCGGGAGAAATTGTCTGAAATCGATATAAGTTATTTCTCTCTAGCTCGTGATCACAAGTTCCCATGGGCACAAAGTCGGAAGAAGGACAGTTTTCAGTTTCAGGGGTAGAAAGACGATTTTCGGAGATCTTGTTGACAACAGCGAAGAGCCGTGAGGTTGTTTATGCGCCGTGCTTCGGGTTATACAGGAGTTTTTTCGGTCGGTGATTCCAAATCTGGTATCAAAAATGACATTTAACAGTTGGCAGCTGTCAAAAAACTGTCAACTCATCTTATTTCTAATAAAATGCCCAACAGAATATACATGGGGACATTTTTACGGTTGCTGATTCCAATTCCGGTGTCAAAAATGACATCTACCAACAAAATGTCAACTCACTTCACTTGTAACAAAAGTTTCATCAGAATATATATCAGATGGTTTTTTTTTATCTACTTTTAGCATTACCGGAAACAACGACGTGGACTTAGTAGATTTCTGTTCCCTTTGGGGTGCTTGTTTACTGTGAGTTCTCATGTCTCTCACGAAAGTGGGGCTTGATTAGGATGAGTCGCCGTGCCTCTCGCGATTGGGATGCTTGATTAGAGTGAATTGGCAACCGAAATGATAGAGCGAGCAAGGACTGCCAATGTCGTACAAGTTTGCGTGGATTTAGATAATCTTTTAAGGAGACGAGCGCAATGGCAAAGATTGCGCCATGTGGTGTCACAGTTTCCTCGTCTTTATTTGGAAGATCTGCAAGCTTTGTCTATAAGGTGAGTTAAGCTCCAGGTTACATCCAAGACAAAACAAGACGAGAGGGAGATGAGGAATTACAATTTGATAGGCTATTCAATGAAAATAATTGAATCAGGATCTGTATGTATTCAAGGCTGAGGCGGGTCTCCGTAAATCAAGTGTACATCTCATACCTCGATCAAGATGAAATCCAAGATGTTAATGAGGCAATTACAGGATATTATTGTACTTGCCAGTTGGGGGCCAGGACTACAGGAACCTGTGCACACGTGGTTAGCATTCTTTGGTACCTTGAATATTGCACCAAGCTAACGTGAAGTTGTCACAATCACATCTTCTGAAGACTATCATTGATGCGCCAGCGCCAAATCATCCGCCGGAATGAGGATGAATGTGTAAAGTACCCTACAGTGAGTAGCGTTAGTCAAGCACCCCAATCGTAAGAGGTACGGGGAGTCACCCTAATCAAGCCCCCAATCGTGAGAGACACGGTGCCTCACCCTAATCAGGCACCCCATAAAAAAAACCATCTGATATATATTCTGATGAACATTTTGTATTTGTGTATTTATTCTGATGGGCATTTTATTAGAAATAGAGCGAGGTGACAGTCTTTTGACAGCTGCCAACCGTCAGATGGTATTTTCGACACCAGATTTGGAATCAGCGACCGAAACAATTCCCATATACCCCAGAGAACATAAAACCCATAAACAATCTCACGGCTCTACGCTGTTGTCGACAAGATCTCCGAAAATCGTCTTTCTACCCCCGATATCTGAAAAAAAAACTGTCCATTTTCCGACTTTGTACCCACGAAAACTTTTAATCAGGAGCTCGAGACGAATAATATGTATCGATTTCAGACAATTTCACCAGGGGTCACTTCCCATAATGTGCGGAGAAGTCCTTTGAAGATAATGGAAAAATAATACAATTTTCAGTTTCCTCGACTCCAAGAATCCTTAAAAGAGTATGTTACTTGATTCATAAGAAGCAAACATTGTAACCCCTTCGCCTCTCTCATTAACATCTTATTTTTCGGTTATAAATAATTAAAAGCAATGAAGAAATAATATAAATTTTAGATTCCTCAGTTCCAAGAATCCTGAAAATGATTCTAACACAATTAGGCTTAAATTTGTTTATTTCTCCATCCAAAACTAAGAAAAGTGCTCATAATGTTATTGAAAATATACAAAATTTATCTACAACGACGTTCACCTTTCATCATTCGAGACTTATCGTATCAACAGATGGACAAACCAACAGATAGGCCGATGGAATAAAGAACTCCTAACTGTGGAATGTGATTTGTTGTGTCGTATCAAATAATGAAAATACAGTGATTCACTCAGAATTTCCCTAGCAGATGCACAGTTCTGAAATAAACACACAATCTTTGATTTTCTCAAGCTAAGAAATAACTTAAGCAATTTAACTCGAAATTTTAGACAATAGTTGTGTTTGCGGTGACATATTCACAAAAAAAAAGTGAAATAACAACGTTTTCTACTAACATTGAAAATATTGAAAAATAACATAAATGTCGGATTCCTCAACCCCCAGAACCCTAAGAAGGAGATATAACACGATATATCCAAAGCATTCCCTCTAACTCTCTATTTCAATCATTTACCACTTAAATACAAATACTCATAATTAAATTTTGTTCATTATCTCCATTAAAATTGAAAAAAGGCTCATTCTACTATTCTAACTATACAAAATTTAGCGATCTCATCCCTTTTCACTCTCTTCCCTTCAAGCAATATCATTGAAAAACTATTGGTTCAATTCCTCCTTCAAATATCAAAAGTGTACCAAAATTTAAAACATATATCTCATTTCGTTCGAGAGTAATATTGCCATAAAACGACATATCTACAGGCAGATCGATGGCAATGGAACACCCTAAAACCTGAATCTTGGAGGGTATTTTTCTTACGAATACAATACTTACGTTTGTCAAGAAGAACGAAAAGAATCCTAGCTTTGATTAGTAAAAAGAAATTTCAAAAATGAAATAAATTAATCATTTAGCACATTAGGAACCTAAAACAATATACACGTAAAGATAGTGATTTATATTTCGCAAATAATTCTTTAAAATACGTTAAAAGAACGTTTCTGGATAATAAATTCACGTTCTTGGCACTTTAACAACCTATAAAAGCATTCTGTTCTGTTTAATACTTCTTTTTTGATTTTTCAGGAAACAGATTTACGAAGGTCTTAAAGACACATTTAGTGCACTTATTTTCGCGATACATACACAATTCTATTATAGAAAAAAACTCATTGATCATTGTGTCTAATATAAACACCGAATACTTCTAAAAAATGATCAATTTATTTTAGATAATGTAAGTTATTCCACTCGAGTTTTTCGTTTAAAGATACGGGGGGTGCTTTTTTAAGTTATCTACTACTATCTAGCTATGAAGGAAAATTCATAATCCGATAATGGCTTGAACTATGTTAGCTTTATAGAATCTGCAGTTGCTCAAAAAGACAATTTTTGTTTTTTTTCCTCTAATGCTCTTCGAGGGTGGATTGAGAAGTATTGTAAAAAAAACAGGGTAATTCACAAAAAAATATTTCTCAACATAATCTTCATGTAGCTCAATAAATTTGGTCCAGCGAGATTCTAATTTTTTATTTCCTAAAAAAAAATTGTTTCCAACTGTCCATAATACTTGTTTATAGCACAGACAACGTCTTCATTTGACGAAAAATGTTTGTCCCTAAGCCATTTTTTGCGGTTAGGAAACAAAAAGTCACTTGAGGCCAAATCTGGGGATAGAGGGGGTGGAGAAGCCCAGCTCGTGCACTTTTGTTATTGTAACAGGCGATGTGTAAGCAGACGCATTGTTCTTGTGAAGGAGCTCTTTTTATACTTTCTTGCAATCTTGATGATTTTTTTTATAGGACTAGCACACGTGCTGCAAGAAAATCCCTAAAGCGCTACAGGAGCGACACTTGTGCGGAAACAGCGATTCACGTTGTTCTTGAATCGCTGTAATTTGTACTCGATGGGAAACACAGTCCTGGGCAAATTATTCCAAAGGGATGATGTTCTCCATATAAAAGACTGCTTCAAAAGCGTAGTACGAGGGAGTAACAAGCTGAACCTCATACGGATGTAAAGTTTTAGCGCGACGTGTATTTCTACCATACACTTCTCTGGGAGGAATTAAGCGGGCTACATCCTTCAAATACTTTCCATGTAGAATAGGCTCAAGTCGCCAACCGTTCTGCGATGTTCCAGCGAATCAAGGCCGCCGGTCAGTTCCGGGTGTCCAATCAGACGAACAGCTCTTCTCTGAATGGAATCCAACAAATGCAATGTATATTTGGGAGCGGAGCCCCAAATATGGGAGCAGTATTCCATAGTTGGTCGAGTTTGAGCCTTGTAAAGAATTAACAGTTGTTGTGGACTGTAAAGCTTTTTGGTTCGAAATAATATTCCCAACTTTTGAGAAGCTCTCCCTGCTATGCCTGCGACATGTTCATGCCAGGACATATTTGCTCCCAAATTAACGTCCAACAAATTGAGTGACGATGTTAGAGGAATGGAGTGCCCCGCCATAACTATGACGGGTTCAGCAACGTTAACTTTTTTAGGAAAAACTGCCGCCTGGGTTTTTGTGGCGTTAAATTCCACTTGGTTACTGTCACCCCAAGATAGAATTTCTTCCAGGTCTTTGTTAAGTTGAACGACTTGCCGCTGTCTGCGGATATTCGTCTCAGTTGCCGATGTCCGAGCGTTCAAAGTAAATGAACAGATAAGCATACTGTCATCTGAAAAGCTGTAGTTTGGGTTTTTTGGTCTTTTCCAGCAGATCGTTAATGTAAATGAGAAAGAGAGTAGGAGATAGTATGGAGCCTTGGGGCACACCGGCGTTGATAATGAAGTCGTTAGAAAGAAATTCGTTGACTGCCACTCGTAAAGAATGCTTTCTGAGGAAACATGAGAGCCACAAACAGAACTTTTATACCATAAGAGCGTAGCTTAGCCAACAGTCCATCGTGCCAAACACGGTCGAATGCCTTGGATATGTCAAGAGCAACCGCTCGAGATTCTCCAAAGTGTTCAGTTGCGTTGTTCCAAACATGTGTTACATAAGTCAGAAGATCTCCTGTTGATCTATGTTTACGAAAATCATATTGGTGATCGCTAATAATGTTGAATCCTTCAAGATATTTTAGAAAATGCTGATTGATAGCTTTTTCCACGACTTTCGATATTATTGATAGCAGTGCGACTGGTCGGTAGTTATTTGGCAAGAGCTTCTTGCCTTTTTTAGGCATCGGGCTGAACTGTGGCACATTTCCGGAAGGAACGAAATATTCCCTTTCTGTAGGATAGGCTGAAAAGTCTACAGAAAACTGGTGTCAGTTCCCTGGCACAGTTTTTGAGAACTATGTAGTAGGTATTCCGTCAGCGCCAGAAGGTTTTTTGGTGTCTAGCTTCATTAAAATACGTTCAATAATACGCTGTTTGAAGACAATATCGGGCTTCCTTGACTGCTCTATGGGAATAGTAGGTGGTGTTTTTCCTTGGAAATCGACAGTAGAATGTGAAGCAAAGAGTTCAGCCAACAAGTTCACTTTTTCAACAGGTGCCATTGCAATAGAATTATCTGGCCGTGTGAGTGGTGGTATGGTGGATTTGGTGGATTTGGTGAAATTTTAACCAACTGCCTTAGCGACTGAACAAAAGGACCTGGAATTGTTGGGACAAGCGGGAAGTTTATTTCTAATTCGTTGATTTTGTGCCTGCTTGATTTTGTCGATAATTTCTTTGCATCTGTTCCGGGCACGAACAAAGGTGGTACGATTTATGGTGTTAGGATTTACACGCCATTGTCGGTGCAAGATGTTTGTTCTTTACATTTTCGGTCAAACCAAGGCTTGCCGTTGGAAGGGCATTTTTCGAAAAAGGAATGTAAGCTCCCATACCAGCCAAAATAGCATCGACCACCTCTCTGGCGCAGTAAGATGGGTCGTCAGATCGAAAACAAACGTCTATCCAAGGAAAAGTTCGAAAATATTCCATGAGATCTTCCCACTTGGCAGATCTGTAGTGCCAAATCTTGCACGGTTTAGGCGCCTCTCTGTCACTGATTGGTAAGATACTCGACTTCGAAAGCAGTTTATGGTCGGAAGAACCTAACGGCGGATTTACGGTGACCGTGTAAATCTCCGGATTGGTGGTTAAAAACAGATTAAGAAGACTGGCTCCCCGTCTCGAACAGGGATCCGTGTTGGTTCATCAATAAGCTGAGTTAAGCCACAACTGAATGAGAATCATTCCGCTTCACGATCTTGTTGTTCGTCGGTAGTATTTGAATATTTAAGCCAGTTGATGTTGTGGACATTAAAGTCGCCCAGGATGGCACTTTCGGCATTTGGGTGGGAATAGAAGTCGTATCCAGGATAAAGATAGTTAACTGTGCTGGTCGATGAACTGTCCTTGGTTTCACAGAGAGCGAGTGCATGAGGTTTATTTGATTGCAGTGATACCCTGTGAGTCACAAAAAATAGTTGCTATCACTTCTCCGCGCATAAAATTGTTTTCGCCTTTTTCGATGCACTTTCACGTTCGCTAACCCACTGTTATGACTGTTGTTTTGCCTCGGGTGTAATAGTAGGCCCACGTTTCATCTATAGTCACAAGACGACGCCAGATGTCCTTTGGATTATGCTGCATCAACAAATCCGTCACCCATCACGCACTCAGCTTTTTCATTTTTAAAACGTACAGGATATTCCTCCTCCTCCTAAGTCCTTTAACCTCGAGAGGATATGGTAACTCTGTGCTCAATAAATGAATTGAATTATCATCTGCCACTGTTCTCGGTTCTGTGCATGCTCTGATGCTTCATGCAATGACTTCCCAGTTTCATCTGATCTACTCAACGTGAAGGTGATCTACCCGTGCAGCGCTTGCCTTCAACCTTTCCCTGTATGACCAGTGATTCCAGCTCCTGTCTTCTGCTGAGGTAGCCGAAGTACCCTAAGTATGTCTGATTTATAAGCGAGTTCAATCTTCTATTTCTTATAGAATAGACTGGTTAGTTCGATGTTCCACCCATGATATCCTGAGAATTCGACGAAACACTTACAACTCAAATGTAGCAATTTTATTTTCATTATTTATCAGCTTTCTTTATCGTCCATGTTTCCGATGCATATGTTGCAATCGGAAATATAAGCGTTCCTGCGAACCTTAACTTAGTCGATCGCGAGATGCTCGAGTGTTTCCATACTTTGGCTAATTTTGTAGTTGCAGAGTGAGCAATTGGGAGTTTCCTACGTATTTTTGGCCGGTATGGGTAATTAGAGACCCAAAGTATTGATAGAAATCTGCAATTTCATAACCTAGTAGACGTTGAGGTTGATTATCATTCGTTCTACTAATGATCATTATTTTTGTTTTGTTGTTGTTTACTTCCAATCCGTAACTTTTACTGATTCTTGTCAGTCTTTGCATAATGACCTCTAATTCACTTTCATTTGCCGCTATAATCAAGGTGTCATCTGTACAGTGCAGGTTGTGTATGCGTTTTCCTTCAACTGCTATACCACCATTCCAGTTATTGAAAACTTCGCGCATTATGTACTCCGTATAAATGTTGAACAGCAGTGGCGAAAAAATGACTCCTTGCCGGACACCAGTTTCGTGGTGACGCTTTCTGTGTACATGTTATTAATACGCACTTTGACTATACTGAATTCGAAAAGCCTTTGTATTAGCTTTAATAAATGTGGCGGAGTTCCCATTTCTTTAAGAATCGATAATAGTTTCGACCATCTCACCTTGTCAAGCGCTTTCTGATAGTTGATAAAACAGGGATAAATTTTGATGTTATATTATCTTCCTTTTTCTATCAGTTGACGCACATTCAAAATTTGCTCCCGTGTTCCCCTTCCTTGTTTAAATCCTCTTTGTTCTTTTGATATGTATGGCAATAGATAAGACTTGAGACACTCATTCTGTATGGTTAGAAAAATCTTGCTAGCGTGAGAGATCAAGGAGACAATTCTATAGTCTAAATGTCATTTTGTGGGAGAGCACCTTTTGTATATCGGTATGAATATCCAATCCCCAGGCCATTCGCCGGTATTCCGCACCATACTGCATATGTCATGTAGTAAATCGACCCCATGCTCCCCCACAGCTTTGAGGACTTCGGCTGTTATGGTATCTAAGCCTAGCGCCTTTCAATTTCTGATCTCAGAATACTTGGTTCATGATGGTTTACTTGAAGGGAGGGGGGCGTGGACAGGGTCAGAAGAGTCTTTATATAGTTCTTCGCAGTATTTTTTCCAAACCTTTGAAATCCCTGGATAATACGTACCCATTTATATGAGATGCCTACCATCTCAGCAATCTCACGAAGCTTAATGCAACGATCTTTCATCACGATACCACGAATTTTATCGACCATTTCTTCAGAAGAAACCGCTATCGGGCGTTCTAAATGTACAGTATCTGTATAACTCGTACAGCCACGTTTTAAGTCAGCTATCAGGTAATAAACAGTTTTGAGCGCTGGTGCAAAGTCTTCATAAACTTAATTCAGTTTAATTTATATATGGGCCGCAGGCCCCTTTTTTAAATAAAAATGTTTTATTACGGCACCATACTAAACTTACGGTAGCTGCCAGCAAAGAACTGTGTATTGCATTTGTTTAAAACTTTGAACGCAACCGTTAAAAGAATCACGCTTACCAACAGTCACGCCGCTTAACGAAATTTCTCACTAATTGGTAGAAATTTACCGAACTTATCAATCCACCCTCTGACTTTAGAATTTGGATCGTTCTTACGTAAACCTCTCCATTCAGCCAAATTTCTTAGCCGGCCCAAGAATGTCACCATTAACTTTCCAGAAGATAAAAAGTCCATATAAATCAAATCCATTGACTCCTGCTTCGTGGAGGGACCCCACTTGGACACCCTAGTCTTGTTGCCTGTGACAATTTTCGAAAAATAACTCTCATGGTTCTCTCAAGCAACCAAATGTTTTCTGAGAAATGTCTTTGCTCATCAGTTTCTACTCTTTTTGTATAGTCTTAGGACGTGTGCTGCAGAGAAATCCCTACGCATACAGAAAATGCGATTTACGTTGGTTCAAATCGCTCTAAAGTGTACTCGGTGGAAAACATAGTCCTGGACAAATTGTTCCAACGGGATAAGACTCTCCATACAAAAGACTGCTTGAAAAGGGTTATACGAGGAGTAACAAGTGGGAAGTTATTCCTGGCATGCACCGCACTGGGGAAGAAAATAGGGGGGCTATAACCATCGAACACTTTCCTTGAAAGTACTTATAGAACAGATTCAAGTCGCCAACCATTCTTTGCCGTGCTAAGGAATCAAGGTTGATGGTGAGTCCTGAGTCTCCAAACAGGCAAGCAGCTTTCTTCTGAATATAATTTAACCACTGTAGTGTATGTAGTGTATGTCTTGGAGCAGAGCCCCAAAAATGGGAGCAGTATTCCATCATAGGTCGAATTTAAGCTTTGTACAGAATGAAAACTTATTGTGGCATATAAAGCTTTCTAGTTCAAAATAATATTCCCAACTGTTGAGAAGCTTTCTGTGGTATAGTCTGAGTTTAGTTTGAGGATCCATCCTTAAATCTACAACTTTAAAAACTATAGTTTCGGATATTCCACCTTTTCCAGCAGTACTAAAACATTGATTCGTTGACCTCACAAAAGCACATTGCCAATAAAAACTAATAATTTCCTCAGGTCTTTCATTAACCGATCACCTTCTTCTTGAATCATCTGGAATTGAGTCCTGCGTCTATGAAAAACTATTTAGAACAAATTTTTACTTGATAAAAAGATGAGCAGTCATTGTCGTACTTTTAGTCCATTTTCTGTCACTGCGCAATTTCTTTTAACCTTTTTTTTGAAAAAAAAAGAAACATAATAACGGCAAAATGCAAACTCTACGAAATTTCTTCAAAATACTTAGAATGGCGACAGAGTATTTTTTGCGTATGATATCATTTTCATAGGTAGATAGACAACTTGAAAAAAGACCACTGTACAGAGTGAGCAACGATAGAGAGAGAGTTCATTATCTCATTTGACGAAAAAAATGTTAAATACAACATTTTTAGGGAATATTAACGTGCCACGTTTAAAATTATTTTCGAATATACAGGGTACTTCAAAAAAGTGTGGCCGATATAACATATGTTTTTTAAATGGAATATCTTATTTTCTAATTCATTTTTAAATTCTGCGTAAAATTTTATAACTTTTTTTATTAATAATGTTATTACCTAAATCTAGTAGTTTTTCTAATATTTCAATTTTTTAAAAAAATACTAGTTTTCAGTTTTGTAAAAAATTGCCATTAGCGCCATTGTTTCCGAAGGTGGAATACTCATAATTGGTACGAGCGTTCTATAGAGATGATGAAAAGAGATATGTGTAAAGAAATTTGAGTTAGATGCTACAGGGTGTTCAAAATAAATTTATATATTTCGACTATTTTAAATTGAAAAATCTCAAATTTTTTAAAAAATCACACCCCTGTATATTATTATCTTTTCTGGTAGATTTTACAAAACCCTCCAACTTTTATTAAGTGTGTCATATACCTGTTTCTAATAATTTTCGATTTATTTTGAATTTATCAATTTTCACCCTTGTTTTTAATACACTTATGCTATTGTGAAAACATAAACAAATAGTTAATAATAAATTTAATATAGTTTAACTTATCTAACGATTAATTATTATGACGTAATAAATGTTCAAAAATATGCCCCGTCTACTTGAATACACATATTTAGTCATTTTTTACTATATTTTCCTTCACTTTCCTTAGCATAAAGGGCGTTACTGTCCTGCACGCATCCCGTATCCTATTTTTCCATATCTACTGGTGTTGTAGGGGGATTCACATAAACACGATCTTTAATGTAGCCCCTCAAAAAGAAGTCTAAAGGTTTGTAAGTCACATGATCGACGGGGGGGCCAATGAATGAATTCATCCCTACCGATCCATTTTTGTGGGTAACGATCGTTTAAAAATTCCCTAACTTCCCGGTGGTAATGAGCAGGAGCTCCGTCTTGTTGAATCCACATTTGTTCCTTTTCAAAGTTATCAACTTTTTCAAGAAGCTGGGGTAATTCGTTTTGCAAAAAATTTAGATATCTAGGCCCGTTAAGCGGTTCGCGGAAAAATATGGACCAATTATTCGAAAATTTAATATTCCACACCATACATTAAACGACCAATGGTTTTGGTTTTGAACTTCCCGGACCCAAAATGGATTAACTGTTGTATAATAATGCATGTTATGGCTATTAACTGCTCCACTACTACGAAAAGTAGCTTCATCAGAAAACATTATTTTGGATAAAAAATTTGGATCGGCCCCTATTGCTCCATTCATGGTGATACAAACGTTTATTCGTCGTTCCAAATCACGGTCTTAAAGTTCTTGGTGTAGTTCCATATGAAAGGGATGATACTTGTATTTTCTCGTGGTGCGATTAGCCGTAGATTGGGATGTGTCAGATAAGTCAGCTAGTTGACGGCTGCTGACCTAGTGATTATCTTCAACATGAAGTAAAATCTCCATTTCTTTTTCCTCATTGGAAGCATTCTGGTTTACTACTTTCCGTTTCGTATACTCAACGCTACCACTACCATCAAACCGTTCCATTAAGCACTGAAAAAAGATTTTCTAGATGGTATACGTCTATTAGGGTACTTCGCTCCGTAAACCTTACTGCCAAAAGATAATTTTTTTCCCGCCTCGCCCAGTATATAAACCATATCAATTAATTCATTTTTAGGAAAAATCCATAACTATTACCTTTATACGTCACTTACTACAACAAATTAAACTATTTTTAATTGCTTAATAGACATGTCAAAATTTGACAATGCCTACATTTTTATTCTGTCTTGGCACATATGATGTTATAACGTAAGTGTATTAAAAACGAAGGTAAAAATTGAAAACTCAAAATAAATCGAAAACTATTAGTAATATGTATATAACATACTTAGTAAAAGTTGGAGGGTTTTGTAAAATCTATCAGAAAAAATAATAATATACAGGGTATGCCATTTAAAAAATTTGAGATTTTTCAATTTAAAATAAATGCATAAATTTATTTTGAAAATCCTGTAGCATCTAACTCAAATTTCTTCACATATATCTTTTTTTCATCTCTATAGAACGCTTGTACCAATTATGAGTATTCCACCTTCAGAAACAGCTACTAGCAATTTTTTACGAAACTGAAAACTAGTATTTTTTTTTTAAAAAAATTAAATATTAGAAAAAACTACTAGGTTTAAGTATATAACATTATTAATAAAAAAGTTATAAAATTTTACGCAGAATTTAAAAATAAATTAGAAAATAGGATGTTCCATTTAAAAAAAAACCGATCAAGTGCAAATTGAACTTGCACAATTAGTGTTCCGTACGTTGATTGTTTTTGAAATAAAAATTTTTGTTAGGGTGGTATAAAATGATCAGTGACTTCACAAACACACCCCCAAATGAGTTTTCAACAAAGTTTGTTTCCAATCTTTACTGAAAACTGGTGACCTTGAAATTTTGGTTTTTTTTTGTATACCAGATAAATTATTAAAGGTAATGATAATTTTCGTTCAATCTATACCTCGTGGAGAATATTCCAGAATTTTTTCAAAATTTTTTGATCAGTACTTTTCGAGATAATGTAGGGGACAGCGATTTTTCACGATTTTTTAAAAGTAATACGAAGAAAAGTGCACGCAAGTATTACATTATATATAAATTTTTTACTCGTGTTTTCACAAGCTTTCATTTGACACCACACTTGATGACCTAGTAAAAAAAATTTTTTTTCACTTCCGATTTCACCCCTTAAAACAAATCCCTTAAGTCAAAAATTATGTTACGGTGATATAAAATGATCAGTGACTTCACAAAATACACCCCAAATAAGTTTTCAACAAAGTTTATTTCCAAACTTTACTGAAAATTGATGACCTTGAAATTTCTGTTTTTTTTATTTACCAAATAAATTATTACAGGTAATGCGCTCGTGATAATTTTCGTTCAATCTACACCCCGTGGAGAATATTCCAGAATTTTTTCAAATTTTTTGATAAGTACTTTCCGAGATAAGGCAGGTGGACAGCGATTTTTCGCGATTTTTTAAAAATAATACAAAGAAAAGTGCGCGCAAGTATTACATTATATATAATATTTTTTACTCGTGTTTTCACAAGCTTTCATTTGACACCACACTCGATTACCTAGTAAAAAAATTTTTTTTTTCACTTCCGATTTCACCCCCCAAAATTAAACCCTTAAGTCAAAATTTAACTTTCAAAACTACATGGCTCTGATGAGGCCATCAATTCCTATATTACTACCAAATTTCAACTTTCTATGACAAATAGTTTCGGAGAAAATCGGGGTGTGACAGACGGACAGACAGACGGACAGACGGACAGACGGACAGACGGACAGACGGACAGACGGACAGACGGACAGACGGACAGACGGACAGACACCGAAGTGATCTTATAAGTGTTCCGTACGGAACACTAAAAACATATGTTATATCGGCCACACTTTTTTGAAGTATCCTGTATACTCAAAAATAATTTTAAAATATGCACCTTAACATTCCCTAAAAACTATTGTATTTAACATTTTTTCGTCATTCCCAAAACAAATGAAACTTTACTCTATCGTTGACTCACCCTATACTTTAGTGATTTAAGCAATTTAGTTTCAATTTTCTCCTGAAATACTAACACAATTTGAGTATCATGTCCAAAGTTTCGGATTATTTAGCGCAATGGTCCTAGTAAAGTATTATAAAAAGTTTTATATTGTGTTGTAAAACCAGATTATTTGTTACAGATAAGTAGGTTTTCTATTATTAATATTGACAATGAATGACGTTAAAGCATATAAGATTACAATTTCGATAAAAAAGTCAAAAAAAGGAATGTAGAGAGAACACTAATACAACCATCTCCAAAGCTCCTTACGTAAATAGAATACCTATTTTTGAACCATAATTATTGATTTTAAAAAAAAAGATATGGTTTACATACAACAAAATGTTATAAGAATTAAAATTTTGTAAAGCAGAAAAAAATATTATTTTATTAAATTCAACGTTTTTATATGGAGTATACATTCGGCATTTTGAAGTTGTGATTTTTAAATTTTCCATTAATTAAAATAATATACGTTATTAATTTTATTATCTACTCAACAAACAAATTCAAAAACAAATAAACACAACATTTAAAAAACTAAAAATTTAATATGTTTAATTTTTTTCAAATTTTTATATTATTTAAGTAATGCCTGTACTAATAAAATAATTCCTTCACAAAAACATAACCATTTCTTAACATTTTAATTCGAATAAATAAAAGTCGCAAGCAAGAACTACCAATAATGAACAAAGTTTATATCTCAGCAAATATTTCCTTTTCTCTCATCAGCCCAGCTAGATTCAACAAAGTAGAAAACAAAAAACAGAATTTATCGCCGTACTAGCGTAATATGACAGTAAGATATGAGTAGTGTAACTAGGTGGTTACCACATTAATGGCCAATCACAGCCCAGCATTTGGGCGTGGCTCTACGTCATAGAAATTTGGACCAATGAGAGCGTTGTATGAAGTGGCAACATTGTGTGTGTGTTAGGTGTGGCAACACTGTGTGACCGTTGACAGATGTGAAGTTTGCGCGCGCGCGCGCATCTGTCAAGGGGCTGTGCGATGTTGCCATGTGTAATGGTTCCAGGGAGGGCTGCAGGAGGGGGTTCCAGGAGGGCCGGCTGGGGGGCCCCCGCTTACAGTATCCTGCTGTGGGAACTGGTATCCCATTTGGGGGCATGGGAGAGAGGGGCTCAGGGAGCCCTATCGGTGTCCTACATGTGGGGATTGGTACCCCATTTGATTGTGTTTGTTGTTACATGTGCAGGTGTATGGGGTTCAGGGGGCCCACGGAGCCATCAGTCCACATGCACCAGCGCATATGACAAGAACAACATGGAGCCCTACCTGTAGGAACTGGGGGGGGGCCCCATTTGGGGTGCATGGGAGAGGGGCTCAGGGAGCCCTATCGGTGTCCTACATGTGGGAATTGGTACCCCATTTGGTTGTGTTTGTTGTTACATGTGCAGGTGTATGGGGCTCAGGGGGCCCACGGAGCCACCAGTCATATGCACCAGCATATATGGCAAGAACAACATCAAAATCGGAGTCCTACCTGTAGGAACTGGTACCCCATTTGGGTGCATGGGAGAGGGGCTCAGGGAGCCCTATCGGTGTCCTACATGTAGGAATTGGTACCTCATTTGGTTGTGTTTGTTGTTACATGCGCAGGTGTATGGGGATGGGGGCTCAGGGGGGCCCACGGAGCCACCAGTCACATGCACCAGCGTATGTGACAAGAACAACATGGAGCCCTACCTGTAGGAACTGGAGCCCCATTTTTGTGATTAATTGGTTTAAATTGCAGTCATAATGGTGAACGTAAAATAAAAAATTTCAGTATATAGGTTAGATTTGCAGCATGTGTAAACCTAACCTATATACTGAAATATTAATTTTACGTCATGTTCAAATAATTTAAGTGAAGGAAAGTAAAGACGCATACACAAATTTTCAAAAAAATACATATATTTATTTTAAAAATAAAATAATGTTGTTATAAACTTATTTAAATGAAAGAGCGAGTAAAAATTTTATATGAATTTAAAGTAGATAATCATCATCAGAGTCGCTCTCGTAGGGATCTTTAAAACGTCTCTTCACTCCATATGGATGGTTAGCATGTAGTTTCTCAAGACAGTGATCCTGTTCATATACTTCAAATAAGACTTCAGAAAAACAACTCTGGCACCAAAACTCCATGTTGTGATAATAAAGTATAGGTAACTGTAGTTTATCGCATATAGCATGATAATGATTGTTTATAATATTAAAGTTTTTAGTACATTGTTTAAAATTATTATTTCTTACATATCCTAATATTAAAGTCCTTAACTAAATATGTCATTACATCGAAGTGATCTAACCAATCTGTAGTTGTAAGTACTGCATTTCTGGAAGCCATAGTAAAAGTCTTACTTAAATGCGAAACCCCTGAAGCACCCTGAAAAATGAGCATGATCGTGTACGATAACATCCTTCGATTTAAATCGAAGCTCGCATATGTGGCAATGTGTAGCATCTTCTACAGAATCAATAACCATAGGTGTTATATTTTTTTAAGCGACTATAAATCGAACTAGATAACTGGGTCATTTCATTAATGAACCATTCAACACAATTGGTGCAGCGATAACTTTTGAAATGGGAAAAGGAGTCGTCGTACGTACATTTCAAATAAAAAACCATCACTGAAAGCTTCGTGCCGTTGGTACTTCTCAGTATTTCCACCTGATAACTCATTTAAAGGAATTAACTGACATTCAAAGTCAGCATATATGATAAAAGGGCATTTTTGTTTATAAATAAAATTTTTAAATTCAATAAATTCATACTTCGGAAACGTTATTTGTATTCATTGAACTTCGTGCTCGGTTAATTTGTTTTCAGAAAAAAAAATAATTTAGACAACGATCACAAAAAAATAATTTTTTCTTTTGTGTACCAAGTTGTGATTTCAATAGTCGCGATAAGTGTTTAATCCAGCAATAATGATATTTGATGTTGATATCTTCGATATCAAAGTCATTTAATTTTGGAAAGTATTTATCTTGAATCAAAAGCAAATTGACATGTCTAGGTAACTTATTTTTGGTTAACCGAGCCGGAACCACATTGAAAGAAGAAGATCCCTTAGTTTCTATCAGTTCTAAAGCATAAACATTTACCGAAATATTATTATTTTTTTCGAATTTAGGAATTTGGTCTAATGTCATAGGTGATGGTAAATTTTCAATG
>CM032447.1:181231544-181428017 GCA_019049505.1 Pachyrhynchus sulphureomaculatus | reverse complement strand
CTTCCTAATACTAAGAAGTATGTATAAGGTTTAAAGAGCTATCATGGAATCAGGAGCTACAACATTGTGGAAGAAGCTCTGCAGAATAAGCTTTTGTCAGCGAATCTCAGGGTTGTTGAGTCGAGGTACTAACTAAACTTTTCTTGACAAAGTTTCAGTCTATCGACTCAATAGGCCACTTTTTGTATACTGCAAGAAATCGTGAATTCTCCATGGTAAAATCTTTGCCGGGAAGGAAAAAGTTCAAAGGTAGACTTAAACAAAAAATCAAAGTTAAAGAGGATTTTACTTTGGATCATATGATCTCGGATGTCATTAGATAGCAAAACCACGATCTCACAAAGATACATTACGTCGGAATTTCATGAAGCATTTTGTCGAAGATTAGTAAAGAGGAGTAAGAGAAATGGAGAGGAGCAGAATGAGAAGAAACAAAAACGCGAGGCCGTTGCTCAGTTAAATGTATTGGCAATCAAACAATTTAAACTGATAGAAAAAGCGGACATAGAAATCAATAAATTTGTAAATACCCTTCGGAAGTGGTACATTTTGGTTTGTTTCTAAGGGGGGAAGTCTACCTCTCTTATATCTAAACGGAAGCTTTTTAGTACTGTTCATAACTGAGCATTATTTTTTTAGTTTATTGTTAAAATTTTTGTTGACTAACAATATTATTTTTTGCTATTACACGCAATTTAAAAGTTTTTATTTTGTTTGACGGAACCCTTACACATTCAACTTACAAAATAATTATGTTAATATTGGCTGTAGGTATTCCTCATTTAAAATTTGTTCAATTTTTAAGTTTTCTCACTGAGCTTGTGTAGCTGTTTTATAACATTCATGTGTATACGCAATGAGTAATGTTTCTTTCATCTTGATATTGGCTAATATTACTTTGTAGTTGAAAATCTTGTACAAAAATATTATGTTTTGCTTGAGTCAGTTTACCTTACGTTTATTTATCCTTGACTTTCTAAATAAACAAAATTATTTCCTTCATTTTACTACTAAGTATTTTCTCCTATAATTTTTCTTATAAGCTTCGTATCTGTTCACATTCAAGATTTCATACTCACTTTGCAACTAAATAATGATGATTTTGTTAAAATATGGCGTTCTTTAAGTTTTTAAAGGACAATATTATAAGTTGCTTCGTAATCATTACGGAACATCCATCCACATAATTTTAGCTCGACGCCGTATATTAATAACAAACTAGAGGTGATGAAAGAAGTGAAGGAAAATAATATAGATTTTGCTAGTCCCATAGAAGTTATTAATAAATGAGCACTGCACCGAAGAAAAATAGAATTTTCTGTAGTAGACTACCTAAAGAGTAACTAGCTAGTAATTAAGTGGTTATTAAAATTAACAAGGTACATCAAGTCTGGGGAGCAAATTAAGCAGCATCAGACTTGCAACTTATGCAAAACGAGACTGTTATAATTGAAATGAATGTGCTCAACGAAGATGGTCCTGTAAACACTAAAGTAGTTTTTACAAAGATTTGAACACTGTAATTAATAGAAAGTAATTTTGATGTGTGACTTCAATGATAGAGTAGGTAAAAAAGTCAGTGATGTTGAATTGTGTAAACCAAAATTCCTAAATTTAAGCACAAACATATATACATGAAAACAGTCCACTCAACTGATCATTACTTATAAGATTAGAATTTTCGTCCCAGCTAGAGACAATCACAAGAAATTACAACTATACAAAACAGATGTGCTGGTATATAATGGCAGTATAACCTGAATGGACTATATGACTACAAATTTCTTTACCAGCTAAGACTTGCAAAATGACTTCCAATAATACAAGAAATATCGACCGTCCAGAACAACAACACCGCTATATATAAAGCACCAAATAAAGCTTTAGGAGTAAAAACAATGTTAAAAAGCAGTTACAATAATCCTAAATGGTGGTCTGAAAATATTGAAGTTCTAATATCGAGGAAAAAGGAGAGTTATAGAAGATGGCTCTACACAGGAAGGACAGCGAAAAAAAACGCATATAACTAGCTACGAAAGGCCGCTCTAGTGAGAAGTCAGTAAAGCGCCAGTGAGGATCTGCTTTTGCAGGGATTGCTTCATCCCTTTGAAATAAACTGCCCAGAACTATATTTTCTACCGAGTATGAACTTCAGCAATCGAAAATCAACATGAATCAATACTTTCGCGAAGTTTTAGGTCTTTTAGCTATTTAAAGAGTTCCCTGCAACCCTTGTATTACACCTACAAAATTATATTTTAAAGGCACCAATAACAGTAATAAACTTTGTAATGAAAGTTCAGTTAACTTTCAATTGATCCCATGAACTCTAACCCTATTATCTTAATGAACAGCAATTGGCATCTTCGAAAAACATGCACTTGTGGCCTCCCTGTCTAAATGCTATCAAGTACAATGCATTGAACACAAAAAGAATAATCTAGAAGTGTGGTTATAACTTTTATATTTTACACTTTGCCTTTGTTAAAAGGTCGGAAATATCTGCTTCTAGTCATAAAAACGTGCATAGCGACTTTGTTATTTAATTCACTTCATAACATGATTTCTTAACAGGATGTATTTTATCTCTTGAAAAAAAAAACTGAAATGAAAATAACTACTCTGTGAGTTTTACTTTTTTCCGAAATATCATTATAACCTAAATTTGGCAAAGTGGACCATTATGTTCAAAAGGAAAATATATTAAAATATCAGGATGAAAAACTGTTCCTGAAACCTGTCGAAAACGCATAACATAAACGAAAAATAAACAATTGTAACTATATGTACGTACGTAATCAATAGCTTGGTTCGCGGGGTTGGTTCGCTACGAGTTTAGGCATTACCAGCATGCGCTATGTGAAAAAGTGCGTTCGCGATAAAAAATGTCGTACTTAAATCTACAATCTACCGGTCGCGGAATTTATCTTTTTGGTTCTTAATCGATTTGTTATAAGTTAAAGTGGTTTGTGAACTTCAGATAGTATTCCCTATTCTTGAGATGATGAGTGAGGATTCGTTTTATAATAGCTCTAGTATACTCTCGCACAAATTTTGAGCGCCGCACAGTTTCACCAGTTGGGTCCGAGAGAAACAAGTTAAGATGCAACCGACGATGGTCCTTGTAGATTTGTTATAACTTATCTTGTATATCTGTCAGAATCATTCATTTTAAAAATATATTGTAAATTCTTAAATTTTTCTTCACAAGTAAGCTATCTTATTCTTTAGAATCAAAATATCACACATCTATACGTAATTACGTCACTATCTAAAACTATTGATTATCTTCTATAATATATATAAAATGCAACATCTCTCTGTCTGTCTGTCTGTCTGTCCGTTAGTGCCGCCTATCACTGAAGAACCACTTATCCGATTTACGTACTTTTTTTTTTAATACATACATATGTTCTCTGGCCAGGTTATAGGCTATATTTTATTACGATAGGTAGCATAAGGAATGAGCAGTGACGTAAAATAGTGAGTGATGTCGGAAATAAGTTTGCCGCTAGCGCGTGCCTTTGCAATACACAGCCTAAACCATTAAATATGGAACAATATTATGTAGCAAAAAATATCTGTAATGTATAATCTATAATATATATAAAATGCAATGTCTCTCTGTCTGTCTCTCTGTCCATTAGTGCGTTTATCACGTGGGAACCACTTATCCGATTTACCTGTCTTTTTTTAAATTCATACATATATTCTTTGGCCAGGTTATATAATAATAATAATAATCTATATCTATAATAAAATAAAATGCAATGTTTGTCTGTCTGTCTGTCTGCCCGTTAATGCGCTTATCCCTCGAGAACCACTTATCCGATTTATGTGATTTTTTAAATTCATACATATGTTCTCTGACCAGGTTATAGGTATATATTTTATTACATCCATAATATATATAAAATGCAACGTATCTCTGTCTGTCTGTCTGTTAGTGCGCTTATCACTGGAGAACCACTTATCCGATTTTCGTACTTTTTTTTTTTAAACATACATACGTTTCTCCGGCCAGGTTATAGGCTATATTTTATTACGATAGGTAGCATAAAGAATGAGCAGTGACAATAATAGTAAATGAAGTCGGACAAAGTTTGCCGCTAGCGCGTTCTCTTGTAATACACAGTCCAAACCATTAAATATGGAAACAATATTATGTAGCAGAGAATATCTATAATACATATAAAATGCAATGTCTCTCTGTCCGTCTGTCTGTCTGTCTGTCCGTCCGTCCGTTAGTGTGCTTTATCACTGGAGAACCACTTATCCAATTTACGTGCTTTTTTTTTAAACATACGTATGTTCTCTGGCCAGGTTATAGGATATATTTTATTAGGTCACATAAGGAATAAGCAGTGACGATAATAGTGAATCAACTCGGAGAAAAGTTTGCCGCTAGCGCGTTCTCTTGCAATACACTCCCTAAAGCGTTAAATATGGAACAATATCATGTAGTAAAGAATACAATATATATATAAAATGCAAACGTCTGTCTGTCTGTCCGTTAGTGCGCTTATCACTCGAGAACCACTTATCCGATTTACGTGTTTTATAAATTTATACATATGTTCTATATAATTCGATATAAGCCTAGATAATGGGAGATAAGGTGAGATAATGGGAGATAAGGAGAAATAATGGGAGATAAGGTAAGATAATGGGAGATAAGGAGAAATAATGGGAGATAAGTCGAGATAAGCCTCGATAATGGGGGAGATAAGGTGAGATAATGGGAGATAAGTATAAATAATGGGAGATAAGGAGAGATAATGGGAGATAAGCAGAGATAAGTCTAGATAATGGGAGTTATGGTGAGATAATGGGAGATAAGGAGAAATAATGGAGATTAGGAGAAATAATGGGAGATAAGTCGAGATAAGCCTAGATAATGGGAAATAAGGTGAGATAATGGGAGATAAGGAGAAATAATGGGAGATAAGGAGAAGAAATAATGGGCGATGAGCAGAGATAAGCCTAGGTAATGGAAATTATGTAGAGATGATGGGAAATAAGGAGAAATATTGGGAGATAAGGAGAAATAATGGGAGATATTTTATTACGTTCGGTAACATAAGGAATAAGCAGTGACGATAGTAGTGAATCAAGTCCACGCGAGCGGAGCCGCGGGCCCGGCTAGTCCCTTACTAAAAGCAAGTATTTTATTTGTGAAAAAGTCGCCTTCCGAGATTTTTATATTTATTTAAATTTCAGGGTCCTTTAATCATGAAAAACTATAGTCCCGTCGGTCTGTCCGTCTATCTGTTCGTCTATCCGTTGTCCGTCTTCTTGCCTGACAGTTGGATTTCAAATTTGATACACATGCATACATCATAGGGATCATTTATAGTTTTTGAACAATATAGCTTAAGGGGAAGATTGGAAAATGGATGCTGGGTCGATCAATTTATTATTTTATTTATATATTTTTACAAAGGGAATTTTTTCATAGTTTTTAATTTAAATAATAAAAAAATTTTATACGTAATTATCTGTAATTAAGGATACAAGGGGTTTAAAAAAAGATTCAAGAGCCAGTTAGAACGATTTTTGTCATACGTATTCTGTTATAAATCTTCTTTGGGGTTTCTGATGTCGAAAAATCTGAAAATTGTGTTACTAAATATTTTTAAATGTTTATAGTCAAACGTGAAAGGGAATGTTTGAAAAATGTGTTACTTTTTTCCATTATTTTCAATTTCTAACAGCCAAGTATATAAAGTCTTAAAGGAAAGGAGTTAGATGGTTGCTCCGTACATAATGTGTTTATACTTCCATTTGAGGGTTCTTATAGTCGAGGAATTTAAAAAATGTTTTATTTTTTCATTATTTTCTATTATTTCATAGTCATACATGGTGAAAGTAGGGAGGGGGAAATGACAAAGATTGCACAATATATATTGTGTTTTACATCATTTTCAAAGCTTTTAAAGTCAAGGAATTTGAAAATTGTGTTATTGTTTTATTATTTTCAACTATTTGTAGTAGAATATGTAAAAGGTGAAAGGACAGGCATATGAGTTAGAAGAGTTACTCGGTATATTTCGTGATATACTTCTATTTCGGGGTATCTGCACATTCAATTATTTTTCTATTATTTCAACCTTATAGAGTCAAACATATAAAGGGTCAATGGGATAGGGAAGAAATTCTAGGAATATGAAAATCGAATTGTTTTTTCATTATTTTTAATTTTAACAGAAGTAGTAAAATTATTAGTATTATAGTATTTTACTAATTTTTTGGTTGAAAAGAGCAGGTTATATTTATGTATATATATTGTAACATTAATTTTTTCCTAGATTTTAAGATAATGTTATGTTACTGTTTTCTCATTATAATTTACATTTTTTTTCATTTTTATATCGAGCAGTGTTTACTAACTTTTAAGCAGTGTAGTGTACTCGGATTTCTAAGCCGTTTATATTACAGTGTGCGTTGCTGGTTTCCTACCGGATTTATTTAATTCGTTTCTAATGCGTCGATTGGCTGGACATTTGTTTTCCGGGAAATAGCCATCTTGAAGACGTAATTTTTACGGAATATTTAAGGATCCGGATGACACGGATCAAGGCTTTTTTTCCATCATGGAGCCAAGTCGAGTACCAGGCTTTTCCAACGTGAAGCCATAGTGGGCTTTTTTTAACATGAAGCCGTAGTAGGTTTTTTTTTAACGAGTAGGCTCTTCTCATCATGAAGCCGTACTGATAGATTAGTGATGGAGTAGTGTGAAAACGGTTTTAGTGCTCAATTCAAGGCCTAGACGCTCGTAGGAAAACCGTAAGTCACCAGAATATACATCCGTATTAGACCTATTTTCCCGCAGATAAGTGTATTTAACATCGTATAGAACTGATAACTCGTGAAGTGAACCTCACGAAACCTTCAACATCGTGTGTAGCAAACTTTTAAATCCTGATTTAAGGACTTTAGTTAGCAATATCACCTATTAGGCTAAGGTTTTTTGTAATAACAGAACTGCAGAAGTTAGAACTTTTAATTTAATCCGAAATAAACCTTTTTTTTCGTGTTTAAGGTTAGTGTTTCACTATAAACCTATTTTACTTTTCGAGACAAAAGGGTTGTACCATATCAAAATTTTCCTTAACAACTACAGAACCCTTCAGTGTTTTTTCATTTTTTTAGCTAAAGTTAGATCCTTTTTATTTTAAAATGAATGGTGCCCAAAATTTGACTAGAGACTATTTCCAAAAAGACGTACAAAAATTATCTCTTACCCATATTACTCTACCAAGAAAAACTGAGCTAGTATATGTTTAATTTCTTTAGTTCTTTTAATACTAGTATTCACTCAATCCATTCTCAGAAATTATAAAGGGGCTGCAAAATTGCGCTTCAATGTGCGGGCGAAGTGTCAAGCCACTATATATATATATATATATATATATATATATATATATATAATATATATATATATATATAATATATATATCAAAATCAGTTTATTTGCCAATATCTACAAATTCATAATGTGACAGAAATTAAATTTGCTAGAAATACGACAAAAAGGATGGCACAGCGACTATAAATAGCCGATACCACAAGCCCTTCACTATTTGGGCATGTGTAGTGCCACCCAGTGGCGAACCTATATCTTAAAAATAAATAAAAAACTAATTGAAAAAAATTCTAAAAATAAAAATTCTAAAAAATAGCGTAAAGAGGGATCGGCGAGCACGCAGCGAAACGGGTGGCGGAGACGCGGGGAGATATATATGCATAAACAGAGTAAATTTGTATATAATATGATATGGTGGGCAAGTGGTACCACCACTAAAAGGATCCCAAAAAATTATATACAAAA
The DNA here is from genome assembly GCA_019049505.1 of Pachyrhynchus sulphureomaculatus. NCBI lineage: Eukaryota > Metazoa > Arthropoda > Insecta > Coleoptera > Curculionidae > Pachyrhynchus > Pachyrhynchus sulphureomaculatus. Next base: position 181,420,186 of record CM032447.1, on the reverse strand, counting down.
TAGGTAATTATTACGTTAAATTAGAATTCTTTTGCTGGTTAATAAGTTGGTGTTTTACATAGGAAGAAAACTTGCCTGGTGATAATTGTTTAAACCTCTTGTGACAAAGAATTCCACAAATGCACAGCAAACAAAAATAAAGGACTTTTGAAAGGCTGCCTTCCTGTGTTGAGGAACTCTGAAAGAATTAATGTTTCTCGTATCGTGCGGATGCAGAAAAACACTAAATTGTTCTCTGAGGTATTGGGGTTGTCCAAATTTAAAAAATCCGATAGACGAAATTATACAAATGACACTTTCGACGATTTTCCATATTTAAAATATAGCTGTTATTTAAATAGGGTGTGATTCGATTTCTGAATGGAATGTTAAAAGAAAAGCGCATACAAGAGTTTTGTATTTTCTGGATTAATCTAACATACTGGGCTGACAAAGAGTCGCCATACACAACATCAGCATAATCAAATAAAGATAAGATCAAGCTGTTGCATAAATAGTATTTGGTTTTTGATGGCAGAAGATTCCTTAGATTATACAGTTTTTTTAAACGAATATAAGCTGCCTTTAATTTAATATTAATATGTGATTGGAATGAAAGAGATTTGTCAAAAATTACTCCTAATACTTTGGCCTCATGAATTAAAGGCAAAACAGTATTGTCAATTGAAGGTCTGAAGGTATCAAAAAGTATACCCTCTGCATTTTTATTACCGTTAAACAGCATAAAACAAGACTTCTGTGCATTAAGCTTAAGGCTATGATCATTACAAAAATTATATATATGTTATTTAGGTCCCTATTAAAATATACTAAAGAAGTGCGTAACTTTATTTAAAGGAAATGGCATATATACTTGAGAATCATCGGCATACTGTTGCATTTTGGAATATTCTATCGCCTTATCAATATCTGCCACATAAAGAGAAAACAATAGTGGACCCAAGATGGAGCCCTGAGGCACTCCTTTAGTAAGCGGTATGTAATTAGATTTAATGGATCTAAAATCTTTTCTAATTTCTACACAATGTGATCGATTTTTTAGAAAATGTTCCATAAAAATAATTGACTGGTCTGAGAATCCAAAATAGTAAAGCTTTGCCAAGAGCAGATCATGATTTAGGGTGTCGAACGCCTTACTAAAATCCAAAAGAGCTAAGCAAGTGGTTTCATTCTTCTCTTCATTGAAACGAATATCGTTCAGTAAATTAACCAAGCTGGTAGTAGTACTAAAATAAGGTCGAAATCCCGACTGACAATTGGGTATTATTTGTTTACTATTTACATATAAAAACATTTGCTGATATACATGTCGCTCCAGAATTTTTGATAAAGCAGGGAGTATACTAATTGGTCGTAGGTCCTTTGGTTCCATGGGGTTTGTCACTTTGGCACATGGTTTAATAATAGCCTTTTTCCAGATATTCGGAAAGTACCCTTCCAGTATACGCAATTAATTATATATATATATATATATATATATATATATATATATATATATATATATATATACATATATATATATAAATATATATATATATATATATATATATATATATATATATATATATATATATATATATATATATATATATATTTATATATATATTTATATATATATATATATATATATTTATATATATATATATATATATATATATATTACTTCAATAATTAAGAAGTGAAAATGATAAAAATTTAGGGGATTAAAAAGTATTATTTTTAATAACTTTTTAACTATCGATTTAAAAAAAAAAGTGTCGGAGCTTTTTATAGAGAATTTTATAAAAAAAAATGACCTGACCCTTAGAGCTGCAAAGGGGGAAGATCAAAGGTAGGCGAGTAAATAGGTAAAAAAAACTTATTGTTCCTTTATTTTTACATAATTTTGTTATCATTGTCATATCTTCAATTTATTATTTTATATTATAACAATTTATATTAATATATAATAGTATATACCAATATTTAATCAATCAATAAAATATATAATTAATGATTATATTTTGGCGGTCAAATTTATTTTTTTTTATACCCGATAAATTATCAAATGCAATGCACTCGTGATAATTTTTGCTCAACCTACACTTTACGGAGACTATTCCAGGATTTATTTATAATGTTTTAATCAGTCCTTTTCTAGGTAGGGTGGGTGGACAGGGCTATTCGGCCATTTTTTAAAAGTAATGCAAAGAAAATTGTAAGTATTACTTCATATATATTTTTAAACTCGTGTTTTCACAAGCTTTCATTTGACACCCCACTCGATGACCTGGTGAAAACATTTTTTTTCCACTTTCGATTTGTCCACCAAAAACTAACCCCTTTAGTCGAAATTTAACTTAGAAAACTACACGACTCTGATTAGGTCATCAATTCCTATATTTATACCAAATTTCAACTTTCTATGTCAAATAGTTTCGGAGGAAATGGGGTGTGACTGATGGACGGACAGACAGACACCGGAGTGCTCCCATAAGAAAATATATCAATAAATTAATAAAAAAATATAAAATATAATAATATAAATAATATGTATGTAAAAATAAAGAAACAATAATTTTTTTCTACCTATATACCTTGCAGCGGTAAAAAATCCTTAAAAATAATTAACACCATAAATAATACTCGGCTACATTTTTTTGTTATAAAATTATCTATAAAACAGTTCTTTATAAAATAATAGAAAAAAGGTTATTAACAGTAATAATTTTTTCTTCCCCTAAATTTTCATTATTTTTTGCCATAACTTCTTAATTATTAAAGCAATAATAAAAAGTTCTTAACAAATTTTTTTACAGGCTTACGGTTACCAAGATATATAAAAGAAACCATTTACACCACTATTTTCAATATTGCGGCCAAACCGGTGCACCCTCGACCCCGAAAACTCAAATTGAACTATAGACTCCTCCATATGTCAACAAAAATAAAATTGCATCCTACCCAAAATGTACGGTTGACCTTTTTTTAACCGACAACTAGACTTTGTCTGGTACAAATTTAGATTCCGTATTTATTTTATAACTTGTATTTCTAACAGAAACAATGGAGAAATAACTTTACCATTTTGCTTATTCTTTATTTATGTCATCATCATTTTTAACCAGTCTCATAAACTTACGGTATTTCAAATTAATAAAAAGGAATGGCCCATCGACAAACACGCAAGAGCTATTCGTGTAGCGACTCTATAGTATAAAGCAAATGCATTTAACAAGGAAAGGAAGTTCTGAAAGTACTTGTACTCACGTTTTATCTTCCACCAATTGTAAAAGTTCGAGAGCAAAAATTCCATCGAAGTGATAATAGAGGATGTGGTAAAGAAAGTTGTTAAACACCTATAATAAAATATTTATTATAGGTACAGGTGTAATCTTTATTTTTGTCTTTAAATTTATATTCTTTCCTCGGGTAATTGATATTGTGTATAGATACGGAACCATATAACGTATTATTAATTTTTTTTGTTATATTTAAATTGGCTTTAAGTCAAGTAAAGAAACTTTTACTAATTTTTCGATTTAGGACATTTTTAAAAGTCCCATTTACCAGCTTGTTGTCAAATACTTATATTTTCATATATTTTTGCTTAAAAATATTTTCCTGAAACAATTGGCTTTTCAAGTAAAAAAAAAGACAATAAAAGTTTGTTAAATAAAAAGATTTCAGATTTTGTCTTATTTTTTTATAGGGATTGTTGTGAATATCTGTCACATACGACGCAGGTTTGAAAAGTCCGTGCAAAGTCCGAGAGATGGCACCACCGGCGCGTATCGAGGTCATGTTTAGTTAGTAGCATCTCTTGAATGAACGCACACCAAGTTTCAGCCATATTGGTCTATTTCTTTGTGTTTGGCATTCGTGTGAATCAAGGAAGTCGAGTGATTTTCAAGAAATGGACGAAAAAGAATTTCGTGTGGTGATTAAACATTACTTTATGAAAGGCAAAACGCCTCAGGAGACTAAAGAGAAGCTTGATAAACATTATGGTGACTCTGCACCTTCGATTAGAACAGTTTATAAGTGGTTTCAAAATTTTCGGACTGGCCATATGGGCACAAGTGTCGCTGAACGTTCTGGACGGCCTCTGGAGGTTATGACTCCAGAAATCATTGATCAAATCCATGATATGGTGATGGATGACAGAAGAGTTAAGGTGCGTGAGATTGCTAGTGCTGTGGGCATCTCGACTGAACGGGTACATAATATTTTGCATAAACATTTGGACATGAGAAAGCTATCCGCAAGATGGGTGCCGCGATTGCTCACGCTTGACCAAAAACGGAATCGTGTGAAGTGTTGCAAGGATGGTTTGCAGCTGTTCCAGAAGAATCCGGAGGACTTTAAGCGTCGTTTCGTCACTGTGGATGAAACATGGATACATTACTATACTCCTGAGACCAAACAACAATCTAAACAATGGGTTACCAAGGGGGAATCTGCACCAAAAAAGGCGAAGACCGTTCCTTCGGCCGGAAAGGTTATGGCGACTGTCTTTTGGGATTCGCAAGGGATAATCCTCATCGACTATCTGGAAAAGGGTAAAACTATTACAGGTGAATATTATTCATCGTTATTGGACCGTTTGAAAACCGAGCTGCAAGAAAAACGCCCGCGATTGGCCCACAAGAAAGTCCTTTTCCATCACGACAACGCACCAGCACACACCTCAGCAGTTGTGGTTGCAAAATTAATGGAAATAGAATCCCAACTCGTTTCACATCCCCCCTATTCTCGAGACTTGGCTCCCTCGGACTACTATTTGTTCCCTAATTTGAAGGAATGGCTGGCGAGACAGAGATTTTATTCAAACGAGGAGGTGATTGCAGACACTAATGGATATTTTGCAGACTTGGACAAATCCTATTATTCGGAAGGGATCAACAAACTAGAACATCGTTGGACGAAGTGCATAAGCCTAAAAGGAGACTATGTCGAAAAATAAAAAAGGTTTACCCCAAACACATAAGTAGTTTTTATTTTTGCACGGACTTTTTAAATCAGCCTCGTAAAAGGTTAAATTCAGAACAAAATATATTTTTTTTATCCCCTTCAATAACTTCCTCTCATTAAATTATTAAATATTATATCGTTTCAACAAACTACTTTTGAATTCCTATGTCTTACTAACAAAAATTAAATACTACGCAGAACAATCGAAAGTGTCAATAAACCAACCTTTATTAAAACCAAAACTTTTAATTCAAAAAATCATCAAATAACCTAAGTTCAGTCCAAAAAGTCTCCATACACCACTTGCTTTCTATACTATTTTCTGTTATGTCTAACTAATTCATTGGAACTATGAGAAAACACGTTTAAATTAATATTTGAAACTTAACCAACGAGGATTAGTATTAAAAACAACTACGGAACATTTTATTTAGAACTTACATCAATGTCATAATAACCGGACAAGGCAAGTTGAACTTGCGCAATAAGCGTTTCGTACGTTGATTGCTTTTAAAATAAAAAAAAATATTATGGAAGTATAAAATGATCAGTCATTTCGCAAACCACACTCCAAATGAGTTTTCAACAAAGTTTGTTTCCAATCTTTACTGAAAACTAATGACCTTGAAATTTTTTGTTTTTTATATACCAGATAAGTTATTAAAGGTAATGCATTCGTGATAATTTTCGTTCAATCTACACCACGGGGAGAATATTCCAGAATTTTTTCAAAATTTTTTGATCAGTATTTTTCGAAATAAGGGGCGAGGACAGCGATTTGTCGGATTTTTTAAAAATAACACAAAGAAAAGTGTGCGCAACTATTACACTATATTTACTCGTGTTTTCACAAGCTTTCATTTGACACCACACTTCATGACCTAGTAAACATTTTTTTTTCACTTCCGATTTCACCCCCCAAAACTAACCCCTTAAGTCAAAATTTAACTTTCAATACTACACGGCTCTGATGAGGCCATCAATACCTATATTAGTACCAAAATTCAACTTTATATGACAAATAGTTTCGGAGAAAATCGGGTGTGACAGACGGACAAACAGACAGATAGACACCGAAGTGATCTTATAAGTGTGCCGTACGGAACACTAAAAATGTAAAAAAAATTAATATCAAAAAAGTCTCTATACACTTAACAATTACCAATTTGAAACATTTATATTTGCGAACACGCCGTTTAAGTTCCTCCCATAAATGCTCGATGGGGTTAACATCGGGTGATTGCGGAGGTGTATGAAGCTGCTGTAGCATATTATGGATCATCCATTTTTGCACCAAGTTTGCGATATGTTTCAGATCATTGCCTGTTGGAAAATGTATCTTTTTTCGAGTGCTAATTTTTGGATACTTTATCTTAAATCGTCTCTCAAAATATTCAGATGAACATGCTGATCCATGGTACCATTAATAAAATGTAAATTTCTAACTCCTCCAGCGGACGTGCATCCCCAAAGCAGAACACTGCTACCCTCTTGTCTCACCGTTAAACTAATGTTTTTAATATCGAATGCGGTATTCTTCTTTCTCCAAACTTTAGTTCTGCCATCAAACCCAAAAAGGTTAATTTAAGTTTCATAACTAAAAATTACGGATTCCCAAAATTCAGGAGGTTCAGTAACGTATTCCCTAGCAAAAGCTAACCGCTTTTTCCGATTAGCTTCCGAAATTAACGGCTCCTTTCTGGCTACACACCCCTTATAGCCTGCCCTGTGCAAACAATTTCTCACTGTTTGTAACCAAACATTTTTCGAAAATAGTTCCCGTACTTCTTCTTTTAATTTTGGTGCACTTTTCTTAGAATCTATAATTATTTGTCTAACAATACTGCCCTCTTCATGTAAAGTCAGTTTCTTGGGACGACCGGAGCGTGGTCGAATTTTATAGGGACCCGTTGATTTATACTGGTTTACAATGTACTGAACAGTAACAATTTTTCTGTGCGATTTTCCATCTTTCTACAAATCAATTAAGATCTTTCGAACTTGAAATGGAATTTCACAATTTCTCTCTCGCTCATTTTTAATACTATTTTGAAAACCCACTGCAAAATTACTAGCACCAACTGACAGATTATAAAGTATGGAAGAAAATTATTCATTTGTTTTCAGTTTAGCGACCAACAGATAGCTTGATAAAATTCGGTTGATTATAACATGTTTTTTTTCAATGCAGTTCTTGAGTGTATGGAGACTTTTTTGACATTAATTTTTTTTTGATTTTTATAACAATTATGTAACTTCTAAATAAAATCTTCCGTAGTGATTTTTAATACTAATCCTCGGTTAAGTTTCAAATATTAATTTAAACATGTTTTCTCATAGTTCCAATTAATTAGTTAAACATAACAGAAAAATAGTATAGAAATCAGGTGGTGTATGGAGACTTTTTGGATTGACTGTATATTGTTAGTACTTAAATGTTACTTTTCTAATCAAATTAGTTAGGAATTTGACAATATACTACCATAACAAACACTCATAACACAATTATAGGTTTAACACCTAAAGAATTCACTAGATGGAGTTACTAAACATACTGGATAAAATGACTGCTGTTTGGGCAACAAATAGATTTTCACGCAGAGTATCGCGCCTCATGTGAATAGTAACATTTTAGGAGTACCAGCAGGCGACTTGCTACCAGGGAAGTATGTAAGAACGATATGAGCTCGTTTTATTTATTAAAACTCCATTTTAAATTCAGTAATAAAAAATATACCTTGAATCGTTCTACATTGCGGCAGTAGTGAAACTATAAAAAAAGATAAATATTTTTACAAAAATGTCGTGATTACACTGGTCTACAAAATTTTAACTTTTTTTGTTACACAGAAATGTGTACTATATGTTGACAGTCTTACGCGTTCTAAACAATAAAATAACTTCAACATGAAACATTTTTTTTATTACATGAAATTTTTTTTTTTCCATTACTACCGTAAAAAATTAAATTTAGGGTGAACAATTAGGCTATAAACTAACAAATGATTAATATTTTACGATTTTTGTTACTGTTTCGGTCGCTTTTAAGTGTCCATCAATAGTCTGCCAATAATTTAAGTCTCCATTTCCCTTAGCATGCTAGAAATGTCTCAGTGAAATCTTTTGCCGTGTTCGTTGCTAATGGCAGCAAGATTTTTAGAAGAGAGCTCCAGATGTGACTCCAAGATTATTAATTAAATCTTCATTATTTCTGCCTTTTGGTTGTTCAGAAAGTTTTTAAAAACATTCCTGGAACAGTTCCTGGCAGCTTTCATGAGCGTATTTAGATTTTATTTAAAGGTGTTATCCCTTAAATGTTCCTGTGTTTGAAGATATACAAATATTCCTTCTTTATTTTTTTAACTTCCATTACTTCCACAAACCTTTTTATGAGCGGCGGTAATAGAATATCATCAGGATTCACTAGTATATAGTTAAAATATTTTTTGTCTTGGGATCAATAATTACTCCTTTTTTGTATAGTAATTTTTTGATTTCTGCTGTCTCAGTCACGAATAAAGCGGCATAACTTTATACACCCAACCTACAATCTGAGCAACAGGGCAACGAATTTTAAATCTCCATAAGTATTATGTATTGGGCGTAGTATCATATTTTCGTAGGAATCTTTCATGTTCGCGGTATAAGCTACTGATTTAGAGAAAAGCGATTTTCATTGGATAAAAACACAACTTTTAAACTAACTGTAGATGCGCCAATGAATAAAGGACAGTTTCTTGGATCGTATTTAAAATTCCAAAAGTTTATGATAAATGTCATTAGAATAAACCACATAGCTCTCCTTAGAGTAAACAAACTTAAAATAAAAGTAAATAATATACATTATTTACAGTAATATGGGATCCGCAAAATGAATTTTTAGCTGTCCTGGTACAGAAAATTTCTACCATTAACCCATTTTAACACCAGGTAGATTTTTTATCTAACATAATTCTCTAGAAATTGAGAATATGTCTTAGCTTACTAGTCCTAAAATACTTATAATTAAATAACTTTCACAATCTATATTTAAAAGATTCAAGATGAACAGAAAAAGTAAAAAATTTCCCAGGTACATATTTTCCCGAGAATAAGTTTTTAACCCTATCTGTTGGAAAATTTCTAGACTTACCTGGCATTAAAGCATTATAAGTATTAATTAAATTCATAACTTATCATAAGTAAGATTAAAAACCTTTTATGTGAGAATGATAATTTTAATAAAATCTAATTAATTCTAGTCCAAAATCATACACATCGTCTACGTCATAGTAAACAATTATTACAAAATACGTTTACATCTGGACCACAACAAACACAGCCAAAGATTTTCAAGTAATTCTGACGTTGCCCTAAATTCGTCGGATTAATATGCTTACATATAAACAGATAACATTTTAGTGTCATAAATAAATGGATTAGTGTTTTATCTTACACTAGCCGGGCCCGCGGCTCCGCTCGCGTGGACTTGATTCACTACTATCGTCACTGCTTATTCCTTATGTTACCCAACGTAATAAAATATCTCCCATTATTTCCCCTTATCTCCCAATATTTTCTCCGTATCTCCCATTATCTCTACATAATTTCCATTATCTAGGCTTATCTCTGCTCATCTCCCATTATTTCTCCTTATGTCCCATTATTTGTCCTTATCTCCCATTATCTCACCCTATTTCCCATTACCTAGGCTTATCTCGACTTATCTCGCAATATTTCTCCTTATCTCCCTTTATTTCTCCTTATCTCCCATTATCTCACCATAACTCCCTTTATCTAGACTTTCTCTGCTTATCTCCCGTTATTTCTCCTTATCTCCCATTATTTATACTTATCTCCCATTATCTTACCTTATCTCCCTTTATCGAGGCTTATCTCGACTTATCTCCCATTATCTCACCTTATCTCCCATTATCTAGGCTTATATCGAATTATATAGAACATATGTATAAATTTATAAAAACACGTAAATCGGATAAGTGGTTCTCGAGTGATAAGCGCACTAACGGGCAGACAAACAGACAGAGAGACGTTGCATTTTATATATATTATAGATATTCTTTGCTCGATGATATTTAATGGTTTACCATGTTTAAAAAAAAAGCACGGATGGACAGACAGACAGACAGACGGACAGAGAGACATTTTATTTTATATATATTATAGATATAGATTATTATTATTATATAACCTGGACAAAGAATATATGTATGAATTTAAAAAAAAGACACGTAAATCGGATAAGTGGTTCTCGCGTGATAAACGCACTAATGGACAGACAGACAGACACAGAGACATTTCATTTTATATATATTATGGATTATAGATATTCTCTGCTACATAATATTGTTCCATATTTAATGGTTTAGACTGCGTATTGCAACAGAACGTGCTAGCGGCAAACTTTTTTCCAACTTCATTCACTATTATCGTCACTGCTCATTCCTTATGCTACCTATCGTAATAAAATATAGCCTATAACCGGGCCGGAGAACATATGTATGTTTAAAAAAAAAAAGTACGAAAATCGGATAAGTGGTTCTCCAGTGATAAGCGCACTAGCGGACGGACAGACAGACAGACATACAGAGATACGTTGTATTTTATATATATATATATATATATATATATATATATATATATATATATATATATATATATATATATATATTATAGATGTAATAACATATATATCTATAACCTGGTCAGAGAACATATGTATGAATTTAAAAAATCACGTAAATCGGATAAGTGGTTCTCGAGGGATAAGCGCACTAACGGACAGACAGACAGAGAGACGTTTCATTTATATATATATTATAGATATAGATTATTATTATTATATAACCTGGCCAAAGAATATATGTATGAGTTTAAAAAAAAGACAGGTAAATCGGATAAGTGGTTCTTGCGTGACAAACGCACTAATGGACAGACAGACAGACCGAGAAACATTGCATTTTATATATAACGTAGATTACAGATTAAAGATATTCTCTGCTACATAAAATTGTTCCATATTTAATGTTTTAGGCTGTGTATTGCAAAGGAACGCGCTAGCGGCAAACTTTTTTTCCGACTTCATTCACTATTTTACGTCACTGCTCATTCCTTATGCGACCTATCGTAATAAAATATAGCCTATAACCTGGCCAGAGAACATATGTATGTTTAAAAAAAAAAGTACGTAAATCGGATAAGTGGTTCTCCAGTGATAAGCGCACTAACGGACAGACAGACAGACAGAGAGACGTTGCATTTTATATATATTTCTTACATGGGATATATAAAGCGAGAGAATCGAAAAATATCCCAAACTATAAAAGAACCTCAAAATCTGTTAAGTAAACTGTGAACATCCTGCTATTACTGCTTTAGGATTTTGGACTCTTAACACAATAATACTACAGAACGGTTATCACCACTAAACCAACCACGCGCGTTTCAATAACCATGTTAGCATCATCAGGGGTGGTGGTCGACTAAATTTAAGAATAAAAATTAGATTATTTATACTAAGATTGTGATTTACTTGAGTGGAACTGACCTATCGCAGACATCACATTCGGTTAGAATATAATCGTACGGTCACAATAGACAATTTAGGTTGTTAAAAAATATATATGACAGGAAATTATTAGACGCATGCGAAAGTATGGTATTTTTGAAATGGAAAAATAGTCTAAATAAAGACTAGTTTTTAGTCTTAGATTTAGTCACTAATCGGTCCCGATGATGCTAATATAATTAGCCAAACGTGCGTCGAGTGCAAAAATAAAATGTTTGGTGTAGTGGTGATAACTATGGTGTAGTATTTGTCCACTAGTAGCTACAGCTGATTTGAAACAGGTTGTGGAATTTCACTACTTGATCTGAAAATAAAGTCATTGTAAGAAGACTTAAAACTACAACAACAATTCGTAGAGGGAGATCAAGATCATAGCTCACCAACTGAAAAAAAAAACGAAGGTCATGGCAGTTTAAAGTTACGTCTAGCAGAGAAGAAGGGAATGTGTGCAAATTATATTTCTTAATTACATTTAATTGCGAGGAGGATAGCAAGCAAAAATCCAGATGACGGAAATCAGAAGAGATCTAAAAGCAACTCCACGATCAAATGGTAAATCAATATCTTAAGTTGTCAATATTATACGTTGGCTTGAGATACTTTCAAAGGCGCCAGGGCATTTCTGTAAAAGTACTAGCTCCTCTAGTTAAGTCAATTCCAAATTTTAATCTTTCCCACACTATATATAAAGATTAGGATAAAAAAATAAAATAAAAAGCACTTCAAGAACTTTTCTCTTGGACGTATACCTCAACTACATCACTATAGAAAAGAAGGGAAAAGAGGCTAAAAAGGCAGCTCAGTTAGGACATAGAGTTAATTTAATCTTCACTATAGATCTACAAATTTATGAGTAAAAACTGATGCCTTTCGAATGTACTACAAATAAAAGCTACAGAGGCATAATTTTACAATTTTTGTCTTAGATATTAAATACCTGTCATTATATGATTGGCTTGAGTCAAGTGACGGGGTATTTTGCAATGGGTTTACCACTTGTATAGTCGATTTTACCTGATCTGAATTAGGCAGAAAGGCAAAATTAAACTGAATATATTTTTTTCGATCCCTTGTCCCTGTCTGTTTTGGATGGCTCGAGTGGAGGGTGTGACAATCGGTAGAAAAAGCTAAGTAAGCTTAGATATGCGGATGATTCTGTTATACTTGCAACGTCAATACAAGACCTAGAATTAATTATGGAGCGCCGTTAAAGCATTAGCAAAAACTATGGAACCAAAATAATGATTATTAGTCATAATGAAGATCTGTCGCACATAAATGAAAATCCTGGTTTTACTGTTATAGACCATTTCAACTATTTGAGATCCCTCATGACTAACAATGGTGACTATCAAGCGGAAGTAAGAAAACGTTTGGCTATGGCTAGAAACTAGACGGTCAAATTCACTAAGATCTTGAAAGATCCTGCTGTCACAAACAACACAAAGTTAAGATTGCTATCCAGCCCTATATTCCCCATAGCAACTTACGCATCGGAAACATGGACATTAAACAAGCTGACAAAGGACGAATCGATGCGTCTGCGATATGGGCATATCGAAGAATCCCCAGAGTATCACATACCGAAGAGCATAATAATGTATCTATTCTTGAAGAGCTTAATATAAATGACCGACTTTCAAGTAGAATTAATAGACAGTACCTGAAATATTTTGGTCACATTATGAGGAAAGTGGATGCCATGGAAAAGCTTGTAGTAATGTGAAAGGTAGAAGATAAAAGATTAAGGGAACGGTCTCCAAGAAAATGGCCGGACCAAGTAAGATCTCTTCTTGGTATGGGTATACACATTTATGGTGTAAGTCAAAGACCAACTATTTTGCTATCATCAACTGACATATTCATGGACCTATGAACCCTTTGTGTTTTTCAAGTCGAAAATTTCTATCGTTTAACTTGCTTGAGTGCTACAAATAAGCAATAAAAAGTCTCAAAAGGTCTGAGAAACCTGTATAGACCTCTCACTGTCTTGTGGCAGCATCACTATTAATAATAAAAATGATCTTCTCGTTGTATTATTATAGCTGTGATTATATTTCCTATTTTGTAACTAACTTCATATGGTAGATACTCACCCAGATTACTATTGTGGTCTCTCTGGATATATTGCTTTATACCTGACTTAGACCACAAATGTGCTTTAAAGCTAAAAGATTAGCCGACTATTATTGTATTATATTGTATTTTTATTGCTTGTAACTACAGTTAAAATAAGGCCCATAGCCGTTTACAAAATGAACAGAATAACCTAAATTATTTATGTTTGCTTTTTCAATGATGAGGACCACAAATGTCCGGAACACGTGTATAGGACTAACTTAACAGATCATTGTAAACGCACGGGATTTGTCAGATATGTTTTGCGGAAGATATCTAACCTTTTCAATGACAAGATTCTCTTTGAAATTGCTACGTTAATAAACAAGAATGCTGGGTTTACTAAAGTAATGATTGTTAGTCGTAATGAAGATCTGTCACACAGCAATTAAATTGCTGGTTTGACTGTTGTAGACCATTTCAACTATTTGGGATCCCTTAACAATGGTGTCTGTGAAGCGGAAGTAAGAAGACGTTTGGCTATGGCTAGAAACTAGACGGTCGAATTCACTAAGGTCTGGAAAGAATCAGCTTTCACAAAAAACACAAAGTTAAGATTGCTATCCAGCCTTATACTCCCCATAACAACTTACGGATCGGAAACATTGACCATTAAACAAGCTGACGGGGACGAATCGATACGTTTGTGATGTGAGCATATCGAATAATCCTCAGAGTATCATATACCGAACACCGTAGTAATGTATCTATTCTTGAAGAGCTTAGTATAAATGACCGACTTTCAAATATAATTAATACACAGTACCTGAAATATTTTGGTCATATTATGAGGAAAGTGGATGTCGTGGAAAAGCTTGTAGTAACGGGAAAGGTAAAAGGTAGAAGAACACGGGGTCTCCAACAGGATGGCCCGACCAAGTAAGATCTCTCTTGGTATGGGTACGCACGAGTCATGTCAAGTCGCGCAGGATCGAGATGCCTAGAGAATGACTGTTAAGGCAGTAAGTCATAATATCATTGATACTTCTATTGAGGTGAAAGGATCGAGAGAGAGCGAGAGAATTAGATAATTATAAAGAATTCACTCTTATTTCGAATGACTGTAATTCTCAAAATAAAAATAAGGTATGCTAGTGCATTAGGTGACTTAGCCTTTAAAAGGAATCTGACAGAGTTTATGTCATGCTTGTAAAGTGTTTCATGTCGTCTATAAATTTCCAAGTGAGTGCATAGCTCTTTTGAGGAAAGCGAGACGAAAACATCATTACATGAATTAGATGTTAGATTATACCCTTTATTTAATTATAAGTCATTACAGCCCGAAAAGAAATGGACAATCCCACTCGTAAATGATACATGTATTCTTGAGTAGTGTCTGGCAGAAGATACATTTCGTTAAAAAAAAAAAATTTTGATTAACACGTAACATTATTACAAAGAAAATTAGATATTTCCACGGTAGCAACGATATTTTATGCCCGATTTGTACATATTCTAAACGATGATTAAATTTATTTAGATTCTTGAAGTTTTTACATAGTCCAGTAAGAAATCCCCATATTGTATAAGAACTGTTCACAATATTAGCTATTTGGGAGCAAATATGTCTTGGCATGAACATGTTACAAGCATAGCAAAAAGAGTTTCTCAAAAGCTGGGAACCAACAATGGAATACTGCTCTCATGTTTGGGGCTCTGCTCCCAAACATACACTGGATTTGTTGGATTGTATTTATAAGAGAGCTGTTTACCTGATTGGAGACCCGGAACTGGCCAGCAACCTAGATTCGTTGGAACATCGAAGAACGGTTAGCGACTTGAGTCTATTCTACAAGTATTTTTATGGAAATTGTTCGATGGGTGTAGCCCGCTTAATTCCTCCCAGAGCGGTGCATGATGAAATACACGTCGTGCTGATACTTCACATCCATATGAGGTTCATCTTGTTATTCCCCGTACAACCCTTTTTAAGCAGTCTTTTATTTGGAGAACCTTTTCCCTTTGGACTAATTTGCCCAGGACCATATTTTCGACCGAGTACAATTTATAGCAATTCAAGACCAACGTGAGTCACTTTTTCCACACACATGTCGCTCCTGTAGCACTGTAGTGATTTCCCTGTAGCACGTGTGTTAGATCCATGAAAAAAACACTAAATATAAAATTAGATTCATAAACAGCAGAGTCACTGGCACCTGATATTCTTTTGTAAACTTTATCGGTAAAATTTATATAGAAAATAAATAACAGTAGTCTCAAATGACTGGGATAGACCCAATGTTAAATAAAAACATTTGTTTTAAAAATCCTAACCAGCTGCTCCCTGTCCTTGAGCCAGTGCAGGACAACATAATCCACATCCACTTATTAACAATATTTAATAATCAATTTTATAAAAAGCTTTTTTGAAGTGGGTGTAGACAGAGTCAACCTAAATCTCCTAGCCCATGCTATCGATCTATCTAAATAAACCCATATTGATTTAGAAAAATAAAAAAAATAAAGTTTGTTATTCGATTTAGGAACACTATGATGAAATCAAATTAGCACTCCAAAAAATACTAGCTAACTAAACTGTGGGTAAAACTAAAAATTACACTTGTCAAGTATAATACAGAATATGAAAATTAATTGCGAGGTACAACTTGCTCTCTATACTTCTTTGCTGGCCTAATTTTGCACATGCACTTTTGGTATTACGTATATATTACTTTTAGGAAAATTTTTCATATTAACGGAATATAGAAATGTATAAATTGGAGTTTTAATCAAAAAAGCATGCAAAATAACATAATAAAGGCTTTTATTGTTGCCAATAATGTATGTATATGTATGTATGTATGTATATGTATATATATATATATATATATATATATATATATATATATATATATATATATATATATATATATACAGTGGCGTGCAAAAGTTTCCGGCCAGTGACATTTCGTACCCTAATTTATTAAAAAAAGACTAATGATTTTTAATCATTATGAGATGTGAGTATGAGATATAGGAAACAAAATAATATAGTAAAAGAATATTATTTATGTTTGTGAATATATTTATTATTATCATTCTTATATTTATATGTACAAAAGTTTCAGGCGACTTTGTACTACGAAAAAAATTATTAGTCCATATGCTCTCTAATAGACTTAAATTATATTTTTATGTATATACCCTTTGCAGCGATAACAGCCGCACAAAGATGTGGCATTGACTCAATTAATGGATTAATACAAGCAGGTGAAATTTTATCCCATTCTTCCTTCAATGATTTAAATAATGCGGCTTTATTTGAATATGTATGTTTCGAACTTGACGATCCACCGTTTCCCATAAGTGTTCTATTGGGTTCAAGTCCGATGATTGAGATGGCCAGCTTAAAACTCTCACATTTGAAGCAGAAAACCACTGTTTTTAACAACTTGGATGTATGCTTGGGGTCATTATCCTGCTGAAATATCCAATTCTGCGGCAATGTTTCTTCAGCATATGATAACAATTTGTTTTTTAAAATGTTCTTGTAAATATCAGCGTTCATATTTCCGTTGATCTCGATCAATGGACCGACTCCTCGTGCAGAGAAAATTCCGAAACCATCACACTTCCTCCACCGTGCTTTACAGTAGGAATTTGATACCGAACATAATTTCTCGTACCAATAGGACGTCGTACATATTGTCTACCATCGCTTCCAAAAAGATTAAATTTAGATTCGTCTGAGAAAGCTACTTTTTCCCAATCTTTGATTGTCCAATCTAGGTGATCTTTGGCAAATTGTAATCGGGCCTTCTTATTCTTTTTACTGATTAATGGTTTCTTAATACCTATACGGCCAAAAAGTCCCACATCATGTAGTCTTCGTGTCATAGTACTACGACTAACATTAGCTAAGTTTTCATCCTTTAGCTCGCGTGCAATTTCGGCAGTAGTTTTCTTGACATCCGCAGTTGATTTGCGTTTGATGATACGATCTACTTTTTTAGACGTTTTTTCTGGTCTTCCACAACGCGGACGATCTTTTTAAACGATATCCACAACGGTATTTTACAATAATATCGTTCACGGTTGATTTACCTATCGATAATAATAAAGCAATCTCACGAGAAGACTTTCCTTCTTTTGAAAATTTTATTACTCTCTCACGAATTTGGATTTGCATATGCCGAGCCATGTTTATGCTCCCACGACGTTTTGTGAACTAAATGTGAACATTCAACGAGCTATTATTCATAAATATATCTTTGCGTCAATGTATATAAATGAATAATAAATATATTCACAAACATAAATAATATTCTTTTACTATATTATTTTGTTTCCTATATCTCATACTCACATCTCATAATGATTAAAAATCATTAGTCTCTTTTTTAATAAATTAGAGTACGAAATGTCACTGGCCGGAAACTTTTGTACGCCACATATATATATATATATATATATATATATATATATATATATATATATATATATATATATATATATATATATATATATATATATATGTATATATGTATATATATATATATATATATATATATATATATATATACATATATATGTATATATATATATATATATATATATATATATATATATATATATATATATGTACATGTTCAGAAAACCAGAGGGATGAGTTAAAGAACGGGGTCTAAAAATCAATGTAGAAAAAAACTGAATATCTGAACGTTGAACGTGAGGTCAATGATCTTCAGCTTCCACAAGGAACAATAAAAGGGTGTCAACAGTTTAAATACTTAGGAAGCATAATATCAGAAAAAGGAAACACAGACAGAGATATCCAGAATAGAATGATACAAGGGAGAAGATGTATACAAATGCTTAACTCGCTGCTGTGGTCACCGAAGATTAGATTAAAAACAAAAACAATGATGTATAAAGTAATCCTTGAACCCATATTGACATACGGTTCAAAATGCTGGCAAATGAGTACTCGAAATAGAGATAAGCTAAAAGCAGTTAAAAAGGGACTACTTACGACGATGTTGTGGAGCCTCAAGATTAGATCACATACGCAATGAAGAAATCAGACAAAGAGCAAAGATAATAGAGGCAGTGATAGACCGAATAGAAACACGTCAGTTAATATGGTACGGGCACGTAATGCGTATGGGACAAGATAATTGGCCGAAGAAGGCTTTACAATATGTACCGTGAAACAAAAGAAGAAAGGGGAGACCAAGAACGACATGGAGAAAAAACATTGAAAGAGCAATGTGTTTCAGAGATTTAGAAGAAAACGATTGGTGGGAAAGAGAGAGATGGCGTATGAAGTGAGGGAGGCGGCCAAGACTGTAGACCCCCATTTGACAATCACCTTCAGTTTTACAGAAAACATAACTTAATATTTAAAATGAAAAACTCTAATATATTTTTAATACACGATAATACTTGACATAACCCCTAAAATTTATCAGCAAATTTCATCATTTGACTTTTCAGTACAAAGTTTATTGAGACCTCTTAAAATATACAGTTTGTTGTTGTAGTTCTAATGGGTATCAAATGAAGTAGTTGAAATAGTTTTAACAGGAGCATTCAAATTTTACAATTTTTAAATTGCTCAAATTCGGAATTAAATAACTGTAGTATTAAAACGGTGAAATTTAGAAAGTGGGCAATATTACTATCGAAAAGCAATTTTTTATTACCTAAGTTTGAAGAAATCAATCATCAAAAACCTCTTTAAGTAAAGAAATGAGTACTTTACTACCGTCCCATGTCGGGACAAGCAAATATATATAATATATATAAATATTCTAATACTTTTTAAATAGGCCATGAGAAGTGAAATAAAACATGTAAAATTATAATAACTCATCAATCTCGCAACAACATAACATCGTTCATTTAGTTGTATTATCATTGTGGTGTTATTCATTAGACATTACAGTAGATTTGTGATATAATAGATTCTTGAACAACTTTTAGACATAATTTCTATTAAAACAGTTAGGTCATGAAAACTGCTTATTGAAAATGACTTTGGCAACTTTCTAAATTCAATCGTTTTAATGCTATAGTTATTTGTAGCTTGGATTTAGAACAATTTCAATTTGTAGAAATAGCTATCAAAAACTTATTTTCTTTATTACTTGGTTCGGTAAAAATAAAGTATAAAGTAGTACTTTATTGCTAGTTAGATATAAAAAAAAGCTTCTGGCGGTGATACTTTCTATAGACTTTTCAACCTGTCCTACAGAAAGGGAATATCTCCTTCCTACTTGGATCTAGTTACAGTTCAGCTCATATCCAAAACGGGCAAGCATACCTTGCAAAAAAACTACTGACAAGTTGCACTGCTTTCAATATTATCAAAAGTTATGGAAAAAGCTATCAGTCAGCATCTTCTAAAATATTTAAAATATTATTAACGACCATCAATATGGCCTTCGCAAGCAAGGATCAACAGGCAATATAACTTATGTCACACATATTTGGAACAACGCAACTGAATATTTTGAACAATCTTAATATATCCAAGGCATTTAACCGTGTTTAGCATTACAGGTTGTTGGCTAAGCTACGCTGTTATAGAATGTCTACATAATTTTGTTTACGGATCTCGTGTTTCCTCAGAGAGCGTTTTACGAGTGGTAGTTAACGGTTTTCTTTCTAATCCCTTCACTATTAACGCTGGTGGGCTCCATACTGTCTCCTACTCTCTTTCTCCTTTAAATTAACGATCTGCTGAAAAGGACGAGGAATCCAGTCTACAGCTTTGTAAATGACTACGCTTATTTCTTCATTTACTTTAAATGCTCGAGCATCTGTTACTCACGCAAATATACGCAGACAGCAGGAACTTGTTCAACTTAAGAAAAACCTCGAAGAAATTTTATCATGGGGTGATAGTAACCAAGTAGAATTTAATACTATAAAACCCTAGGTGGCAGATTTTTCGATAAACATTGCGGAACCTGCCATAGTTATGTGCAAACACTCCATTACTCGTCACTCAATTTGCTGGGTTTTAACCTAGGAGCAAATATATCTTGCCATGAACATGCTGCAAGCTTCTTAAAGGCTGAGACTATTATTTCGAATTAGAAAGCTTTACACTCCACAGCAAATTTTAATTCAATTCAAAGCTCAAATTAGACCAACCATAGAATACTGCTCCCATGTTTGGTGCTCCGCTCCCAAACTTACACCGCCTTTATTGGATTCTATTCACAAAAGTTGTTCGCCTAAGTGGAGATCCAGAACGCACCAGAAACCTTCATTCCTTGGTACATCGAAGAAGGATTAGCGACTTGAATCTATTCTACAGTTATTTTCATGGAAAGGATGTTATGGATGTATCCCGTTTAATTCTTCCCAGAGTGGTGCATGCCAGGAATACACTTCGCGTCAATACATTACATCATAAGGTTTAGCTTGTCACTTCTCTTACAACCCTTTTCAAATAAAATTGTAAATGGAGAACTTCATTCCTTTGAAACAGTGTTTCCCACCGAGTGCAATTTACAGCGATTCAAAACCAACGTGAATCGCTGTTTCCGGACACTCGTCGCTCCTCTAGCGGGGATTTTCCTGTGCTATGTCCATAATATATTTATATATTTATATATATATATATATATATATATATATATATATATATATATATATATATGTATATACATGTATATATATATATATATATATATATATATATATATATATATATATATATATATATATATATATATATATCCGACAACATTTACAATTGTAGATATTAAAATTACCATATTATTTCAAAATAGCCGAGCACGTGTCAGCTGCGAAAAAAAGTTTATTGTGTAACTTTTAAATTTTAAGAATTCTATTAATTCCCAAGTATGATTTTGATCTAATTGAAAAATTAAATTACCAGACCTATGTTTATTGTTTTGAATTTTTATGTAGTAAAATAAGTTCAGCGTTAATTATTGTTTTAAAATCATATATCAACAACTCCTTTCCTTTAACTGCACAGATCGTTTTCTCCTTGGACGGAGAGCCAACTGTGATTAATCGTAAGTATTAATTCTATTTCAATAATTCAGTCTTTGATACATATTAAAAATTATGATAGGGCCCATCCTTTCTTCTTGTTGAAATATGACATATTCTTTCAGTTGGTTTCTGCCTAATGAGGTTTCTCTCTGTGTCTTCTAGATCCTGAAGATGATGTACGATTTGGCATCGAAAGCTCGATATTAGAATAAAACTACAGTTACTAAAAACTTTAAGACCTTTTTGTTCACTTTGTAATCCTAATTCTCTCCACTCCGTAATCTAATCCTATCCCTAAATTAAAAGCCTTCTTTGTATTTACCAGTAAGCCCTTTTACTGTTGTATATATATATATATATATATATATATATATATATATATATACACATATATATATATATATATATATATATATATATATATATATATATACATACATATAATATTAAATAGGAAAGACCACGACAGTTATAGTAATAAGATGAAAGCATTAGTACGCACCTGAGCAATACGATAGAAAACTCAAAAGTTAAAAAATACACAAAAGAGTTTACAGATCAGGACCAGTAACAAAAAGTCTAAAAGACTGAGACAGTGTATAGACCTCTCACTTTGTTTTGGCAGCATCACTATTAATAATAAAAATGATCTTCTCGTTCTATTATTATAGCTGTGGTTATATTTCCTATTTAGTAACTAATTTTCATATGGTAGATACTCACGCAGTTTACTATTATGGTTTCTTTAGATATGTCGCTTTATACCTAACTTAAACCACAAATGTACTTTTAAGCTAAAAGTTTAGCCGACTATTATTGTATTATATTTATATTGCTTGTAATTACAGTTGAAATAAGGCCCATAGCCGTTTACAAAATGAACAGAATAACCTAAATTATTTGTGTTTGCTTTTTCAATGATGAGGACCAGATCATTATAAGCGCATGTAATTTGTCAGATATGTTTTGCGGACGATATCTAACCTTTTCAACGGCAAGATTCTCTTTGAAATAGCTACGTTAATAAACAAGAATGCTGGATTTGAGATAGAGAAATTCCTCGAAAGATACGCCATACTTTTTTTAACATTAATAACTGTAGTTCAATATCAGTAAGAGGCTATCGGGATTCCAGTTCTTGTGAGCAAAATTAGTCTACTACACTATAAATTGACTGGTCGTGTTACTGGCTAAAACGATCATATCAATTCTCCATCCAAATAATGCGATTGGACGCCGTTCAACTTTTTTTACTAACTGGGTAGTGAGGAATCTTTAAAACCTTATAGCAACTTTTTTTGCATTTCACTAAAATAAAAATAATATTCTTGATTCAATAAAGATGTGTTTTATTTAAAAATTGAATTTGTGCGCTCTTACTTGGACAGTTTCTGGTACTAAAGAACTAACACACTTCGTTTGATATTTCTCTAGATCAACAACACTGTAGTTAAGCAATTTGGTTTATCTTGTTATGATCATTTCAGTTTATTAATCTAGAATCTACTTGGAGTGTTCCATCTTTTATTATTTTAAAAACCAAAGTACAGGAATAATCCAGATTTGTTACTGCTGACCTTCAAATATATCATTTTACAGAATTTTTTTCTAATGAAATTGTTGACACAGGTTTACATACGTATCAAGAAAACATAAATAGTATTTATGAGACAACCTCACGATTTCACTGAGAAATTAAAATTTGAATACCATTATAAATGGAATTCAAATAAATGCATAGATCAATATACGCAGGAAATTTCTGTACTTATTTGTATTCCATCAATCACTCTAAGCTCCAATTAAGGTGTAGGTTTAATTTTAGAATTACCTATTCAAGTTAAGTGGTTATAAAGAGTACGTTTCGAATTTAGCTAAACAAGGTAGACCAAGAGGGCAACCCAAAATTTTGACCTGTCTACTAACCGTCTCCCTAGTTATTCATTCTATCGAGCGAGTCGAAAAAAAGCCTTTAACATTGATTTTGCAGTCCCCGTACCCTGGAATGCCCAGCTAAGGCCTAAAATGCTACATCCAAAAATGAACTGTCGTTTAACCACTTGAATCAAGTACCATAACATTTGTTAACACTAAAAAAGTCGGGCGCCCGAAAGCGCAGACGCCGCTGAGACCGAACTCAGCTTTAGGGCCCAAAAAAACGTCATTTAACCATATGAAATCAATAAATTTCGTTTTTTATTGGCAAAATAAGAGGGAACCTACCGGTAAACGAAGCTGGAGCCGCTTTTTTTTCAGCCAAAAACGGTCGTTTTTCGAGTTCAAAAACTCGGTTAGCCGACATGTCAAAATTTCGGGTCGCCCTCTTGATCTAAGGAGACTGCGTATAACCTGATATAAAAATATGCTAATCCTTGTTAAAATCAATATATTTTTACGTAGATTTTAACTATTTTTAAATAATTTGTTGTGCTGTAACTAAGAATATTTATACTGATTAGGAAATAAAACCTCTAAAGCCGTAACACCAAATTAACGCATCGTTTACACGACGATCTCTTTATTCGCTCATTTAACCCGCAATAAAATAACACTTCTACGGTTACAAAACCTTCCTAATTAATAACTTTAAACGTCCATTCACTGCGACCAAGTTATTCAGGACATCATCAACATGGATATCCGAACTGAATGAAACGATTTTGCGGTGGACGCACAGCATCAAAAAGCCGCCATCTTAAATGTGTAACTGAAAGTGACAGCTCTAAGGACCTTAGAAAATAAAACTTTCTTAAAACCGTAATCCTAATTTCCTTTGGTTAGATGCCCGTAACTAATAGTTATGATCATCTCTCGAGATTGAATTGCATTCGGAAATTGGGTCAAAGAAAAGTTTTTGGAAAGTTGTCCTAATTGTATTATAACACCCAAATACACCTAGCAATTGAACCATAGATACTTCCGGAAACTATTACTAAAATAACATATCATAGACATATAGTAGTATTCCTGTTCTTTGGACAAATTGCTGCTTGCTATCACAAAAAAAAATTACACCAACATATAAACATACTAATAAATAAATCAGAGAAAAAGCAGAAATTAGAAAGGGTGTGAGAGGGAGTGAGAGGGCGAAAGAGGTAGGGGTCCAGAAATTTCAATTATTTTCTTTATTATTATGTAGATTATTCCTTGAAATGATATAATGAGCATATTTAAAGTGTTACTATTTATAATCTATAATTTATATAAAATGCAACGTCTCTATGTCTGTCTGTCAGTCCGTTAGTGCGCTTATTACTCGAAAACCACTTATCCGATTTACGTGAATATAGAATAATTAAAGAACCATCGTTAAAGAATTTATAATTAATATGACCTAGAAATTTACTCTCAACAAGCTCCAAGCTCCTAGCATAGCAAGCAAAAGGCAGGTTCCACACACATGAGCAATATTTCAAAAGATGGCTAACCAACAAGCAGTATAGTATTTTTTATAGAGGTAATGGATGAAAAGGCTGATGAGCAACGCCTGATGAACCCAAGCATCCTCAGAGACCTCGATTATATGAGGAATAAAACTCAGTGTTGAATCAAACTTAATAATATATATATGACCTAGAAATTTACTCTGAACAAGCTCCAAGCTTCTACCAAAGCAAGCAAAAGGTAGGTTCCATACACATGAGCAATATTCCAAAAGAGGACTAACCAACAAGCAGTACAGTATTTTATAGAGGTAATCGATGAAAATTCTGATGAGCAACGCCTGATGAACCCAAGCATCCTCAGAGACCTAGAAGTTACCTCGGTTATATGAGGAATGAAACTCAGTGTCGAATCAAATTTAATAAATATATGTATATATATGTATATATATATATATATATATATATATATATATATATATATATATATATATATATTTATTAACGTATCTCTGTCTGTCTGTTTGTTTGTCCGTTAGTGCGCTTATCACTCGAAAATATACGTGTTTTTTTTTTAAATTCATAAATTTGTCCACTGGACAGGTTATCTATAATCTTCTACTCGTATAATATATATAAAATGCAACGTTTCTCTGTCTGTCCGTTATTGTGCTGATCACTCAAGAACTACTTATCCGATTTACGTGCTTTTTTTTTAAACATACATATGTTCCCTGGCCAGGGTTCCCTGGCCAGGTTATATTATATATTTTATTACGTCAGATAACATAAGGAATAAGCAGTGACGTTAATAGTGAATAAGGTTGGAAAAAAGTTTGAGGGTAGCGCGTTCTCTTGCAATACACTGCTTAAACCATTAAATATACAGAATATAATATATATAAAATGCAACGTCTCTCTGCCTGTTTGTTCGTTAGTACGCTTATCACTCGAAAACTATCCGATTTACGTGTTTTTTTATCCATACATATGTTCTCTTTCCAGGTTATATAATATTAATAATAATCTATAATCTGTAATATATATAAAATGCAACGTCTCTCTGTCTGTCCTTTAGTGCGCTTATCACTCGAAAACTACTTATCCGATTTACGTGTTTTTTTTTTCAGATTCATACATATGTTCTCTGGCCAGGTTATGGGATATATTTTATTACGTTAGGTAACATAAAAAATAAGCAGTGACGATAATAGTGAATCAAGTCGGAAAAAAGTTTGCCGCTAGCGCACTCTCATGCCATACGCTGCCTAAATCGTTAAATATGAAACAATATCATGTAACAAAGACACAGTATATATAAAATGCAACGTCTCTCTGTCTGCCCGTTAGTTCGCTTATCACTCTAGAACCACTTATCCGATTTACCTGTCTTTTTTTTTTAATTCTTAGCGCAATATTTATCAAAAAAATCTATAATATATATAACACGCAACGTCTCTGTCTGTCTGTCTGTCCGTTAGTGTGCTTATCATTCGAGAACAACTTATCCGATTTTCGTGTCTTTTTTTTAATTCTTAACTTAATATTTATCAAAGAAAAATCTATAATATATATAAAATACAACGTTTCTCTGTCTGTCTGTTTATCCGTTAGTGCACTTAGCAGTCAAGAACCACTTATCCGAATTACGTGTTGTTTGGTAACATAAGAAATAAGCCGTGACGATAATAATGAATCAAGTCCACTCCCGCGGGCACGGCTAGTAGAATATATTTTATTACGTTAGGTAACATAAGGAATAAGCAGTGACGATAATAATGAATCAAATCCACGCGAGCGGAGCCGCGGCACGGCTAGTCGAATATACGAGGCTGGTTTGAAAAGTCCGTGGAAAAATAAAAACTACTTATGTGTTTGGGGTAAACCTTTTTTTATTTTTCGACATAGTCTCCTTTTAGGCTTATACACTTCGTCCAACGATGTTCTAGTTTGTTGATCCCTTCCGAATAATAGGATTTGTCCAAGTCTGCAAAATATCCATTAGTGTCTGCAATCACCTCCTCGTTTGAATAAAATCTTTGTCCCGCCAGCCATTTCTTCAAATTGGGGAACAAATAGTAGTCCGAGGGAGCCAAGTCTGGAGAATAGGGGGGATGTGAAACGAGTTGGAATCCTATTTCCATTAATTTTGCGACCACAACTGCTGAGGTGTGGGCTGGTGCGTTGTCGTGGTGGAAAAGGACTTTCTTGTGGGCCAATCGCGGGCGTTTTTTTTTGCAGCTCGGTTTTCAAACGGTCCAATAACGATGAATAATATTCACCTGTAATAGTTTTAAACCCTTTTCCAGATAGTCGATGAGGATTATCCCTTGCGAATCCCAAAAGTCAGTCGCCATAACCTTTCCGGCCGAAGGAACGGTCTTCGCCTTTTTTGGTGCAGATTCCCCCTTGGTAACCCATTGTTTAGATTGTTGTTTGGTCTCAGGAGTATAGTAATATATCCATGTTTCATCTACAGTGACGAAACGACGCTTAAAGTCCTCCGGATTCTTCTAGAACAGCTGCAAACCATCCTTGCAACACTTCACACGATTCCGTTTTTGGTCAAGCGTGAGCAATCGCGGCACCCATCTTGCGGATATTATGTACCCGTTCAGTCGAGATGCCCACAGCACTAGCAATCTCACGCACCTTAACTCTTCTGTCATCCATCACCATATCATGGATTTGATCAATGATTTCTGGAGTCGTAACCTCCATAGGCCGTCTAGAACGTTCAGCGTCACTTGCCCATATGGCCAGTCCGAAAATTTTGAAACCACTTATAAACAGTTCTAATCGAAGGTGCAGAGTCACCGTAATGATTATCAAGCTTCTCTTTAGTCTCCTGAGGCGTTTTGCCTTTCATAAAGTAATGTTTAATCACCACACGAAATTCTTTTTTCTCCATTTCTTGAAAATCACTCGACTTCCTTGATTCACACGAATGACAAACACAAAGAAATAGACCAATATGGCTGAAACTTGGTGTGCGTTCATTCAAGAGATGCTACTAACTAAACATGACCTCGATACGCGCCGGTGGTGCCATCTCTCGGACTTTGCACGGACTTTTCAAACCAGCCTCGTACGAGTATAAGTGAATAAAGAGATGAGGAGGGGGTTAAAAGGGTTGTTTTATATATACGTCCTTTTTAGGATTTTTGAAGACGAAGAATAGAAAATTCTTCTTATTTTTTAAATATATTAAATAATTTATGGTAATAATACGACATTAATGAAATAGAGGAGGGCGTAGAGAATATATCGTGTTAAATCGTCTTATATGTTCCTTAGGATGCTTAGAGTCGAGGAATCTAGACACTGCGTTATGTTGTCATTATTATTAACAGAATAGTATGTAGAAGGAAATATCAACTTTCAGTTATAAGGGTTCCAAAGATTTTTCCTCTTCTGAAATTTCCTTGTGAATAAAGTACCTATAATTTAAAATGTTGACTTGTACTGCTTGGATTAAGTTATTTTTTAGTGTGAGAAACGCCAATTTAGTACTCATTTTAGAACTACGTGTTTGCAAGAGAGGGATTGTGTCATTTACTTTACCGATTTTTGTTAAAAATTGGAACCACTTAACTTTCTTTCACTTAATAATTATGTCTGGTAGACTTCCTATACTAGGGTTGGATATGGTTATGTATTGAAATTTGTCTGTTGTCGCAAACCTTTATCAAAGAGTTAACATATATAAAAAGACATAGTTAAAATTTTTTCGAATAACTTTATTTCTTGTATTACATCGTTCCGGTGTCCTAACCATATCATAATACATAATAATTTTATTTGTAAAGAAAGAGTACTAGAAGAACTCATGTGGGTTTGAAATAGAACAAAATAACTATGAACACATTAGTATCTACTAATTTTAACATATCACGAATTAGGAATATATTTTTCTCGTGCCAATTTAGGATCTTGAATACTTCTTCAGGTGCAAGAGTGAATAGTTTAGGAGCTCGTTAAGCTACTTGTAGGCGATGTAAAGTCTCTCGATTCAGGATCCATGTTTCCGTTCCGTATTTCAATACTGGCAATACGCGTTGATTAAATATGTTTGCTTTTAGTGTATTTGGAACATTGGAAAGGAAGATATTCCGTAGTTTGCCAAATACAAAATGCTAATGATATTCTTTTTGATAGATCCACTCTCAAGTTTTCTTTGGATATTACTAGTTTTTGTCCCAGATATATGTATGAATCCGTTCTTGTGATTTTCGCGTTTTTAATGTTCAGTATTGCTTCTTTATCGCCGTTATTGTCATTTGTCATAGATATGGTTTTGGCGATGTTTATCTTCAGAACAATCTCTCTGAATTTGTTGTTAAGTTCATTCAGCAGTTCTTCCATTTCTTCTTTGCTGTTAGATATATGCACAATATTGTTCGCGAAGTGCAAATGATTCAGTTGCCCTCCTCCTATGTTTGTCCATGAGAGTTATTTAAACAGATCTTGTAGCGCTAATGTAAACAATTTCAGCAATATAGTGTCTCCTTGACTTATATCTCTTGCTGGTATTCTCTTTCATTGAGCTTTGAATTGTTGTGGCTGTTACTTGATGGAAATTCATAACGAATGTAATGAAAGACTAATATTGTCAAATTTCCATTTTATTTAGTTTCACTGAAAATGTATGACGCGTTTCGCTATACTATAGCTTCTTCTAATACAAAATGATATTTGAGTATTAGTGTTGTTACATTTATATAAATACCCTAAGATAGATAGGTAATAAAATTAATACTATATGCTAATGAATATTGCTGGAAAATCCATTCTGAATATTAATTGTATAAATTGAGTAAAGGGGAGTTACCATGGGCCTATTTTTCACAAACGCTCACATACAGATACAACGGATATTCTCCTGACACCATCCTAAACAAAAAATTAGAAAATAAAGCTATTTCTTTAGTATACCCCAAGAAAGAAAACACAGGGAAAAAAATTAATGTTTTAACCTATTTTGGTAACACGTCAGAGAAAATTAAAAACCACTTAAACAAATATAATATCAACATAGCTTTTAGAACAAATAACTCGTTAGGAAAATTCATTAAAAATGCAAAGGGAAAACAAAATAGATCAAAAAAATCTGGAGTGTATCAGTTAAATTGTGGTTCTTGTCATTAAAGTTACATAGGTCAGACAGGTCGCTCATTCGAAACTCGGATTTTAGAACATAAAAGAAGCTATTTAAAAAACAAAACTGGCTCAGCGTACAGTAATCATTTAACAGAATCAAATCATCTTTTTGACGATAAATTTAAAATTCTACACATACAAAACAAAGGCGTAAAATTAAACCTATTAGAAAATTTAGAAATAAATAGAATTAAAAATTCAGACATCATCTTAAACGAACAAAAAGATACCTGTCTGGCCCAAGGTAACTCCCCTTTACTGAATTTATACAATTAATATTCAGAATGGATTTTCCAGCAATATTCATTAGCATATAGTATTAATTTTATTACCTATCTACCTTAGGGTATTTATATAAATGTAACAATACTAATACTCAAATATCATTTTGTATCAGAAGAAGCTATAGTATAGCGAAACGCGTCATACAGTTTCAGTGAAACTAAATAAAGTGGAAATTTGACAATATTAGTCTTTCATTACATTCTTTCATTGAGATCTGAAATGTTGCATTTTTTATATACATATTTTAAATAATCTGCAAATATCTGCTGTTAATTCTACAGTTACTTAAATTATCCAATATTAACCAGATTTCAAGGGGTCAAACGCTTCCTCATAATCTACATACGCCATCCAAATTCGTTTGACTTTTCTATTAGAGTTCTTAATACGTAAAGGTGGTCTAGTGTACTAAAGCATTTTTTAAATTTACGTTTTGACGTATATAGGTTTTTATCTGCACAAGGACATAAAACATACTTTATTTATTTACATTAAGTAACAATTATTTGGTGTAAGTGAAGCAACAAGATGTGCTTCATTCACTCAAAAAGATCTCATTGAACTATTAGGATAATAAACTGACTAATTTAATAGTAAGCTAATTAAGATTTAAATCTATATGTAAAAATAATAGGAAAATTATGACAAATTTTGCAAAATTTGAAAAATATCCACTTATATTTTAAACTATGCAATCAACAATTTAACAAAAGTAAAAAACCAATAATGACTAACTAGAAATTTTAAATTTCCTCAAAATAAACATAACTCTATGGTTTTTTGATATATAAAGAAAACAATCGGTATACTGATTTACTCAATTGTTTATTTCCAGAAAGAGTACGTAGTTTCAAAAAAGTTTCTGAATTTGAGTTTTTCACACTAAACTATAATCTTATATCAGTACCATATATTTCAAAGATAGACACTATATAGTAAAGTACTAATTACAAAGCAAGGTTGAGCAAAAGATGAACTTGTATTTATAACTGAAATATGACATTTCCCTCTACGTATTAATTAATAATAATAAAAAAACCCAATTCTCAGATTTCTCAACTCCAAGAACACTGGAAAAGACATACAGCACGATATATACGAAACAACCTGTCTAACCCCTTCTTATTATGTACTTTGCCAAAAATAATTGAATATAATGAAAAAATAACGCTATTTTTCAAAATTCTTGTCTCTAATAGCAATAAGGTATGCCTGAATATGTGCATATTAATACCCCTCTAAAACCCTGCTCCATACGTATAATCAATAAATATTTGGGCTCAAAATTTGTTCATTATTCTAACCAAAAACAAAAAAAAATTCTTATAATAATATAGAAATATATCAAAAATATATCGACCCACGCTCCTTCTTCTACTCTCTTTCCCTAAAGCAATACCACTTAAAAACGACAGCTTCCATTTTTATATATGCACCAGATTTGAACTTGACATCTAAATTCCTGGTTAACAGACAGACAGACACACCCACAGACCAGCGAATATGGGGGACCATGTTTTGCGTGATATGAGGATCTTGAAACCTGAAGAAATGCAAAAATATCGAAAGGTGATTTCTTTACGACAACAATCGCTTTAGCAAGGGATGTAAAATTAAAGAAGTGATATCCATAATTCTTTAAATATAATACCATTACACACAGCTTATTTTTTTGTGTTTAGACATATTATTTTGAAAAGTTTGTATCTTAAAAACACACTTTTTTGGCTTCGACAACTTAGGAAAAGATAAACAAAAAAATAACCGGGGCTTTTTTCTGTGTACAGGGTGAGTCAACAATAGAGTAAAGTTCATTATCTCATTTATTTCGGAAATGACGAAAAAATGTTAAATACAATAGTTTTAGGGAATGTTAAGACGCACAGTTTAAAATTATTTTTGAGTATACAGGGTGTTTCAAAAAGTGTGGTCCATATAATGTTTTTTTTTTTAAATGGAACATCCGATTTTCTAATTTATTTTTAAATTCAGCGTAAAATTTTATAACTTTTTTAATAGTAATATTATATACCTACACCTAGTAGTTTTTCTAATATTTCATTTTTTTTTTAAATACTAGTTTTCAGTTTTGTAAAAAATTGCCAGTAGCGCCATTGTTTCTGAAGATAGAATTGATACGAGCGTTCTATAGAGATGAGAAAAAAGATATATGTAAAGAAATTTGAGTTAGATGCTACAGGGTGTTCAAAATAAATTTATGCATTTCGACTATTTTAAATTGAAAAAACTTAAATTTTTAAATGCCACACCGTGTATATTATTATTTTTTCTGATAGAATTTACAAAACCCTCCAACTTTTATTAAGTATGTCATATACCTATTTCTAATAATTTTCGATTTATTTTGAATTTTTCAATTTTTATCCTTGTTTTTAATACACTTACGCTATTGTGAAAACATAAACCAATAGTTAATAATAATTTTAATATAGTCTAACTTATCTAATGATTAATTATTATGATGTAATAAATGTTCAAAAATATGCCCGTCTACTTGAATACACATGTTTAGTCGTTTTTACTATATTTTCCTTCACTTTCCTTAGCATAAAGGGCGTTATTGTCCTGCACGCATCCCGTATCTTATTTTCCATATCTACTATTGTCTGTTGTAGGGGGATTTACATAAACACGATCTTTAAAGTAGCCCCACAAAAAGAAGTCCAAAGGTGTTAAGTCACATGATCGAGGGGGCCACTGAATGAATCCATCCCTACCGATCCATTTTTGTACGTAAGGATCGTTAAAAAATCCCAAACTTCCCGGTGGTAATGAGCAAGAGCTCCGTCTTGTTGAATCCACATTTGTTCCCTTTCAAAGTTATTAACGTCTTCAAAAAGCTGGGGTAATTCGTTTTACAAAAAATTTAGATATCTAGGCCCGTTAAACAGTTCGCGGAAAAAATATGAACCAATAATTCGAAAATTTAACATTCCACACCATACATTAAGCGACCAGTGGTTTTGGTTTTGAACTTCCCGGACCCAAAATGGATTAACTGTTGAATAATAATGCATGTTATGGCTGTTAACTGCTCAATTACTGCGAAAAGTAGCTTCATCAGAAAACATTATTTCGATCGGCCTCTATCGCTTCATTTATGATGGTACAAAAGTTTACTAGTCGTTCAAAATCACGGTCTTGAAGTTCTTGGTACAGTTCCATATGAAATGGATGATATTTGTATTTTCTCGTGATGCGATTAGCCCTAGATTGGAATGTGTCAGATAAGATAGTAGTTAGCTAGTTGACGGCTGCTGACTTGGGGTATATCTTCAACATGAAGTAAGCATTCTGCCTTACTACTTCACTCCGTAAAGCTTTACTGCCAAAAGATAATTTTTTCCCGCCTCTCCCAGCATATAAACCATATCAATTAATTCATTTTTAGGAAAATCCATAACTATTACCTTTATACGTCACTTACTACAACAAATTAAATTATTTTTACTTGCTTAATAGACATGTCAAAATTTGACAATGCTTAGATTTTTGTTTTGTCCTGGCAACTATGATATTATAGCGTTAAGTGTATTAAAAACAAGGGTAAAAATTGACAAATTCAAAATAAATCGAAAACTATTAGAAATAGGTGCATGACAATAAAAGTTGGAGGGTTTTATAAAATCTATCAAATAATAATATATATGATTTTTTAAATTTAAAATAGTCGAAATGTATAAATTTATTTTGAACACCCTGTAGCATCTAACTCAAATTTCTTTACATATATCTTTTTTTTTCTTCTCTATAGAACGCTCGTACCAATTATTAATATTCCACCTTCAGAAACAATGGCGCTACTGGCAATTTATTACAAAATTGAAAACTAGTATTTTTTTTTTTTTTAAATTAAATATTAGAAAAATTACTAGGTTTAGGTATATAACATTATTAATAAACAAGTTATAAAATTTTAAGCAGAATTTAAAAATAAATTAGAAAATAGGATGTTCCATTTAAAAAAACATATGTTATATCGGCCACACTTTTTTGAAGTACCCTGTATACTCAAAAATAATTTTAAACTGTGCACCTTAACATTCCCTAAAACTATCGTATTTAACATTTTTTCGTCATTCCCGAAACAAATGAGATATTGAACTTTACTCTATTGTTGACTCACCCTGTACACAGAAAAAAGCCTTCCCATCAATTAACCTATGAAACCACTATCTTAAATATATGTCCAAAATCGACGAGACCCAAAGCAATACCACTTAAAAACTACACCTTCCATTCTTTCTTCAAGTTTTATATGTGTGCCCAATTTGAACTTGATATCTAATTTCGTTTGACAATTTCCTTACTAACAGACAGACAGACACTCCGACAGAGCAGCGGATATGGGAGACCATGTTTTGCGTGATCTGGGGACCTTAAAACCTGAAAAATCATCACCAACAACCGCTTTAACAAGGAATGTAAAAATAAAGGAGTGATGTCCATAATTCTTTAAACATAATACCATTACACACAACTTAGTTTTCCGCATTTAGATATATTATTTTGAAAAGTTTGGATCTTGAAAATACATTTTTTTGGCTTCGACAACTTAGGAAAAGATAAACAAAAAATAACTCTTACTCGCAAACCTATTTACAAACTAATGAAAAAAAAATTCTGTAAAATAAAGTAAATCTATCGCTTGTACACATAAAAAGCCTTCCATTAATTAACCTAAGAAACCACCATCTTAAATATGTGACCAAAATCGACGGGACCTAAAGGCCCTACAAAATGGCCCTTCCTTAAAACATAAACCCAATTTACTGCCAGTTAGTTGGCGGAATGTCCCTGACTGACACTTGGGGTTGCCACTTAAAGGTTGTGTGTTTATACACAATGTATAGCAGAGGGATAAAATGTAAACGTGTTGGTTGTTGTCTTATTTATCCTAAGTGCTCTGCCTTGATATTGACTGCACTATTACTTTCGTATGGGTATAATATGGACTTGGAAGGCAATTTGTTACTGTCTTTGTATTTTGTTAACTACACTCGACTACTACATTATTTAGTGACTTCTTCTTAAGACAGGGTCGAAATTTATTTCTGAATATTTAATAAATTTGTCTGGAAGTGCCTCTAAAGTGTTAAGTACTTCCCTTTTTCATAATATTAAGCGTATTTTATCTTTAATAAATAATTTTATCTTAAATAAATTGTCATTTATGTTTTAGCTTCCTTCTTCTCCCGGTTCCTATCAGTTTCGGATGTTGGCAACCATATTAGCTATCATCACCTTGTTGACTGCGGCCGTAAACAGCTGCACGATGGTCATTGAAAATGCGCACGAAATCCTTCTTCTCCC
Source organism: Pachyrhynchus sulphureomaculatus (assembly GCA_019049505.1). Taxonomy (NCBI): domain Eukaryota; kingdom Metazoa; phylum Arthropoda; class Insecta; order Coleoptera; family Curculionidae; genus Pachyrhynchus; species Pachyrhynchus sulphureomaculatus. Next base: position 181,384,405 of record CM032447.1, on the reverse strand, counting down.
TACACTTCTCTTTGCACACACTTTACCTTGCATTATATTCTGTAACATATGGAATTTGCTCTCATTCCTCATAATGTGGCCGAGATATTGAAGTTTACGTTGCTTGATGGTAACTAAAACCTCTTTTTCCTTATTCATTCTCTGAAGAATTCTTTCATTCGTGACTCGGTCCACCCATGACACTTCCAACATCCTACAATATAGCCACATTTCATAGGCTTTCAATCTTTTACTTGTTGCCTCTGTCAGGATCCATGTCTCCAATCCATGAAACAAAATGGAGAATAAATAGCAACACAGGAACCTCACTCTCATGTTCAGTGTCAAGTTATGACTTTTGAATAGAGAGCTCAGTTTGTTAAATACTGCTCTAGCCTTTTCAATACAGCTCTTTATTTCTTGCGAGTGGTCCCATTGGTCATTGATGTTAGTGCCTAAGTATGTGTACTTATTTACTAGTTTAATATTTTTCTGGCTGAATTCTAAATGACACTTAGGCAACTTGTTCTTACTAGTAACCATTAATTTTGTTTTATATATGTTAATATCAAAACCATATCTCTGGCTGCAGCTGGTACTCTATCCATTAGTAATTGCTACAGTCCTACTGTCGAATAATATTCATATTCTCTCCTTTCAGTAGAATCCCGACATCGAGATCTGCCAGAGCCCCTTCGAATATTTGTTGGGAGTAGATAATAAATAACAGTGGAGATAATATGCATCCTTGTCTAATACCTTGAAGGATTTTTATATCATCCGTATGTTCTCCTCCTAATTTCACAGAAGCAGACTAATTTCAATAAAGGTTCTTAATAATCCTCAGATCTTTATCATCTAGTTCTATATTCTTTAGAATATCTATCATCTTGTAGTGTTGTAATTTGTCGAATGCTTTTTGGTAATCCACAAAGCATGCATAGATGTCAACGTTCACGTCTCTATAGTGCTGAAAAAATACTTTGACGTTAAATAAGGCTTCACGTGAACTAATAGCTTTTCTAAAACCGATCTGGGTTGGAGGCATCGTTTCTTCAAAGAGTTTATATATTCTTCTATGCACTATTTTAAAAGATATTTTTTGCAGTTAGTTCGCATTATTTTTGAAGTTTCTGCATTTATGCATACATGTTTGCCGCAATATTGATTAGAAAATAAATTTAGTTTAATAAAATAAAATATCTCTTTGTTACAATACTATGTCATCGGATATCTTCCAATTAAAATTGTTTTTTAACTTAATTTGTATATTTCAATTATCACTGATTTTTTAAGAAACATGAACACAAAACGTACTTATTTTTTTAATTGCTGAAATTTCAAATGAAAAGGTAAAGATACAGTATTCATATTTTATGTTTATATTTGATTTAATTTGATCTTATAGATGATGATAAAAGTATCATGACTTTATAAACAGGTTGTACTCCAGAACAAGACATAATTATGTCACTGTATTTCACTAAGTTTGTCAATCAATTTGCTAGGCGCAAGAGCTATTAGGAATAATTGAGTTTCGGCATGATTGTATTGCAAATGTTTCGAAAAAAAAAATCGTCAACAACTTCAAATTCTGTTGTATACTAAAAAGCGATGTAGTTACAAATTTTCTTAGAATTAAATTCCTCCCAAAAATTATAATTTAAAATAATTCACGTCTAGGTAGATATCTTACAAAACACTCTCTTACATAGAGTCTGTCAAGTAAGAACGTGTAAGCGATAATTTATTTTTGGTAGATGCCATTCTTGCGATTCAACAAGAAATCAGATAACGGAACCTTTGCCTACGATACATTTTAGTAGAATTATCACTCGATTCCGAACTCTCGTCGAAATCACGTCAGTCACTTGTTTGCGCGTCGGTTCGAGGCACTCTTTCTTTGTTCCCATCCAAAGGGGCCTAAAATGACATACGACCGCCAAATATATTAAAAAGTCGGTGTCGTTTGTGAAAAAGTGGAAAAGTCACGTCGCAAAGCGACTCGCTTGGGCCAACGATAAGATACTAGAGTGGCCCTCACAATCGTCAGACGCCAACCCTATTGAAAATGTTTGATATCATGTAAAGAGAAAGCACGGAGGAAATACTCTTTGTACCGCGAGATTCGGAAAATTTGCGGTGTGTGCAAAAAATCTCGTCTACAGCATACCTCGAAGATGCCAGGCGATTGTTAATGCAGGATGCCATTGGACAACTTACTAAAGTAATTGCACCGTTGTTAGCATACCACAGAATACATTGATGGCAAGAAATGTTCTCGAAACACATTTTTTTCAAGAATACGAGCGATCACGTTCTTACTTGACAGATTGTACATGTACACAACAAGTCTGTATCTATTTTCTGTAAAATTTTAAGTACCGATTCTAAAGTTATTTTATTTGTTTCAGGTAAGTGTTATTAGAAGCCTAAACAATATAAGTAAGTATAAGTGACATACTGAAGCCTAATATTTAAGTAAGTAATGGATGCTTTTTGAAGCTACCCCTACTTATCCTTAGATCTGCCTCTACCTTGTCCACTTTTCACTATTGACAACAAAATAATTTTATCTTTTTTTTCTATGACGTTTCTGAAATGCCAATGTAGGGTATTTTTATACCTTAACCTTTTATAGTAGTTGCTAAAATAATTCACACTATCAATTATTTACTAGATATTTTATATTGATAATTTCGGACCTGCAAAATATCGATTTGCAAGCTACTGTAATTTCACTCTGAGAAATTTTCGCTACTGTCATTTGAATCAACGGACATTGTACCGCCTAGATACTAACTGCGTACAACAAAAAGTATCAGTTTTCTAAGATTAGACTCAGTAGAATTTTATGATATTTTTTTTAATAGTTGAAAAACTTTCATAAATAGAGTATCCTACCAATCAGAGACAGAGAGGCGCCTAAACTGCGCAAGATTTGGCACTACAAATCTGCTAAATGGGAAGATCTCATGAAATATTTTCGAACTTTCCCTTGGTTAGACGTTTGTTTTCGATCCGATAACCCATCTGACTACGCCAGGGAGGTTTCCGATGTTATTTTGGCCGGTATGAAGGCTTACATTCCTTTTTTGAAGAAATGCCCTTCCAACGACAAGCCTTGGTTTGAACGAAAATGCAAAGAAGCTGTTGCTTCTAAACACCTTGCCTACCGACAATGGCGTGAAAATCCTAACACCATAAACCGTAACACCTTTATTCGTGCCAGGAACAGATGCAAAGAAATTATCGACGAAACCAAGGAGGCACACAATCAACGAATTAGAAACAAACTTCTCGCTTGTCTCAACAATTCCAGGTCCTTTTGGTCAGTTGCTAAGGCAGTCAGTCAAAATTTCACCAAATCCATCATACCACCACTCACACGGCCAGATAATTCTGTTGCAACGACACCTGTTGAGAAAGCGAACTTGTTGGCTGAACTCTGCTTCACATTCTACTGTCGATTTCCAAGGAAAAATACCACCTACTATTCCCATAGTGCAGTCAAGGATGCCCGATATTGTCTTCAGACAGTGTATCATAAAACGTATTTTAATGAAGCTAGACACCAAAAAGGCTTCTGGCGCTGACGGAATACCTCCCATAGTTCTCAAAAACTGTCCGAGGAAACTAACACCAGTTTTCTGTAGATTTTCCAACCTATTCTACAGAAAGGAAATATTTCCTTCCTGCTGAAAATGTGCCATAGTTCATCCGATACCTAAAAAAGGCAAGAAGACCTTGCCAAATAACTACCGACCAATCGCACTGCTTTCAATAATATCGAAAGTCATGGAAAAGGCTATCAATCAGCATCTTCTAAAATATCTTGAAGGATTCAACATTATTAGCGATCATCATTATGGCTTTCGTAAAAATAGATCAACAGGAGATCTTCTGACTTATGTAACACACGTTTGGAACAACGCAATTGAACACTTTGGAGAATCTTGAGCGGTTGCTCTTGACATATCCAAGGCATTCGAGCGTGTTTGGCACGATGGGTTGTTGGCTAAGCTACGCTCTTATGGTATGTCTGAAAAGTTCTATTCGTGGCTCTCATGTTTCCTCAGAGAGCGTTCTTTACGAGTACCAGTCGACGGATTTCTTTCTAACACCTTCACTATCAACGCCGGTGTACCTCAAGGCTTCATACTGTCTCTTACTCCTTTTCTCATTTACATTAACGATCTGCTGGAAAAGACCGAGAGTCCAATCTACAGCTTTGCAGAAGACAGTACGCTTATCTCTTCATTCACTTTGAACGCTCGGACATCGGCTACTCAGACGAATATCCGCAGACAGCTGGAAGTCATTCAACTTAACAAAGACCTGAAAGAAATTTTATTTTGGGGTGACAGTAACCAAGCGGAATTTAACGCTACAAAAACCCAGGAGGCAATTTTTTCTAAAAAGGTTGACGTTGCTGAACCCGACATAGTTATGTCGGGGCACTCCATTCCTCTAACATCGTCACTCAATTTGTTGGGCGTTAATTTGGGAGCAAATATGTCCTGGCATGAACGTGTAGGCATAGCAAAGAGAGCTTCTCAAAAGTTGGGAATATTATTTCGAACCAGAAAGCTTTACACTCCACAACTGTTAATTCTTTACAAAGCTCAAATTCGACCAACTAAGGAATACTGCTCCCATGTTTGGGGCTCCGGTCCCAAACATACACTGCATTTATTGGATTCTGTTCAGAGAAGAGCTGTTCATCTGATTGGAGACCCGAAACTGACCGGCGGCCTTGATTCGCTGGAACATCGAAGAACGGTTGGCGACTTGAGCCTATTCTACAAGTATTTTCATGGAAAGTGTTCGAAGGATGTGGCCCGCTTAATTCCTCCCAGAGCGGTGCATGTTAGAAGTACACGTCACGCTAATACTTCACATCCGTATGAGGTTCAGCTTGTAACTCCTCGCACAACGCTTTTCAAGCAGTCTTTTATATGGAGAACATGATCCCTTTGGAATAATTTGCCCAGGACTGTGTTTCCCACCGAGTACAGCGATTCAAGAACAACGTGAATCGCTTTTTCCGCTCACGTGTCGCTGCTGTAGCGCTTTAGGGACTTCTTCCCTGTAGCACGTGTGCTAGACCCATAAAAAAAATTGACAGGGTGTCCCTAAAAGTTTTATACAAATGAAGAAAAAGTTTATCTTACATATTAAAAAAATATTATTCTTGATAAAAAGTTTTGCATCATATAAAAATCCATAATCAAGCATCAAAAGTTTAAAATATTTGATGGTATACAGGAAAAAGAAAAAAATAATGATTTATAATGAAGAGTAAAGTGTGTGTAAATTCAAATATAACGTAAAATAGTAATTGAAAATGTTAATACGAACTAAAAAATTATGCCCACCTTTAGATTTGTGGCCCTCCTAGTTAAAAAGTCAAAAAAACTTCAGTAAACACGTCAGTAATTGTCGGATTATTTATTGAGTGAAGGAAAACGAAATTAATTAAAAACTAGTGCACTGATTTTGATCGTATCATTTTTTTTTTTTTTTAAATTTAATAACTTTTTTATCTGCTTTGCAACAATTACATCCATAATAAATTTGTGCTAATATTATTTTATTTTGAAATTGCAACATTACTTAATTACTACGTACATAACGTAACAACTAAACATATGGATTAATTCTAACTTTATTGCACAAGTGCTTCAATGTATCCACCGTCCCTTTCTAAATGGGGGATTGTTCTTCGAGAAAAATCTTTTGTTACATCTCTAATTACGTCAGGAGTTATAAATAAATAATAAATAAATAAATAAACTTTTATTTCATGAGACCTGATACAAGGTATAGAAAAAATCAAGTCAAGTCACAGAATGTATACATCCTGTAAAAATAAGGATCTAAAAAGCTTTACAGATGCACGTACTATGGCTTACATATAAATATTTATAATATAAAGATCCAAAAGTTACAATTACACGTACTCTAGCTTACATACAAACATTTATGTTTGTCCTCAATCTGAAAGAAATCCTAAGTGCTATAAGGGACATTGGCAATCTTTATATTAGTTTCTTACATACTTAAATTTAAAGATTTGATACTAGTCGGCAGACTATTAAAAAGCTTTATGCCGCTATAATAGGGACTCCTTTCAAATAGAGATAATGTGTGTTCTGGTATAACTAAATTTTTGTTATATCTTGTATCGTAATTATGCATGTCGGCCATGGCTACAAATTTATTCAAATTACTCTTAACATAAATCAGAACCTCCAGTATGTACATAGCAGGCAGAGTGAGTATAACAAGTTTTTTAAAAAGTTCACGGCATGAATGTCTTGATCTGACACCTGCAATATTTCGAACTGCTCTTTTTTGCATTCTAAATACTCTGACCCTATTAGGGGAAGCACCTCAAAATATTAGGCCATATTTCAATCGAGGCACAAAGTGTGTATAGTAATAAGACATTATTGTATTAAAGTTAACTACACTTTTAATCGAAAAATGGCAAAACACACCGATGAAAGCCTTTTGCATAATTCATTTATATGACATCCCCAATTTAAACTGTTGTCTATATAGATACCTAACAATTTAGTCTCCGTTACCTGAGCAATATAATGTCCGGTTACGTCAGTCCTAATCAAAAAACTTTCAACCAGTTGGGATGCCCTAGGCACAAAATTTGTAAAAACAGTCTTTTCAGCATTAAGACTTAACATATTAGTTTTGAACCACTGTTCAAAAACTCTTAACATATTCTGCAGTTTATCTAGAGCCAAAGCAGTGGTGTTGCCACAGCATACATAACTGTTATCGTCTGCAAACATGGTTAAATTAACGATATTCGGTAAATCGTTTACAAAAATTAAAAAAAGCAGCGGTCCGAGAATGGACCCCTGTGGAACACCGATAGAAACTTTCATTCCATTCGACCTCACTCCATGAATATGTACAACTTGATCTCTACCTTTTAGATATGACTGTAACCAGTCACTTACATTACCTCTTAGTCCATATCTGTCCATCTTTGATATTAACAGATTATGATTGATCAAATCAAAAGCCTTACTTAGGACCATGAAAAGTCCAAAGCATTTGTAGTATTGCAGAAGATGTATTCCTGCCTTTCCTAAATCCATAGTTTCACAAGTTTCCCTAATGACTCTCTCAAGATGATCAACATCTTGAAATAGCCTTAATTTTCTTTTAAATAGCCTCATGAAAAAAAGTCTGGAGGGGTGATGTCCGGAGACCTTGGGGTCCAAGTAAACTACACATACCTCTCTATTACTCTACCGTTAAAAATGTGGAGGAGATAATCTCGAACATTTCTCGTACTGTGACATGTTGGTACCATATATGTTGTCTTTCAATTATTAGTCGGCGATAAAGAAACTCAGGGAGCTCATTATTTAAAAATTCTAGGTAACGTTCAGCATACATATTATTTCGAAAAAAGAATGGTCCGACTATTCTATTTATAAAAATTCCACACCATACATTGGTTTTAAACGAGTATTGATCTCGAGTTTGGATATTCAAGTTAGGATTAACATCGCTCCACCACCGATAGTTTTGCGAACTTACTGTGACATTAGACGTAAATGTCGTCGCCCCGTCAGAGAAAAGTTCTTGTCTTGCTATAAACCTGTTATCTTCCAACTCTCCTTGAAACCAAGCAAAAAATTCAAATCTTCGTTCAAAATCTCTTGCTTTTAAAGTATGGGTAAATTGGAGTTTGTATAGATTTGATCATAAAATTCTCACAACTGTAGTTTTACTAACATTCAATAAAGCTAATTTTTTCCGCAGTAAATCCTTTGGCTTTTCTACTATTGACAGTATTACTTGATTTTGATTATCTTCATTTGAAACCCATGCCCGATGTTTCTTTTTAAATTAATTTTCAAAACTTCCATAAATCTTGAATTTATTTATTAGATATCCTACAGTTGTGAAGTGTACAGTTTTATCAGGGTGTCTATTATTAAAGATTTCTGCTGCTTCTCTAAAAGTTTCATAATTATCTCCCACTATGAGAACAGTTTAAATTGTATCTTCCACAGTCAATTTTACTAGCATTTCTAATTATTGCAAATACAGACTCCGTTTATTGACAGCTATTAAGTATTTCCAAAGATATGTTTATTTATTTTCAGCATAAAATTTGTAGTGAATTCGTTTTCTTTTATTCAATAAATAATCCGAAAATTACTAACGTGTTTACTGGAGTTTTTTTGAATTTTTAACTAGGAAGGCCATAGCATAGCAAAGCATAATTTTTTAGTTCCTGTTAACATTTGCAATTAATATTTTGCTCTATTTAAACACACTTTACTCTTCATTACAAATCATTATTTTTTATTTTCCCCGTGTACAATCAAATGTTTTAAACTTTTGATGCTTGATTATGGATTTCCATATGATGCAGAACTTTTTAACAAAAATACATTTTTTTGTAATATATAAGACAAATTTTTTTCCCATTTGTATAAAACTTTTTGGGACACACTGTATAAAGTAAATTTTATAAAGTAGTTCATTCTGTTGAATACTATGATGTTTCAAAAAGGAAACGCGAAATATAAAAGCCTCGTTAATGTACTTTGATCCTAAACAAATAACTTTAAATCAATATGCGTCAATTTTCTAAAAATAAATGTCAGTAATATAAAAAAATACAGTGAATGTATTGTTGAATATTACTAAATATATCCAATAGATAGTGAAAGCTTATTAACATGCAACGTTCCTTTTATATATACACGTACATCAAAATTGATTGATTTTTCGTCGAGGATTATCGGTCATCACCTCCCTCGATTATTATTTCAACGACTTAAAATACAATAAGCAGTTAACTTAATTTTATTCGCAGTTAGAATACCAGTGCTTATTTTTGTTCTTAAAATAGCTTTACGGACATCTTTCTTTTTTTACACTTTTTTATATAAAAAAAGAAGACGGAAGACCATAAAAATTCTTGTTTACGCGTTACTTGTTTAATTCGACAAAATGTGTCATCTAGTCAATTGATCCATTCACCAACTATTATCTTTCGCAAACAAACTGCAATAGCCTTTTCCTGGTGTGACCTAGTTCTTGCAGAAAGCATAATATTTACCCAACGTACACTAGTCGTATGTACAGTTCGAACGATAAAAATAATTATACATCTGTAAACTTATAATTGCAGTATTTTACTCGATGGTCCGTTAATTGTTATCATTATATAAGGTGAGTCAACGATAGAGTAAAGTTCATTATCTCATTTGCTTCGGGAATGACGAAAAACTGTTAAATACAATAGTTTTAAGGAATGTTAAGGTGCACAGTTTAAAATTATTTTTGAGTATGGAACGGTTTGATGGTAGTGGTAGCGTTGAGTATACGAAACGGAAAGTAGTAAACCACAATGCTGCCAATGAAGAGAAAAAGAAGTGGAGATTTTACTTCATGTTGAAGATAATCTCCAGGTCAGCAACCGCCAACTAGCTAACTTATCTGACACATCCCAATCTACGACTAATCGCGTCACGAGAAAATACAAGTATCATCCCTCTCATATGGAACTACACCAAGAATTTCAAAACCGTGATTTTGAACGACCAGTAAACTTTTGTACCACCATGAATGGAGCAATAGAGACCGATCAAAATTTTTTTATCCAAAATAATGTTTTCTGATTAAGCTACTTTTCGCAGTAATGGAGCAATTAACAGCCATAACATGCATTATTATTCAACAGTTAATCCATTTTGGGTCCGGAAAGTTCAAAACCAAAACCACTGGTCGCTTAATGTATGGTGTGGAATATTAAATTTTTGAATTATTGGTCCATATTTTTTCCGCGAACCGCTTAACGGGCCTAGATATCTAAAGTTTTTGCAAAACGAATTACCCCAGCTTCCCAAAGAAGTTGATAACTTTGAAAGGGAACACATGTGGATTCAACAAGACCGAGCTCCGGCTCATTACCACCGGAAAGTTGGGGAATTTTTAAACGATCATTACCCACAAAAATGGATCAGTAGGGATGGATTCATTTAGTGGCCCCCCTCGATCATGTGACTTCTTTTTGTGGGGCTATATAAAAGATCGTGTTTATGTTAATTCTCCTACACCACCAGTAGATATGAAAAATAGGATAGGGGATGCATGCAGGACAATAACGCCCTTTATGCTAAGGAAAGTGAAGGAAAATATAGTAAAAGTACTAAACATGTGTATTCAAGTAAACGGGCATATTTTTGAACATTTATTACGTCATAATAATTAATTATTAGATAAGTTAAACTATATTAGAATTATTATTAACTATTTGTTTATGTTTTCACAATAGCGTAAGTGTATTAAAAACAACGGTAAAAATTGAAAAATTCAAAACAAATCGGAAACTATTAGAATAAAAGTTGAAGGGTTTTGTAAAATCTATCAGAAAAAATAATAATATACAGGGTGTGCCATTTAAAAAATTTGAGATTTTTTAATTTAAAATAAATCTAAATTTATTTCGAACTCCCTGTAGCATCTAACTCAAATTTCGTTACATATATCTTTTTTTCATCTCTATAGAACGCTCGTACTTATTATGAGTATTCCACCTTCAAAAACAATGGCGCTACTGGCAATTTTTTACAAAACTGAAAACTAGTATTTTTTAAAAAATTGAAATATTAGTAAAACTACTAGGTTTAGGTATATAACATTATTAATAAAAAAGTTATAAAATTTTACGCAGAATTTAAAAATAAATTAGAAAATAGGATGTTCTATTTAAAAAAACATATGTTATATCTGCCACACTTTTTTGAAGTACCCTGTATACTCAAAAATAATTTTAAACTGTGCTCCTTAACTTTCCCTAAAACATATTTAAAATTTTTTCGTCATTCCCGAAACAAATGAGATAATGAACTTTACTCTATCGTTGACTCACCCTGTACAGAGTGGCCTATTAGCTTGTAGAGTGAAGATATCTGGTATTTTTTAAAAAATGTGTTTTAAAACCAATAGTTTATAAAGGCAGAATAAATTAAAAATATTTTTGCATCTTAAGAGTAAATTGCAATTAGAGATAACGCTGTGTTTTTTAAAATATATACCCTACATATTACATAATTTTTAAATTTTATTCAAAAGAATCTCAGTGAAAACTTAATATTGTTTTTATTATTTTTTCTTTTCAATTTTATGAAAAATGGTTTTTATTACACTTCTACGCTACATCATTTTAACAGAATAATTTAACTTTGTACTGTTCTATATTACTTTTTTTTTAAAAAAAATGTTCAGTTAATTATTAGCTGACCAGAAATTCTATTTTCAGGATTTCTAACTCATCCGGAAATTAGTTAGTAAAATTTTTGGAAAGTGATAGGAAAGTACGTTTTCATTAAACCATATTTTATGCCACAGCCTCCACAAGTATAAAAAAATATTAAACTTAGTCCAATAATGCACGAATACACAACAATATATAAAATTTGGAATACAATTCAAAAACGACCTAATTTACAACATACATCATTTAAAAATGCAGCTCTAGTTTGCTGTATTTTCCTCTATCTTTCGTAAAACTTAATATACCAACAAATTAATCTGCATACCTTAAATTAAGAATTAATAATTTGGTCACTTCAGCAATCCAAATAAATTTATACTATACTAAAGCAACGATTGGAGCAATTGAAACTTTACTTTTTGGTTAATTAGTATGAGAATTCTGTTCGCGTTACGTTTCATATTTGTATACCATAATTTTGCATTGTATGATTAACCGATTGATGCCTGAAAATTAAATTTTTGTGGAGTTAACAAAAAATTTGTAAGGTTATATTTCGTACAAAATTCTGCAATATTTCTCTAAAAATGCTAGTTAAGGACAATAAGGCACTTAAAGGAAATGAGTTTTTTACGTACTTTATAAAATTGGCATGTGCAAAATACTACAAATTCATTTAAAAATAGTATCACGAAATCTTAAACATATTTCAAATTTTATGAATAATTGTTTTAGATTTCCAACTAGAATTTTTCTGGAATGTTAAAATTCTTCATATAAACAACTAGGTGGAAAAATACCGTTCTTGCAAATATACTTTTAAATTGATTTTACTGACAAAAGGTGCATCGCATCTAGCCCAGTGGCCAGGGGTTTTGAGCTCTCTTTAAGTGTTAACATGCTTCATTTTAGTACACAGGTAGTTTTTTGGACGTAGAATACGATAAAAAATAGTTTGCTAAAGTTTGATGTACACTAAGCCCTCAAAATCCAAAATAAAATTAAAAATTCGTTTTTTCGATAATATGTCGAAAAATAAAAAAGACATTGGAAAACTAATAGCACCACATGAAAGAACGAGAACTTTTATAAAAAAAATAATATATATTTTTTCCATATTTTTTTTGTTAACATGAGAATTTATTAAAAATTCCGATAGGCCGTTCACAAAGTATAGCGCGCCAAACAGGGTAATTTGAAAATCTAAGTGCACCGCTCGAAGGTTAATCGATATTATCTGTTTTCAGAGTGTAAAAAAAAATAAAAGATGGCTTTTTGAAGAGGAAACTTTCAGCTTTCCGATGATACTAACAGTTTTTATTTTTATTGCTTTATAATTTATAAAACTTAAACCGAAATTTTTGTTTGCATGATTTTAACGCGAATAGAGTAAATAACAAATATTTAATAAAATGTAGTATTGAGAAAAAATCCTCGTGCATATATCATTATCATACCTTAAGTTTGAATATAAGAGTAATTAAAAATACCCACATTGTCTGTATTATTTAAAAATTAAAATTAAATATGAAAATTTGCCTGCTGTAGTGCAACGCCGCACAGTGGGGAAAAACGAAAAATCGTGTTTTAAAATTGTCTAAAGCCTTCAATTTTGGTTCGATTTGGACGATTTTTTTTTTAAATTGAAGCTTATTAAATTCCGAACAAAGTTGTCGAAGCCGATTTTGCAATTAAACTTTTGTTTCAAAATGGCGGACATCTTCAAAATGGCGGTTTCTGATTATATAGCGACTGAGACACAGAAAACGCTTACAGTTTTAAACCAAGTTGTGCTAAAATGCGTGTATGTATGTTTTTTTATGTCGCAGATAATATATCGTTACCATTTCTTATATATAGACAACATTTTATGTAAGAGTAAGTTAAGGTTAGACATATTTATTTTCTTATTTTTCTAGTCTATTCCTATAATTCGGTAGTTCTGTATATGTACTAAAGGGTTTTCTCGTTAACAAAGATTATTATTACTCTTACAAAATACACGCAGAGAAATGCTAAAATAGGGACAGTTAGATATTTTGCTGCATTACCCACTGTTTAGCAACAGCAGCCACTTTTTTGCTACAACAGCAAACAATGTGGCTAATGCAGCAAAATACTTAGCTGTCCCTACTTTGACAAAACGTTTTAGCTGTTGTAGCCATTTTCTAGCTGTGTGAGCTGTCCTTTTCTGCATGTATCGCTGTTTTTTGTATCTGCTAGAAAATTGTCTACGATACTTAAAATTTACAGCAGCAATATTCTAGCAATAACTGCATGAAAATTTAAATCCCGCAACTAAACTTGAATAACTTGAATGATCTGACTGCCACAGTCTAAATGCCACAGTCTAAATGCCACAGAGAAACTTTCTTGCTCGATTCAATTTTGGCATCCGCTATATTTGATTTGTCATTTTAAGTCAATTGTTGAAACATATTTATAATTAACAACCTTAAAGAAATTATTTATGCAAATGTTATGGATATAAAATAATAATGGTACGTTTATTCATATTTATAAAACTTTTATTGTTCATGGCAGCCATTTTGGGTTCATTATTATTAATCTTGTAACTGTGATATTAGATATATTATCTGCGACATAAAAAAACATACATACACGCATTTTAGCACAACTTGGTTTGAAACTGTAAGCGTTTTCTGTGTCTTAGTCGCTATATAATCAGAAACCAACGTCCGCCATTTTGAAACAAAAGTTTAATTAAAAATCGGCTCCGACAACTTTGTTCGGAATTTAATAAGCTTCAATTCAAAAAAAAAATCGTCCAAATCGAAACAAAATTGAAGGCTCTAGACAATTTTGAAACACGATTTTTCGATTTTTTTTTTTTTCCCCACTGTGCGCCGGCAATTTTACATTCAAAGCGTACGAAAGTCGGACAATTTTCTTTTTAGTTACAGTTAAAAGTGTACTTGATATAAAATCATTAAAAACTTTCTCCTTTTTTTTTGTAATTTTGCTCTTAAAAAAGTATTCATGATAAATGTATTTTTTGCTTATTATTACATACAACTTACACTTAAAATAAAAAAAAATATATATATTTAAAGATGGTAAATGAAAGATAACAAGTCCAAGCTTTAAGTATAAAGTATTTATTTATTCAATTAAACATCCAGGTACAAAAAAAATAGTTATTGAAGACACAAAAAATCTAAATTACTCGAAGAAATTAACATGAAAATAAAAATATTAAACCATTATCCCAGTCTCTTTGTATGAGGTTGAATCGTAGAAAATTACAAAGAAACAATTAGAATGTAAACTACGCAATCTTAAATATAACTCTAAAGGATAAAAATCTACAGAACTGATTAAAAAACCTAGCAATATTGAAAATATTAAAAACACAATACAAAAGACAACACAGAGATTGACAGAAGTAAGAATAACAAGAAAAACATAGACCAGAAAAGCGACGGAACGGAAACCATGAGAAAAAAAATAGATCTAATATAATTAGAGCTCTGTCATAAACAATTTTAATGAAATGTCATCAAGTTTAATGACTACCGCCATAACTTTAAGCTAGACCATATAATTGAACTGGGTCAGGTAATACATACGGTACCTAAACATTATGACGTTATTTCTTATCGTGTTTTTAGATTTACTCGGTATACCATAAGCTTCATTATATTTTTATATAATGACACGTTTTTAACATTCACCTACAATACGCCAAATTTTCGTATTATAATCCCTCAATCATTTGAGGTTCACACCAAACATCCCCTGCTCTTTTATAGCACATACCAAGAGTGTATTTACGTTATATCCTGTTCTTCCGTCACTGTCACTGTCTTTTCTTGTCGTATCGATCTCGTTGGCTCATCAATCCTTGCGCCTCTGTTTTCAGGATGAGTCGACCGTTATTTGCCTTTTTGGCTCTTTTGTCGCTGTAATAAGGTCAAAATAGCAAACTGGGATAGTAAAAATGCGTGACCTCTTATGATCTACGTACATAAGTACAGAGTGTGTGCTTTAAAAAAAAAATAGATATTCTTAAATCGCAATTTTGTAATTGCAATATAGTGGATTAATTAAAAGAGAAAGGGTCGCCCATCGTGCAATTTTTTTTAAATGGAACATTATATATACTATAAATAACACGTAGGCTGAAAAGTTTTTGGTCTGACACATATGTTACATGTCGCCAGTTTCAAAAAATCCATATAATTTTTAGGAAGTACCAACCTTCAAACGATACGTGTCTAAATTTCAACATTTCGACTATTTGTTTACAAGTTACAGTGGTTTTAATGACGCTACTTTTTATATTTTTAAAACAATGGAAAAAATCGAATTTTGTGTGTTGATTAAACATTGTTTTTTGATGGGAAAAAATACCGTTCAAGCAAAGCAATGGCTTGGTAAGTGTTACGAGGACTCTGCCCCTAGAAAATTACTCATCGTTTACTTGTATGCCGGATTTAAACGCGGTCGTACAGACACAAATGATGCTGAATGCTCTGGACGCCCAAATGAGGTGATTACACCGGAAAACATCAAAAAAATCCACAAAATTCTTTTGGATGAGATAGCAAAGATATCAAAAGAACTTGTTGGTCATATTTTGTATTAACATTTGGACATGAGAAAGCTCTGTTCGAAATGGGTACCACGTTCGCTCACAGTGGACCAAAAACAACAACGTGTTGATGATCGTAAGCGCTGTTTGGACCTGTTTAAGGTCAATAAAAAGGATTTTTCATGCGATATGTGTTACCAAAGACACAACAGTCGGCTGGGAAGGTTTTGGCCTACGTATTTTGGGATGCGCATGGAACAATTTTTATCGACTATGCTGGGAAGGGAAAAATCATCAATAGCGAATATTATATAAAGTTGTTGGTGCGTTTGAAGGCGGAAATCGCAAAGAAACGGCCCTAAATGAACAAGAAAAAAGTGTTCTTTCATCAAGACAATGCACCGTGTCACAAGTCAATGGTTACGATGGCAAAATTGCATGAATTGAAGTTCGAATTGCTTCCTCATCCACCGCATTTTCCAGATTTGGCCCCCAGCGACTGTTATCTATTCGCAGACCTAAAAAAAATGCTCGCAGGTAAAAAATTTAGCTCCAATGAGGAAGTTATCTCCGAAACTGAACCTTATTTTGAAGACAAAGACAAATCCTTCTACAAGAAAGGTATAGAAATTTTAGAAAACCGTTGGACTGATTGTATCGCTCTTGAAGGAGACTATTTTGATGAATAAAGCCGAATTTTGCAAAAAAAAATGTGTTTTAAGCAGCCAGACCAAAAACTGTTAAATCTGGAACTCCCAACATATATTTTTATAGTGTTCTTGTGCAAAATAAGGAGGAAAAAATCAGTAAAGTGACTTTCCCAGTACTTTTCTCGCAAACAGGTAGTTCTAAAATAAGTACTGAATTTGACTTTCTCCGGTAAAAAAAGTAGATTTTCATGATATCGACAATAACCCCTTTTACCTTCTTTCCTTGAAATCATATTGCTCAAAAACTATAGCTTCGACCCCTATTTTAAATATTATACAGACCGATAGCCTGACAGTCGAATAAATAGACCGAAGGTAATGGGAAGATATATTTTTCGTGATCTAGGAACACTAAAACGTAAATAAACGCAATGATTACGTAAAGGTAACGTATAAACGATAAATAATTTACTTACTGTATCAGAGGTAAGTTTCGGCCAATTTAACTGTTTGTATTTTTAAAATTTTTCTGTAATCAATTAAACATTTTTTAGATTACTTTATAACCAGATCTCAATCACTTCTACATACTATTTCTGTTAAATTAGGTATAATGAAAAAGCAGGAACAGTAAAATAGAAGTATATTATCGTATATGCGCCAAAACCCTTATAACCGTTTACTTCATTCCTTTCACCTTATATACCTTTCAGTATAAATGATTTTTTAAAATATCTCAACTAAAAGCTACTCAAGATTTTTATAGATTATTCAAACTATATAATATTTAATGACTCCTACCCCTTTTACTCTCTGTCCGATTTTTTTTAAGAATTTATATACTTTTAAGAATTATTCAGAAAAAAAAAATTAAGAAAATTTCATGCCATTACAAAGTTGCAGTATTAAATGTTACCTGCCGTCGGATTGGGACCGCTACCTGTTTTCAGACACTATCTGCAATATGACATATTATGATATATTTTTAGTGTTTTAAAAATCTAAATAATTACTTTTCTACAAAATGTCGAGAGGTTTTTTAAATTTTTCTAATAGACAATTTTTATAAATTATTAAACATAAGTTTTTTGGTCGAAAATTGTATACTAAAGTTTAAAACACCGTAAATTTCTCATTTAAAAAAAACCCTAGACAATTTTTAACCGATACGTTATTTTACAAGATTAATTATTATTTTTGCGGATTGGATTATTTTTTGTAAAGTTATCCTGCAGACAAGGAGGCGCCATAGTTTTCATCAGTGATCCATTTAACCCAATAAAAAATAATGTTAACATTTAAAACATATTTAAAAAAAAAAAAATCTTATAATTTAAAGCACAATAAAAATATATAATCTCCATTCTTTTGCATTATTCACTAAATAACCTTTAAAATATATATTTTTTTAATATACATAGTTTTTGTAGCGCCCAGGTATATGCAACCCCTTAATATTGCAAATGGCAAAAAAATTATGTAATGTTTCATTCTCTTAACTTAAGGAAATCTGTATAAAACCTATAGCATAATAATTGAGGCACCAGTTTGCAGAACTGCCTCTACGCGTAACCCCTGTTTCTCTAGTAGGCAGGAGAGAGGATAACGCTGTGAACGCGTCGATCGGCGGACAAAATTAATTTATAACGCAATAATGAACTCATTTTTCTGTTAACAATTAATGAATCAAATTGATTTTTGCGTAGAAACACGCGGCTTGTTAAAATGAATAAACTTTACGCTGAAAAATTTCAATATTAATTAAAAAATTGGCCAAAATGACCAATGTCGGCTCATTTTTCATATATTTGCAAGTATTATATCAAAAATTCAGGTCAGTATGTTAATTTTTGCAGCAATGATGAAGTTAAATAAACAGACGCTCACAAGCTCTTACCGCACTCGCGCGTTTTCTTGCAACTGATCGTAGTGAAACTTTGTTTATTGAATGCTTTCAACTGCCAAAAAGATATTTCGTTTTCTTATTTGGTGATTTCATTTGAAAATGAAATAACGAAATATTAATGTTAATTTGTTACTTTGTCGTACCAAAGTAGACGTAACTATGTAGATATAAATTTTCAATTACAATTTTTAACGCCAAAATTCAAACACCATTTGGTTTAACAATTTAACTTAACTCAGCTTATTGACGAACCAACACGGATCCCTGATCGAGACGGGGAGTTCGCCAGTCTTGATTTGTTTTTTAACCACCAATCCGGAGATTTACACGGTCACCGTAAATCCGCCGTTAGGTTCTTCCGACCATAAACTGCTTTCGACATCGAGTATCCTACGGATCAGTGACAGAGAGGCGCCTAAGCCTCGCAAGATTTGGCACTACAGATCTGCTAAATAGGAAGATCTCATGGAATATTTTCGAACTTTTCCTTGGTTAGACGTTTGTTTTTGTTCTGACTACTCATCTGACTGCGCCAGGGAGGTTTCCGATGTTATTTTGGCTGGTATGGAAGCTTACATTCCTTTTTCGAAGAAATGCCCTTTTGACCGAAAATGCAAAGAAGCTGTTGCTTCTAAACATCTTGCCTACCAACGATGGCGTGAAAATCCTAACACTATAAATCGTAACACCTTTGTTCGTGCCCGGAACAGATGCAAAAAAATTATCGACGAAACCAAGAAGGCACATAATCAGCAAATTAGAGACAAACTTCTCGCTTGTCCCAATAATTCCAGGTCCTTTTGGTCAGTCGCTAAGGCAGTTAGCCAAAATTTCACCAAATCCACTATACCATCACTCACACGGCCAGGTAATTCTATTGCAACGACACCTGTTGAAAAAGCGAACTTGTTGGCTGAACTCCTTGCTTCACATTCTACTGTCGATTTCCAAGAAAAAACACCACCTACTATTCCCATAGTGCAGTCAAGGATGCCCGATGTTGTCTTCAGACATCGTATCATAAAACGTATTTTAATGAAGCTAGACACCAAAAAAGCTTCTGGTGCTGACGGAATACCTGCCATAGTTCTCAAAAACTGTGCGAGGGAACTGACACCAGTTTTCTGTAGACTTTTCAACCTATCCTACAGAAGGGGAATATTTCCTTTCTGCTGGAAATGTGCCACAGTTCAGCCTATACCTAAAAAAGGAAAATAACTACTGACCAGTCGCACTGCTTTCAATAATATCGAAAATCATGGAAAAGGGTATCAATCAACATCTTCTAAAATATCTTGAAGAATTCAACATTATTAGCGATCACCAATATGGCTTTCGTAAACATAGATCAACAGAAGATCTTCTGACTTATATAACACATGTTTGGAACAACGCAATTGAACACTTTGGAGAATTTCGAGCGGTTGCTCTTGACATATCCAAGGCATTCAACCGTGTTTGGCACGATGGGCTGTTGGCTAAGCTACGTTCTTGTGGTATGTCTGAAAAGTTCTGTTTGTGGCTCTCATGTTTCTTCAGTGAGCGTTCTTTACGAGTGGCGGTCGACGGATTTCTTTCTAACACCTTCACTATCAACGCCGGTTTGCCCCAAGGCTCCATACTGTCTCCTACTCTCTTTCTCATTTACATTAACGATCTGCTGGAAAAGACCGGAAATCCAATCTACAGCTTTGCAGATAACAGTACGCTTATCTATTCATTCACTCGGACATCGGCTGCTCAGGTGAGTGTCCGCAGACAGCGGGAAGTTGTTCAACTTAACAAAGACCTAGAAGAAACTCTATCTTGGGGTGACAGGAACCAAGTGGAATTTAACGCTATAAAAACCAAGGCGGCAGTTTTTCTAAAAAAGTTAACGTTGCTGAACTCGGCATAGTTATGGCGGGGCACTCCATTCCTCTAACATAGTCACTCAATTTGTTGGGCGTTAATTTGGGAGCAAATATGTCCTGGCATGAGCATGTTGCAGGCATAGCAAGGAGAGCTTCTCAAAAGTGGGGAATATTATTTCGAACCAGAAAGCTTTACACTCCACAACAACTGTTAATTCTTTACAAAGCTCAAACTCGACCAACTATGGAATACTTCTCCCATATTTGGGGCTCTGCTCCCAAACATACACTGCATTTGTTGGATTCTATTCAGAGAAGAGCTGTTCGTCTAATTGGAGACCCGGAACTGACCGGCGGCCTCGATATGCTGGAACAACGCTTTTCAAGCAGTCTTTTATATGGAGATCATCATCCCTTTGTAATAATTTGCCCAGGACTGTGTTTCCCACCGAGTACAATTTACAGCGATTCAAGAACAACGTGAATCGCTTTTTCCGCACACGTGTCGCTCCTGTAGCGCTTTAGGGACCTCCCTGCAGCACGTGTGCTAAACCCATAAAAAAAAAAACAAATTATATGTATATATATATATATATATATATATATATATATATATATATATATATATATATATAATGAACCAAATGTCTACACGAAAATTTATATTGTATTTTAATATATTTTTTCATGACTTCTCTCACATTACAGATCATTATCAATCCTAAAACATATATTTAATGAATGTTTTAGGATTATTTGTGATCTGCAATGAGAGAGAAGACCTGAAAAAATTTACTAAATTACAATCTAAATTTTTGTGTAGACATTTGTTTTTTAAACATACAATAATAATTTATCATTACATATTCCTTTAAACTCTTCTAAAAACCAAATTGTAAAAACCAAATGGTTTTTGAATTTTAAGGTAAAAAATTGTTACAATTTTAAAGCGTGCATATATCTTTTTATAATTTTCACGTGAAAAATTTTATATCTACATAAAGACTTCAAAAACACTTAACTAATTGAGTATATTTTCGTATACTCAACATGAGTGTTTTTCCTTACAAAAAACAATCAACTTCGGTGTTATATTATGAAAAAAAAACAATAAACATTTTTTTAGTAGAATAACCAAATAAGAAAATAATATATTTTTTTGGCAGCTGAAAGCATTCAAAAAAAAAAATTCGCTGCGATAAGCTGCATGAAAACTCGCGCGTGCGCTAAAAGCTCGTGCGTGCTTTTTTATTTATCCACATCATTGCTGCAAAAATTAACATACTGACCTAAATTTTTGATTAATACTCACGAATGTATGAAAAATAAGATGACATTGGTCATTTTGGCCAATTATTTAATGAATAATACAATTTTTCAGCGTTAAGTTTATTCATTGTTAATAACAAAATAAACAAACAATTTTATCAGACGACTATATTCATAAGAAGCACACAAGCCTAAAGAGTGTTTCTACGTAAAAATCAACTTGATTCGTTAATTATTAACAGCAAAACGACGACTTTTGCGTTATAAATTGATTTATCCATCCATACATTTGTCCATGGATCGACGCGTTCACAGCGTTATCCTCTCTCTGGCCTAGTAGGGAAATAGGGATCACACAAAGAGGCAGTTCTCCAATCCGGTGCCTTAGTTACAAAATCACCCTTCCAAGTTTCTTCCTCACCTCTTATATGTTGCATAATTATATATAGTAAACAAATAATTACGCTTAAAATTTGTTCATTACAGCAACCAAAAACCTGGACAAATTCCCATAATACTATTGATAGCAGACATTTGACTCTTTCACCTCTGTCACCCCTTCTCCCATTAAAATTGGAAGTAATGAAAAAATAACTTAATTTCCAGATTTCTCGATTCCACAAAAGCCAAGAAAGAACATATATAGGAAGCAGCCTCATTAACACCTACCCCACCCTTTAACTCCTTACCTATTTTACTATAAATAATAAGCTTAAAATTTGACCCGTACATCAACAAAATAAACCTGTAAATATCTCACAATGCTATTGAAATTATACAATATTGAACTACCCCCGTCCCCTTTAACTCCTTCTGGGTTAAACTTGAAAGCAATGAAAAAATAACCTAATTTTTAGATTCCTAAACTTTGAAAAGACAGAGAAGGGTATATAACCCCCTCTAATCTCTTCCCCCACAACTTGTGCCGTTTACTATAAATATTTATGCATAAAATTTGAATATTATTCAACAAAATACCAAAAAAAACTTCTATATTACTATTAAAACCTTTTAAAACTTATCCCCTTTGCCTGAAGAGATATCGTTCAAAAACTATAGCTTTCATCGCCTTGGTAGATGTTAGCTATATACCAAGTTTGAAATTGATCTCTCATTTCGGTCGAGAGTTATCGTGCCAACAAGCCGACAGACTGCCAAATCGACAGGCAGACCGACCGTCTAAAATGATTGGTTATATTTCTAGTGATCTAAGAAATAGAGAATGTGAAAAAACGCAAAAACCTCATAGTGAAATTTTTCACTTTCCTTTAACAACGAAAGTAAAAATGCCTTTTCTAACTTACCTGTGGTAATGCATAATTCACAATAATGCAAAATTGAAAATGGTGTTAGTTTGTGATAAAAATTATGATATTAGTAAGTTAAAACTAAGTGTTAAGTACAGAAATGTCTTTTTTTGAATAGCGAAAAGAGAATATATATGAAATATTTATTAATAACGGTTATAATAAAAGGCTAGCACAACGGAAATAAACGAGACAAAAGGCAAGGAGGAATCTCTAGCTCAAATACATTTATAGAATATATAATGACATCTAATATTAAACAACGTTTAAGTGAAAGAAAAATAGTGCGCAAAAACTACGAATATAAAGAACTATAAATTCTTCTTCTTCCGTTCAAACAAGCGAGTTTGAGGGATGGTCCATTTATAATCTATATCCCTTCCGTAGCCTTCTGAGGCTCTATACGAAGCACAATCCTAAATCTAAGTTATCCAGTTTTACAGGTTATGGGACTACATTATATGTAGAAATTAGTAATTGAAGATGGTCTAACTTTGTTTATTTACGACACTGTAGCCGCGGCTTCGTCTGCTATAATATATGCCTTGAATATAATTCATCCATGAAAATTTAATATGTAGATATAAGTATAATTTTCAGCATTGCGGAATTTTGTTTAACCCTATAATAATTCTTAAATTCATTTAGTAATTTTCCGCCTATAACATGAATTCATATGTCCTATATATGATCTTCAAGATAGGGAGAATTATATCTCATCTTTTTTTTATGGGCCTAGCACACGTGCTGCAGGGAAATCCCTAAAGTACTACAGAAGCGACACGTGTGTAGAAACAGCAATTCACATTGGTCTTGAATCGCTGTGAATTGTACTCGGTCGGAAACATAGTCCTGGGCAAATTGTTCCAAAGGTTCTGCATATAAAAGACTACTTGAACAGGGTTGTAAGAGGAGTAACAAGCTGTAATCTGTATATCAATCATAAGAGTTCAAGTTTTATCTTTGTAAAAATGAATATATAATAAAAAACTGTTTTTAGTCAGGTTCCACTGGTTTATTTATAATTGTGATGAGGCGTTTCGCTGTCGATGCAGTTTCTTCGAATCTACATTTTACACTGTCAACTTAGGTTTAATGTTCACAATTCTATATTATTTCTTAATTATAATATTACACCTTTTTAAATTATATTGATAGTAATGGAAAATCCACACAGAAATGGTATTAGGAGAATAAATTCAATAATAGTGAATTGTTTAAATCTACCTGGTCGTTGAGTACCTGTAGTCCATAATCGATTTATTTGCATTATCTCTAAAAGGTTTAGTTTTAAACCTTTTTGTTGGGTATGTAAAATCTTGAAATTCTTATTAAACCTGTGATTCTCTGTTAAAAGATGATTAGCATATGTTGAATTAAACTTTCTACGGATGAAACTTTTTTCGTGTTCTATAATTCTTTGTATAAATTTTCTTCCAGTTTGTCCTATGTATGATTTAGCTCATGACCCACATGTTAATTGATATACTCCTGATTTATTGTCTTTATTGTTTTGCGGTTTGTAATTTTTTAGATTTTTCCCTATAGTATTGTTTGTCTTGTAAGCTATGTTGGTATTTTTTTGATTTAAAAATTTTCCCAATTTTTCTGTTGGTTTGCTGAAATAGGTTAAGCGTTTAAATGTGGTTTTTTTCTGTCCTTAAAACATCGGTATATTTCTGAGATTGCCTTGTTTCTAAGTTTTTTCCTAACGATGTTATCGATTAAGGTAACTGAATAACCGTTGTTAACGGCTACTTGTTTTATGTAGTTTAATTCTTTAGTAAAATTGTATTCTGATAAAGGGATATTAGTTAATCTGTGTATAAAGCTATGATAGGCCGCGAGTTTATGATGGTTGGGGTGGTGAAAACTATTGTGAATTGTGGTATCTGTTTGACAGGGTTTGTGATATATTGTAAATTCATGTTTTTTCCCGGTTTTACTGATTGTTAAGTTTAGGAAGTTGATTTTCCCTTCAACTTCTTCTTCCATTGTAAAACTGAGATTTCTATGAAAAAAATTGATGTACTGTAAAAAGCGAGTTAATTGTATATCTGTTCCTGTAAAACAAACAATTATATCGTCTACGTAACGAAACCAGTATAGACAATTATTACTATTGTTATTATGGTTTTTAAATGTCATTGTTTCAATACCGTCCATGAAAATTTCGGCAAGTAATGGGCATAATTGACTCACCATAATTAACTCCTCCTTACTATTGTAGAATTTATTGTTAAATGAAAAATAATTTTGTCTTTGGCAGGTTCTTAATAAATTAATTATGTCCATTTTTATAACTTCATTTACTTTGTTTTTTGTTAATAGGCTCTCTATTAAAATTATTGTTTCGTCTGGGGGAACCCTTGGAAATAAGTTTTTGACATCGAAAGAAACTAATTTAGAATTATCTGGTATTGTTACATTCTTAACTTTATCCACGAGTTGGTATGAGTTTTTGATACTGTGTTTAGGTTCAAATTTGCTATGATATTTGATTAAATCTATTAAAAAAGATGACGTCTTATATGCTGGAGCAGAAATATAGGATGCAACTAGTCTGATAGAGTGGTCAAGTTTGTGTAATTTTATGAGTGAATAAAGTTGTGGGATTTGGGGATTCATATTTATCAATTTAAATTTTTCTTTATCGTGAATTATGCCTTTAGCCTGTTCAATTTGATGTTTTATTTCTTTTTGAAAAATATTTGTTGCGTCTTTATTTAAAATTTCGTAATTTTCTGTGTTGAAAAATTCTAACGTTTTATTAATATATTCGATTTTATCTATTGCTATTACTGTGTTACCTTTATCTGCTTTGGTAAAGATTACATCATTTGGTTTTGCTTTACTCTGAATAGTTTTTATTGTCCTTAAGTCTTGGTTGATGTTGTTATTAGATATGAATTCTTTTTTAATAATTTCGGCTGTTTGAAATTTTGATGATATGTTGTTAAGAATATCTTTCAAGGCTATCTCAGTATCAATACCTAATGTCTCCGATTCTTTGATATTAAAGTTAGTTTGACCATTGTTTTTGAAACCTTTTTTAGAAGATTTTTTTCCGTGTCCGAAAAAGGTGTATTGAAAATGTTAAATATCGAAGTGATAATCGGTAAAAGATTCTTTTTCTTTCTTATTTTGTGAATCGTATACGTTTTTGTTGAATGAAAACTGTAGTTTATTGTATTGTTTTAAATATTTTTTTATGTATTATTGTTTTTACTTTTTCACGTGTGTTTGAATCTAAGACCATAAATTCTATAAAGTTTAGTTTAAATAATAATTCTGTGTGGATTACCTTGAGGTATATGTTATATGAATCTCTAATGCTATACTGGATTTTTCTCTCTGTATATATCCATTTTCTTTTGGTGAGTATAACAGCTTCTTTGGCTGCTTTGCTGATGTTTTAAGACTTATGTACTTACAGTCCCTGGCCAAATTATTAGACGCACTGCAAGATTTCATGTAAAATATTAATTACCGAGTGATATTGTACCGTTTTATTATTTTAAATTGATTTGTTTTTTATTTTTATATTATCCAATCAATTACCTATTTATTTGACATAAATAAAACAGCATTAATTTAGAAAAGCATAAGTTTATTAAGTTTTAAAGAAAAGTGAAATTAATGTTAGTAAAAGTCAATATTTAGTTGAGTCACCTTTAGCCGCTATCAAAGCTTTAATTCTGCGCGGCATGCTATCAATGCAAGATTGTACTATCTCCTGCATTTGAGGATGATGATTCCATACATGAATAATCTTTTCTAGGAGCTGGGTTTTGTTGGTAATCACATCTTTAGCCACTTCTCTTTTCATCAGCTCCCACGGGGTTCATATCAGGGCTATTACCCGGCCAATCCAACAGAGGGATATTTTTTTCTGCCAAAAAAGCTTTAACAGACCGAGCAGTGTGGCAGGGAGCTCCATCTTGCATGAAAGTGAATGGTTCCCCATTTGGAAACCATTCTCTGAGCTGCGGAATCAACCGATTTTGTAATACTTCTTTGTACTGATCTTACCTCATTATTCCTTTGACGACGTACAGACGTCCAGTGCCCTTGCCGCTGATGACTGACCAAATCATCACTTTGGTGGGATGTTTAACCGTCGGGACGACACAATCAGGATGAAACTTTTCTCCATGACGACGACGCACATACTGAGCTTTATTCTGCAAAATTTCGAATGTGCTTTCGTCACTGAAGCAGACCTGTCAAAAATAGGAAAAATATAAAAAACTTCCATGTTTATTTGCTTTATTTAACTGAAAATGATAATAATGTATCAATTATTGATTAAATTGCTGTATCTTACCGATCTCCAGAAGTCCACATCTTTGTCTTGCCATTGTTTGGCCCACTTCAGGCGCTTTGCTTTCATTGCAGCTGTTAACTTGGGCTTCCTGGCGGGGCGACAGGCCTTAAAATCTAATTCTTTCAATTTTCTTCGAACAGTGCGCTCAGAAGCATTTACGCTAGCATCCTGGAGTTGTGATTTTATTACCTTTGTGGTAGCAAATCTGTTTTCTACACAAATTTTCTTCAAACATCTCTCTGACCATGGGGTGAAAATTGTTTTTCTATCGCATCTTTTCTTTCTTTTCGGGCTTAATTCCTTCCCTGACTCAATTTTCTTTTTTATGCGTCGTACACTAGCTTCAGAAACCTCCAGTCTTCGTGATATTTCTCGGTTTGTAAATGTTTTCGCAATCACAAGGGCCTTCACTTCAGCTTTTTTACGTGGTGAAAGATCGCCTTTTCTACCCATAATGAAAATAGTCCAATTACTTTTTTAAAACTCTGCATACAAAATAAACTAATAACTGAGTAGTATAAAACTGTTAAACAAAGAATCACAGTCCATAAAGCCACAGAAACACGTCCGTACCTGACTCGATTCCGATCGCGACTGATACAGGTTTGTACTTATTTACGTTCATGTATCACTTTGTCAACACAGTGTTACCATATGTTAAAAATAAATACAAATATGTAGTCTACAACAATTCTTTTAAATAAAAATCAATAATATTGTAGTTTAAATATACCATTATTGCAAAAAAACTCTTAAGAAACATAAAATTACTAAAAAAAAAATACAGCGCGTCTAATAATTTGGCCAGGGACTGTAGGTGTTACTTGGTTTTGGAGGCACTGATTAAAAAAATAAATATTTTGCGTAGTTACTGCACATTTTAGAAGTAACTTAAAGTAGTTTGAAGCTAGAAAGCTTCATCCATAGAAAGTCTAATTCAACATATGCTAATCATCTTTTAACAGAGAATCACACATTTAATAAGAATTTCAAAATTTTACATACCCAACAAAAAGGTTTAAAACTAAACCTGTTAGAGACAATCGGTTAAGGACTACAGGTATTTTGCTCAATGACCAGGTAGATTTAAACAATTCACCATTATTGAATTTATTTTCCTAATTCCATTTCTGTATGGCTTTTCCAATACTATCAATATAATTTAAATAGGTGTAATATTATAATTAAGAAAAAATATAAAATTGTACACATTAAACCTAACCTGACAGTGTAAAATGTAGATCCGAAGAAGATGCATCGACAGCGAAACGCGTCATCACAATTATAAATAAACCAGTAGAAATTGACTAAAAACAGTTATTATATATTTATAATGAATTTCCATCAAGTCGAAGCTACAACCATCCAAAATTTGTAAAAATATGTGTAATAAGTATATACCTAACGACCTCGAACAACTTGTTGCAGTAGAGAAATCATAAACTAGATGCCAATGTGTATGCCGTTGGCTCGCGGCTGCCTATCATAGATATTTCTTAAAACGTTAACGGACAAGCATGTCGAATAATTTAAGTAAAGGCGGCAGTATAGGCTTGATGAAGCTATGACGTTGCACCATTAGTATGATATACTGTATATTGCATAAATTTCAAGGTGTAAAATTTACAAAAATATATCAATTTGTAAGTTTATAGCCGCCTATAAAAGCAAGAACGACCCTTTTGAATCATAAAAAGTTAGAACTTCCATACATACTACCCAAATAAAATTGTGTACAGGACTTTATGTAAAGCAACGATAGATAAACATACAATCCGACAAAGAAATACATGAACAGAAAAAAAAGCTTTCGCCTCTCTATACATAATTGGCTCGTTTATCGGCTGCTTGTCCATTGGCATCTGAACAGGGATGCCCTAGGACCTCGCAGCATATGAACCAGGACAGTGGAGAATTTTACTGCAAATAAAAATGGACAGTCCCAGAAAGGTACTTAACGATAGATCCCTAAAAGTTTTAATACCAGAGACGGAAAATTGAATTAACAGAACCGTCTTCTCAAAGAGAAGACCTATTTAAAATACAAATAGATATAAAACAGAAAGAGGCTGGCTAAGCTGGCGGATAGAAACTAATTTTCATCTGGATATGTAGCCACACGAGTGTCCAAGAAAATAAAGTAACCGACCTGTTGGTTAAAAAAGAGGCTCTAGTGATCCCCTTTTTCTTCTTCGAGTACCATGACCGTTCCACGATCGTTGGTTATCTTGTTGGCTACCTAGTTAATGATCGTTTTATTGACAGCCGCTCAGAAGAGTTGAACCATAGACTTTTCGTACCACTACCACAAATTTCTCAACCACGATGTTCTTCTTCTCCCTGGAACCTTTCCCTCTATAATCAGATGCAAGATTTCGTATTTTTCTGGATTTCTCATAATGTTGCCAAAATATTCTAATTTGCGTCACTTGATGGTCGTGACCACCTCCAAGTCCTTGTCATTTCGAGTGAGAACGCTGTTGTTACTAATTCTGTCCTTCCAACTGATTTTCAACGGTCGTCGATACACCCACATCTCGAATGCCTCCAGACGTTTAAACATTGCTTCCATGCCGCACCGAAAAGACAGCAGCCTACCATTTTTATCGGTACTACTCAGTATATATTACCACTACACCAAACACTTTATTTTTGCACTCGACGCGCGTTTCGCTAACCATGTTAGCTTCATCAGGAGCGATGATTGACTAAAGCTAAACTACAAATCTACCCTATTTATACTTAGCCTAACCGTTGAATTACTCAAGCGGAACTAATGACATAGGCAAGGCCATCAGTTCCGGTCAAGTAACTAGTAGAGAGGACTATAAGGAATAGGCCCTCTGTCTTTATTTAAACTACTTTTACATTTTATGATTTCCGTTTATGATGATGCGTTCAACAATCTCCTATCAGATACATTTTTTATTAATCTTAGATTATCTAATGTTACAATATGATCAGCTTCAAGGGCATGTTCGGCAATGCTAGACTTTTCTGTTCTACTGTGTTTTAAGGGTGCTAAATGTTCTTTAAATCGTGTTTTAACTGACCTTTTAGTTTGCCCAACATACTTTTTGTCACAATCATTACAACTAATTTCATAAATTCCACTTTTCTCACAATTAGGAATCTTATCTTTGGGATTTCCTAAGATATTCCTCAGATTGTCTGATGACTTATAGACTAAGGTGAGGCCTACCTTATTAAATACCTTATTGAATCCCTTGCTATATTTCGGATTATATGGTATGGAGACATGCTTGGTGTTATTTTCTTCGCGTGTAAAAAAGGTGGAATTCTGAATATTAAACCTAAACTTATGTCTATTTATTAGCTTATTTACTAAGTCATCGTCATAACCATTAACTCTAGTTATATTTCTAATACGATTCCTTTCTTTATTAAAGTTTACTCTATTCAGAGGGAAAGTGACCAAACGATGAACTAAAAAATGTAATGAGGCTAATTTATGTTGTTTGCAATGAAATGAATCATTAGGAATATATCTATCTGTTACTGTGTCCTTCCTATAGATATCAAATTCTAATCTATTATTATTTTTAATAATTAAAATATCTAGAAAAGGCAATTGTCCTTTGTTCTCAATTTCGTAAGTGAATTTAATGGAATCATACCGGCTATTTAATTTAGAAACAAAATCATCAATATTTGCTTTCTTTGTATCAAAAATCGCGAAAATATCATCCACATACCTATACCATACCCTTAGGAAATATTCGAATTCTTGACTGGCTTCGATTTCAAACTTACTCATGAATAAATTGGCTATGAAAGGTGATAAGCAATTACCCATAGCTGTTCCTTCTTTCTGAACATAAAATTGATTGTTATATTGGAAATAATTTTGTTCCATACAAAGTTTAGATAATGTTAAGTATTCACAAATAATTTCATCTTCAAAGTTATTCATTCTAAGTAATTCTTCGAGATACTGTAAAGTTTGTGGAACTGGCACATTTGGGAACAAAGAACTAACATCAAAAGAAATTAAGACTTCACCTTCATTAAGAACTACATTTTTTGTTTTATTAATGAATTCTAACGAATTCTTTACTGCGAAAGTATTTACAGTAACTTCTCAAGTTCTTTTGATAACCATTTGGATACTAAATATGTGGGTGATCCGACCGATGAAACGCTGTGTCGCATTGCTTTTCCAGGTTTGTGAATTTTGGGTAAGCAATACAATTTTGGTATGGTCGGATTACTCACATTTAATTTAAATTTTAGCGAATCGGAGACAAGGTTCTTAAATTAAAGAATTTTTAACCTCTGATATCATTCTCGGTAATGGATTTCTTATTACCTTTTCATAAGGGCCAGATTCGATAAGATTATCTACGCGTTCATAGTAATCTTTCTTATCCAATATAACAACCTTTTTTCCGTTATCCGCTTTTAAATAGAAGACATCTTTCTTTTTCAATCCTTTAACTACTTTTATGTCTTTTCGTGAATTAGAATTTGTGTTGTTAACCATGTTTTTCGATATTTGATTACGACATGCTTCCCTAACAAATGATTTACTATTTTCTGGAAGTGTACTAATGGAACTTTCAATGTGAGCAACTATTTCTGATAAATTATCTCTAGGAGGGGGTACTGCAAAGTTAAGACCTTTGTTTAAGATGTGAATTTCATTTTGTGTAAAGGATTGAGAAGAATGATTTTCTACAATATTTACGAGTTCCTGAGGACTATTTTTCTTCGGTAAGAGCTTTTTTAATTTTTTACTTAGAATAGAGAATTTCTTTTTATATTGAATATCAATAACTAAAAACATTTTCCTCTGGAACTCGCTCCATACTTCATATTCAATACTGTTTAATCCTGAAGTAAGTTTTTTGAATATGCTGTATGACTCTACTTCTAATATACCACGTTTTGTGTACAAATTCTTGATTTCTAAGTCCAGCCATTTTTGTTTAGCAAAGAATGAAACATTTTCTGAAATGTTTGATTTTCGTAAATTAACCTTAATAAAATTAGGAAAAACTTTAAATTTCTTGCAAGACTTTAAGAACCAAATATCTGCACCTACTAATCTAATCTTACTACTGTACTTACGACGATGCGACCTGTAGGAATTCAAGCCAAGTAATATCTACTCCCAGACACTTTTTTGAAAACATAGTCAATATACATAGCTTTCGTTATGGTTTTATGATGTGCATAGATTTCTTATGATAATTCGCAAGGGATAATTCTCATCGACTATCTGGAAAAGGGTAAAAAAACTATTACAGGTGAATATTATTCATCGTTATTGGACCGTTTGAAAACCGAGCTGCAAGAAAAACGCCCGCGATTGGCCCACAAGAAAGTCATTTTCCATCACGACAACGCACCAGCACACACCTCAGCAGTTGTGGTCGCAAAATTAATGGAAATAGGATTCCAACTCGTTTCACATCCCCCCTATTTTCCAGACTTGGCTCCCTCGGACTACTAGTTGTTCCCCAATTTGAAGAAATGGCTGGGGGGACAAAGATTTTATTCAAACGAGGAGGTGATTGCAGACACTAATGGATATTTTGCAGACTTGGACAAATCCTATTATTCGGAAGGGATCAACAAACTAGAACATCGTTGGACGAAGTGTATAAGCCTAAAAGGAGACTATGTCGAAAAATAAAAAAGGTTTACCCCAAACACATAAGTAGTTTTTATTTTTGCACGGACTTTTCAAACCAGCCTCGTATATATATATATATATATATATATATATATATATATATATATATATATATATATATATTATAGCAAACAAAATACGAAATTGATTATGTTTTAACAAATAACAAGAATATTGTAAACGACACGACAGTCCTGCATACAAAGATACACCAATAGAAATAATAAAGCGAAACACAATCGAATATCGACAAGCACTGGAAAACCATATAAAACCCATAAACTATCACACAGAGCTTGATGAACTAAACGCACAAATAACCAACAGCATGACTACAAAACAAATAGCAACATCGAAAAAAGAGAAAACACAGAAATTAAGTAAAAAGACACAAAATCTTATGAAACAGAGAAGACTATTAAGAAATGATCCTACAAATGGCAGACTAGAATTGGCAGAAATAGACAAAAAAAAATAAAGAAAAAGACCAGAGAAGACGTTAGACTGTATCGAAACGAGAAAAAAAAGAAATTTTGAAAGAGGGAAAAAGTTTAAAACATATAAACAAGCAAATGAATGAAAGAAGACGTTAAATAATAAAAGTTATAAATAACCAAGAGATCGTAAAAATCAAAGAGATAAAAGAAGCTACAGAGAAATATTATCAAACACTATATGACACAAGAATATAGCCACCGCCCGGAAAGAAGAAGGAAATAGAATGACAGTAAAAAATGTGGGATCTGAAGAAATTCCCGATATAACAATGGATGACATAATGAACGCCCTACAACATACGCATAACAACAAAGAACCAGGGGACGATGAAATAATTATAGAAATGATAAAGTATGGAGGGGCATCGATAATACAATCTCTTCAAGCTTTATTTATCAGGTGCCTAAGAGAAAGTAAAATACCAACACCTTGGGTAAACGCCTTGATTGCGCTTATTTTTAAAAAGGGGAACACATTTCTATTGAAGAATAACAGACCCATCAGCCTGTTATCGGTACTATACAAAATCCTCACTAGAATCATAATATATAGATTAACGAACAAATTAGACAGTTATCAATCACGTGAACAAGCGGGGTTTAAACGGGGAAACAGCACTTTGGACCATCTTCAAACAATTAGATTACTAGTGGAAAAAGCAAATGAATATAAGGTCGCCTTGTGAATAGCAATGGTTGACTACGAAAAAGCATTTGATTCGGTAGAGATATGGGCGGTCCTTAACGCCTTAAGTAACAGCAGAGTCGATGAAAGATTCACAACTCTTCTTGAATACATATATAAAAATGCAACATCACAAATAATGCTTGAAGAAAAAAACAAATAAAATTAAAATTAAAAGAGGAATTAAACAAGGCGACTCGATATCCCCAAAGCTATTCACGTTGACTCTAGAAGACATGTTCAAATCGTTAAAGTGGGAAAATAAAGGAATACTAATGGACGGTGAATGATTAAATCACTTAGGATTTGTAGATGATGTCATTCTGATCGCCAACACAAAAGAAGAATTGCAAGAAATTCGAATGGAGTTGAATACCACGTCTCGAGAAATAGGTCCAAAAATAAACTTTACTAAAACCAAATATTTGAACAACGAAAATGAAGATAACAGCCAAGGACTGTTAATAGAAAATGAAAGAATAGGAAAGAGGTACAAACATTCATATATTTAGGACAAAAAATTGAAATATCAAAAAATAATTTAAAGGCTGACTTGGATAGAAGAGTCTCGTTAGCTTGGTCTGCGTTCGGAAGGTTACCATCTACATGTAAATTAGACATCCCAAATACCAGCCAGAGTATTCGATCAATATGTACTGCCGGTATTAACATATTACACTGAAACATGGGCTTTAATTAGAAGTATAATAAATAAACTCCAGGTAACCCAAAGAGCAATGGAGAGAAGAATGCTAAATATTAGACTCCAAGATTGTATTCCTAACATCGAGATATGAAGAAGATCAAAAGTGGCAGATGTGATACAATGAATATGTTTATTAAGGTGGAATTGGACGGGGCATGTCGCAAGGATGAATAATATCAGATTGGCAGGTCGTATAGTTGAATGGAGGCCTAGCAAACACAAAAGATGCAGCAGTAGACTACAGACAAGATAGACGTACGACATAAAAAGAATAGCAGAACACGATTGGATGCAAAAAGCAAACAACAGGCCTCACTGGAGACAACTTGGAGACGCTTAAATCCGACTATGGATGAAATGAGCTAATGATGATGATGATGATGATGATATATTATAGCGACATCCCCTTTAGCATTTTGATATGCATATAGGTAATATATCACCCAACACGTCCCAACAAACTACAACGTTATTAAATCCGATTAAGCTTATAACTTATTGCATGAAAAAACTTGATTAATAACCGGAAATTTTAATACTAATTAGTGCTACTTTTTTCAACAGGTGTGTAGTGACCCATTTTACAGTAACTGATATAATTCTGTTGAATATCAAAATTTCTGTTATCTTTATTTTTTTATCAATAAAAGTTGGTGAAAACATAACGATTGATTCTTCAATATATGTCAAACAATAAAGTAGAATTTAAAAATAAACTTTTATTGTCGGATGACCAGCTCAATAAATTTTTATAGTCTGCTGACCAGCCAGACTAAAGCTATTACGTTAATATATGTAACTCGGTCAAAAATTTTAAAAGTGGTTCGTTTTCATTTTCGCATTTTATACGTCAAAATAGCAAATTGTGTTCGCAATTTTCCCCGAGGCTTGTCGCACATAAATTCACCGACCCTAAATTATCTGTACAGGAATTTTTGTGTCGCTTTTAAATCGTTTCAAGTTGGTAATTTTGGCTCGTTTTCCGTAACAGTATTTCATTTAAATATGACATTAAATACACACTTACTGACGGCTTTTTATCCTTGCAAATATTCTTAACTTAATTTGCCTGTTGAGAGTCTTTTGAAATATACCATCTCGACGTTTATTTTTTAGGTAATCTTTTTACCTTTAACAAAAAACCGAGTTGAAGTGTTAGGAAAAGATTAATTTATAATATTTAGTATATTTATATTAGTCGAGTTTTAAATAGCAATAGAATTCCTGTTTGAATTGACATAATAAATTTTAAGACAATATAAAACTAAACTATCTTAACGTGACTAATTCTTTTATTGACAGAATCTTTTTTTTTTTGACAAATGAGGTAAAATTCTAAACACTCAGAATTATTCTCTATTTGGAGGGCTTCGTAAAAAGAAAACAATACCAAATTTTATAATTTAACAAAGACTTGGATAAAAGTTTGTCTAGTAGTTGGAGTAGCCAAGTAAAATTTAACGCTGTAAAGCAGATAACAACTTTCTTTTAAAAAGATTGTGTTACATAGCGTAACATGTCGAGATATTTTATCCCACTATGCTAGACGTTTAGATTGCTGAGCGGCTGCTTTTGGCAACAAATATATTTTGGCGTGATCATGTTGCAGACACACAAATCAATTACTACTTGCACTGGGAACATTGGACATATACACTACTTGGAATCAGTCATTAATTTCTAAAATTACCAATATATATATATATATATATATATATATATATATATATATATATATACATATATATATATATATATATATATATATATATATATATATATATATATATATATATATATATAGTACCACCTCGATAATCCGGATCTCCATTAAACCAGATTCTTTAATAATCCGGACAAACATTTCTATTGCATTGTATACTTTATAATCCGGATTTGATAGTACTAGGTAATCCGGACCTGCGTTTCTAGACATCTACTTAATTTAAACTACATGAGAAAACTGAAATCAATAGTGAGGGGATTCCCCTAACTTCCAGTCTAATATATCTGGGATTCACACAAACTGTAGGTGTCTTTGATTTGCCTACAACGCATCGCGTATCGCGTCTAAAGGTTAAGGACTTTGTAGTTGTTTGTTTATTGTCACAAGTACAACATACCTACGTTCTATTTTACTTTATGTGGTTCATATAAGTATGTAAACGTTTTTCTTTACGTATATGTACCTACATATTAAAATGCCTTCTAAAAGAAAACATATTACACTAACAATAAAACAAAAATCCGATATATTAGAAAGACTAGTTCTTGGTGAAAGCGGAAAAGTGTTGACAAATGAATACGGAGTAGGAACATCCACAATTTCGGATATAAAAAAGAAGCAAGAGAAAATCAAAAGATTGTGATAATTTTAAACATAATTTTGAACACTCACTATGGACGTGTAACTTCTTTTAGATTTTATTTCCAAATGTGATTCCGGTCCTGGTGTCAGAAAAAACCTTACGAAAAGCCGAAATATCCAGAAAGGGAAACTCGTTTGTATACATGGTTTTGTACGCAACGATCAACGCACGTCCCAAGTTTTACACTGAAACCTACGGGAATGATAATTTTAGAGCTAGCATAGGCTGGATTTCTAACTTCAGAAAAAGACATGGTCTGCGTGCTTTAAAAGTTTGTGGCGAAAAACTATCCAATGATGAAAATGCCGTCGATCCTTTCCTAACTTTATTCGCAGATAAGATAAAAGAATTAAACCTTGAACCTACTCAAATATACAATGCAGATGGATCAGCTCTGTATTCGAAAATGTTGCCTGAAAAAGCGCTGGTTCGTTCTCAGGAAAAGACCGCACCAGGTCGAAAAATAAACATAGAACGCGTTACCTTTCTAGCATGTTACAATGCTGATGGATCACAAAAATTAAAGTTGTTAGTGACAGAAAAGGCAAAAAATCCGAGGGCTTTTAAAAATGTGAACATACCTGTTGAGTACGAATCATCTGCCAATGCATGGATGACTACAGCAATTTTCTTAGACTGGTTTTCATCATTCTTTTATTCATCAAGTCAAAAGTCATTTAAGAAGTCTCAACTTGCCTGAAAGAGCCCTGCTAATCGTTGATAACGCTTTGAGCCGTGGAACTATAGAAGAGCTGACTAGTGAGGATGGACAGTTTACAACATTATTTTCTTCCACCAAATTGTACTGCACTTTTGCAGCCTATGGACCAGAATGCAATCAGACTGACAAAATTATTTTATCGGAAATGTCTTTTAGCCCATATTTTATCAAATAATAAAGAGAAGCTTGTTAGGTTATTAAAAAGCATTAACCTAAAAGATGCTGTATGTCTACCATGCAATTCACGGGAAAAGGTCTCCCCTGAAGTCTCGAAAAAGTGCTGGCACAAAATTATGGCTTATGTGGCAGATACCAATCCAGACACTGAATATGATGCTGAAGATTTGATTCCTCTGAGTGAATTGCTTTCCACGAATGAAGAAATGAAAGGTAAAGCCTGAAATTTTTCTTTTAGTATTTTTTTGATTAATTCGTAAATATTTAACAGATGTTTCAGATATGCTGAATGTTCTCACTGAGCATAATCTCACGAACGTGGAAATAGGTAATTGGCTTCAAAATGATGAAGATTTGTTACCACTGGAAGACATAGATGATACAGATGAACAACACGAGAGTGTGATGAAGATTCAGAGTTAAATACTAATACAAACCAAACTGTTAAGAACACTGTGAAGAACGATGAGGCAGTTAGAAGTTTTAATGTGTGCATGAGATGGGCAGAAGAAAATGATATCCCTCTAAGTGATGTTCTTGTACTTCAAAGATTAAAAGAAATTGCTTTTTATGATGAACCAGAGAAGGGTCAAGCAAACAAAAATTACAAATTTTTTTTACAAAATAAGATAAAACTTGATAAGGTATGCTTCTATTTTAAATATTATTCTATGTATGTACTATTTTTTAGTTGATTCATATTAAATGATTCGTTTTTTTAATGTAAATAATGTCCTGCTTCAGTAATTCAAATTATTTACTAATTCGGATCACCGCGGTTTTAATTAGTTCGGATTATCGAGGTCGCACTGTATATATATATATATATATATATATATATATATATATATATTATATATATATATATATATATACATATATATACAAATTATTTACTAATTCGGATCACCGCGGTTTTAATTAGTTCGGATTATCGAGGTCGCACTGTATATATATAAATAAACTGAATAAAGAGCTGAACCTTTTCACTTCACACCCACTAATAAGCACTTTATTTCCGTTTTCGTTACGGCACAGCATAAAACGACACAATTTTTTTTTATTTACTGCAATATAAAATGGTCGTTTCAATAAATGAAACGTTCTGGTGCCGCTGTTACATACTATCCTGGCAATTGGCGCTTTTGCGGTGGCTAAATGGTTGCTAATTGCACGCTGCGCTATAATTCATATGTTATCCTTAATTTAATGACAAACAGCATGTTTAGTTAGTTGCTCTATCTAGTAATACTTTCTAGATATATTTTTTATTACTAGGCATTACCAGAGTCCTAAAAATAGCTTAGACAACAGAAACATTACCATACGCAAAATATTATTTGAAGGAAGCTCATTAGGAAATTTATAACATATATATATATATATATATATATATATATATATATATATATATATATATATATATATATATATCTATGTATATATTTATATATATATATATATATATATATATATATATATATATAAATATATATATATATATATATATATATATATATATATATATATATATATATATATATATATATATACATACATATATATATATATATATATATATATATATATATATATATATATAAATATATATATATATATATATATATATATATATATATATACATACATATATATATATATATATATATATATATATATAGAGCGTTATCAATTTCACGGCTGTGTATTTAAATACAAATTGTGAGTTTCGCAGAGTTGCAGCCAGATTATAAAGTATTTTCTAGGGCATTCACAAAAAAATAATACTCTTTTTACTTAGTGAAAGCTTTCGGATATATTCAATCCTTCTTCACTCACTCTACAAAAGGGGACGATGGTTGTTAAAAAAGGTTTAAAAAAAGAAAAAAATATATTAAAAAACTTACTGTAAGTGAGGTTACAAACATAAACTAGGCTTTTCCAACATTCTTCCTTTTTCAAAAAAAAGAAACCTTTTTTTCCTCTTTTACTCATAGTCTACACGTAAACAATAAAAACATTTAAAAAGGAAAAACAGTTACCAGTTAAAATATTCAAAATGTAACACCATAATACATGTATATACTCAAGACGCACAGAGAGCGGTGCAGCATTGCCAGTCGTAGTAAATATACACTTTTTTTGGAGATGTTTGTTAGATTTAGGAATTTCTCTCTAGAAGAATATACGGTTTATTTTGAAATTAATTATAATATATGTTGTATAATAGGATGTCTATCTTTTATTTTCGGAAACATATACGAGAAGAATGAAATTAATTACACACACAGTGAGAAGAAGAAGAAAAGTAAAAAAGAAAAAAGGAGGAAAAATATATTTTTTGCTAAGTTTGGGGTAGCTGAAGGCATCTCACTTCCTCCCTATTACTAATTTGAAATAGGTTAGAGTAAATTACGTTTAAATTTTGAAATCTGATCTTTTGTTCATGCAATTTTTTTGGTTATTATATAAACCATTTCAAGAAAATTTCTTTTAAAGTAGTTTTTTTCAAAATCTATTGTTTTTACGTTTTCAAAATCAGGCAAGTGGCAGGTATTATTTGTGTACTGAGACAGAGCACAAGCATCAGGTCTCAGTCTGATGTCACTTTTATGTAATGCCAGTCTATCCTTTCAGCACCTAGAAGTCTGTCCTATATATTTTTTATCACAGTTAGGGCAACTAATTTGATATACCAAGTTAGATTTGTTAATGTTGTTTGTTATATCTTTTAAACGAGTAAAAAGTGTTGTGGTTTTTAATGTTTTGTTGGCTACAATCAGGTTCGTGCCTTTAAATATATTTGCAAGTCTCTTATATAAGAAAAATATACATAATGCTTTCTTGGGTTGGAAATGGCTATTCGGTTTTGATCAGTGTTGTCAGCTATAAACTGTTTCACTTGTAGAGAAAAGAAGTTTGTTTAGAAGATGTTTCGAATAGGAGTTGTCTAAGAGTAAGTCATAGACCCTTCTTAAGTTGTTGACTCTTAATGTGGGATGGCGTATAGAGATCACTCGGTTTTTTAAACATAGAATTAAATTTATTTTTATTCTTTCTGGATAATATGAGAAATAATTAAGATACCTACCAGAACAACCAGGGTTAATGTACCAGCCTAGAATGATTTTGTTGTTTTCTTCGCATCTGATAAGTTTAGTATCTAGAAATGGTCCGATATTGTTGTTTTTTGTTTCAATTGTGAACTCAAGATATTTTTTATAATTGTTAAAGACTCAGTATTTCTTCTTCGCCATTAAGTGGTATTGCACATATCAAATCATCAACATACTTTTTTAGAAATGGTAATTTATAAGATAATTTTGGAATACATTGTAATAAATCATCTAACACGTATTGTGCCAGAATGGGAGAAATTTTTGAGCCCATTGGAGTACCAAATGTTTGTTTGTAGAACTGATGGTTATAAGCCAATTATGTATTATTAAAAATAAACCGAATTATTTCAAGAAAATTGGACTGATTTATTTTAGTATTATTTCTTATTCTTGTCCAGTTTTTAGTGGTGCTGTCGAGTACCAACTCCAAAGAGAGATTCGTAAATAGGGAAACAATGTCCAGACTTACAATTTGAAAATTGTTTGGTAATTTATAATCGTTGATAAAACTTGAAAATTTGAAAGAATCCGTCACATAATATTCATTGTTATAGTCATAGCATGCAACTTAAAATTGGTTGGGGATGTTGGGGAATCTATAGAAGAGATGGTTGGTCGCAAAGATAAGATCGGTTCATGAAGCTTATAAATTGTTAGATTTTTTGCTGTCCCAAACAAAACCATAAAATATATTTTCCCCTTTTTTCTTTTTTTTCTCACTGTATGCTTTCGAAATTAAAAGGTAGATATCCTATTATACAACATAAATTATAATTAATTTCAAAATAAACCGTATGTCCTCTGTCTTTTTCTAGAGAGGAATTCCTAAATCTAACAAACATCTCCAAAAAAGTGCATATTTACCACGACTGGCAGTGCTGTACTCTGTGCGTCTTGAGTATATACATGTATTATGGTGTTTACATTTTGAATATTTAACTGGTAACTGTTTTTCCTTTTTAAATTGTTTACATGTAGACTGTGTCGTGAAAGAGGAAGAAAGATTTTTTTTTTGAAAAGAGAAGAATATTGGAAGAGCCTAGTTTATGTTTGTAACCTCACTTACAATAAGTTTCTTAATATTTTTATATTTTTTAAAGCCTTTTAACGACCACCGTTCCCTTTTGTAGAGTGACTGAAGAAGGATTGAATATATCCGAAAACTTTCACTAAGTAAAAGCGTATGCCCTAGAAAATACTTTATAACCTGGCTGCAACCGTGCGAAACTCAGAATTTATATATATATATATATATATATATATATATATATATATATATATATATATATATATATATATATATTATTTTCCAGAATAATAAGCAAAGTTGATTGACGATTAGCAGAATTTATGTCAAAAAATTCAAACACTAAAAAGATATTAAAACAAAAACAGACAAAAAATATCATCGCCTTTCAAGAGACTAAGCATGTTAAGAAAGGTAAAGTCCGAATATTCCATGCATTCTTGGCTTCATATCTTTTATATTGTTAATTAGAACAACTGGTTGGAGCTACTTATTAACCTCAAATACTAAAAACTCTAAAATAATTCAACTTTATCAGCCAATAAGATTGAGTAAAATTATATATATATATATATATATATATATATATATATATATATATATATATATATATCAACAGAGTAAATAGACAAAAAGTAACTTTTTTTGAAACTGTTCTATATAAAGTTTTCTCAATAAATCTTAAAAAGCAGAAAATATTAATAAGAGCAATACAACAAAGATAATTAATTTAGCAGCAAGCGTTAAGTTCAAAGGAAAAATATTTATTAATGTACCCTTTGCGTAAAAGTTTTAAACATTAAGTTCTCCGTTCTAGTAAACTTATTCGTCTTTATTAATTTGAAATGTGAAGGGTTGTCTGAGAAAGTTAAATAGGTAAGTTAACAATCTTGAACTTTCTCCTTCCTGATTTTAATGGAGTTCTTCAGTAATTTTCTAAAAAAATGCT
Source organism: Pachyrhynchus sulphureomaculatus (assembly GCA_019049505.1). Classification (NCBI taxonomy): domain Eukaryota; kingdom Metazoa; phylum Arthropoda; class Insecta; order Coleoptera; family Curculionidae; genus Pachyrhynchus; species Pachyrhynchus sulphureomaculatus. The sequence goes on along the minus strand of CM032447.1, from coordinate 181,341,378 downwards.
TTAAAATTGAGGGATTAAATTTGGCATCAAAAAATATAGAATTAAATTAATGTACTAATGTTGATAGAGTCATCCAATATCTATACATTATACGGAATGTTTGTCGGATGGGGTGGGATTTGTTAACTATTGACACTTTTGGATGGACACCTTCTAAATCTCTGTTGCTGATACTCGGCGATTTGTCTCTTTAACTAGGCTGGATAACGAGTACTGATATGGAGGCAGATATGCATGTTTGGTGACCACAGATGACACCCGGATAGTTCATAGCTTTGGACGCTCTTACTTTTGATGCAAGAACAAAGCGCATGGTTTTATGTCGGCTAGAGCCGATTTACATCTTACATTTTTTTTTCTTTATGTATATATATATATATATATATATATATATATATATATATATATATATATATGCAAATTACGAATATAGTTTAATATATTGATATGATGGACCACGTAGACCAACGTTCAATACTTTTTTCCAATTTGGACATATTTAAAATGTGATAAAATTCCTATTTATTACCCTAGTTTGACGCCTATGATTAATGTTGCCACGTGAAAATTTCTTCCTTAAACTAACCTTCAACCAAATATGCATAACAAGTATTTAAAATAAAAGTTACTTCATTATTGTTAAGTTTAACTAGTAATTTTTTATTATTAAAAAGAGTACTTTGAAATAAAACCATTTTATTTAAAAAAAAAAAACATATTTTTTATCTTGTATTATGGTATGTATACCCCATAGAATGAATGAACAATTTTAGAATGTTTATTATTTCTAATAAAAAAAACTAAGCTTACGAAGCCTTTGAGAAATATAATGTTAATATAAAGTATATGTGTATTCGCACACCTTATTAACAAGCACTAAAAGCATGTAAAAAAAATGTTGTTCTTAAATACACTTAACATAAAAAAAAAATAATTAAATTCACGACGTTATTACACCTGAATTAGAGACGGTATTACAAATTAACGAAGATAAAATGAAAGATGTAAACCTAGGCAGTATATATTATATTCACAAAAAATAGTTTAGCTGGCCATTAATAGCGAGACTTATGTGCCTTTCTATTACCTTGCAAAAAAATTTCGTTGTATTAGCTAAAATAAAAAATCATAAACCACAAAAATAATTTAAAAATACACTAGACCTAACTAATAGTAATAGGATGGAAATTCAGACTAATCAGTGGACGGAATAATTTTGAGCGACAAACATAGCTGCCTTCGGTGTAAATGAAATATATAGAGATGTTCTGTATTTGCCTACATAGTGAACTACCGGAACTTCAATATTGGATCTTTCAGATTTAGTTACAGGAATATTGAAAATATGCATATCTATTTCAAGATTTCAGTAAATAGAATTGCGTTTAAAAGCACAACTCTCACAGGCTAACTCGTTATCAAAATTCAGTACAAGATTATTGAATTCATGAACAGGTAGTGACGTCAATCATTGGCTGAATACTACGAAACACAGTAAGTTAAATAGAGTTTAAGCATATAATTGTCAAAACCAAAAAACAGTCTTCCAAAATTGCCCAAAGAAATTGCTTATATTATTCAATAATGTATATGGCACTATTATCTAACAGTAAGAAAAAAAATTATTTGAATCAAATATATTTTCTTTATTTACCTTCCACATTTCTTAAATATGCCTTACATTTATTATATTAAATTTATCTATCTCTCTCTCTCTCTAGAAATCTGACCTAAGCTGTTTAGAGATATCTGAAAAAAGAAGAAAAAATAACTATGGTATTTGCTGGACAGTCTGAACTACTTTTACAACGCAACTCGAGCAACAGCTTTTATAGAGACAATTGACAACTCTATGAGTCCTAACCGTCATTTTTTGTTAAGAAATTTAAAGTTTTCCAAGAATAAATAGCTAAAAATTTTATTATGTTGTACATTTAATGACTAGTGAGCTTTGTTATAGTTATTTTATCTAGAGGGTGTTACCATTTTCCTTTTTCCGGAATTTACATCATGTTTTATGTGCTACCGGATTTACCAGCTAGTTATAAAAATGATTTCGGTATCGTACTGTTAGTAAAACTACAATAAAATTTAATCATTTCTTTTTAAAGGAACGTATAGTGATGAGCGGCATTGCGAAACATTTCGGCTTTAAATAAAAAAATATTTGTGTAGGTTAGATTTCGGCACTCGTTTCTATTTCTTTATTCAAAACACTACACATTAAAAATATAGCTTATGTCTACTGCATCAAAAGCAATCTAAACTGAAACAGATAAAGTTCTATTCAATAATTTTAGCATGAAACAATGATAAAAAAATAGATTAAGCACAGCAACACTGTAACAGTACAGATTAGTGTTAAAATACCAGTCTTCTTTTTCTGTCATAAAATCATTGGAGTACCTCTTCCAAAAACCATAAAACTTCAAGGTGGTCCATTTCCTCATTAGTTATTGAGAAGAGATATTTTTAATTATTATATATATATTATATATATATATATATATAATATATATATATATATATATATATATAATTATTATGACCCTAAACAAAACGGTTAGTTTGAAATTGCAAGTAAAGAAAAAAATAAAAAGTAAGTGTGGCTTATACCGACATTAAAATTTTGCTTAATTTTGTGTGTTAAAGTATTTAATTTTATGTATTAAGTGTTAATCACTTATTGTTTAAATTTCTTCCGTGTTTCATTTCAAGTGATAAAACGATGATTTATTTTGCTCATCACAGTTACTAAGCAGTTTGGGATAATTTTTTTTGTACTTTTTATCACTCTTCTTTCTTCTCTAAAATTATACACTGAACGAGCACTAATTTATGTGAATATATCCATAGACCAGATATCTCTTATATAATGCATTTGAGGGTGATTTTGGGAGGACTCCGCACATTTCTTATGGGAAGTCGCCCCCGGTGAAATTGTCTGAAATCGATATATGTTATTTCTCTCGAGCTCGTGATCACAAGTTCCCATGGGCACAAAGTCGGAAGAAGGACAGTTTTCAGATATTGGGGGTAGAAAGACGGAGATCTTGTTGACAACAGCGAATAGCCGTGAGGTTGTTTATGCGCCGTGCTTCGGGTTATACAGGAGTTTTTTCGGTCGCTGATTCCAAATCTGGTGTCAAAAATGACATTTAACAGTTGGCAGCTGTCAAAAAACTGTCAACTCATCTTATTTCTAATAAAATGCCCAACAGGATATACATGGGGACATTTTTACAGTTGCTGATTCCAATTCCGGTGTCAAAAATGACAGCTACCAACAAAATGTCAACTCACCTCACTTGTAACAAAAGGTTCATCAGAATATATATCAGATGGTTTTTTTTATCTACTTTTAGCATTACCCGGAAACAACGACGTGGACTTAGTAGATTTATGTTCCCTTTGGGGTGCTTGTTTACTGTGAGTCCTCGTGCCTCGCACGAAAGGGGGGCTTGAATAGGATGAGTCGCTGTGCCTCTCACGATTGGGATGCTTGATTAGGGTGAATTTGCAACCGAAATGATAGAGCGAGCAAGGACTGCCAATGTCGTACAAGTTCGCGTGGATTTAGATAATCTTTTAAGGAGACGAGCACAATGGCAAAGATTGCGCCATGTGGTGTCACAGTTTCCTCGTCTTTATTTGGAAGATCTGCAAGCTTTGTCTATAAGGTGAGTTAAGCTCCAGGTTACATCCAAGACAAAACAAGACGAGAGGGGGATGAGGAATTACAATTTGATAGGCTATTCAATGAAAATAATTGAATCAGGATCCGTATGTATTCAAGGCTGAGGCGGGTCTCCGTAAATCAAGTGTACATCTCATACCTCGACCAAGATGAAATCCAAGATGTTAATGAGGCAATTACAGGATATTATTGTACTTGCCAGTCGGGGGCCAGGACTCCAGGAACCTGTGCACACGTGGTTAGCATTCTTTGGTACCTTGGATATGCCAGCCACCAAGCTAATGTGAAGTGGTCACAAATCACCCGCCGGAATGAGGATGAATAGTATAAAGTACCCTACAGTGAGTAGCGTTAATCAAGCACCCCAATCATAAGAGGCACGGTGCCTCACCCTAATCAAGCCCCCAATCGTGAGAGACACGGTGACTCACCCTAATCAGGCACCCCATAAAAAAAACCATCTGATATATATTCTGATGAACATTTTGTCACAAGTTAGGTGAGTTGACATTTTGTTGGTAGCTGTCAAGTTTTGACACTGGAATTGGAAACAGCGACCGTAAAAACGTCACGATATTTATTCTGATGGGCATTTTATTAGAAATAGAGCGAGTTGACAGTCTTTTGACAGCTGCCAACCGTCAGATGTTATTTTCGACACCAGATTTGGAATCAGCGACCGAAACAATTCCCATATACCCCAGAGAACATAAAACTCATAAACAATCTCACGGCTCTACGCTGTTGTCGACAAGATCTCCGAAAATCGTCTTTCTACCCCCGATATCTGAAAAACTGTCCATTTTCCGACTTTGTACCCACGAAAACTTTTAATCAGGAGCTCGAGACGAATAATATGTATCGATTTCAGACAATTTCACCAGGGGTCACTTCCCATAATGTGCGGAGTCCTTTGAAGATAATGGAAAAATAATACAATTTTCAGTTTCCTCGACTCCAAGAATCCTTAAAAGAGTATGTTACTTGATGCATAAGAAGCAAACATTGTAACCCCTTCGCCTCTCTCATTAACATCTTATTTTTCGGTTATAAATAACTAAAAGCAATGAAGAAATAATATAAATTTTAGATTCCTCAGTTCCAAGAATCCTGAAAATGATTCTAACACAATTAGGCTTAAATTTGTTTATTTCTCCATCCAAAACTAAGAAAAGTGCTCATAATGTTATTGAAAATATACAAAATTTATCTACAACGACGTTCACCTTTCATCATTCGAGACTTATCGTATCAACAGATAGACAAACGAACAGATAGGCCGATGGAATAAAGAACTCCTAACTGTGGAATGTGATTTGTTGTGTCGTATCAAATAATGAAAATACAGTGATTCACTCAGAATTTCCCTAGCAGATGCGCAGTTCTGAAATAAACACAATCTTTGATTTTCTCAAGCTAAGAAATAACTTAAGCAATTTAACTCGAAATTTTAGACAATAGTTGTATTGCGGTGACATATTCACAAAAAAAAAGTGAAATAACAACGATTTTTACTAACATTGAAAATATTGAAAAATAACATAAATGTCGGATTCCTCAACCCCCAGAACCCTAAGAAGGAGATATAACACGATATATCCAAAGCATTCCCTCTAACTCTCTATTTCAGTCATTTACCACTTAAATACAAATACTCATAATTAAATTTTGTTCATTATCTCCATTAAAATTGAAAAAAGGCTCATTCTACTATTCTAACTATACAAAATTTAGCGATCTCATCCCTTTTCACTCTCTTCCCTTCAAGCAATATCATTGAAAAACTATTGGTTCAATTCCTCCTTCAAATATCAAAAGTATACCAAATTTAAAAACATATATCTCATTTCGTTCGAGAGTAATATTGCCATAAAACGACATATCTACAGGCAGATCGACGGCAATGGAAAACCCTAAAACCTGAATCTTGGAGGGTATTTTTCTTACGAATACAATACTTACGTTTGTCAAGAAGAACGAAAAGAATCCTAGCTTTGATTAGTAAAAAGAAATTTCAAAAATGAAATAAATTAATCATTTAGCACATTAGGAACCTAAAACAATATACACGTAAAGATAGTGATTTATATTTCGCAAATAATTTTTAAAATACGTTAAAAGAACGTTTCTGGATAATAAATTCACGTTCTTGGCACTTTAACAACCTATAAAAGCTTTCTGTTCTGTTTAATACTTCTTTTTTTGATTTTTCAAGAAACAGATTTACGAAGGTCTTAAAGATACATTTAGTGCACTTATTTTCGCGATACATACACAATTCTATTATAGAAAAAACTCATTGATCATTGTGTCTAATATAAACACCGAATACTTCTAAAAAATGATCAATTTATTTTAGATAATGTAAGTTATTCCACTCGAGTTTTTCGTTTAAAGATACGGGGGGTGCTTTTTTAAGTTATCTACTACTATCTAGCTATGAAGGAAAATTCATAACCCGATAATGGCTTGAACTATGCTAGCTTTATAGAATCTGCAGTTGCTCAAAAAGACAATTTTTGTTTTTTTTTCTCTAATGCTCTTCGAGGATGGATTAAGAAGTATTGTAAAAAACAAGGTAATTCACAAAAAAATATTTCTCAACATAATCTTCATGTAGCTCAATAAATTTTGGTTCAGCGAGATTCTAATTTTTTATTTCCTAAAAAAAAAAATTGTTTCGAACTGTCCATAATACTTGTTTATAGCACAGACAACGTCTTCATTTGACGAAAAATGTTTATCCCTAAGCCATTTTTTGCGGTTAGGAAACAAAAAGTCACTTGAGGCCAAATCTGAGGATAGAGGGGGTGGAGAAGCCCAGCTCGTGCACTTTTGTTATTGTAAACAGGCGATGTGTAAGCAGACGCATTGTTCTTGTGAAGGAGCTCTTTTATACTTTCTTGCAATCTTGATGATTTTTTTTATAGGACTAGCACACGTGCTGCAAGGAAATCCCTAAAGCGCTACAGGAGCGACACTTGTGCGGAAACAGCGATTCACATTGTTCTTGAATCGCTGTAATTTGTACTCGATGGGAAACACAGTCCTGGGCAAATTATTCCAAAGGGATGATGTTCTCCATATAAAAGACTGCTTCAAAAGCGTGGTACGAGGAGTAACAAGCTGAACCTCATACGGATGTGAAGTTTTAGCGCGACGTGTATTTCTACCATACACTTCTCTGGGAGGAATTAAGCGGGCTACATCCTTCAAATACTTTCCATGTAGAATAGGCTCAAGTCGCCAACCGTTCTGCGATGTTCCAGCGAATCAAGGCCGCCGGTCAGTTCCGGGTGTCCAATCAGACGAACAGCTCTTCTCTGAATGGAATCCAACAAATGCAATGTATGTTTGGGAGCGGAGCCCCAAATATGGGAGCAGTATTCCATAGTTGGTCGAGTTTGAGCCTTGTAAAGAATTAACAGTTGTTGTGGAGTGTAAAGCTTTTGGTTCGAAATAATATTCCCAACTTTTGAGAAGCTCTCCCTGCTATGCCTGCGACATGTTCATGCCAGGACATATTTGCTCCCAAATTAACGTCCAACAAATTGAGTGACGATGTTAGAGGAATGGAGTGCCCCGCCATAACTATGACGGGTTCAGCAACGTTAACTTTTTTAGGAAAAACTGCCGCCTGGGTTCTTGTGGCGTTAAATTCCACTTGGTTACTGTCACCCCAAGATAGAATTTCTTCCAGGTCTTTGTTAAGTTGAACGACTTGCCGCTGTCTGCGGACATTCGTCTCAGTAGCCGATGTCCGAGCGTTCAAAATAAATGAACAGATAAGCATACTGTCATCTGAAAAGCTGTAGTTTGGGTTTTCGGTCTTTTCCAGCAGATCGTTAATGTAAATGAGAAAGAGAGTAGGAGATAGTATGGAGCCTTGGGGCACACCGGCGTTGATAATGAAGGTGTTAGAAAGAAATCCGTTGACTCGTGCCAAACACGGTCGAATGCCTTGGATATGTCAAGAGCAACCGTTCGAGATTCTCCAAAGTGTTCAGTTGCGTTGTTCCAAACATGTGTTACATAAGTCGGAAGATCTCCTGTTGATCTTTGTTTACGAAAATCATATTGGTGATCGCTAATAATGTTGAATCCTTCAAGATATTTTAGAAAATGCTGATTGATAGCTTTTTCCACGACTTTCGATATTATTGAAAGCAGTGCGACTGGTCGGTAGTTATTTGGCAAGCTCTTCTTGCCTTTTTTAGGTATCGGCTGAACTGTGGCATATTTCCAGAAGGAACGAAATATTCGCTTTCTCTAGGATAGGCTGAAAAGTCTACAGAAAACTGGTGTTAGTTCCCTCGCACAGTTTTTGAGAACTATGGCAGGTATTCCGTCAGTGCCAGAAGGTTTTATGGTGTCTAGTTTCATTAAAATACGTTCAATAATACGCGTCTGAAGACAATATCGGGCTTCCTTGACTGCTGTATGGGAATAGTAGGTGGTGTTTTTCCTTGGAAATCGACAGTAGAATGTGAACCAAAGAGTTCAGCCAACAAGTTCACTTTTTCAACAGGTGTCATTGCAATAGTATTATCTGGCCGTGTGAGTGGTGGTATGGTGGATTTGGTGAAATTTTGACTAACTGCCTTAGCGACTGACCAAAAGGACCTGGAATTGTTGGGACAAGCGAGAAGTTTGTTTCTAATTCGTTGATTTTGTGCCTACTTGATTTTGTCGATAATTTCTTTGAATCTGTTCCGGGCACGAACAAAGGTGTTACGATTTATGGTGTTAGGATTTACACGCCATTGTCGGTGCAAGATGTTTAGAAGCAACAGCTTCTTTACATTTTCGGTCAAACCAAGGCTTGCCGTTGGAAGGGCATTTTTCGAAAAAGGAATGTAAGCTTCCATACCAGCCAAAATAACATCGACCACCTCTCTGGCGCAGTCAGATGGGTCGTCAGATCGAAAACAAACGTCTATCCAAGGAAAAGTTCGAAAATATTCCATGAGATCTTCCCACTTAGCAGATCTGTAGTGCCAAATCTTGCACGGTTTAGGCGTCTCTCTGTCACTGATTGGTAAGATATTCGACGTCGAAAGCAGTTTATGGTCGGAAGAACCTAACGGCGGATTTACGGTGACCGTGTAAATCTCCGGATTGGTGGTTAAAAACAGATTAAGAAGACCGTCTCGATCAGGGATCCGTGTTGGTTCATCCAGTTAAGCCACAACTGAATGAGAATCATTCAGCTTCACGACCTTGTTCGTCGGTAGTATTTGAATATTTAAGCCAGTTGATGTTGTGGACATTAAAGTCGCCCAGGATGGCACTTTCGGCATTTGGGTAGTTAATTTATAAATGATCGATGGTGTCTGCAAGAGAACTGAAAAGTGTTCTAAAGTTAATATCACTTGGTGGTCGATAGAGGATACAGATGAACCTTGTGGTTTGTTGAGTCGTTTAATCACATAACATCAAAGTTTGGGTGCTCCAGAGCCTCTTCTCGTTGGCAAGAGAGTTTGCTTCTGACAAAAAGACAGATTCCAAAGTCGCCTAAATCGGGAATAGAAGTCGTACCCAGGATAAAGATAGTTAACTGTGCTGGTCGATGAACTGTCCTTGGTTTCACAGAGAGCGAGTACATGAGGTTTATTTGATTGCAGTGATACACTGTGAGTCACAAAAAATAGTTGCTATCACTTCTCCCGCGCATAAAATTGTTTTCGCGTTTTTCGATGCACTTTCACGTTCGCTAACCCACTGTTATGACTGCTGTTTTGCCTCGGGTGTAATAGTAGGCCCACGTTTCATCCATAGTCACAAGACGACGCCAGATGTCCTTTGGATTATGCTGCATCAACAAATCCGTCACCCATCGCGCACTCAGCTTTTTCATTTTTAAAACGTACAGGATTTTCCTCCTCCTCCTAAGTCCTTTAACCCTCGAGAGGATATGAGATAACTCTGTGCTCAATAAATGAATTGAACTATCATCTGCCACTGTTCTCGGTTCTGTGCATGCTCTGATGCTTCATGCAATGACTTCCCAGTTTCATCTGATCTACTCAACGTGAAGGTAATCTACCCGTGCAGCACTTGCCTTCAATCTTTCCCTGTATGATCAGTGATTCCAGCTCCTGTCTTCTGCTGAGGTGGCCCGAAGTACCCTAAGTATGTCTGGTTTATAAGCGAGTTCAGTTTCTATTTCTTATAGAATAGACTGGTTAGTTCGATGTTCCACCCACGATATCCTGAGAATTCAACGATACACTTACAACTCAAATGCAGCAATTTTATTTTCATTATTTATCAGGTTTCTTTATCGTCCATGTTTCCGATGCATATGTTGCAATCGGAAATATAAGCGTTCCTGCGAACCTTAACTTAGTTGATCGAGAGATGCTCGAGTGTTTCCATACTTTGGCTAATTTTGTAGTTGCAGAGCGAGCAATTGGGAGTTTCCTACGTATTTTTGGCCGGTATGGGTAATTAGAGACCCAAAGTATTGATAGAAATCTGCAATTTCATAACCTAGTAGACGTTGAGGTTGATTATCATTTGTTCTACTAATGATCATTATTTTTGTTTTGTTGTTGTTTACTTCCAATCCGTAACTTTTACTGATTCTTGTCAGTCTTTGCATAATGACCTCTAATTCACTTTCATTTGTCGCTATAATCAAGGTGTCATCTGTACAGTGCAGGTTGTGTATGCGTTTTCCTTCAACTGCTATACCACCCATTCCAGTTATTGAAAACTTCGCGCATTATGTACTCCGTATAAATGTTGAACAGCAGTGGCGAAAAAATGACCCCTTGCCGGACACCAGTTTCGTGGTGACGCTTTCTGTGTACATGTTATTAGTACGCACTTTGACTATACTGAATTCGTAAAGCCTTTGTATTAGCTTTAATAAATGTGGCGGAGTTCCCATTTCTTTAAGAATCGATAATAGTTTCGACCATCTCACCTTGTCAAGCGCTTTCTGATAGTTGATAAAACAGGGATAAATTTTGATGTATATATTATCTTCCTTTTTCTATCAGTTGACGCACATTCAAAATTTGCTCCCGTGTTCCCCTTCCTTGTATAAATCCTCTTTGTTCTTTTGATATGTATGGCAATAGATAAGACTTGAGACACTCATTCTGTATGGTTAGAAAAATCTTGCTAGCGTGAGAGATCAAAGAGACAATTCTATAGTCTAAATGTCATTTTGTGGGGGAGCACCTTTTGTATATCGGTATGAATATCCAATCCCCAGGCCATTCGCCGGTATTCCGCACCATACTGCATATGTCATGTAGTAAATCGACCCCATGCTCCCCCACAGCTTTGAGGACTTCGGCTGTTATGGTATCTAAGCCTAGCGCCTTTTCAATTTTTGATCTCAGAATACTTGGTTCATAATGGTTTACTTGAAGGGAGGGGGGCGTGGACAGGGTCAGAAGAGTCATTTTATATAGTTCTTCGCAGTATTTTTTCCAAACCTTTGAAATTCCTGGATAATACGTACCCATTTATATGAGATGCCTACCATCTCAGCAATCTCACGAAGCTTAATGCAACGATCTTTCATCACGATACCACGAATTTTATCGACCATTTCTTCAGAAGAAACCGCTATCGGGCGTTCTAAATGTACAGTATCTGTGTAACTCGTACAGCCACGTTTTAATCAGCTATCAGGTAATAAATAGTTTTGAGCGCTGGTGCAAAGTCTCCATGAACTTAATTCAGTTTAATTTCTATATGGGCCGCAGGCCCCTTTTTTAAATAAAAATGTTTTATTACTGCACCATACTCAACTTACGGTAGCTGCCAGCAAAGAACTGTGTATTGCATTTGTTTATTAAAACTTTGAACGCAACCGTTAAAAGAATCACGCTTACCAACAGTAACGTCAACGCCGCTTAACGAAATTTCTCACTAATTGGTAGAAATTTACCGAACTTATCAATCCACCCTCTGATTTTAGAATTTGGATCGTTCTTACGTAAACCTCTTCATTCAGTTAAATTTCTTAGCCGGCCCAAGAATGTCACCATTAACTTTCCAGAAGATAAAAAGTCCATATAAATCAAATCCATTGGACACCCTAGTCTTGATGCCTGTGACAATTTTCGAAAAATAACTCTCATGGTTCTCTCAAGCAACCAAATGTTTCTGAGAAATGTCTTTGCTCATCAGTTTCTACTCTTTTTGTATAGTCTTAGGACGTGTGCTGCAGAGAAATCCCTACGCATACAGAAAAAGCGATTTACGTTGGTTCAAATCGCTCTAAATTGTACTCGGTGGAAAACATAGTCCTGGGCAAATTGTTCCAACGGGATAAGGTTCTCCATACAAAAGATTGCTTGAAAAGGGTTGTACGAGGAGTAACAAGTGGGAAGTTATTCCTAGCATGCACCGCACTGGGAGAAAATAGGGAGGCTATACCCATCGAACACTTTCCTTGAAAGTAAAGGGTGTTTTTTATAGAGGTATAAAACTTTAAGTTGGCAACACTTTTTTAACTGGCTGCCATTTTGTCAGCTGTCAAGTGATTTATGTTTAGTTTGGTTTGGCATTTCAACATGAATAGACTGACGCCTGAACAACGCTTCCAAATTGTGCAAATTTATTTTGAAAATCATGGTTCTGTTCGAAATACGTATCGCGCACTACGTCCATTTTACGGTCAACATAATCGTCCATCAGAGCAATTAATTCGATTAACTATGGAACGTTTTCGCACCACGTTTACTCTAAATGATAATACGCATCCACAGAGACGTCGTACAGTGCGTACAGAAGAAGTCATTGCTGCTGTAGAGCGTAGCGTAGAGGAAGACCCGAATCAGTCTATCCGCCATCATGCACAGGAATTGGATATGTGTCCATCCACTTTATGGAAGATTTTGCGGAAAGATCTTGGTTTGCGTGCAACATTGAAGCCACACGATCACCTAGCAAGGCGTAGATTCGGTGAATGGGCCCAAAACGAGATTGCCGTTGATCCCGATTTTGATAAGCGAATTTTGTTTAGCGATGAAGCTCACTTTTGTTTGAATGGATACGTCAATAAACAAAACTGCCGTATTTGGAGTGATGATAATCCTCAAGTGTATGCTGAGACACCGTTACATCCAGAAAAACTGACTGTTTGGTGTGCTTTATGGGCTGGTGGAATCATTGGTCCGTACTTCTTTAAAAACGATACTGGTCAGAACGTTACAGTCAATGGTGACCGCTATAGAGCCATGATTACTGACTTTTTCGTTCATCAATTGAACAACCATGATGTGCAGGAGCTGTGGTTTCAACAAGACGGCGCAACATGTCACACAGCTCGTGCTACAATTGATTTATTGGAGGAAACGTTTGGTAACCGCATAGTTTCACGTTTCGGACCCGTGAATTGGCCTCCAAGATCGTGCTATTTAACGCCGCTAGACTATTTTCTGTGGGGATATGTGAAGTCGCTAGTCTACGCCGATAAGCCCGAAACGATTGACCACTTGGAGGACAACATTCGCCGCGTTATTGCCGATATACGGCCACAAATGTTGGAAAAAGTCAACGAAAATTGGACCTCCAGATTAGACTACGTCCGAGCCAGCCGTGGTGGTCATATGCCAGAAGTCATATTTAAATTATAATGCCAGAAGATTATCTTTCGAATAAAGTTAATTTCATGTCAATTTAAAAAATTCATCTTTGTTTTATTCCATTTCAAAGTTCTATACCACTATAAAAAACACCCTTTACTTATAGAACAGATTCAAGTCGCCAACCATTCTTTGGCCTGCTAAGGAATCAAGGTTGATGGTGAGTCCTGAGTCTCCAAACAGGCAAGCAGCTTTCTTCTGAATATAATTTAACAACTGCAGTGTATGCCTGGGAGCAAAGCCCCAAAAATGGGAGCAGTTTTCCATCATAGGTCGAATTTAAGCTTTGTACAGAATGAAAACTTATTGTGGCATATGAAGCTTTCTGGTTCAAAATAATATTTCTAACTGTTGAGAAGGTTTCTGTGGTATAGTCTGAGTTTAGTTTGAGGATCTATCCTTAAATCTACAACCTTAAAAACTATAGTTTCGAATATTCCACCTTTTCCAGCAGTACTAAAACATTCATTCGTTGACCTGACAAAAGCACATTGCCAATAAAACTAATAATTTCCTCAGTTCTTTCATTAACCGATCACACCCTCTTCTTGAATCATCTGGAATTAAGTCCTGACTCTATGAAAACTATTTAGAACAAATTTTTGCTTGATAAAAAGATGAGCAGTCATTGTCGCACTTTTGGTCCATTTTCTTTTTTTGTCACTGCGCAATTTCTTTTTAGCCTTTTTTTTGAAAAAAAAGAAACATAATAACGGCAAAATGCGAACTCTACGAAATTTCTTCAAAATACTTAGAATGGCGACAGAGTATTTTTTGCGTATGACATCATTTTCATAGGAAGATAGACAACTTGAAAAAAGACCCCTGTACAGAGTGAGCAACGATAGAGAGAGAGTTCATTATCTCATTTGACGAAAAAATGTTAAATACAATATTTTTAGGGAATATTAACGTGCACAGTTTAAAATTATTTTCGAATATACAGGCTACTTCAAAAAAGTGTGGCCGATATACGAGTAACATATGTTTTTTTAAATGAAACATCTTATTTTCTAATTCATTTTTTAAATTCTGCGTAAAATTTTATAACTTTTTTATTAATAATGTTATTACCTAAACCTAGTAGTTTTTCTAATATTTCAATTTTTTAAAAAAATACTAGTTTTCAGTTTTGTAAAAAATTGCCATTAGCGCCATTGTTTCTGAAGGGGGAATACTCATAATTGGTACGAGCGTTCTATAGAGATGAAAAGAGATATGTGTAAAGAAATTTGAGTTAGATGCTACAGGGTGTTCAAAATAAATTTATATATTTCGACTATTTTAAATTGAAAAATCTCAAATTTTTTAAAAGGCACACCCTGTATATTATTATCTTTTCTGGTAGATTTTACAAAACCCTCCAACTTTTATTAAGTGTGTCATATACCTGTTTCTAATAATTTTCGATTTATTTTGAATTTATCAATTTTCACCCTTGTTTTTAATATACTTATGCTATTGTGAAAACATAAACAAATAGTTAATAATAATTTTAATTTAGTTTAACTTATCTAATGATTAATTATTATGACGTCTACTTGAATACACATATTTAGTCATTTTACTATATTTTCCTTCACTTTCCATAGCATAAAGGGCATTACTGTCCTGCACGCATCCCGTATCCTATTTTCCATATCTACTGGTGTTGTAGGGGGATTCACATAAACACGATCTTTACTGTAGCCCCGCAAAAAGAAGTCTAAAGGTGTTAAGTCACATGATCGAGGGGGGCCAATGAATGAATTCATCCCTACCGATCCATTTTTGTGGGTAACGATCGTTTAAAAAATTCCCTAACTTCCCGGTGGTAATGAGCAGGAGCTCCGACTTGTTGAATCCATATTTGTTCCTTTTCAAAGTTATCAACTTTTTCAAGAAGCTGGGGTAATTCGTTTTGCAAAAAATTTAGAAGTCTAGGCCCGGTAAGCGGTTCGCGGAAAAATATGGACCAATTATTCGAAAATTTAATATTCCACACCATACATTAAACGACCAATGGTTTTGGTTTTGAACTTCCCGGACCCAAAATGGATTAACTGTTGAATAATAATGCATGTTATGGCTATTAACTGCTACACTACTACGAAAAGTAGCTTCATCAGAAAACATTATTTTGGATAAAAAATTTGGATCGGCCTCTATTGCTCCATTCATGGTGGTACAAAAGTTTACTCGTCGTTCAAAATCACGGTCTTGAAGTTCTTGGTGTAGTTCCATATGAAAGGGATGATACTTGTATTTTCTCGTGGTGCGATTAGCCGTAGATTGGGATGTGTCAGATAAGTCAGCTAGTTGACGGCTGCTGACCTAGTGATTATCTTCAACATGAAGTAAAATCTCCATTTCTTTTTCCTCATTGGAAGCATTCTGGTTTACTACTTTCCGTTTCGTATACTCAACGCTACCACTACCATCAAACCGTTCCATTAAGCACGGAAAAGATTTTCTAGATGGTATACGTCTATTAGGGTACTTCGCTCCGTAAAGCCTTACTGCCAAAAGACAATATTTTCCCGCCTCGCCCAGTATATAAACCATATCAATTAATTCATTTTTAGGAAAATCCATAACTATTACCTTTATACGTCACTTACTACAACAAATTAAACTATTTTTACTTGCTTAATAGACATGTTAAAATTTGACAATGCCTACATTTTTGTTCTGTCTTGGCAACTATGATGTTATAGCGTAAGTGTATTAAAAACGAGGGTAAAAATTGAAAAACTCAAAATAAATCGAAAACTATTAGTAATATGTATATAACATACTTAGTAAAAGTTGGAGGGTTTTGTAAAATCTATCAGAAAAAATAATAATATACAGGGTGTGCCATTTAAAAAATTTGAGATTTTTCAATTTAAAATAGTCGAAATGCATAAATTTATTTTGAAAACCCTGTAGCATCTAACTCAAATTTCTTCACATATATCTTTTTTTCATCTCTATAGAACGCTTGTACCAATTATGAGTATTCCACCTTCAGAAACAGCTACTGGCAATTTTTTTACAAAACTGAAAACTAGTATTTTTTTTTTAAATTAAATATTAGAAAAACTACTAGGTTTAAGTATATAACATTATTAATAAAAAAGTTATAAAATTTTACGCAGAATTTAAAAATAAATTAGAAAATAGGATGTTCCATTTAAAAAAACATATATTATATCGGCCACACTTTTTTGAAGTATCCTGTTTACTCAAAAATAATTTTAAAATATGCACCTTAACATTCCCTAAAACTATTGTATTTAACATTTTTTCGTCATTCCCAAAACAAATGAACTTTACTCTATCGTTGACTCACCCTATACTTTGATTGATGATTTAAGCAATTTGGTTTCAATTTTCTCCTGAAATACTAACACAATTTGGGCAATGGTCCTAGTAAAGTAATATAAAAAGTTTTATATTGTGTTGTAAAACCAGATTATTTGTTACAGATAAGTAGGTTTTCTATTATTAATATTGACAATGAATGACGTTAAAGCATATAAGATTACAATTTCGATAAAAAGTCAAAAAAGGAATGTAGAGAGAACAATACAACCATCTCCAAAGCTCCTTACGTAAATAGAATACTTATTTTTGAACCATAATTATTGATTTAAAAAAAGATATGGTTTACATACAACAAAATATTATAAGAATTAAATTTTGTAAAGCAGAAAAAAATATTATTGTATTAAATTCAACGTTTTTATATGGAGTATACATTCGGCATTTTGAAGCTGTTATTTTTAAATTTTCCATTAATTAAAACAATATACGTTATTGATTTTATTATCTACTCAACAAACAAATTCAAAAACAAATAAACACAACATTTAAAAAACTAAAAATTTAATATGTTTAATTTTTTTTCTAATTTTTATATTATTTAAGTAATGCCTGTTCATAAACAAGCGTACTAATAAAATAATTCCTTCACAAAAACATAACCATTTCTTAACATTTTAATTTGAATAAATAAAAGTCACAAGAACTACCAATAATGAACAAAGTTTATATCTCAGCAAGTATTTCCTTTTCTCTCATCAGCCCAGCTAGATTCAACAAAGTAGAAAACAAAAAACAGAATTTATCGCCGTACTAGCGTAATATGACAGTAAGATATGGCAATAAGTATCTCTGGTTGGTGTGAGCCCATTATTGAAAGCATACCTGCCCTCTATTAGGGATCGTTCAAGCCACAGAACCGCACAGGAATTCTTGACATAAACAAGATCGCAGTTTGTCGACAATCATCGCGAGGCAACAATATCTTTCAGAGTCGGTCACGTGTGTATGGGACAACAGTAAATAATTGCTTAAATATTGGCTTTGCTCAATTTTTGCATTTAATATTGCTTGTTATTACGTGCATTGACTCACGCGTAGATATTGCGCTGCTTCACAGTAGCTGTTGCTAAACTATAACTTTCTTCTCGGCCAGAATTCGACTGCCGATTTAGGGTTTGACGCCCCCCAGCTAGGATTTTCAATACTGGGGTCACGTATGCTAAAGACACTAATTGTTACCATTTACTCTCAAATAGAGGAAAGTTCTACTCATATATAACATGGCTTATTGTTTATTGAAATGTAAATTTTCTATCAATATATTTTTATAAAATTTCGTTTTGAATTTAGCCCAAAAGCTTTGAATTCATAACATTGTACAAAAACTGTATCGATTAAGTATTTATATTTCAATAGAATTTAATTCAGACTCGTTGAATTTCCTATCATTGTTGTCATACTAAGTTACAAGGTGATCCAAGTGAGTCTAAAGTTTTTACCATCATCATAATAAAAATTCAGCAGCAACGGAAAGCTCAAACTGGTTACAGTAAAAACAACGCACGTAGAAGTATTTATCCTAAAATCTGTTCAAAAATGTTGTGTCTTTGTCAAATTTGATTTGAAATGATTAGTTATTTGAATTTTTCTAAACAACTGACCCTATAAACATTACTGAAGGCCAAATATTTCATATTAGCACATTTTTAACCAACTCAGGTCTGGTTACTAATAAGGGAGTAAATTTCTATGCTTGTGAGCTTAAATTACCTATTATAAGTAAAATACACCCATTAATTTTATGGAATTGTTTTTATTTATTTATAATTTGAGGTTATCATTCCCCGTTTAAGTCTAATCACCATCGCGGTGTGAAGCCTCATTATCAGAATTCTGTCGCGTTTATAATTTACCAGCTGTGCTGTTTTCGTCGGTAAAACAAATTGCCAATCTTCTTGAAAGAATGGTATTCTGTGGGTCTTAAATGCTTGACCCCAACATGAAAATAGTGGGTCTAAAATAAGTAATAATCTTAGTATTACATACATGTAATCACGATTCCCAGCAGGTCTTGTAGTTTTGTTACCGCGCGTATATCTATTACATGATTTGGCTAACATTCAGTTGCATTAGCTGCCACTTGATCTGAACCTCGTAAAAATTCGGTTAACTTTTTTAAAATGGCAAAAACAGCCTTTCATTGGCTGACATTAGATTTATTTGAGTAGTAAACATTCATTCTGAATCAGACACGTTCCTTTAATTGCTATATTTTTTGTAGCTTAGTCTAGTTACTACTGTATCTGAAATATCTCTTGTGATTGTCCCGACTTTTCATTTGTTTACAATAGTCACTTTGTAGACCAAGAATCTTATTTTGTTAATTTGACATTCTTTGCTTGATGCCCCCGTTTATTTATTTTTGGATTGCACTTAAACTACTCCACTTTACGTTTAATCTTAACTGACTTTACTTGGCGAATAATTACTAATTTGTATCAAAATATTTTTCATATATTTTTATATTAATTAAACGGACAATAGATAGTTTAACACAAGGGTGAATTAGTATGGTCGTTGGTAAGCGTGATGCTTACGAAGGAAGTTGATCGGAACTTTGCACCAGCACTCAAGGCCATTGATTACTGGATAAATGAGCTTGAACGTGGCCGTTCGAACACTGCAGATGCTGCATGTTCAGAACTCTTTATTGAGATTTCTTCTGTTGTATTTGTGTGCGTTTGTTGACTCCAAACCAAAAACATGTGAGGAAAGACATTCCACATCGTGTTTCAAAAAGTTGCTGCATAATCGGGAGGACTTCTGGCGTCGTTTTGCGACTGTAGTTGAAACGTGGATCCACCATTACACCCTGGAAATAAAACGGCAGTCAAAACAGTAGGTTGCTGAAAAACAAGGGCATCGAAAAAAGCAAAAACAATTTTATCGGCGGGACAATTGATCACATGGTATCATCATAATTGACTATTTGAAAAAGGATAAAACAGTGACTGGCTCTTATTATGCAACGTTATTGGCCATTGGCAAGGGAGAGCAGAAGCGCAAAAAAATATTTATTCACCATGACATCGCGCCTGCTCACACATCGGCCATTGCAAAGGCAAAAGTGCACGAACTGGACGGCAAAATTGTTCTCCACCCACCCTACTTGCCATATCTGGCTCCAAGTGACTCAGTCTCAAAAATTGGCAAGAGGGAAGAAATTCTTGTCGAATGAAGAGGTTATCTGTGCTGTAAACGTGCATAAACAGTTCAAAATATTTTTTTTTGCTGAAGGAATAAAACAATTGAAATCTCGCTGCACCAATTGTATTGAGTTCAATGGAGATTATGTTGAAAAATAAATTTTTGTTTTTGCAAAAAAAAATGTTATTTACGAGGCTGGTTTGAAAAGTCCGTGCAAAGTCCGAGAGATGGCACCACCGGAGCCTATCGAGGTCATGTTTAGTTAGTAGCATCTCTTAAATGAACGCACACCAAGTTTCAGCCATATTGGTCTATTTTTCTTTGTGTTTGGCATTCGTGTGAATCAAGGAAGTCGAGTGATTTTCAAGAAATGGACGAAAAAGAATTTCGTGTGGTGATTAAACATTACGTTATGAAAGGCAAAACACCTCAGGAGACTTAAGAGAAGCTTGATAAACATTATGGTGACTCTGCACCTTCGATTAGAACAGTTTCTAAGTGGTTTCAAAATTTTCGGACTGGCCATATGGGCACAAGTGACGCTGAACGTTCTGGACGGCCTGTGGAGGTTACGACTCCAGAAATCATTGATCAAATCCATGATATGGTGATGGATGACAGAAGAGTTAAGGTGCGTGAGATTGCTAGTGCTGTGGGCATCTCGACTGAACGGGTACATAATATTTTGCATAAACATTTGGACATGAGAAAGCTATCCGCAAGATGGGTGCCGCGATTGCTCACGCTTGACCAAAAACGGAATCGTGTGAAGTGTTGCAAGGATGGTTTGCAGCTGTTCCAGAAGAATCCGGAGGACTTTAAGCGTCGTTTCGTCACTGTGGATGAAACATAGATACATTACTATACTCCTGAGACCAAACAACAATCTAAACAATGGGTTACCAAGGGGAATCTGCACCAAAAAAGGCGAAGACCGTTCCTTCGGCCGGAAAGGTTATGGCGACTGTCTTTTGGGATTCGCAAGGGATAATCCTCATCGACTATCTGGAAAACGGTAAAATTATTACAGGTGAATATTATTCATCGTTATAGGACCGTCTGAACACCGAGCTGCTAGAAAAAACGCCCGCGATTGGCCCACAAGAAAATCCTTTTCCATCACGACAACGCACCAGCACACACCTCAGCAGTTGTGGTCGCAAAATTAATGGAAATAGGATTCCAACTCGTTTTCACATCCCCCCTATTCTCCAGACTTGGCTCCCTCGGACTACTATTTGTTCCCCAATTTAAAGAAATGGCTGGCGGGACACAGATTTTATTCAAACGAGGAGGTGATTGCAGACACTAATGGATATTTTGCAGACTTGGACAAATTCTATTATTCGGAAGGGATCAACAAACTAGAACATCGTTGGACGAAGTGTATAAGCCTAAAAAGAGACTATGTCGAAAAATAAAAAAGGTTTACCCCAAACACATAAGTAGTTTTTATTTTTGCACGGACTTTTCAAACCAGCCTCGTACCTTGTGTTTTACAAGAATTTTCAATTCAGCCTCGTATAGTAAAAAGTATATTTCAATTTGTCTCTTTTGCACTCAAGTCAGTTTCAAATAGTCAAGACAAATAGTTTATTAAAATTTCTAATTTTGAATATTGACGTTATCATTAATTGAAAAGCCTGTTAAATAAAATGCATGAATAACACAGGTATAAAAAAAAAATCTCTGCCTTTTAAGTGAGATACGTGTTTTCTTAAGTATTATTTATGCTGAATGTAAAAAAATCATAAAAAAAATTTACCGTAAGATTTTTTTCAGAAACACACTTAAAGTTCCCAGAAAACTATAAAGTTGAAAAAAATAATTTTAATAAATAATGCAACAGTATATAATTATTAAAATTGTGGGATAAAACTATTATTTCGGACATTTTTAAATGTTCTAAATCTACATTTATCATAAAAACTTTAAAATATTATTCATGTTTAATAAAAAACACGCATACACCACCTTTAACTAAGCTACAAAGCAAAATGGTGTTTAAAATAAATATGTGCAGCCGCAAAATTAAAAAATTGTTTTTAATTTTTATTAATATTGAACATAACTATTATTTCATTGCACTTATTTATTCAAAAAAGCATTTTATCAACCACGTAGCACTCTTCTAAGTGTTAAAAGCGAGTTTTTTGTTGAAACTGAACATAAAACTTTATTTTTTGATGTAAAGTCAGAATCAAGAACTTCAAAAAACACTAGAAATAATAGTTTTGTTCAATTTTAATAAAATTAAAAACATTTTTTTAATTTAACGGTTGCACATATTTATTTTAAACAGCAGCTACGTAGCTTAGTTAAAGGTGGTGTATGTGTCGTGTCATTTGGTATGCGGTCTTTTCTGGATTTTCCGGCTGCTCGTCTCCAGAAATCCATTTCTGTAGCTTTTAGTATTTTTTCTGTTCTTTCCTTCAATGGCCACACCTACGAACTGTAAGTTATTATACTTTTCACTATTGAGTTGTAAATTCTCTTCTTATTTTCAATGGTTATGTTTTTGTCCCATAGTATACTATTAAGCATTGCAATTGCTTTTCTTCCTTGGATATTCCTCTCGAATATTGCTTCTTCCAGTGTTCCGTCCCTAGATATTCTCGTTCCCAAATACTTATAACTGGCACAGTGTTTGATGGTGTGTCCTCTGGCCAGTTTCAAGTCCTGCTGTTGTCCTCCGACACACATGTACTCGGTCTTTTTAATATTGACTTCTAGGCCCCATTTTTTCATATTCCTCCATAAGTTTTCGTGTCATGTATTCCATATCATCGATGTCCTGAGCGACTAATACCTAGTCGTCTGCGGATGACAGCGTGTACAATGTAATATCGTCATCCAGTGGTAATCCCATACTGCTGCATTTCCTTTTCCAGTTCTTCAGTGCACTCGCCAAATAGATTTTAAATAGCGTTGGGGATATACAGCAGCCCTGTTTGAGACCATTTGTGACCTGGAACCCTGTTGTTATACCATATTTGGTTTTCACACTACTTCTTGCGTCTTGTTATAAGGATTTTACGGCTTTAATTATTTCGGTGCTTACATTACTCTGTTGTAGTGTTTCCCACAATCTCATTAGGGGCACGCTGTCGTAGGCCTTTTTTTAAATCAACAAACAAGACATGGACTTCCTGATCAAATGCGGTTAAACATGAACACTAAAACCTAATATTTTAAGTTTTTATGCTGAATGTAAATTCAGAACACTTAAAGATGTCCAAAATCATAGTTTTATTCCATAATTTTAATGATTTTACAGTTTTACATTATTTATTAAAATGAATTTTTTTCAATTTAATAGTTTTCTGACAAATTTAAGTGTGATTTTTGAAAAAATCTCAAGGTGGATGTCATTTTTATGATTTTTTTTTGGATTCATCATAAAACATACTCAAGAAAACATGTGTCTCACTTAAAAAACAGAGAATTTTTTTGTATACCTGTCTAATACATGCAGGAGATACTTTTAATGTTCCGCGAGGAACACTTATAAGATCACTTTGGCGTCTATCCGTCTGTCCGTCTGCCACACTGAAACTATTTGACATAGAAAGTTAAAATTTGGAACTAATATAGGAATTGAGGGCCTCATAGAGCTGTCTAGTTTTGAAAGTTAAATTTTGACTTAAGGGTTAGTTTTGGGGGGCGAAATCTTAAGTGAAAAAAAAAAACATTTACTAGGTCATCGAGTGAGGTGTTAAATGAAAGCTTGTAAAAACACGACTTCAAAAATATATATAATGTAATACTCGCACACACTTTTCTTCGTATTATTTTTAAAAAACCGCGCAAAATCGCTGACCCCCCTTTATCTCAAAAAATACTGATCAAAAAATTTTGAAAAAATTTTGAAATATTCTCCACGGTGTGTAGATTGAACGGTAATTATCATGAGTACATTACCTTTAATAGTTTATCTGGTATATATAAAAAAATAAAAATATCAAGGCCATCAGTAAAGATCGAAACAAACTTTGTTGAAAACTCATTTGTGGTGTGTTCTGTGAAGTCACTGATCATTTTATACCATCATAACAAAAATTTTTATTTTAAAAGCAATCAACGTATGGCACATTAATTGCGCAAGTTCAACTGGCACTTGACTGATCATTTCGATATAGATAGGATTAATTTGTCTATACTTACATACAATAATTTTTACTTGGCACAGGCTAGCAATATGCATAAAAGCTTGCTTGGAAAAAGAGACAAGAAAATATTA
The DNA here is from genome assembly GCA_019049505.1 of Pachyrhynchus sulphureomaculatus. NCBI lineage: Eukaryota > Metazoa > Arthropoda > Insecta > Coleoptera > Curculionidae > Pachyrhynchus > Pachyrhynchus sulphureomaculatus. The sequence continues at coordinate 181,317,335 of CM032447.1, read as the reverse complement.
ATTAACACGACAATTTCAAATTTATACAATCGAAATAAATATTAATTAAAACTTAAAGTATTACCTTCAAAATAAAGTGTATACCTTCTACTTTCAAATCCATAACGAATTTGAATACTTACAAACACTCTTATAATATACAAAAATAATTTTCATCCATATATATCAAGGGCTAACCCACCACCTTTGATAACCACAGAATTCAGAGTACTACTCAGTATATATCACCACTACACCAAACACTTTATTTTTGCACTCGACGCGCGTATCGCTAACCATGTTAGCTTCATCAGGAGCGATGATTGACTAAAGCTAAACTACAAATCTACCCTATTTATTCTTATCCTAACCCTTGAATTACTCAAGCGGAACTAATGACATTTTAGAAAATCATTCATATCAATCCTTTACACCAAATGAAATTCGCATCTTAAACAAAGGTCTTAACTTTGCAGTACCCCCTCCTAGAGATAATTTATCAGAAATAGTTGCTCACATTGAAAGTTCGATTAGTACACTTCCAGAAAATAGTAAATCCTTTGTTAGGGAAGCATGTCGCAATCAAATATCGAAAAAACATAGTTAACAACACAAATTCTAATTCACGAAAAAACATAAAAGTAGTTAAAGGATTGAAAAAGAAAGATGTCTTCTACTTAAAAGCGGATAAAGGAAATAAGGTTGTTATATTGGATAAGAAAGATTACTTTGAACTAGTAGATAATCTTATCGAATCTGGCCCTTATGAAAAGGTAATAAGAAATCCATTACCGAGAATGATATCAGAGGTTAAAAATTCTTTAAAAAAATGTAAGAACCTTGTCTCTGATTCGCTAAAATTTAAATTAAATGTGAGTAATCCGACCATACCAAAATTGTATTGCTTACCCAAAATTCACAAACCTGGAAAAGCAATGCGACCCATTGTTTCATCGGTCGGATCACCCACATATTTAATATCCAAACGGTTATCAAAAGAACTTGAGAAGTTACCATTAAATACTTTCGCAGTGAAGAATTCGTTAGAATTCATTAATAAAACAAAAAATCTAGTTTTTAATGAAGGTGAAGTCTTAATTTTTTTTGATGTTAGTTCTTTGTTCCCAAGTGTGCCAATTCCACAAACTTTACAATATCTCGAAGAATTACTTAGAATGAATGACTTTGAAGACGAAATTATTCGTGAATACTTAACATTATCTAAACTTTGTATGGAACAAAATTATTTCCAATATAACAATCAATTTTATGTTCAGAAAGAAGGAACAGCTATGGGTAATTGCTTGTCACCTTTCATAGCCAATTTATTCATGAGTAAGTTTGAAATCGAACCCAGTCAATAATTCGAATATTTCCCAAGGGTATGGTATAGGTACGTGGATGATATTTTCGCGATTTTTGATACAAAGAAAGCAAATATTGATGATTTTGTTTCTAAATTAAATAGCCGGTACGATTCCATTAAATTCACTTACGAAGTTGAGAACAAAGGACAATTGCCTTTTCTAGATATTTTAATTATTAAAAATAATAATAGATTAGAATTTGATATATATAGAAAGGACACAATAACAGATAGATATATTCCTAATGATTCATTTCATTGCAAGACAACATAAATTAGCCTCATTACATTTTTTAGTTCATCGTTTGATCACTTTTCCTCTGAATAGAGTAATCTTTAATAAAGAAAGGAATCGTATTAGAAATATAACTAGAGTTAATGGTTATGAAGATGACTTAGTAAATAAGCTAATAAATAGACATAAATTTAGGTTTAATATTCAGAATTCCACCTTTTTTACACGCGAAGAAAATAACACCAAGTATGTCTCCATACCATATAATCCGAAATATAGCAAGGGACTCGATAAGGTATTTAATAAGGTAGGCCTCACCTTAGTCTATAAGTCATCAGACAATCTGAGGAATATCTTAGGCAATCCCAAAGATAAGATTCCTAATTGTGAGAAAAGTGGAATTTATGAAATTGGTTGTAATGATTGTGACAAAAAGTATGTTGGGCAAACTAAAAGGTCAATTAAAATACGATTTAAAGAACATTTGGCACACTTAAGATACAATAGAGCAGAAAAGTCTAGCATAGCCGAACATGCCCTTGAACCTGATCATACTGTAACATTGGATAATCTAAGATTAATAAAAAATGTATCTGATAGGAGATTGTTGAACGCATACGAAAGTATGGAAATCATAAAATGTAAAAGTAGTTTAAATAAAGACAGAGGGCCTATTCCTTATAGTCCCCTCTACTGGTTACTTGACCGGAACTGATCGCCTTGCCTATGTCATTAGTTCCGCTTGAGTAATTCAAGGGTTAGAATAAGAATAAATAGGGTAGATTTGTAGTTTAGCTTTAGTCAATCATCGCTCCTGATGAAGCTAACATTGTTAGCGAAACGCGCGTCGAGTGCAAAAATAAAGTGTTTGGTGTAGTGGTGATATATACTGAGTAGTATCATTGTGCCAAAGATTCCACATTCCCAACTTAGAATTCAGAGTGATAATCCAGAAAGCAATAATGAATTTTGACATATAGTGTCACATATATCTCACTTATTGTTAAAAATATTTATTTATTCACAGTTAAGTATTTTTTATTTCACTTTTTGACCAGTTTTGTAGGCCAAATATGCCTTAATCTTTAACAAATAATTCTTAAGACTATGTAGTAGAAATACTGGATAGTCTTGGATTTGGATTGGATTAAGTTATCTTTGGGTGTAATTTTTTTTGTTTTATAACAGTTTATATTTATATTATTTCATAAATGCTTTACATAAGAGAAATTTCGATATAACATATAAATTGATATATATTTTAATACTTAGAAAGACACTGTGTTATAACTAACATTTTTTTTAACGAGTGTGTAGAAAAATCCTAAGTAAACACCGTAAAGACCAAATCTCTGAACTTATTTTCTCACAAGTGTTGAAACTAGAAATTAACCAATAACCGCAAGAAATTTCATAGGTTTAGATTACAGTTTACCGAAACTTCTAAAACTCAGTCCCAGACTGGAAAACTTCCCTATAACGACACGATCGACAATGTTTGCTGAAACTGGTCGGATTACAAGAGGGATACTGTCTGTCTCCCTTGGGAAAAATTAAGTGGACATTCTGCTCGTTTATATTTACTTAAATGGTATTTATTTTTACATAGAGAAGAAGTTTTGACATTTTTAGATTAATAAATACAGGGCATATCAAGACGAAAACTGAGCCAGACTTTTAGAAATGTATTTAAAATTTTACATTATTCACGACATTTTATGGTGTGATTAAGAGGGGAATACCTTTAGACGAGTAAAAATGAGCGAATTTCTACGTTTTCTAGGTTTTTTTTAAAAAGAAAAATTTATTTAAAATTTCTCAAACTTAAAGGATCATTTACTCATATATCACAGTACAAAAAAAAGTTATCAAAATGTCTCAAAATTACTGCCATAGAATACGATCATTGTTCGGAGGGACTTGTTTCACACCGCTTCTATATGACATTAAAAAAAACGAAAGAAAATGAAAATTAAAAAAATTAGACATTCTTACAAAAGATTTACTATTAATGCTAAAATTTTCACATATAAATGCTTAAAATAAAAATGTTTGCAATAATTTTTAAAAAACTGGTTCGTCATATCAAAGATATCGTGACAGGTGCAAAAATAAAATGTTTGTTGTAATGATGATAACTATTCTGTAATGCCTTTGTACCAAAGATTGCAAAATCTAAACACTAATTAACCTTTGTTAGTGTCATTTGCAATAAAATATTTTAATTTTACTGTAGTTTCTTAGTGGTTTATACACCTAAGTAGGAAAAAAACCGGTCAACTGCAAGTTGGACTTGCGCAATTAGTGTTCCGTACGTTGATTGCTTTTAAAATAAAAATATTTGTTACGGAAATATAAAATGATCAGTGACTTCACAAAAACATCCCGAATAAGTTTTCGACAATTTTTTTTTCCGATCTTTAGTTAAAACTGATGACCTTAAATTTTTTTTATATATTAGACAATTGTTAAAGTTAATGCACTCGTAATAATTTTCCTTCAATCTACACCCTGTAGAGAATATTCCAGAATTTTTTCAAAATTCAATACTTTTTGAGATAAGGGAGGGGCAGCGATTTTTCACACTTTTTTAAAAAATAATACAAAGAGAATTGTGCGCAAGTATTACACTATATATATTTTTGAACTCGTCTTTTTACAAGCTTTCATTTGACACCCCACTCGATGAAATGTTTTTTTTTTTCACTTCCGAATTTACCCCCAAAACTAACCCCTTAAGCCAAAATTTAACTTTTAAAATTAGAAGGCTCTGATGAAACCATCAATTCTTATATTAGTGCCAAATTTCAACTTTCTAAGTCAAATAGTTTCGGAGAAAATCGGTTGTGACAGACGGACAGACGTACAGAGAGACGGAGAGACAGACATAGCAGTGATCTTAGCTAGCCGCTTATCTTGTATGCCTGGGACGTCAAACACCAAATCGTTAGCGCCATTTTCGAATCAGCGCTCTATATCCACCCTGCTACCGAGGCCGTCAATTTTTAAATTTAAATATTCAATGTTTATAGCAAAATGGAGCATAAATACGCGGTATTGCTTTAACATTTATGGATTTTGCATTATTTTATAATGAGTTAGCACATAGGCAGTTTGAACAATCTACACCTAGTGCTAAGTTATTCTGTTCGATATTTTGGTTGATGGTGAAGTATTCGGCTAGTGAGGAAGGAATTAAGTAATAAGTGATTTTGTATCCATAAGCATGTATTCATAAGGAATAATATATTCTTCCATTTATTGAAATTATTGACATTTTCCTTTGTAACTAAAAATAAAGTGTAAGTTCTTTTTAAAAATAATTTTAGCATTTAGGTGTAGTATTGGGCAGGAATTTATTGTCGTCATGATTTATATTCATTTAGCAAGAATGTCTTAAGATTCCCTAAGACACGCAAAATTACCTTGGCATAATAAATAATATATATAATAATGGAAGCTTATCGCAAATTTTATTCTACAAAAAGCAAGTTTGTTTATCTGTTAAAAGTTTTAATGGATAATCATTGTATCAACAAGTTCAATTAATTTTTACATGACATCTTATAGAATTTGATCTTTTCTTTTTTAATAGAGCAAAACCCGTCATAAAGTTACATAAGGAATCTGCAAGTGATTTAAAGTAATTATAGATAAACATATGCAAATTTTTTACAGTTATTATAATTTTAAAACTTCCAGACACACCAGCGCATATGAGAATTTAAGAAAATATTGTTGCCAATCTATTTCAGTGTAAAACAGTTTAATTCAATCATTTGTTATCGTGATTCACTAAAAATTGCAAGAACAATAACCTAAACCATGTCGATATTATAATTTTAAGTGTGAATACATATTCTCTGTAATGCATGTCACTGTTAACCAAGTTAGTTAAAATTAGATACCTCACACTAACACCTACAACTTAAAATAGTTATGCTCTCACAGCCAGATTCACTAAAATTTAATCGCGCTATAGTTGCAATAGAATCTCAAATTTCTAGCTGTCCAGTTGTCTTTGGACAATGTAATATTTTGTATTAGTAAATATTACCAAATAAAAGTTATTATAAGAAATAAAATTGGGCCTTAATAGAGGTAGAAAATATAACAGTGTTTAGAATTTTAACACAATATTTCATTTCTGATCGTATACTACACACGCTCGTTACATGTCTGTTGGCAGAGTTTACAATGAATAATGTTTGCCTAGCGCTAATTTTAGATTTTAGTATTTGATTCTTCTCTAATTTTGGAGTCATATAATTTAATATGCATGTCTATATGCCTTATCTTGTGGAGAATTTTCTATTCTTCAGCTTTGGTAATGGTTTGCTCAAACTGAACCGCGTAGACTATAATTAGAAATAAATAGGTTTCCAGAAGGAAAAAAAAGTAACCCTGTATATATATATATATATATATATATATATATATATATATATATATATATATATACAGGGTGCCCCATGTGTATGGAATAATGATGAGCTTTTCATTAATCAAAAAAATTTTAAATAAAGTTATAGGGTGTTATACTGCGCACATGGTCCATATTTCAACAGTCTACCGACTGTTCTCTTATTTGTCAAATCCATCCTGAGACGCATCTCACCGTATCCTAGCTCATCAGTCGGGCTAGAATCTACAAAGAAGAGAACATAATTTTCTGGTACTTAAGCCAGTACTGACGGCCAATAATGGTAAGATATAACGCATACTTCGTTTTTGGTACTCCATCAGTGGCTAACTTGCTGCAGCCATACATGCCGACAGAGTGTTAGCTGACTGCCAACACTTCACCGCAGGCAGCGCAATTTTTCGAGAGATAGAGAGATAAGGCATATGTGGCTCAATGTAAAACAACTGAAAACGCACTAAGGCCCATATTTCAGCAGTCTACCCACTGTTCTCTTATTTGTAAAATCCATTCCGAGACGCGTTTTACCGTATCACGGCTCATCAGTCGGGCTAGGATAGCCAAACAAGAAAATAGAATTTTCTGTTACTCAAGCTAGTACTGACGACTAATAATGGTCATATATAACAAGTCAGCCTACGATGGAGTACTAAATACGAAGTATGCGTTATGTCTTATCACATATATATATATATATATATATATATATATATATATATATATATATATATATATATATATATATATATATACTCGTATATTTAAAATTAAAGCTGCTTCATTACAAAATTCTAAAAAAAAAAATGTTTTCTTGTATTATTTTATTGTATTTGCACCAACAAGATATTAATGTACAGCTGGCAATTAACAAACAAGTAAAATTAATGCATTGTTTTCGTAATGAACAATTCAAATTAAAACTAGAAGCAGTCATACCGCACCTTTTGTTTGTCTGTCATTTGTGAAATTTACAAATTTACTGTCCAACATTATAACAGGATGAGCAGTTGTATCAATTGTTTTGGAAATTCTGGTTGAATATACAAAAGTAGGTGGTTAATTAAACGGTAATTTATTTTCTAAATAATGACTTTCTTGTCCATTACTCTTTAGCATATTTGCAAGGTTTTTTGAGGAGTAGCACACTTGTTATAGGGAAATTCCTAAATTGCTTAAAAAAAGATACCTTCACGGGAGGTATAATTCAAGTTATTCTTAAATCTGTTTTACAGTAGTTGAGAAACACAGTCCAGGGCAATGTATACAGGGTTTATTTTTTAGGCTATGCACCATTTATATAATTTTACATAGATATGGTATGAACAAGATTAGAACAAAATATTTATATTACTTCTTTTTACCTCAGGTTTATTCTGTAGATCTCCCAGTACAAATTCTAAAATTATAAAGCCTCGTAACGTTGCCTCGTGTATATATTCCTTGTTTGGTTAAAGCCCATAGTTAATGACCATTGCACCCTGAGTACTCCGAGCACCTGGACTTATCTTCAACTAATATATAACTATATAGACCAAGAGGGCGACCCAAAATTTTGACCTGTCGACTAACCATCCACCTAGTTGTTCATTCTATCGGGCGAGTCGAAACGAGCCTTAAACGTTGATTATGCGGCCCCCATGTTCTGGAATGCCGATATAAGACTCAAAATGCTATATCCAAAAATGAACTGTCGTTTAACCCCTTAAAGCAAGTACCATAACATTTGTTGGCACTAAAATGTCGAGCTCCCCAAAGGACAGACCCTCGCCGCCGAGACCGGACCCAGCTCTAGGGCCCAAAAAACTTTGATCCAAAAATTTAACCATATAAAATCAATAAATTTAGTTTGCTCTTGATAAAATAAGAGGGAACCTGAAAAAGACAGACGCCGCCAATACCGGAAGACGAAGCTGAACCCGCTTTTTCCAGCCAAAAGCATTTTTCGAGTTTTTGAATAAATACAGTCCTAAGCGTCTGCCCAAGTTATTTTTAGAAAATTTAGCCCTGAATTAATAAAATATAACGAGTGCAGATGCCTGGCTTGTATCCGAACAAGCCAAGGCATTTTCAATGGTAAAAAAAATTCTGATAGTATAGACGCTATTATAGGTTCTACATGAAATTCGCACCGGATGACTGAAATTGTTATTTTTTTTATGTTTTTCGACCCGGAGAATCCGAATTTACCATTCTCGAGGCCCCATAGTGTTCGGGCCTTTCGCCATGGGCCCGATAAAGCCTTTTTTATGCAATTTCTGGAACAGCTTATCTATTGGGAGGGTAAATTGACCATTTTCATATGTAATATAATTCGTGGAATTCAGTCCCAATAAACAAAATCGTTTGAGTCTATTGCTATGTGCTCAATTAGGCCCAAATCGGTATTTGTTTGTAATACCAAGTATAATTACGTTCGAAAAGGCTTAATTTCCTATTTTCTATAAAATATTATGCCGATAGTCGCAAGAAATTCATACCGCATGGTACTTTTAAAACTTTTTTAGTTCATTTTTATTACAGAAAATATGCTGGAAAATATTTCTATACACATATTTATACACTGTAAAAAAAACTTTAGATGAATTTTAAAGCATATACTTAAAGTGTATTTGTTTGGAGTTGATAGCAGAATTCTCTTATTGTAGATGCAAATACATATTGGGGTGCACCTAAAAAAAAAGAGATTTCTTATGCATTTTACTGGATTTTGCTACCTGTTTTGAATTATGTTTAAGAGTTCACCCAATTTTAGGCAGAAAACCTCTGGTATACAATAGAGTCATAAAATGTAAATGAGGGTTCATCGGTTGCATAGCCGTCCGAACGGAACCTGCTTTTAGTGTAATAAATTAAATTATCTTAAAAATAAAATTATAGAAATATAAGATTTATTACCAAAAATTTTTTAATCTATAGATCTATGTATATATACAAATTCACAATTCACGATATATAAGTACTTTAATTACAATCAAAAACAATCATCATCTTCACAGTTTTTTCGATGTATTCGTCAAATTTCCACATTTTATTTTCTTCGTCTGTAACATGTCGAAGAGCATTTTTCCAATTATCCTCTTTGAGCCTCTCTATTCCGGCGAATAATAGTTGGCTTACGTCTTGAAGTTTTAACGTGGTGTTTTCCTTTGCAACGAAACTTTTCATTTGTACCCAAATTAGCTCTATGAGATTCAATTCACAATGATATGGAGGTAATCTAAGCACTGTAATATTTCCTTGCCCTCTCATCGACTGCGTATTTCTTGAACTGTGCCTTATTTTGTTTCGCAATTTTTAGAAATCCCGCTTTTAACATACCATCCTTAAGTTTGAGAATTTTGTCTCTTATCCATTGAAGAATGTCCGGTTTCTTGAATTTGTCGGGAGTCGTTCTAATAATCGAGAATGGTATGGGGCATGGTCTAATATTATAGCTGATTCTGCTGGTATATATTCATCATTTGTTGGAAGTACTCCTCAAAAACATTGGCCGTCATCTCCTCATGGTAATCTTTAGTTGACTTTGATTCGAATTCCAACAAGCCACCGTCGAGAAATCCATTTTCACTACCAAATGTGCTATAATTAGCCTGGCACTCTTAATGTTTTTGTCATCCAGAATTTTTCACTGTGTGTCCCTCATTAACCCAAGTCATCTAAATAAGAAATATTTATTCCTTTGGCTCGAAATTTTCTGATTGCTCGTAGATATTCTCTTCTCCAACAAATTATTTCTGTTTTATCGATAAGAACAGATTTGATGTTTTTTTTTCCAACGAAAATTTAAGTTATGAAGGATTTTCCATAATTTCCATTTTTTTAAATCTGGTAAGTCCTGGTCTTCTCTAATATCTTGCAAAACTTTATGTAGTGTAGGTATTTTTTTCTTAATAAAAAAAAATGGTGTATTTTTCTTCTTATTGCGTTTTTAAAATCTTTATCGACGTCTAAGGACTCCTTTCCTTTGTGATTCTGAGGTTCGTTGCAAGGACCGCGTTTTCTTGCTTTTAGAAATCTGTAAATAGTTGCTGATCCAACTCCCGTCAGGTTGGCACAAGTTTCCACAATGTCACGGATTTGGCTTGTTGGCTGTTGATGCACTATAGTCTAAGAGCCCGCGACTGCCAGACCTTCGGTAAGTAATAAAAGCTAAAAGTTTCTCTACGTATGTCCACAATACAGGTAAGAACGATCCCCGACTATAAAACTTGGGTCGCGGTGGCTTTGGCAGGTAACAGGTAGTAAAGGTGTATAAAATTATGCCTCAAATTCAGTATAGTATAAAGCTCAGTTTTTATGTATTGTATTCGTAATAATCTTATAAATCGCCTCGTCCACTGCCAGACACTTAGTACGGTTGCAACCCCCTGCCAGACACCCTTAAAATATAGTTAATTGTAATTATACTTACGTTATAGTATAAAAGCTGAACTTTATATACGTTATTTGGGAAACTATAAAATGATGTTTCCTCAGTAGCCAGACACTTTCGATAGTTCCCCCATCTTGCCAGACACATTCAAAGTCTACTGTAGGTGCGAGCGCGAGGGATATATATGTAAGCGGGTGCGAGTGAAATAGTGCGTTCGGTCAATGGCGATCTTTTACTGCGCATCAGCTGTCTTTTATTCTGTATTGTGTATTGTGTGGTGAACTGTTATACGTACAGCAAACATTTTATTATTTTTTTGTGCAGTTTATGAAATAAGTGTGATCCAGTTGTAATAAAGTGTTATCATGGAAACGGAAGGCAAAAAATTAATTTGTTTTGTTTGTAAAAAAAAGTGATGACAAAATAACATTGTTTTCTGAAGAGACATTAAAAAAAATGCCAAACTATTTTGACAGTCAGAAAAAAACACAACCTCAAATATAAAAACATTATTTTGCCTGATGAATATACAGATGGTGGTTATCACCGTGAATGCCATAAAGCATTCACAGGACTTATGAGAAAATATTACACTTCTGAACCTAAAAGTTCTAAAAAAAATAGTGCAAAAGAACAATCAACCAGTGTAGTTACAGACAGCTTATCTCCAGTCACGCCGTTGATACTTGAGTTGACTACAGAGTTAGCAACAGAATCTCCAACAACATCAGAGCAAATTTTATCTTCTCAAACAACAGAACCGCAACCTTCAACTTCTCAAAAACAATCTCATTTACCGCCTATACTTACAGAACCTTCAACAATATCACAACCAACCTTAATTTCTGAATCAGGAGCATTACAATCTACAACTTATCAAAAAAAACCTGACATTAGTGAACCAGATGTTAGTGAACATAACGATGCAACTGAGGACGTAAATATTCCGACCGAAAGTGATGCTCGTATCAATGACTCTCAGATCGTTTGTGTATTTTGTAATAAAAAAAAGAAACAAGTACGATCAAAAATGCTTCCTCTTCATGCAGCTGATACAAACCAATATAAATGTAGTATTTTACCCAATATTGAAGGTTTAGAAGAGTATAATGAATTGTTAATTACATTGAATAGTTTTTCTGCTCCAAAAATACATTACCATACAGATTGTCGACTCAATTTTAATAATAATATATCTTCTAAAAAAGAAAGCATGCAGTAAAAATGAGCGGCATTATCATCGAGAATATCACAAAATAGTTTTTAATGAAATTAGCAGCATCATCGAAGAAGACGTTATCAAAAAAGGGCGCTATTATTTATTAATATATTTACATGAATTGTATATTGATTCATTGGAAAAAATTTTACAAGAAAATTCCGTTGAAATGAACGCCACTTTCACAGCACACCACCTTGAAGAAAAACTTACGAAAATATTTTCTAAAGCTATTAAATTTTTTACTATTCGTAATAAAAAAATAATAGCACCTAAATATTTACAAGCCGTAGATGATACAGTACTTGAGAACTTACAAACAGAAAATAATAAACAAAAATCTGCATTGATTCTGAGACAATTAATACTAGGAGTAAAGAAAAAAATTACCCTCTAAAAATATTACAGCACAACATTTAATATCGGGAGAAGTTTCGATACCACAACCATTATTGGACTTTTACTTCACTCTTCTTGGTGGTGTAATCAAAAGCGGAAAAAAAGCATCAAATGTTCTCGTCAAGTTCGTTCTTATTGTCAAGATATAATTTTTGGAATCCATAACGATCAAGTGAAGACGTCAAAGCACATCATGTTAGGTATGACTTTGAAGAGCTTAACAAGCAGCAGAAAAATTATTGACATTAATAATAGATATGGACACTCCATTAGTTATCAAGACGTCGAAGAACTAGAAACAGAAACCACATATACTTCAATTGAAAAGTCTACCTTATGCCCAGAAAAAATAATAAAAAACTCCAATCTCTTTACTGGTGTGGCATATGACAATTTTGACCGTTTTGTGGAAACTACAAATGGAAAGGATACCCTACATAATACTGTAGGAATTATTTATCAGAACATCGAGTTAAATACAACTGAAGAATCTGAAATGTTCGAAGCTCCGACTCCAAGCGAAGCTCCGACTCCAAGTAATGAAAACAATTCGCCACATAAAAAAAAAAAGAGAAAAAGAAGAACTTTTGAAGAAATAAGTATAGAAGAAATTCCGTATCCTAAAAGACCAAAAATGACGAGTGAGTTACAATCAACGGTTGATGATGTGGAAACTATTGACTGTCAAAAATACACTGAAATAGACAATATATGGATGGTTAGTCATGCTTTGGAATTAGCTGATGTACCCATGTGGGTTGGTTTCAATAGTCGAATTTATGATTGTGATAGCTCGCAACAACTTATCTCTTATTTGACTCCAATCAATGCGTCACCAACCAGTACATCCATTGTTCTAGAAACTATGATACAAAGTAAAAAAATAGCTGAAAATTTACAGCAACCTTACATACAGGTAACGTACGATCTTGCGATAGCAAAAGTTGCTCTTCAAATACAAGCTACGGAAAAATCGCAATTTGATAATTTATTCATCCATTTAGGGCCATTTCACATAATGATGGCTTACTTCAAAGCCATCGGTAAAGTGATTAGTGACTGTGGATTAAGCAATGTTATGGTTGAGAGTAGTTTGTTGGCAAATGGTTCAGTGAATGGGTTTTTGGATGGAAAACATTTTAAACCGCTGCAAAAGATTACATCCTTTGGTTGCATTAGGACTAGAAATACTTCATTTTAAAGCGTTTCTACAAAATGATAATATAACTTTAACAGATGATATGATAGAAGAAGTGAAAAGGCTACTTCAAAAACTGCGAAATATCATCATTTAACGTAGAAAATGAAGATCTGAAAGAGTTGATGAATAATTATGGAATTTATAAGCAACAAAGTCTTAATGGTGAACATGGAAAAACTTCACAATTTTACTTGATATATATAAATCTTATACATCATTACTTAAACTTATCCCGAAGCATTCGTACTGGAAATTTCGACCTTTTCATATCAGTGTTGCCTAAAATTACAAATCTATTTTTTATATGCAACCAACAAAACTATGCACGGTGGGCTGTAAAATATTATGATAATTTGCTGAGAGTTGCAGAAACTCATCCCGATTTATATCAAGGATTCCAACAAGGTTGCTTTGGTATTAAAAGAACCAACAAGCCGTTTTCAAGACAACCTATTGACTTGGTACTAGAGCAAACTATTAATGCAGACGCTGCGAGAAGGCTGACAGGTGTTATACACTTTACTAATTCAATTTCGGCACGACAAAGGTGGGCTCGAAATCACGATGTAAGATCCACAATAATAAGTCAAGTTTATCTCGAACTAGGATTATAAACTCATCAAGATGTTTCAGCAGACTTAAATCTTCATAACATCCGGAAAAACATCAAGCAACTGCAAAAGTTTATGGCCACTTTCGAACGATTTATTAATCCTTTCAGCGTTGAAGTGCCGAAAGACCAATTAATTAATATTTCTTCCGGAAAATCTGCATCACCACCGGTTGAGGAATTTCTCTTAAATATTGAGACAAACGGAGATTCTCGTCGTAAAACATTCATTTCTGAATGTCAATCGGATATTAACAGATTTGAGAAAGCTATAAAAAAACATCAATTGATAATTTTTCCAAAGATTATAAAAAAAGAAGAAAGTTCGAGTTGGTGGTAACATTCAAGAAGTTAAGATACAAAGAAATTTATTTGGACGTATGCTAGGAATTTCCATGGACTATAATGTAGATATATCTAAGATTTTTTATCTTACCCCATTACTTCAGTGCCATTGTCAATGTGTCATTTAGATGGGACTATTTGTAAAACAGCTAAATCTGCATTGATGAACGTCATATCGATGTTTTAATAATTGATGGTTTTTTTCTATTGCACACAATAAAAAACGAACCAAAAAATTTGGAGTATTTCTAAAAAAATGTTGCAAATGGTTACTCAATTGCAAGCGTTGAGAATTGATGTGATCTTTGATCAATACTTTACACCATCTATTAAAGATTATGAGCATTCTCAACGGTTCGAATCTGCACAATTAGCGTATATTATAGCTGGACCTGAGCCAATTTGACCAAGTGTTTTTACAAAAGAATTAAAGAATTCAAATTTTAAAGAAGCTCTTGTAGATTTTTTTATTTTACATTGGGCTACTGATGAAATGGCGCCATTTATTGGTAACAAGATTATACACATAAACTTCAGAAAATGTCACTCTTTCACTGTTAAGGATTCCAAAAATGTTGTATCAAGTATTGATGAAGAATTATCATGCCCAGAACATGAGGAAGCAGATACAAAAATAATATACCATGCATGTAACATCAACTATCCAGCGAATATAGTAATCCGAAGAGTGACGAGAACTGGAAATAACTTAAGGTACGTGGACCTAACGAAGATACACGCAGAGTTTAGGAGAATCTATTTGTCAAAGCTTACCTGGATTTCATGTAATAACAGGATGTGATTATAATCCTGCATTATTCAGGAAAGGAAATTACAACCGTACAAACTATTGAAAAAATTTGCCGAATTTCCAGAAAGCTTTCATTAAGTTCGGTGACAGCGAATTCATTGAAAATAAAGATGAACAAGAAAACGTCTTTAATACTATTCAGAGATTTACATGCAATATATACAATGTTGGTAATATAATTGATGTTGATACGTCTAGACTTCAAATGTTCATAGATTCGTATACAGTCTCTGATGTACCACCTTGTAAAAGTGAACTATTACAGCAATTTTTGCGAGCAAATTATATTTGTACTATTTGGAACAATGCTCACCTGAAAAAACCAACTTCCTATAAACCAGAAAATAATGGTCGGGCACTGGAAAATGACCAATACCATTTTAAATGGTTTGAAGGGGATTATGTCAGTGATTCTCTAAGTCAGGTAAGTAATTATGATATTAAATTATTGTAGATAAATTTGTGACTATTCGTAATTGTGTTAACTTGGTTTAATTATTACAGAAACTGCCGGAGAAGGCAATAATGATAACGACCAATCCACAGATTGGAGTAGCGGTGATGAGGATAATGAAGATATCGACGACAACGATGAAAATAATTGAATATTTTTTTGAATTTAATAATACATGTTTGAAATATTATTTTTTTACTTTGTATACAATGGCTATAAGTATAATCAAACTCCTTTTTCATTGAAGTTCTTACTATCAAAATAATTATTCGCTCCTTATAGTAAGCAAAATTTTTTATAAAATATTGAAATTTTTATTGGATTAAATATTTAAATGAAGTTTACAAAACTCTAAAACGTATTTGATTACACTATTGGATTGTTGATTTAATAATTTATTAACATGAAAATTTTACTGAATAATTTTTTTGAAAATTTATTTTTTTAGTCCCTAATAATTTTATATAATAAATTTTCTTCATAAATCTAGAAAATAGTTTACCACAGAATAAGAGACAGTTAATGCTCAGTAAAAGATCGCCATGGACCGAACGCACTATTTCCTATATATATCCCTCGCGCTCGCACCTACAGTAGACTTTGAATGTGTCTGGCAATATGGGGGAACTATCGAAAGTGTCTGGCTACTGAGGAAACATCATTTTATAGTTTCCCAAATAACATATATAAAGTTCAGCTTTTATACTATAACGTAAGTATAATTACAATTAACTATATTTTAAGGGTGTCTGGCAGGGGGTTGCAACCGTACTAAGTGTCTGGCAGTGGACGAGGCGATTTATAAGATTATTACGAATACAATACATAAAAACTGAGCTTTATACTATACTGAATTTGAGGCATAATTTTACACACCTTTACTACCTGTTACCTGCCAAAGCCACCGCGACTCAAGTTTTATAGTCGGGGATCGTTCTTACCCGTATTGTGAACATACGTAGAGAAACTTTTAACTTTTATTATTTACCGAAGGTCTGGCAGTCGCGGGCTCTTGCTCTACTAGGGCATCGTGGACGTTAAGTATCATTATTTTTTTTTTGCAGGGAAAATGCAGATTTACACACATCGCGAAGTATGACCGGGGCAAAACTAAAAGTTGAAGCCATCGCTGTTCTGATTTAAACTAAGCATATTATAGGTTTTTGCTTTATTCTTATACTTACACAGAATATTTTTATTACATACTTGGGTACCTAGGTACCTACCTACCGATAAGTACTTTGATTAATTATATTCCAATAACTGCTAAAATCCCAAATAATTTTGTTGTACCTCTTATCATTAGGCTTTATTACCCTAGTTCTTAAGAATTGTTAATTGTACTCTTTCAGGCCTTTATCATACAAATAAGTTTGTTAGTTTCAACATTTACTCATTAAAATAAACCTTAAAATGCGTTGATTTATATAGCTTATTGTAAAGTTTAGAAGGCATGTAATTATATTTTTTTAGAAAAAGGTCGCGCTGTTGTATAGAGATAGAAAATAAAGGTGATTAAAACTGAAAAAGGCAAATAATTGGTAGAAAAATTTCGGACGCTTATGGTTTATAACATTTTAATATTTATAACCCATGTTGTATGCTATCAACTCCTAACAAACGGACTATAAAATTAACTATTTTCTAAATTTTTGAAGTGTCTAATCGAAATTTCAAACATTTACTTGATTTCCCAAGCATTAATTTCTAATAAACACTTCAAAAATCTAGCAATTTTAAATAAATACTTTAAAACTAATCTAATTTTTTTTTTACAATGTAAAAAAAAAATTTTCCAGCATATTTTCTTTAATAAAAATGTATGGGGGCGTCTGCCGTTTCGGGCGCTCGACCCTTTTGGTGTCAATAAATGTTATGGTACTTGATTCAAGTGGTTAAACGACAGTCCATTTTTGGGTGTAGCATTTTGGGTGGGTATTCCAGGGCACGGGGCCGTAAAATCAACGTTAAAAGCTCGACTCGCCTGAAAGAATGAACAATTAGACAGACGATTAGTCGACAGGTCAGAATTTCGGGTCGCCCTCTTGGTCTAAGATTGTTCAAATCAATATTCACAGCCTTTTTGATATCTAATAATTTATCTCACATTTTAATCATTTTCCCACGTACGGTTGACGATGGTGTATTCACACGGATTAAGTTTAGTTTTTCAGTCCTGGGTGAGAAAATCGTCCCTCTAAAACTAGGTAAAGCCTAGCATTTTTTCCTTTTTTTGGTCAGTTTATTCTAGAATTCAACAAGGAATATCTGCTCGTTTTGTACAAAGTGAAAAATGACGCAGTGTTCTCTGCTACGTCATTCAAACCACGTGGGCAATGAAAATGATGTAAAACAATTTTGAGTGATTATCCATTTGAATGATACAAATATTTTTCGGTGCCATTGTATTATGCCGTGTACCTGCAAATCTTAATTGTTGCATGGGTTCCATTTGCAATAAATAAATTTCTAAACAAAGCAATAAAATAATAGAGCACGTTTCGTTACTAATATCACTTTTAACGAAGATGCAGCCGTGACTTTTTTGCAAACGCGTAATCTATTTATGCAGAATAGCCGCATCCACACAGGCCAAGACATTGGCTCGCGAGGCTGCCTCGCGAGCCAATTCCTGCCGTGCTCGGTCGGTCTGGACGCGGCTCGGGCTGCCTCGGGCACACGTTGCCTCGGCCGAGCGCCGCTCGACCGCGAGCCATAATTTGTCGGTTTTTGCCGATGCTCAAAGGCGCCTCTGTCTGAGCAGATCGCGCGGTGTGGACGGACGTAACGACGCTCGCGAGCCAGTGAATTAAAAATGGATAAAGAAGACAGTATTCGCTTAATACAACTTTATGGAAGTTTTAAAATGTTGTGGGATTCGGATCATTTAAATAAAAACAAACGAGAAGAATTTGGAGAAAGATCGCTAAGGAATTTAAGTTACCTGTACCTGAGTTGAAAAAGAAACTTGACTCGTTGACAGGTTCATACCGACGCGAAAAGTCAAAGGAGAAAAGAAGTATTATCACTGGTTCAGGTAACGATTCCTTTATTTAACTATAGTAAGTGTCAAATTAATCAATCTAATTATCATGGGGATGGTAATTGGGACCTTAAATATAAAATAATAAGTCATTTATAGTATAGGTTTTTATTAACTATATACCTAATTATACGTCTACATTTATTTTTACAGGTGCCGACGAAATTTATATATCGAAGTGGTTTGGTTTCAAATATTTTGACTTTATGTCAAATAAAAATGACACAGGAATTACACAAGAAGGCGAAATAGATAACGTAAGTCTTTTATTTATGTTTATTTTCAAAATTAGTTAAACATTAATATTGATGCTGCCATGGAATTATCCCATTTGTTACAAAATGTGTTGATAAATGTAGACGAATATCTTTAGCACTAGCATTACCCCTGCGCGGAATGGCCGTTAGAGGTAATAGTGCTGTAGATGGAATATTGTTTCTCCATTGACCAGGAATAAATAAACCATCCACTTCTTTATCATAATATTCTGGTGGAATAGAATAGTTATTTCTTCGTAAGCAATTATATAAATACACAGTTGCTAAGACAACTTTTGTAGCTTTTTCTGGCTCTAGCAGAATAGGTTTCCTAAGGACTCTATAGACTGAACTTAAAATACCAAAGGCATTTTCAATGACTCTGCGAGCTCTGCTAAGTCGTTAATTAAACACTCTTTCTTTGGAACCTGCCTCTGGATTACCTTCAAATGGTTTCATAGTATATTTATTAAGCATAAAAGCTTTGTCACCCAATATGAAATAAGTATTTTCATTACGTACGATATTTGTAGTATTTGTGCTTCAGGAATGTTCAGTTGACAGTTTTCTAATTTTCGATATAAACTCGTATTTTTAAAAACAAATACGCCCTTTACTTCCGACATTAACAAACAAGAATTTGTAATTAGCATCTACCAGGGGTGAAGAGCACTATACTAGGTAAATTCTTATAATTGTCGTAATCAGTACTTATATTGATGGGTCTTTGAAGGGTAACGTGTTTCCCGTCCATAGCCCCTATAACATGCGGGAAGTTCCATTTAATCTCAAATTCATTTGATACTGCTAGCCATTCTTCTTCTGTGGACGGTGTCTGCAAATAAAAAATAAACATTATTTTTACAGAGCGAACCTTCTCAACAACCAGGACCATCACAACAACCTGCGCCATCGCCACAACAACCCGAGCCATCCCCACAACAATCCGAGCCATCCCCACAACCCGAGCCATCCCCACAACCCGAGCCATCGCCACAACAACCCGCGCCATCGCCACAACAACCCGCGCCATCGCCACAACAACCATCGCGAAAGAAAAGACGTGTGAATATGAATGCACAAAATGATTCTCTTGACAGTATATTGAAGGACACCTTTGACATAATTCAGAAAACCTCAATTTCCATGAGTGATTCATGTTTAGCATTTGGTAATCATATCGCACATGAACTTAGAAAATACGATCCTTACACTCAATCATGTGTTAAAAATGCTATTAATACTATTATTCACGAAGCTGACATGGGAAAATATCAGATGTATAGACCAGGATATTGTACACAAGAACAGTATGAGCAACCCGGATCAGACGCTAGTACCACGTCAACCATAACTTCCGGTGAAAATCTGCAAAACACACACTCCTGCTACTCCTGCACAAACATCCGACTTTAATTTTGAAGACAGCTCTGTTATATAAATATGAGGCAGATAAATAAATAATTTGATTACTTAATTACCATGATTTTTAATTACCTTAACGTAATCACTCAGGACCTCTATAATTGCATCACACGTTTCTGGAACTATAGTTGATATACATTGTTTTGATACTCTAAATGATATTGAAGGCTGGTATAGGAGTCTCCTGTTGCCAAGTATCTCAATGTTATCAACACTCTTTCTGATACAGTTATTGCCTCTCTGTAGTTAGTGTCACATTTTTGTATTTTCACAGCCACTAAGGAGCACAAATATTCAATGTCTCCCGCAGACATGCGTGTAAAATTTGAGACTGAATGGTCGATTGTTAGTTCCTTTAACAAATTGTTACCGTATTGGTTTCGGTTTTGGTACAAGTTTTTAATCCAGGGTTTTCGTTTCTGTTTTCTTTTTTTTACTATATATCCAGACAACATAAGCGCCGTAGCAGCTAATAACACGTGGTTTTCCATCGTTATACGGAGCGAAACTGAATGCTCAAACCGGCTCACCTTGGCTCGCGAAGCACGCTCGCAACTTTTCAAATTTGCCTCGGGTGTCACGGCTCGCGAGCAGGAAGCCCGAGCGTGGCTCGCGAGCCGTGCTCGGTTGGTGTGGACGCGGCTAATGACGAAAATAACATCTATGATAGGTGTGGTAAGGAAATACAAAGAAAAAGGAAACGCGATACGTTGTCCTAGAAAAGGTTACCAAACACCAATATGAATTCTTTCATTATAAGGATTTGAAGAGCAAATTACATTGTAATTTAAGCTTATGTCATATTTTGGAATTGGTGTTTATGTTCGTGCTCGTCATTCCGGGTACAAGTGAAAAACTGACTGGAAGGTCGTCACATACCATGTGACTGGTATAACATGTTCCGCGAAGAATGCTTCCAATTGTGTCAGTCAATCCCAGAGGACAACTAATCGGCAGCAACGACGATCCTATACAAGTTGACTCTTACACAACAAAACCTTAATCTGAAGATAGCGATGCACCGGTGCAAAACAATGAAACCATGATAGATGAATAGATAGACCGGGGGTTTTTGATTTGAAAACAAAACGAGAAGTACGATATTTTATTGTGGAAAGAGATGAAAATACCAAGTATAGAAAGATAGGTTCAATTTCAATCTGTTATTTATTTAAATGAGTGGTCAGCGTATAGGCAGGAGAGGCCTCGGCCATCAACCGGTTAATCACAGCAAAACCATGTTGATCCGCTCACAGGAGCTCATACACAAGGTATTGAACTGTCGTGGCTAAATGCCAAAATTTATATCTTAAAGAAAATGAGGGGAGTACCATTAAACTATCTTCCTGGAAGATATTAAGGAAGAATGAAGACGACAAGTTTGTCAGCTTTTTAAAGGATATTGCCTCTATTTATAGATATTGGTTGTAAATATATTCGTAATGAAATTATTGTTAACAGCAAATTGTTCGTCTTATCACTTAATATTGTATAGCAATGTTATCGCAGGGTAGATCTCAAATTTTTTGGTTGACCGCACCCTACAGCGGCACCCTTCAGAGTTTTTTCTACCAGCCTTTTACTTAAGTTCTAGTGTTTTTTCCCGTTTTCACTCACATTTTTTAGCAAATTTTTTACTGCCAACTCTATATATGTTACGAGGCATGTTTTTTAAGTAAGTACCGTTTTTTACTGCCATTTTTACATGAAAGCCTGTACCTTTTTTTCTTCGTCTTTCTTCATTGTCTCTAATACTTCGTTATCGTCTTGAAGAGAACATTTCTATATACTCAACTTGCCATGTAAATATAATGATAAGAAGGCTGAATGCAGCAGGGCCATTTCATTGTTGTTTTCTGAACATTTGTTGTTCACCTTCATTGTGGTACCGCTCAAGGAAAGTATGAAAACATCAATAGAACCCAAAATCCATTAAGCCAGTAATATTTATATTTAATTTTAACAGTAACATTTACAGAGTAAATAATGTAATATTTTTTAATACTCACGATTGTTTTGAAGAATCAGACTGTAAATATCTGAATTATAAAGTCATCTTGATATGAGTAAGTAAATTAATATTTTAAAAGCCGTTATGATTAAGTAAATTAATATATTTAAAAGCCGTTATGATTGATAAATAGTTATTTTCTGACAAAGTTCCAGAACGTCCTATAGGAAGGAAATATATATAGTCATAGTAGTTATTTACATGCACTTTAGCACTATAGTAACCTAGTTCAAGATAGACTGTTTTCATTTTTTTTATTTTATAATATACTTCATTTTTCTAAAATACCAGCAAAAGAACATTCTCTTGCACACATATTGTAAAAAAAGAAATATTAAGTTAAAATGATAGCAATTTAAATAAAATATTGTTTGTTTTAACTGCTAACTGTCCTTATGTTGTTTTGCATTAATTGTGAAACCTAGAGTTACTTTTTTTTACCCTAGGTTAGTATTAATAAGTTGTGCTCAAAACTTAATACAACGATTAGAGTTATTGAGACGGATGATACAAAGAGTAACAAACTAGATATTATACGGATATTCTGCGTTTATCTACATGTGCGTTTAAAATTATTGTGGAAAATCAAGCTTTTAAAAGCGAAATAACAAACTTTCGAAAAGCTCTTCTTAAATAAAATAAATAAATGTTTATTTCCTTTGGACCATTATAAATGTTCAAAGACATTTTTTTAAGTGTCACACTATTTTCCTATTCTACCAAAAAAATTATTTTAGTACGAACTATGAGGAAGTTAAATATGATAATAATAAATTTGTCACTTGCCAAATTTGACAAATTATAAAGCTAACGAGGAGTTTTGTAAATGCATCCTGTACATAAGAGCAAACCATTAAATAGCATTTATCAGTCCATTTACAAAAATATACAACACTTGATATCTATTTTCAGTCATTACCGATATAGTGGGGATTCAAGTTATTGAACTAATGTCTAACTTTCAAGTGGCTCACTCAATTTACTCTTTTCCTATTTGGGGTATAAAAAAATTCTCTTAACAATAAATTTCGTTTTTTATGAGGAAGCCATAACAAAAAATTATCCCTTGTCATATTTAAGAGATTACAAAACCAACTAGGATTTTGTTAAATGGCTCCCTCTACATATGGGCACACCATTAAATGGACTTTTTCAGTCCGTCTAGAAAAATATATTATACCTGAGATTTATTTTCAGTCCTTACAAATATACAGGGTATTCAAGTTACTCAACTTTTAAGTAGAAAGAGTTTACTCTTTTTAAGTTAGACTTATAAACTTTTAGGTATCAATAAAATTTAATATCCTTTTAATTCGGTTTTAGATTTAATTAAAGAAGCACTTTTAAGAGCTTATCAAAATTTGAAAGGTATGTGTAGAGGCTCGTTATTAGTAGCTAACAACCCAACATTGGTGCTTGTAAATATTGTTTGCCGTTCGAGTTTTTCAACAATCAATTTTTTCATATATACTAAACTGTGAGAAACAAGAATTTCTTAGCTTCTTAAAATATTATATTTAAACAAAGTAAATATTAATCAAAAAAACAAGCGTCTGTGGTTATGGACTACCCGAGCGTGCCTCTCTAGATCACCAAACTAGGACATGCATGCCCTAAAGCTGCTATTACATGAGTTGAGCTCACATGACTTGAGTCTTAAGATACGGTTTTTTGGTTCAAAATTAGCTTTATTCATTTATAACAGTGAGCAAACGCGGCACCCACTTTGAACAGATCATAGTCAAATGCTCATATATAAAGCCAACGTTCTTTATATATATCACGCAATATATATATATATATCCACTGCGTTCTGCATATACGACCACGTTTGAATATGATGGATATATATATATATATATAGTGTATTATATATATGAAAATATATCACTCTTATATCACAAATAATATATCATATATATATATATATACTATATATCTATATATATATATATGTATATATATATATATATATATATATATATATATATATATATATATATATATATATATATATATCTATCTTCTTCTTCTTCTTCCTACGTTAGGACCATGTCCTGTGTTCACTTCAAAGGTTTCCCAGAAACAATTGCGATGATGAAGACCAGCTCTCATACCATCTTATTGGTAGTCTCCCAAGCGGTCGAGGTGTGTTTGGTCGCTTCTCTTTTGCAACCTTAGCCAACGGGTCATTTGGCATTCTGTCCACATGGTCTCTCTATTTTCTTCTCCTATTCCTTGCCCATCTCACCACATCCTGTATTTCACACATTTCCCTTATTTCTTCACATCTCTTCCGGTCAAATAAGGTATGTCCTGTTATCGATCTAAGTGTTCGCATTTCTGTTGTTCTTAGGAGTCGTTTTGCTATTGTGTTCTCTGCTCTGGTTTCTATCGCGTACGTCATGATCGGTCTTACGCATGTTTCGTATATTCTTACTTTGCTCCTGGTGCTCATATATTTGTTTCTCCAAATTATATCTCTTAAGTATTCTGATATTAATGATGCCTTTGTTTTTTGAGTTTTTACTTCCTCCTTAAGGTTCCTGGTACTTGTTATGTTTGCCCCTAGATATCTGAAGGACATCACTTGTTCTACACTCTGATCATAATCGCGAGTTTGCATCTTTTCGGTTCTTTAGATATTGTAAGGGATTTTGTTTTCTTTACAGATATTTGCATATTAAACACTTTTGCTGTTTGTTGGAACTTATGTAGGAGTCTTTGTAAGTTATCTTCGTCTTCTGATATGATTACTGCATCATCGGCGTAGAATATTATTTTTATTTCTTTGTCTCCCAATCAATATCCTCTCCCAGTTTTCTTTACTTCGTTTATTATTTCATCCATTATGATGTTAAATATGATTGGGCTTAGACTATCTCCTTGTCTGATTCCGGTTGTCATAGGTATTTTATTGCTTAATTTATTTGCCACTCTTACATATGTGTGGTTGTTGGTGTTCAACTCTTCGGTAGTTTTTATTATATTCGGGTGAATTCCCCTTTTTTGTAGTAGGGTTATGACATGACAGTTAACCGTACCCTATCGAATGCCTGGGTAAGATCAATGAAACACATAAAGGCTATCTTATTAAACTCTATGGCTTTTTCGGTAATTTGGCGGATTATAAATATGGCGTCTATAGTAGACCTGTTCTTTCTGAATCCTTGCTGTTCTTCACAGATTCCAGTTAACATTATTTCTTCTGCTAAAATTTTAGTGAACAATTCTAATACCGCACTCATTAAGCTGATACCTCGATAGTTCTTTGGATCCGTCCTTTCTCCTTTTTTGAAAATTGGTATCAAGATGCTTTCTTTCCATTCGGATGGTATAATCTTGGCTGTGAGTATTTTGTTAAAGAAAATCTGTAATTCTTCTAGTAATTTATCACCTCCATATTTGATCATTTCATCCATGCCCGGGGCTTTTCTGTTTTTTAGTTTCGCTGCCATGTGCTGTATTTGATTCAAGGAAATGGTCCTATTTGTTTGGGCAACATTTTCATCTTCATGCTGTATTTCCTGTGTTAATGAATTGGTTTCAAATGGACTATAGAGTTTTTCGAAATATCTTTCCCATTCTTCCACCGTAATTTTTGTATTTTGTATATACTCATTTATTGTTTTTTTTTCTATTTCTCAGTAGATTCCAATTTTTTTTTGTCTTCCGTACAGATCATGTTCCATATCGTTCGAAAATTTCTCCCAGTGCTCTCTTTTGATTCTCTGGATATTCTCGTTGACCCTGTTTCTTACATTTTTATAATCATTGTATGTTATAGCGTTGGATCTGTATTGTAGGTACGATTTTCTTTTTTCTTCAGCTAATGTCTTAACTTCTTGTTTGAACCAAGGCTTTGTGTTTGGTTTTTCCCCTTTCTTTATAGTTCTTCTTCCAAATGCTTCTTCTGCTGCTTCTAGCATATTAGTTTTTAGTTTTGTCCATGCCGTTTCTACGTCATCGGACTCTCTAATATCATTTGTGGCTATTTTTTCTGTTAACCTTTGTTGATATAGATATTTGGTTCAGTCGTCGGATAGAGATTCTATATTGATTTTGCTTATTTGTTCGACGGGTTCGCTACGAAGTCGTTGCATGGTTGTTCGTATTTTTGCTATTACAAGATGGTGATTCGTTCCAGCATTGGCGGAAGCTAAAATTCTCACGTCCTGTATTCTTGTTGGATGAATATTTCTATTTGTGATTACGTAATCAATTGTTGATCTTTGTCCACGTGTATTTTCCAAGGTGTATTTGTGTTGTGGTTTATGTGGATAAAAGGTGTTGTTAATTCTAAGTTCATTTTGTATGCATAGTTGTATCATTTGGTCACCACCATCGTTTATAGTTTCTTCGTTGAATCGATTTCTGATGCCAGGTATAACTTCATCACCAATTCTTGCATTAAAATCCCCTAGAACTATTATTTCATCATCCCTAGGTATTTCGTCTAAAACTGTTTATAGGTTCTGGTAAAATAGGTCTATCTCCGTTTGAGGTTTGCTGGTATCGGGTGCATATATACTTATTATGTATATATATATATATATATATATATATATATATATATATATATATATATATATATATATATATAGAATGAAAAAAAAGGAAAAGTAATTTAGTGAGAATGCAGTGAAAAACAGTTGCCCATTGAAACTCTTTATTTAATTGTTAAACTTTCAGATATATCCAATCATTCTTTAGAACATCTAGAACAGCTATAAGAAAGTTAGACTTATAAACCTGAGATTATCTTGTGGAAGCTGACATGATTCTAGGAAAATGGATCAAGAAATTTTATAAAGAATTACGACATAGTAAATACATTTTCCGGTTAAATTTTCCCGGACAAAAGCACGTGGTTTTAATTTTTGGGTTAGTAAAGATAAGCAATTGGCAGTTTTATAAGAGTAACAGTGTCGTACAGATGGTAGACATGACCTAAAATTGATCTTGAATTACAAAATTTTAGTAAATTATATATAGTGTGATGTGTTATAGTGTAAAAACTTTTAACATATTATTTATTAAAGAACTATTTATTAAAGATTTTTATGAATTAGTATTATTATTGTGATAGATGATTGGAAAGTTTAAGGATGTAAAGACGTATGAATAGATGATCTTCCACATCGGTCCTTCTATTCTTAGCGCCATCGCAGGCATTAGTCGCAAACCAGTTTTTTTATTTTGCTGTTTGTAAACTATTTCCACATTGTCATAGTCTGGACGATGGTCATTGTCAATTTCATGTTCTGCAAAGGAATCAGATTTAATACCCCTTCTACAGTCACTCCTGTGAGAGGTTAACCATCCCTTTATGCTGTGCCAATGCCAATGTAACAGGATATGCAAGCTTTGCATATATATATATATATATATATATATATATATATATATATATATATATATATATATATATATATATATATCTATAATATATATATATATATATATATATATATATATATATATATATATATATATATATATATATACCTATATATATATATATATATATATATATATATATATATATATATATATATATATATATACGCTGTTATGAAATTCACTATACTTTTTTTTTTCAATTTAGAAGATTTTTGAAAAAAATAAAAAAAAATGGAAAACTGAATTTTACCAAATCATTTACAAAATCAACCCTCTCAGCAAAGGCTTCCTTTGGTACGAACTAGCTCAAGAGGGAGAGCTACCCCTCTCTAAGGATTTTATATAAATGAGATGAAAGCTGATACCTGAGACTTAAGATATTTCCTGAATTATTACTAACATAATACTAATCCTGAAAAGGGTGGTCTGATTGCTTTGGGTAGCGAGTCTTGTCCTTGGACGGAAGTCTGTAAGCATTTCTGACAATGGGGTTTGGGTGGTGGATTTTATCCAGTAATCTAAGCTGAACGTTGCTCATAAATTTCCGGATCGTTGGCTTCTAGAAGTCCCGGCAAATTTGGGTGTTGAGAAAGAACCATGGGGCGTTGGCGATGAAGCAGAGGGCCTTTTGTTAAAGGATCTGGAGGATAGATTTGTAGGAAGCTGGCATCTGACACCATGCCTAACTAGAGTGGGAAAGCCGGCCCTGATGATAATTTCGTAAATTGTCAACTTGCTGCTTGTTCACTTATTGAGGAGGGAGTAGACCTTGCCTAGGAGCTGGTTGGTCTTCTTGGTAGTGGCTACGAACTGGTCCTTCCTTAGTAGCCACTTCCTGTAAGAGATATCCAAATATAGTACTAGATACTGCTGGTTCATTGGAGTCTGGTACCCTGAAGGGTGAAGCTGGCCGCAATAGGTCTAGTAGATTTGATGAAGATGATGGCTTATATCTTAGGTGAGTTTAGTTAGCTTCTTTATTATTCGAACTAAAGGACTAACAAGTCTAGGTGGCGTTGGGGGCAGCTAGTGAATTAGTTTTGCGTCAATTTTATAATTTTGATTAATAAAACCTAATGATTATTTATTATATACATTTTGTAAGAATTCACAATATTTTACTTCAAGTAATGAATAACTCAAGTTAATATATGTAAGATATATCGACACTTACTCCTAAGTTTTAATTCATATTGACGGACTTTCTTTCAATTTAATTTGTCATTTTGAAAAGAACCATTTTTTGTGTTTTTAGTGTTCCGTACGGAACACTTATAAGATCACTTCGGTGTCTGTCCGTCTGTCTGTCCGTCTGTCCGTCTGTCCGTCTGTCCGTCTGTCCGTCTGTCCGCCTGTCCGTCTGTCCGTCTGTCACACCCGATTTTCTCCGAAACTATTTGTCATAGAAAGTTGAAATTTGGTAGTAATATAGGAATTGATGGCCTCATCAGAGCCATGTAGTTTTGAAAGTTAAATTTTGACTTAAGGGGTTAGTTGTGGGGGGTGAAATCGGAAGTGAAAAAAAAATTTTTTTACTAGGTAATCGAGTGTGGTGTCAAATGAAAGCTTGTGAAAACACGAGTAAAAAATATACATATAATGTAATACTTGCGCGCACTTTTCTTTCGCCTTATCTCGGAAAGTACTTATCAAAAAATTTTGAAAAAATTCTGGAATATTCTCCATGGGGTGTAGATTGAACGAAAATTATCTCGAGTGCATTACCTGTAATAATTTATCTGATATATAAAAAAAACAGAAATTTCAAGGTCATCAATTTTCAGTAAAGATTGGAAATAAACTTTGTTGAAACTTATTTGGGGTGTATTTTGTGAAGTCACTGATCATTTTATATCACCGTAACATAAATTTTCAATTAAGGGATTCGTTTTGATGGGTGAAATCGGAAGTGAAAAAAAAATTTTTTTACTAGATCATCGAGTGTGGTGTCAAATGAAAGCTTGTGAAAACACGAGTAAAAAATATATATATAATGTAATACTTGCGCACACTTTTCTTCGTATTACTTTTAAAAAATCGTGAAAAAATCGCTGTCCCCTACCTTATCTCGAAAAGTACTGATCAAAAAATTTTGAAAAAATCCTGGAATATTCTCCACGGGGTATAGATTGAACGAAAATTATCATTACCTTTAATAATTTATCTGGTATAGAAAAAAACCAAAATTTCAAGGTCACCAGTTTTCAGTAAAGATTGGAAATAAACTTTGTTGAAAACTTATTTGGGTGTGTGTTTTGTGAAGTCACTGATCATTTTATATTACCGTAACGTAAATTTTGACTTAAGGGATTCGTTTTGAGGGGTGAAATCGGAAGTGAAAAAAAAATTTTTTTACTAGGTCATCGAGAGTGGTGTCAAATGAAAGCTTGTGAAAACACGAGTAAAAAAATATATATATAATGTAATACTTGCGCACACTTTTCTTCGTATTACTTTTAAAAAATCGTGAAAAATCGCTGTCCTCTATCTTATCTCGAAAAGTACTGACCAAAAAATTTTGAAAAAATCCTGAAATATTCTCCACGGGGTATAGATTGAACGAAAATTATCATTACCTTTAATAATTTATCTGGTATAGAAAAAAAAACAAAATTTCGAGGTCACCAGTTTTCAGTAAAGATTGGAAACAAACTTTGTTGAAAACTCATTTGGGGTCTGTTTTGTGAAGTCACTGATCATTTATACCACCCTAACAAATTTTTTTTTTTAAAAAACAATCAACGTACGGAACACTAATTGTGCAAGTTCAACTTGCACTTGACCGGTTTTATTTTTATTAAGCGATGAAACAAAATTGTTTCGAACTTTGCATAATACTCGTTTGGAGTACAGGTAACTTCCTTATTTGACGAAAACTTCTTCCCCCCTACGAATTTTTGAGGTTAGAAAACAAGAAAAAGTAACCAGCCAAATCTAGAGAACAGCGTGAGGGGAAAACTATTTCGTAGCCCAGCTCGTGCACTATTGCCAGTTCAACAGCCGATGTGTGAGTAGGAGGATTTTCCTAGTGAAGGAACAATTTTTGTGCAGTAATCTGCTTCAACCTACTATACAAACGATCCAATGTGTGTAATAGGAGCCAGTCACTTTTTTACCCTTTTCCAATCTCATAAAAGTTGCAATCATTTTTCGCTTCACTTTCACTTTGGCCAATTTACTGTTTTTACTGCCGTTTTGTATCTGGGTCGTTACTATGGATCCATATTCCGTTTACGGTCATGAAGCAATGACAGAAATCTCTTGGATTACCCTGCAACTTTTCCAAATCCGATTTTGAAATGTTTTTCCTCGTGAGTTTTTCACTTAGGAATCAACAAAGGCTGCACCCTTCGCACCCTCAGCTTTTAAAATTTAGAACTTCATGCAGCATCCCATCTCAGTAACCTCACAAAGCTTAATGCGATGATTCCATCATAATACCATAAATATTATCGAGCATCAGAAAAATTCAGAAAAAACCTCAGTCGGGTGTCCCTAACATGCAGCATCTGCAGTGCTCCTACTGCCACGTTTAAATTCATTTCTTCAGTAATAAAGGGTCATGAATGCTGGAGCAGAGTACTATGAACTTTTTTCAGTTCAGTTTATATCTGAGCAACAGTCCACTTTTTAAAACAAAAATGTTTTATTTAATGTAAAACTGAAAACAGACCAAGTCCATATTTCAGCAGTCTACCCAATGTTCTCTTATTTGTCAATCTATCCCGAGACGCTTTTCGCCTTATCACGGCCCATCAGTCGGGCTAGGATCGACAAACAGAATTTCTAATACTTTATCCCAGTCCTTATGGAACATAATGGTAAGATATAACGAATTCTATCAAATTTTAAACGCATACCTAATACTCCATCGGATGCTGTTTATAGCCATACCTGACAAAGTGGGTGGAACACAGCTAACACTCACCCCAGGCATATCTGTTTTACATTAAACCACATATAATGGAACAAAAAAAGAATTTGAAATTGCACAGTCTCTATGTTGTGCCTTTATCCTCTCTGGGGTATCACAAGGAGTATTGTCCTGGGTTTGGAGCTAGAAAAACGTGTACTCTTTTGTTTATAAACAATTTAAATTTTCAAAATGCATTTTTTGCGCTTGAAATGTGAATAACTCCTCGTAATGAAATTTCCAACATCCTTGTTGGTTTTAAATCGCTCAAGTGCGTACCTACAAAATTGAAAAAATCGGCAAAAAACTGTTTTTTTTTTCATTTTATTGTACCGGTCAACTAAGTGAACCGATCGTCTTAAAACTTTCAGAAGATATGCCGTTTGTTATAGCAAAAATACCCTGAAATTTTGGTACAAAAAATACTCGATAATTCGATCATTTTGAAAAAAAAAAAAATGGTCAGATCTTGATGAGACCTTTATTAAAAAAAAACATCTTCATCAACAATTTTTTTTTAAAATGATCGAGAAAACGCATTTGTTGTTATTTGATTAATAAAAAAAACGGTTAATATGACTCAAAATGTTTTTTTTTTTTAATGGCATCGGAAAGCTGGCGTCGATACTTAAATTTTGAAAAAATATCCAAAATAATAAATTCAATTGTGCCCACTGGGTTCAATATTTTGTACCAAAATTTCAGAGTATTTTTGCCATAACAAAAGACATATTTTCTGAAAGTTTCCAGCCGATCGGTTCACTTAGTCGACCTGTATAATAAAAAAAAAAAAGCAATTTTGTAGGTTATGTACGCACCTGAACGACTTAAATTCAACAAGGATTTATTGGGAATTTTATTACAAAGAGTTTGGTTTTTTTGTCTCGATCTGACTTATCTAGCCGAAGTTATTCACATTTTAAGCTCAAAAATGCGTTTTGAAAACATAAATTGTTTACAAGCAAAAGAGCAGAACTTTTTCGAGGTCAAAAACTCAGGACAATACTCCTAGTGAAACTCCAGAGAAGATAAAATCATAATATTGCTGTATTTAAGCTATGCCTATTATTTTGACCTTTTTTAGTGTTCCGTACGGAACACTTATAAGATCACTTCGGTGTCCGTCCGTCCGTCCGTCTATCACACCCGATTTTCTCCGAAACTATTTGACATAAATATTTTGTTACTAATATAGGAA
This sequence comes from Pachyrhynchus sulphureomaculatus, assembly GCA_019049505.1. Classification (NCBI taxonomy): domain Eukaryota; kingdom Metazoa; phylum Arthropoda; class Insecta; order Coleoptera; family Curculionidae; genus Pachyrhynchus; species Pachyrhynchus sulphureomaculatus. Next base: position 181,284,671 of record CM032447.1, on the reverse strand, counting down.
TTGATGACCTCATCAGACCCGTGTAGTTTTGAAAGTTAAATTTTGACTTAAGGGTTTAGTTTTGGGGGATGAAATCGGAGGTAAAAAAAAATTTTTTACTAGGTCAACAAGTGGGGTGTCAAATGAACGCTTGTAAAAACACGAGTTCAAAAATACTATATATATAATATAATACTTGCGCACAATTTTCTTTTAGAACATTTTATACCTCTGTAACAAATATTTTTATTTTAAAAGCAATCGACGTACGGAACACTAATTACACAAGTTTAACTTGCACTTGACCGGTTATTTACTGCAGGGAGTATGGGCTCTGCTCCAACCAGTCTATTGGCTATAACTGTAGTCAGCCTCCAACAGAATACTAGGTACGCCATTCAAATTTGGTACAGTTCGTTGTATCTTACCAAAAATATTTTATCACTGCACAATACTCGGCTGTATCGATTTTTACAAAACTTGTAACACCGGTCAGTTACGATAGTTGTCAACAAGCAACTGCATATTGCATCTGTTTGAAACTTTGAACACAACAGTTACATGAATCACTCTTACCAACAGTCATGCCGCTTAATAAAAATTTCCGCCATATTCTAGAAATTTACCAGACTTATTAATCCACACTCGTATCTTCGAGAGTTTTGTTATTCGATAAGCTTATATGTCCAGTACTATTCTTCAATAGATAAAAAAATAAAATTTACTTTTTAATATAAAACTGTTTCAAAAATTTTAAATAACTACGCTATAATATTTCGATTTTTTTACTCCAAAATACTTGTAAGCTTTTATATTTAATCTTACTGTAAAATAACACCATCAAAATTGTCTCGTAAATCAATACTGTATATAAAAGTGATTTAAATTAATCAAAGAATCCGAAACATAGTCATACATATGCATCGTTTTAATCAAGCTCTTGTCGAGTTAGTGTCAAATGAGGCCGCCCTTAATTACAAATGGAATTGCTGGGCATGAAGTCAAATTGTTTAAGCTCAGTAAACCATCGGTCTCGAGAAGTCCTCGTAACTGACAGTCAGATAACGATAATCCCATACACCAGTGCGTTGAAATGTGAAATTTAATCAAATATTACGTGTAAGTAGCATTGATATTAGTACATTTTATGTGACAGATATTATACCATTAAATCTAGGCTTAAAATGGGTTTAACCAAGAGAACGTTTAAATCAAATCAGTAGCGTAGTAGTAGGCATTGTCGATTTACTAAAAAGAAGTTTATTAATATTATTCAATAAATTGAAAATTGTACAATGTACTAATCTCATCTTCCGCTCGTTGCATAAACTTAATCCTGGTGATTATTAACAATCCTAACAATTAAAATAGTACACTTTTTCTACAACCAACTTAAGGTAAAGAAAAATGTGCCAGTACTTCATAATGGCAGAATTATTCCAAATAACAACGAGAAACTAATTTGTCAATTATTTTTCTACGAGAGTTCATACAAAATTTAACCAGCATTTTCCAACAAGTGTACACTATTTAACCCAGTCCCATATTCTGTATTTTTCTCACCCGTTCTTGAAAAAAAAGTAAAATTCACTTAAAAAAAAAACACCAAAGCAAATGCGTAGATGAAGGGCCGTAATTATTGAAATTATGCGACGAAAACATAATACAATTTATGGAGTCTCAATTAAATTAGGTAGATTAAATCAATTCACTCTAAATTAACCAAATGTACATTTGTACTAAAAACCAGCACAAAAAATTTTCCGTATAAACAAAACCTACAAATGTTAAAAACAACTATTATTTATTATTATGATTTCTTTATAAAAAGATAACTCGTGAAGTCGGCGCCAATTTTTTGCATCAATGACAATTTTTATCTAATTAGATGTTAATATTATTAGTAAGTACTACTCAGTATATATCACCACTACACCAAACACTTTATTTTGCGCTCGACGCGCGTTTCGCTAATCATGTTAGCTTCATCAGGAGCGATGATTGACTAAAGCTAAACTACAAATCTACCCTATTTATACTTAGCCTAACCCTTGAATTACTTAAGCAGAACTAATGGAATAGGCGAGGCCATCAGTTCCGGTCAAGTAACCAGTAGAGGGGGCTATAAGGAACAGGCCTTCTGTCTTTATTTAAACTACTTTTACATTTTATAATTTCCATATTTTCGTATGCGTTCAACAATCTTCTATCAGATACATTTTTAATTAATCTTAGATTACCTAATGTTACAATATGATCAGCTTCAAGGGCATGTTCGGCAATGCTAGACTTTTCTATTCTACTGTGTTTTAAGTGTGCCAAATATTCTTTAAATGTGTTTTAATTGACCTTTTAGTTTGCCCAACATACTTTTTGTCACAATCATTAAAACTAATTTCATAAATTCCACTTTTCTCACAATTAGGAATCTTATCTTTGGAATTTCCTAAGATATTCCTCAGATTGTCTGATGACTTATAGACTAAGGTGAGGCCTACCTTATTAAATACCTTATTGAGCCCCCTGCTATATTTCGGATTATATGGTATGGAAACATACTTGGAGTTATTTTCTTCACGTGTAAAAAAGGTGGAATTCTGAATATTTAACCTGAACTTATGTCTATTTATTAGCTTGTTTACTAAGTCATCGTCATAATCATTAACTCTAGTTATATTTCTAATACGATTCCTTTCATTATTGAAGTTTACTCTATTCAGAGGAAAAGTGACCAAACGATGAACTAAAAAATGTAATGTGGATAATTTGTGTTGTTTGCATTGAAATGAATCATTAGGAATATATCTATCTGTTACTGTATGTTTCCTATAAATATCAAATTCTAATCTATTATTATTTTTAATAATTAAAGTGTCTAGAAAAGGCAGTTGTCCTTTGTTCTCAACTTCATAAATGAATTTAATGGAATCATTTTTAATTTGGAATCAAAATCAACAATATTTGCTTTCTTTGTATCAAAAATCGCGAAAATATCATCCACATACCTATACCATACCCTTGGGAAATATTCAAATTCTATATATGGATAGGTATCTGGATGATATTTTCGCGATTTTTGATACAAAGGAAGCAAATATTGATGATTTTGTTTCCAAATTAAATAGCCGGTATGATTCTACTAAATTCACTTACGAAGTTGAGAATAAAGGACAATAATAATATATATATATATATATATATATATATATATATATATATATATATATATATATATATATATATATATATATATATATATATATAATCCGAAATATAGCAGGGGACTCAATAAGGTATTTAATAAGGTAGGCCTCACCTTAGTCTATAAGTCATCAGACAATCTGAGGAATATCTTGGGAAATCCCAAAGATAAGGTTCCTAATTGTGAGAAAAGTGGAATTTATGAAATTAGTAATAATGATTGTGAAAAAAAGTATGTTGGGCAAACTAAAAGGTCAATTAAAACACGATTTAAAGAACATTTGGCACATTTAAAACACAGTGGAACAGAAAAGTCTAGCATTGCCGAACATGCCCTTGAAGCTGATCATATTGTAACATTAGATAATCTAAGATTAATTAAAAATGTATCTGATAGGAGATTGTTGAACGCATACGAAAGTATGGAAATTATAAAATGTAAAAGTAGTTTAAATAAAGACAGAGGACCTATTCCTTATAGCCCCCTCTACTGGTTACTTGACCGAAACTGATGGCCTCGCCTATGCCATTAGTTCCGCTTGAGTAATTCGAGGGTTAGGCTAAGTATAAATACGGCAGATTTTAGTTTAACTTTAGTCAATCAACACTCCTGATGAAGCTAACATGGTTAGCGAAACGCGCGTCGGGTGCAAAAATAAAGCGTTTGGTGTAGTGGTGATATATACTGAGTAGTGTCATTGTGCTAAAGATTCCACATTCCCAACTTAATTATTAGTTAGGTTTATAATGGGTTACATTGACATTAATTTAAAAATATTACGAAGACACATTTGCGCAACTATTACATCATATATATTTTCGTGTATAACTCGTGTTTTCACAAGCTTTCATTCTCTCAACGACCTGGTAAATTTTTTTTTTCCGATTTCACCCCCAAAACTAACCCCTTAAGTCGAAATTTAACTTTCAGAACAACATGGCTCTGATTGGGCCTTAAATTCCTTCCTTAAATATTTGTGATAAATTTGAGCTTTCTATGTCGAATAATTTAGGAGAAAATCGGATGTGACAGACGAAGAGATAGAGAGACAGACGGACACCGAAGTGATCCCATCAGTGTTCTACACCGAACACTAAAAAGAATCATTAAAATTGGTACTTATTTGCCAGGGTTATCGGTGTTTTATTACAGAAATTCAAGTTTTTCACGATTTTTTCAGAAATTACATAACCAATTTCAATAAAATTTATATGGGACCATCTCTAATGTGTACTCTCTCGAATAAAAAAATAATTATCCAAATCGCTACATATTTACCAGAGTTATGCGAGAACATACATCAAAAAAAAACCGGTCAAGTACAAGTTGAACTTGCACAATTAGTGTTCCGTACGTTGATTGCTTTTAAAATAAAAAATTTTGTTACGGTGGTATAAAATGATCATACACCCCAAATGAGTTTTCAACAAAGTTTGTTTCCAATCGTTACTGAAAACTGATGGCGTTGAAATTTTTGTTTTTTTATATACTAGATAAATTATTAAAGTTAATGCACTCGTGATAATTTTCCTTCAGTCTACACCCCGTGGAGAATATTCCAGAATTTTTTGATCAGTACTCTTCAAGATAAGGTGGGGGCCAGCGATTTTTCGCGATTTTTTAGGAACAATACAAAGAAAAGTGAGCGCAAGTATTACATTATATATATATATATATAGTATATATATATATATATATATATATATATATATATATATATATATATATATATATATATATATATATATATATACATACATATATTTTACTCTTGTTTTCACAAGCCTTCATTTGACAGCACACTCGATGACCTAGTAAATTTTTTTTTTTTTCACTTCCGATATCATCCCCAAAAATAACCCCTTAAGTCCAAATTTAACTTTCAAAACTACACGGCTCTGATGAGGCCATCAATTCCTATATTATTACCAAATTTCAACTTTCTATGACAAATAGTTTCGGAGAAAATCGAGTGTGACAGACAGACAGACAGACAGACACCGAAGTCATCTTATAAGTGTTCCGTACGGAACATTAATATATACGCGTTGAGTTGAGAACCTCCTCTTGTTTGAAGTCGGTTAAAAATGTGCTTTCATAGACTTGTCTTATTTCTGTATATTTCGTACTGGCGCATAGCGCCTTAAGTTATAACAGGATCGGCTGTAGACAGTAGACGTATTTTTTCTGTCCATAATATTTTAACGCAATCTTATTTCGGTTGGGACGTGTACAGTCTTGTCGACTTTTTTTGCGGAACATAATCTGCTCACTGTTGTGAGCGTGTATGTTAAACGTGTATCAAAATTCTTTGCTATACTTACACACAAGCTTACTAGCACTCTCGGTGTTTCCATTTAAATGTGACCTAATCTCCTAATGTTTTCTCTCATGTTAGTATTTTACTTATTTTTGAAATATTGTTGATCTCATATTCGTATACACTATATATCCCATACTCATTATACTAGTGCTGTAAAATTTTGGAAATATGAATGTGGTAACTGATTTAAAATTACATCTTAATGGCAATTTACGCTGATCTAAGAAAAATATCAAGGAGCTCTTCATTTCCTTAAATGACGGACTCTGTGACGTAATTGTAGATTACTATTAGAAGAAATAAAATAAAGTTGGACTTGCGCATTTAGTGTTCCAGACGTTAATTGTTTTTAAAATAAAAAAATTTGTTAAGTTGGTACCTATAAAATGATTAATGACTTCACAAAACACATCCCAAATGAGTTTTTTAACAAAGTTTTTTTCCGATCTTTACTGAAAACTGATGACCTTGAAATTTTGGTTTTTTTATATACCGGATAAATTATTAAAAGTAATGCACTCGTGATAATTTTTGTTCAATCTACACCCTGTGGAAAATATTCTGGAATTTTTTCAAAATTTTTTGATTAGTCCTTTTCGTCACCGATTTTTTACAATTTTTTAAAAATAATACAAAGAAAAGTGTGCGCAAGTATTACATTATATATATTTCTGAACTCCTGTTTTTACAAGCTATATTTGACACCCCACTCGATGACCTGGTAAAAAAAAATAACGATTTCACCCCTAAAAACTAACCCCTTAAGTCAAAATTTAACTTTCAAAACTACACGGCTCTGATGAGGCCATCAATTCCTATATTATTGCCAAATTTCAACTTTCTATGTCAAATAGTTTCGAAGAAAATCGGGTGTGACCGGTGGACAGACGGATATCGAAGTGATCCGTAAGGAACATTAAAAAATTAGCGTAAATTTATATATGCCGTAAATAAAAAGTTATGAAATGAGTCCATACCTATTAACCCACAACTAGTTCAAGTTTCTCTTGTAATAAAAAATATAACCTAAAAAGTTATCAAATTTATTTCTTGTTAGATGACTTCTTACGAGCTTAAATAATCTGTGGGATAGACAAGAATAAGTATAAGGGAAGAAACTTTTATTGCACAATCATGACATGTTAATATACTCACCTGTTGAGTTGACTCATATATTTCCAACAAAGTGCTTCACTACATAGACAACATACTTGAGGCAATGAATGTCACTTTGACAAAATGCCGTTTACTTGGGGGTTAATAAGTTTTAGTTAACTTGGCTCTCTTGGCAGGGAGATTGAGTTAGTGTAATTTATTAGTAGCTTATAGAGAATTCAGGAATATCTGACAATATAACGCTTCAATATTTGTACAAATGTGCAACTTAAATAACATTCAGAAGGCCCCAACAAACGTTTAAAAATTTAGGATATTTAAAAACTAAACCTAAGTTAATTTTAAATGCTATAAAAAATAACTAGTATTTAAACAAATAATAAGATTATTTAACTTCTAGTACGAGTTGGAAAGGTTTGACCATCTAAAAGGAAGCGCTATAATTTATATTACTCGCAAAAAACATTGGTTTACAGCTAAACTCCTTGAGTTAAACTTACAATGATGTTTAAGTATCACAAATAGCTAGATGCTGTTATACACCTGCATCCAAAAATACTGCTTTTGAAAAAACACAAATAAATAGTTATGTTGGGAATTTGGAATCTTTGGCACAATGACACTACTCAGTATATATCACCTCTACACCAAACACTTTATTTTTGCACTCGACGCGCGTTTCGCTAACCATGTTAACTTCATCAGAAGCGATGATTAACTAAAGCTAAACTAGAAATCTGTCTTATTTATACTTACCCTAACATCAGTTCTGGTCAAGTAACCAATAGAGGGGACTAGAAGGAATAGGCCCTCTGTCTTTATTTAAACTATTTTTATATTTTATAATTTCCATACTCTTGTATTCGTTAAATAATTTTCAATCAGCTACGTCTTTAATTAATCTAAAAAATTCTCTGCCTTTTAAAAGAGACACGTAATTTCTTACGATTTTTTTTATGCTTAATCCAAAAAAATTGTAAAAAAAGCATCCACTTTGAGGTTTTTTCAGAAAACACACTTAAAGTTGCCAGCGAACTATTAAACTGAAAAAAAAAATACATTTTAATAAATAATGTAAATCTCTACAATCATCAAAATTATGGAGTACAACTATTATTTCGGATATTTTTAAATGTTCTGGATCTACATTTATCATAAAAACTTAAAAATATTGGGGTTTAGTGTTCATGTTTAACAAAAAACACGCATACACCACCTTTAACTAAGCTACGTAGCAAAAACCTGTTTAAAATAAATATATGCAAGCGCTAAATTAAAAAATTGTTTTTAATTTTTATTCCTGTTGAACAAGATTATTATTTCGTTGCATTTATTTACTTAAAAAAGCATTTTACCAACAACATAGCACCTTTGCAAGTGTTAAAAGCGAGTTTCTTGTTGAACATAAAACTTTATTTTAATGTCAGGTCAGTATTAAGAACCTCAAAAAATACTGGAAATAATAGTTTTGTTCAATAATAATAAAAATTAAAAACAATTTTTAGTGTTCCGTACGGAACACTTATAAGATCACTTCGGTGTCTGTCCGTCTGTCTGTCCGTCTGTCTGTCTGTCTGTCCGTCTGTCCGTCTGTCACCCGATTTTCTCCGAAACTATTTGGCGTAGAAAGTTGAAATTTGGTAGTAAAATAGGAATTGATGGCCTCATCAGAGCCATGTAGTTTTGAATGTTAAATTTTGACTTAAGGGGTTAGTTTTGGGGGGTGAAATCGGAAGTGAAAAAAAAATTTTTTTTTTTACTAGGTAATCGAGTGTGGTGTCAAATGAAAGCTTGTGAAAATACGAGTCAAAAATATATATATAATGTAATACTTGCGCGCACTTTTCTTTGTATTATTTTTAAAAAATCGCGAAAAATCGCTGTCCACCCGCCTTATCTCGGAAAGTACTTATCAAAAAAGTTTGAAAAAATTCTGGAATATTCTCCACGGGGTGCAGATTGAACGAAAATTATCACGAGTGCATTGCCTGTAATAATTTTTCTGGTATATAAAAAAAAAACAGAAATTTCAAGGTCATCAATTTTCAGTAAAGATTGGAAATAAACTTTGTTGAAAACTTATTTGGGGGGTGTGTTTTGTGAAGTCACTGATCATTTTATATCACCGTAACATAAATTTTGACTTAAGAGATTGGTTTTGAGGGGTGAAATCGGAAGTGAAAAAAAAAATTTTTTTACTAGGTCATCGAGTGTGGTGTCAAATAAAAGCTTGTGAAAACACGAGTAAAAAATATATGTACTCGTATAATGTAATACTTGCGCACACTTTTCTTCGTATTACTTTTAAAAAATCGTGAAAAATCGCTGTCCCCTACCTTATCTCGAAAAGTACTGATCAAAAAATTTTGAAAAAACCCTGGAATATTCTCCACGGAGTATAGATTGAACGAAAATTATCATTACCTTTAATAATTTATCTGGTATAGAAAAAAAACAAAATTTCAAGGTCACCAGTTTTCAGTAAAGATTGGAAACAAACTTTGTTGAAAACTCATTTGGGGCAATGGAAGCAATGATAAACGTGTTTTTATACATCCGGGGATTGTTCACATTGATTGGATGCCTAAAGGTCAAACTGTAAATCAAGCTTACCCTAAACATCTTTAGTGAACATGTGAGAAAGAAAATACCTGAAATGTGGACGAATGGGTATTGGATCCTCTACCAAGATAACTTACCACACAATTCCTTTTAAACAAGGAGTTTTTGGCGAAACATGGAATCCCCGTATTGGAGTATCCACCCTACTCACGTGACCTTGCTCCATATGAATTTTTTTTCTTTCCCAAATTGAATAGTGCGTTGAAAGGAACACTAATTGTGCAAGTTCAACTTGCACTTGACCGGTTTTTATTTAATTTGGCAGTTGCACACGTTTATTTTAAACAGAATTTTGCTACGCAGCTTGGTTAAAGGAGGTGTATGCGTGTTTTTGGTCAAACATGAACACTTAAACCTAATATTTTTAACTTTTTCTGGTAAATGCAAATTCAGAACATTTAAAGATATAGAATAAGTTTATTCCATTATTTTAATGAGTATACAGTTTTACATTGTTTATTAAAATGTATCCTTTTAAATTTAATAGTTTTCTGGCAAATTTAGTGTTTTCTAAAAACACTTCACGGTGGATATCTTTTTTGTGATTTTTTTGGGTTCAGCATAAAAAAGATACTTAAGAAAACATGTGTTATCTAATGTCACAGTATGATCAGCTTCAAGGGCAATGCTATACTTTTCTATTCTATCATATTTTAAATGTGTTAAAACGATATTTAAAGAACATTTACTGTTTTCTATTTTTCGAAGATAAACCCGGTTCTATCTACACATACCTTCATCTTCAGTTTGCATAAGTAACATAAGTTCGTAGATTGCTATATCTATTTAAAAATCCATTTTCTTGTCTATTTGTGCACCATAACAAAGTTTCTCCTTAAATACTCGAAGAGAGTTTATATTTTTACTATTACATTAACAAACAAATGTCTCTCCACCTACTTTACTGCAAATAGTTATGCATAAAATTTGTTTTCTATCTCAGTAAAGAAGATAGAAAAATTATTGTATTATTCAAATTCTTTCCCCCTACCCCGAGAGTGATATGACTGAAAAACTATAGGCATAGTCCTCTATTTAGGCATTATGTACGCTATTATTAAAAAATTATCGTGCCAATAAAACGACAAGGCCCCCCTAATAACTCACTTCTCTATCCATTTTACCCCTTAAATGCTTAATAATTATACTTAAAATTTTGTCCATTATAACAACCAAAATTTGAAATAATTCTCCTAATTAGTTAGTAGTTATTGAAACTATAACGACCTTCACCTCTTTAACGCAGTTTCTATGTTAAAACTTAAAATAAAAAAAAATAACTTCCTTTTTGGATTAGTCGACTACAAAAAAAACTTTAAATAAGTGCTTAAAATTTGTCCATTACGTCAACTAAAAAACCTGGAAAAATTTTCAAACTACTATTGAAACTATAAAATATTTAACGGCCTCTTTTTTTTGTAACAGTATTTCTGTAGATATGATATTTGATTCTAATTTGGCTTTCGATTAGTTATGTAAAAGAATTATTTTATAAATGTAAGTTATATTTTATGTTTGGCATTTTTTCTTTATATCTCATAATCTTTCTTTTCATTTCCTTTATAGCTTGCAATATATTTTTTACTCCACTTGATAATGCTTCTAACATGATTATAATTTGCTCTTTTGACTCCCCTTTTCAACAACAAATGTCAATGTCAATACAATTTGCTGGAGTAAACGTTTCATGCTTCATATATATATATATATATATATATATATATATATATATATATATATATATATATATATATATATATATATATATATATATATATATATATATATATATATATATATATATATATATATATATATATATATATATATATATATATATATATATATATATATATATATATATATATATATATTATATATATATATATATATATATATATATATATATATATATATATATATATATATATATATATATATATATATATATATATATATATATATATATATATATATATATATATATATATATATATATATATATATATATATATATATATATATATATATATATATATATATATATATATATATATATATATATATATATATATATATATATATATATATATATATATATATATAAAGCATGAAACGTTTACTCCAGCAAATTGTATTGACATTGACATTTGTTGTTGAAAAGGGGAGTCAAAAGAGCAAATTATAATCATGTTAGAAGCATTATCAAGTGGAGTAAAAAATATATTGCAAGCTATAAAGGAAATGAAAAGAAAGATTATGAGATATCAAGAAAAAGTGCCGAACATAAAATATAACTTACATTTATAAAATAATTCTTTTACATATATATATATATATATATATATATATATATATATATATATATATATATATATATATGTTATCAATTTCACGGCTGTGTATTTAAACAAAAATTGTGAGTTTCGCAGGGTTGCAGCCAGATTATAAAGTATTTTCTACGGCATTCACAAAAAATAATACTCTTTTTACTTAGTGAAAGCTTTCCGATATATTCAATCCTTCTTCAGTCACTCTACAAAAGGGGACGGTGGTCATTAAAAAAAGGCTTTAAAAAAAATTTTTATTAAAAAACTCACTGTAAGTGAGGTTACAAACATAAACTAGGCTCTTCCAACATTCTTTCTTTCTCAAAAAAAAAACCTTTTGTCTCTTTCACCACACAGTGTACATGTAAATAATAAAAACATTCAAAAGGAAAAACAGTCATTAATTAAAATATTCAAAATTTAACACCATTATACATGTATATACTTAGGACGCACAGAGAGCGGTATAGCACAGCCAGTCGTGGTAAATAAGCACTTTTTGAAGATGTTTGTTAGATTTAGGAATTTCTCTCTAGAAGAAGATAGAGGATATACGGTTTATTTTTAAATTAATTATAATTTATATTATATAATAAGATGTCCATCTTTTTATTTTCTAAAAACATGAATGAGAAGAATGAAATTAATTACACACACAGTGAGAAGAAGAAGAAAAAAAAAGAAATGTAAAAAAGGGAAGAAAAAAAGGAAAAGAAGAAAAAAGGGGAAATATATCTTATGCTGAGTTTGGGGTAGATGAAGGCATGCCCCATTTTCTTAATTTTTCAAAAGTTTTGAATATACTTTTACATGCCCCCACCAGTCACTCATTTTAATATATGTAGTGAATTTCATAACACCCTGTACGTATATATATATATATATATATATATATATATATATATATATATATATATATATATATATATATACTTATATATATATATACTTATATATATATATATATATATATATATATATATATATATATATATATATATATATACTTATATATATATATATATATATATATATATATATATATATATATATATATACATATATATATATATATATATATATATATATATATATATATATATATATATATATATATATATTATATATATATATATATATATATATATCTCACTTCCTCCCTATTACTAATCTGAAGTAGGTTAGAGTAAATTATGTTTAAATGTTGAACATCTGATCTTTTGTTCGTGCAATTTTTTTGGTTATTGATGTAAACCATTTCAAAAAAATTTCTTTTAAAGTAGTTTTTTCAAAATCTATTATTTTTACATTTTCAAAATTAGACATTTCTATTCCTCATATCTTAGCAGACATAGAAAACTCAATTTCACTAATCAGTAACAATGACAATAACCAAAAAAACATTTACAGTGCCCAAGCTACTAACATTATAACGAATTTCGTGCATAAAGAGGAGAAAGTTTTTTCAGAAGAGATTGAATATTTCAATAAGACAAAAATATTTTTAAAAAATCATCCAGAATTTTATATTACAAAATCCGATAAGGGCAACTCAACAGTTGCACTTTATAAATAGCAATATATGGAACTTGCAGAACTTTTGTTGAATGATGAAACTTATTATAAAAAAATTCCACGCGATCCCACGTCGACGATTCAGCAGAAAGCAAAAAAAAAATAGTTTCTGATTTAAAAAAACAAAAATAAATCACTGATGTTAATGCAAAAAATCTAACAATTTATAATTCTATATGCCCAAAATTCTACGGTTTACCTAAGGTTCATAAACCGACCTTATCTTTGCGACCAATCATCTCCTCTATAGATTCCCCAACATCAAAACTAACTGGTTTTATAACTCAAATTTTAGCTACATCCTTTGACTATAATAATGAATATTATGTGAAGGATTCTTCCAAATTATCAAGCTTTATCAACGATTTCAAATTACCAAACAATTTTCATATTATAAGTCTGGACGTTATTTCCCTATTTACGAATCTCTCTTTGGAGTTGGTACTCAACAGCATCACTAAAAACTGGACAAGAATAAGAAATAATACTCACATAAGTCAGTCCAATTTTCTTGAAATAATTCGGTTCATTTTTAATAATACATGCTTTACTTACAACAATCAGTTCTATAAACAAACATTTGGTACTCCAATGGGCTCAAAAATTTCTCCCATTCTGGCACAATACGTGTTAGATGATTTATTACAAGAATGTATTCCAAAACTAGCTTTTAAATTACCATTTCTAAAAAAGTATGTTGATGATTTGTTATATGCAATACCACTTAATGGCGAAGAAGAAATACTTAGAGTTTTAACAATTATAATAAATATATTCAGTTCACAATGGAAGCAGAAAACAACAATAGCGTGCCATTTCTAGATACTAAACTTATCAGATGCGAAGAAAACAACAAAATCATTCTAGACTGACACATTAAGCCTAGTAGTTCTGGTAGGTATCTTAATTATTTCTCATACCACCCAGAAAGAATGAAAATAAACTTAATTCTATGTTTAAAAAAACCGAGTGACCTCTACAAGCCATCCCACATTAAGAGTCAACAACTTATGAAGGGTCTATAACTTTCTCTTAGACAACTCCTATCCGAAATATTTTTTAAACAAACTTCTCTCCGTGAAACAGTTATAGCTGATAACACTGATCAAAACCGAACAGCCAATTCTAACCCAAGAAAGCATTATGTATCTTTTCCTTATATAAGAGACTTAACCCCCCAACTTGCAAATATATTTAAAGGCCTGATTGTAGCCAACAAAACATTAAAAACCACGACAACACTTTTTACTCGTTTAAAAGATAAAACAAACAACATTAATAAATCTAACTTGGTGTATCAAATTAGTTGGCATAACTGTGATAAAAAATATATAGGACAGACTTCCAGGTGTTTAAAGGATAGACTGGCATCACATCAAAGTGATATCAGACTGAGACCAGATGCTTGTGCCCTGTCTCAACACACAAATAATACCGGCCACTTGCCTGATTTTGAAAACGTAAAAATAATAGATTTTGAAAAAAACTACTTTAAAAGAAATTTTCTTGAATTGGTTTACATCAATAATCAAAAAAATTGCATGAACAAAAGATCAGATGTTCAACATTTAAACATAATTTACTCTAACCTACTTCAGATTAGTACTAGGGAGGAAGTGAAGTGAGATATATATATATATATATATATATATATATATATATATATATATATATATATATATATATATATATATATATATATATATATATATATATATATATATATATATATATATATATATATATATATATATATATATATATATATATATATATATATATATATATATATATATATATATATATATATATATATATATATATATATATATATATATATAAGTATATATATATATATATATATATATATATATATATATATATACGTACAGCGTGTTATGAAATTCACTACATATATTAAAATGAGTGACTGGTGGGGGCATGTAAAAGTATATTCAAAACTTTTGAAAAATTAAGAAAATGGGGCAAAACTGCATTCATCAAATTATTTACAAAATTTACCCGCCCCTGAATGGTCTTTATTGTACGCGCAGGTATGTGTTGCCAAATCTACGATTTTCTCCAATAATTACGGATTTTCAAATTTTGGATACAATTAATATAACAAATCAAAATAATAATAGATAATACACCGTACCCTTAATAAAAATAATATTTAAACATAGTTTCTTATCTATTATATCAAAAGAATTTCCTTGATTATAGGCGAAAGCAAGCTCGTAACTGACTTGATCATTACGTGATGAAAATCCATCTTATTCTGATAGTGGAAAAAACGAAATATGTCGTGTACTTTTCACCAATATAATAATAAATGAAGATTTTTACAAGTAAAAATCTGAAAAAAAAGTTTTCTACTATCAGAATTGAATGCAAGTTCGTTGATTCTTGAAGTCATTGCCTTATAACGAGTGGCTTTGACCTTTAAGTAAAGTTAGCTGTTTTATTTTAATGTACCTTAAATGGGCAATTGCTCTCCATATAAAATATCCTAAGTTGTGCTTTACATAATCACTAAATCACTTTAAATTTTGTTATATTTCTTTCTAATTATTTTCTTATTTAGAATTATATATTATAAAGTCTCATCTGTCAAGTAATTTTGACACTGATATTTGATGATAAACCATTTTTTGTAGATTCAGCTTGACAGGCATTTTTAGGATTTCTATTTGATAATAGTTAACTGTTCTATTTGATAATAGTTAAACTGTAAGCAAAAAATATTTACAAAAATAGTAAAAAAAATTAAGAAACGAATAGTCCAAATGAAAAAATTGGAGTTATTTGAAGTTTGTTATTCGTCTCACTATTATGGTAGGTAGACTTAAACTAGGAAAGTATTGGATTTCAAAAATACAAGTAGGCGGAAGTTGAGAAAGTAATAATAGAACGAAGAATGATCTCACGTACCTATTCTCTCTCCACACAGTTGCATTTTCTGGAAAAGTACAAAAAATGGAAAGGCTTCAAGCCACCAGAGAGCCACTGAGGCACGCTCCTCACGTAGTTTTACCACTTACACTACTTACACCTAAACCAAAAACAACCGGTCGATTCGGTATGATAATTCAACCATACACGACCAATTTATAATCATCGTGAAGGCACCCTATAAGGCCGATCCCTGATTTGTCGGTGCGATATCGTTTTTCTAAGTGCGCTCAGTACCGATTCATGCCGAACGCCTATATTTCAATGAAACACATCCGACTTGCTCCGCGCCCGTGCAAGTCAGGCACACCGAGAAAAACGATACCGCACCGACAAATCAGGGATCGGCCTAAGAAGTGGCTTGTTTCCACGTGAAAGACATTTAACGTTTTTGCTCTCCGCTGTTAATCAAGTTTATTAACCTTTCCCAAATATAGTCCCGAAGACTTAAATAATTATGCAAAAAAGAAAACACAACAAAATAGCAAATCAGAATAGCGAAAAAAAAGGTATTTCAATTTATGCCATAATTAAAAACATTTGAATATTATACTTTTTTATCGAGGGCCAACTTTGACCATAACAACTGGCAGACTGCTGCAGTATAAGTAAATGAAATAGTAACAGATGAAATACCGATTGAGTGAGGAGTCGGGCAAGGCTGCGTACTGTCACCTGTATTGTTTAATTTATATTCCCAAGTTATCTTCAAGAAAGCATATGGGAACGAAGTGTTGTCTCAACTTTTATATTGAGTCGAGACAAGGACGTCTACTAAGAAGCTAAAAGCATTTGAAATGTAGATCTATTGAAGAATATTAAAAATCCATGGACAGCCAGGATCACTAATGAGGAAGTTCTACGAAGGATAGGCCAAGGCACAAAGCTCTTGACAATCATAAAAGTACGAAAAACATCCTACTTAGGTCATGTACTCAGAAATGACAAATATTAACTATTTCAAACTCTCGTGCAGGGAAGAGTTGACGGTAGAAAGGATGTCGGAAGAAAGAAAAAGTCTTGGCTGAGAAACATGAGAGAATGGGCCAGCATGAACGTAAGGGAGTTTTTTCATGTTGCGAGGGACAGAGAAACATTTAGAGAAGTGGTCACCAACCTCCATTAGGAGAAGGCATGGAAAAGAAGAAGATATTGTCTTAAACAAAGCATAAAGCAATTTCATTTTAGTGCATTACATGTGTTAAAATTTTTATGTTTTAAGTGATGGTTCAATAAAATTCGATTTTTGACAGTGTTCTTTCAAAACTTGTATTATTAATTTGTTGATGTTACAAAGGAATTATTTTAAAAGGTAAAAAATTTTATATATTTTTTTAAAAGTTTCTTGAATAATCTTATAAGTTATCCTATAAGAAATTTTAGTGCATTTGACTCTCCTATGGATTGTTTAGATAGACTATAGTTTTGTAATAGTAGTTATTCTTACAATAAGAAACCATTTTGGGATAAATGGGTTAAAATTTTTAGTAAGTGATCATCTGTGGATAAGAATTTTTACAGTGTTTCTTTAAAGATTAATATATTCAATATTTTTATATGTTTTTTGTTATTAAATTTATACGGAAAGGTTTAGCTAAATCTGACAACACTGTAGATGGTTCCTCAGAGGCGGCGTGAAAAAAATATTCACGTCACATTTATTTATCATTCCTTTAGGGGCGATTTTTTCCTTATTATTATTATTTAAGGTGAATTTTTTGCAATCAGTCTTGTCATAAGGAGCCGCCAGTTCCAATATATGCAGTGAATTCCATAACACCCGGTATCTATATATATATATATATATATATATATATATATATATATATATATATATATATATATATATATATAAGAAAGAGAGGAAGGACAGTAACAGGGCACTGGCAACAAACAATCGTAAGTTTAACTACTGGGAAACGCCCTTATAAGTAGAAGAGATGAGCAATCAAAGATCTAAAGGCTGTAGTATCTGCTTTTTATTTTTGTTATCGAGCTTTCGCTGCCTAATGGTAGCTTCTTCTGGATTCTAAAAATGCAAACAAGGTACAGAAAAATAAACTTAAAACGTTCGTTTTTGAAATGTGATTCAATAAATTATAAAGCTGTATGAGAAATTACTTACAAAAATTTAGCAGTTTATTCATCTCTGGTGAAGACAATAAAATTTGCATTTTTGTTGGCCAGGTAGTAGATATGATTACAAAAAACAAGTCAATAAACTTTAATCCAAAACACTTTTTAAGACAGAACACAACTGTAAGAAAGACCATGATGATGAAATGGTACTCCATTTTAAAATTTTTTTAACGTCGAATTTAGTAACTTATTTAGTGATATTTGAGTCTGAACCGGATATTGTTGGTAGTCTATGTAAACATCAGGTCGACAAAAAACCCAAAAGCATGAAAGTTAGGGATGTGGTAAATTTTTCGTGGATGCTACTATAAGACAAATTATTTATTATTAATGATATTTATTTTTTAATTTTATAGCAAAGGGACTTAAATTTGATGAATTAGACAAGTTATTTATTATTAAGTATTTGAAAGATAATATTAATATTGGATGTTATTTATTATTTATCATATTGAATTTTTAATTTTTTTAATTTTGTAACAAGAAGACACAGAAAAAGTAATTAGTAATATATAAAAAGCAGAAATAACAGAAAGAGAAAAGAAACGTCAACTTTACTGGAAACTAATTTTTTCATAAAAATCGTTCTTTTTCATTGGTTTGGTATGATTTTGTGTTTGTGTTTTATACATAGAGCTCAATCCTTCTATATCTTTTTTGTGTTTGAGATTATTTTTACAAGTTTTCATGTAACACATTTCCATGAAACTTCTTCTGAAGTAATTAGTCTCAACATCCAGAATGAAGCTGTTGTTATATTGTACTCTGTGATCTGTATTATTTACGTGTAAGCTCAAGCTAGTTAAGTTAGGTTTGTGTTTACTATCACTTTTGTGTAACGCTATATATATATATATATATATATATATATATATATATATATATATATATATATATATATATATATACACATATGTATATATATATATATATATATATATATATATATGTATATATATATATATATATATATATATATATATATATATATGTATATATATATATATATATATATATATATATATATATATATATATATATATATATATATATATATATATATATATATATATATAGACCAGATAAATCAAATAAATTGGTAATAATGACCAAAAATGACTATGAAAATAAAAAGGAAAATTTACTTAAAGACAAAACTACGTATAAACCTATTGAAAATGACCCAACAAAAAATCAAAATGACGAAATTATTAACAAATGGGACGCCAAAGGATATATAGTGCCAACAATAACTAAACAATTAATTATACATAATAGCCAACCTCCTAAAATATATGGCCTACCAAAATTACACAAAATAGATATATGATGAAACCAATTGTTAGTTGCATACAGTTACGATTTGGATACTTATCTAGATTTGTAATAAATATTCTAACAAATGTAGTAAATAAAAACCTCTCGTTTATCAAGAATTCATGGCAATTTAAAGACAAAATTCAAAATATCACTATTCCAAATAATTACATACTGATTTCATTGGATGTTGTCTTTCTCTACACAAATACATCAATCGATTTAGTACTAAGTATTATTAAGAAAAGATAGAATGATATTGAAAAAGTTACAGATATCCCTCTTGAAGAATTTTTGGCAGCTACTGAGAAATGCCTCAAATCCACGTATTTTTTTATGTAACAACAAAGTATACAAACAAATTAAAAGTTGTGCCATGGGATCTGCATTCTCATGTGTTGCAGCCCAAATGGTACTCGAGGAATTAAAAAATGTGATCATTCCAAAGCTAAAATGTAATAATAAAAAAAAATGATATTTTAAATAACTTCAACACATTTCATTCAAATTTACCATTTACCATTGAATCAGAAACAAATACAAAAATATATTTTGTAGATACACCCTACATCACCCAAAAAACAAAATCAAGACAGAATGGTATAGCAAAGAAACCTGGTCAGCAAAATACTCTAACTACTACTCTCAACATCAAATCACCCAAAAAAAAATCAGTAATAATAGGATTAGCCAGCAGAGTCATAAAATTATGCGACTTAGAATACCCACAAAAAGCAATACAAAAAGCAAAAAATTTTGGTTAAAAACAGTTACCCTTTGAAATTAATTAATAAAATATTCAAATCACGAATTGATAAACTAAAAAATACCACACGAACAAAACAAATTAACCAAAAGGAAAACTTTCTAGTATAAACAGTCTATCAGAAAACCTCCAAACTATGTTTCAAAAACCTAATATAAGGACATGGCATAAAAGTTATAACTTATTACTACAAGACTTCACCAAATTGAAAACTAAAACACAAAAAAAAAATTTTAAAAACACATGGTATAGATGAAATCCGATCCAACGACTGCTCGGGTGCATACATTGGTCAGACCTCTCAATACCTTTCTAATAGGTTAAATGGCCATAAATTTGACAAAACAAAAATAATACAACGTTGTGCAATCACGAAAACATAAAGAAACACTCTTTTGATTTCAATAATGTAAAGATATTAAAAATTGAACTAAACCAACATAAACGTTAATTTCTAGAAATATTAAAAATAATAAAAAAGCTATAAATGATAAAAAAAGATATCAAAGGATTGACCAAATATATTATAATATCAGCTAACAATACTAATTTAAAACAAAATTACATGACGCTACACCAGCATATACTAAAACAAAATAACCGGTCAAGTGCAAGTTGAACTTGCGCAATTAGTGTTCCGTGCGTTGGTTGCTTTTAAAATAAAAATTTTTGTTACGGAGGTATAAAATGATAAATAACTTCACAAAATACACCCCCAATAAGTTTTCAACAAAGTTTTTTTCCGATCTTTACTGAAAACTGATGACTTGAAATTTTTGTTTTTTTTTTATATACCAGATAAATTATTGAAGGTAATGAACTCGTGATAATTTTCATTCAATCTACATCCTGCGAAGAATATTCCAGAATTTTTTCAAAATTTTTTGATCAGTACTTTTCGAGATAAAGGGGGACAGTGAATTTTAGCGATTTTTTAAAAAATAGTATAAAGAAAAGTGTGCGCAAGTATTACATGTGAAGCTGAATCATTCTCAATCAGTTATGGCTTAACTCAGCTTATTGACGAACCAACACGGATCCCTGATCGAGACGGAGAGTTTGCCAGTCTTCTTGATCTGTTTTTAACCACCAATCCGGAGATTTACACGGTCACCGTAAATCCGCCGTTAGGTTCTTCCGACCATAAACTGCTTTCGACATCGAGTATCCTGCCAATCAGTGACGGAGAGGCGCCTAGGCCGCGCAAGATTTGGCACTACAAATCTGCTAAATGGGAAGATCTCATGGAATACTTTCGAACTTTCCCTTGGATAGAGGTTTGTTTTCGATCCGATAACCCATCTGACTGCGCCAGGGAGGTCTCCGATGTTATTTTGGCTGGTATGGAAGCTTACATCCCTTTTCCAAGAAATGCTCCTCCAACGGCAAGCCTTGGTTCATCCGAAAATGCAAAGAAGCTGTTGCTTCTAAATATATTGCCTACCGACAATGGCGTGAAAATCCTAACACCGTAAATCGTAACATCTTTGTTCGTGCCCGGAACAGATGCAAGGGAATTATCGACGAAACCAAGGAGGCACACAATCAACGAATTAGAAACAAACTTCTCGCTTGTCCCAACAATTCCAGGTCCTTTTGAGTAGTCGCTAAGGCAGTTAGTCAAAATTTTACCAAATCTACCATACCACCACTCATACGGCTATATAATTCCATTGCAACCACACCTGCTGAGAGAGCGAACTTGTTGGCTGAACTCTTTGCTTCACATTCTACTGTCGATTTCCAAGGAAAAACACCACCTACTGTTCCCATATTGCAGTCAAGGATGCCCGATGTTGTCTTCAGACAGCGCATCATAAGGCATATTTTAATGAAGCTAGACACCAAGAAGGCTTCTGGCGCTGACGGAATACCTGCCATAGTTCTCAAAAACTGTGCAAGGGAACTAACACCAGTTTTCTGTAGACTTTTTAACCTATCCTACAGAAAGGGAATATTTCCGTCCTGCTGGAAATGTGATACGGTTCAGCCGATACCTAAAAAAGGCAAGAAGACCTTGCCAAATAACTACCGACCAGTTGCACTGCTTTCAATAATATCGAAAGTCATGGAAAAGGTTATCAATGAGTATCTTCTAAAATATCTTGAACGATTCAATATTATTAGCGATCACCAATATGGTTTTCGTAAACATAGATCAACAGATCTTCTGACTTATGTAACACATGTTTGGAACAACGCAATTGAACACTTTGGAGAATCTCGAGCGGTTGCTCTTGACATATCCAAGGCATTCGACCGTGTTTGGCACGATGGACTGTTGGCTAAGTTACGCTCTTATGGTATGTCTGAAAGGTTTTCATGTTTCCTCAGGGAGCGTTCTTTACGAGTAGCGGTCGACGGATTTCTTTCTAACACCCTCACTATCAACGCCGGTGCGCCCTAGGGCTCCATACTGTCTCCTACTCTCTTTCTCATTTACATTAACGATCTGCTGGAAAAGACCGGGAATCCAATCTACAGCTTTGCAGATGACACTACGCTTGTCTCTTCATTCACCTTGAACGCTCGGACATCGGCTGCTCAGGCGAATATCCGCAGACAGCAGGAGGTCGTTCAACTTAACAAAGACCTGGAAGAAATTCTATCTTGGGGTAACAGTAACCAAGTCTAATTTAGCGCTACAAAAACCCAGGCGGCAGTTTTTTCTAAAAAAGTTAACGTTGCTGAACCCGGCATAGTTATGTCGGGGCATCGTCGCTCAATTTGTTGGGCGTTAGTTTGGGAGCAAATATGTCCTGGGATAAACATGGTGCAGGCATAGCAAGGAGAGCTTCTCAAAAGTTGGGAATATTATTTAGAACCAGAAAGCTTTACACCCCACAACAACTGTTAATTCTTTACAAAGCCCTAATTCGACCAACTATGGAATACTGCTCCCACGTTTGGGGCTCCGCTCCCAAACAGACACAGCATTTGTTGGATTCTGTTCAGAGAAGAGCGATCCGTCTGATTGGGGACCCGGAATTGGCCGGCGGCCTTGATTCGCTGGAACATCGAAGAACGGTTGGCGACTTGAGTCTGTTCTACAAATATTTTCATGGAAAGTGTTCGAAGGATGTAGCCCGCTTAATTCCTCCCAAAGCGGTGCATGTTAGAAATACACGTCGCGCTGATGCTTCACATCCGTATGAGGTTCAGCTTGTTACTCCGCGTACACCGCTTTTCAAGCAATCTTTTATATGGAGAACGTCATCCCTTTGGAATAATTTGCCCAGCGCTGTGTTTCCCACCGAGTACAATTTACAGCGATTCAAGAACAACGTGAATCGCTTTTTCCACACTCATGCCGCTACTGAAGCGCTTTAGGGACTTCCCTGCAGCACGTGTGCTAGACCCATAAAAAAAAACATTATATATATATTTTTGAACCCCACCCGATGACCTGGTATTTTTTTTCACTTCCGATTTCAACCCCCCAAAACTGACCCCTTAAGTCAGAACTAAACTTCCAAAACTACACGGTTCTGAGGCCATCAATTCCTATATTAGTACCAAATTTCAACTTTCTATGTCAAATAGTATCGGAGAAAATCGGGTGTGACAGACATACAGACGGACGGACAGACGGAGAGACGAACAGACACCGAAGTGATCTTATAAGTGTTTCGTAAAACCCATGGCTATACTACCATAAATACATTTCTTTTCCTAATTAAACAATAAAAAGGTAATAATAATTTAAAAAATATATATCGCAAATAAAGAATTTTTGTATCACCTTAGTGCTAATACCAAATTCAAATCTAACTGTCTATGTAAATGTTCCATGTAAAGTTCCCATATATAGTTTTAGTTTATTTTTAATTTATACACATGTGTACATTATTTTAAAATAAATAACAGCTTTATAATTATAATGATGACTAATTCTATAATCATTCGAATAAACAATTCTAGAACGTTTTACAAATAGCAAAACCACCAGAAATCAATATATCAAATAGGAATACTTCGATTTATACACACCGGGCATTGTTAAATGTTATTCAACTCCAACCGACATAATCTAATTGTTCATGCTGGACGTGAATTTGCTCACAGTTATGATGCTTAGTTTATGTAATTAGTATGGATTCATGTATTGGGAATTACCGGGAGATGTATTCTCTATTATACGTGTAAATTACTAATACGTCGTTCATTTTTGGTTAAAAACTTGGCTTTGCATAATTAAAACCTTAATTTTACAACTCTATTATATACTGCAAGAGCATTTAACGATTTTATTAAATTGACTTTAATTGTTCCACCAGCTATATTTTGTAGTGGTGTGGACAAAAACCATTTCAAAAGATGTATTGTCACAAAATCTGGGCACATTTACAGCACTTAATCGTTGGTACACTAAGGGGTCGAGATTATCGCGAACTGATACTTGAATGCACTCCACGTTTACATCGTTTTTTAATGTGCTCAGTGATTCGAAAAGCCAAATAATTTCATATTTATCTTTGGTTGCCCATTTATTAAATCGTTAAGAATTGTTAAGACTGGCAACTGTCTGCCCAGTTAAAAATTTATTTAATCAGAATTTAATTAATGTGCAATAAAATGTATCTCAAGAGGAAAAAGTATAAAAATTAAAACATTCATTAGAATGGATACTAATTAAAAGAACCCCTTTAAGGGGTTACATTCACCTCGAATTTTCAAAAATTAGTTTTTTTTACGAATTTGTATTATCTATACTTCTAAGAATTATTCAAAAAAATAAGAAAATTCCATTTCATTACAAAGTGACCTGGCGTCCGATTGGAACCGCTACCTGTTTTCAGACGCACAATATTACTCAGTCAATTTTTAATATTTTTTACTTTTTTTTAAATCTTAATAATTACTTTTTCTACAAAATATCGAGAGGTTCTTTTAATTTTTCTAATAGACAATTTTTTATAAATAATTAAATATAAATTTTTTGGTCGAAAATTGCATACTGAAGTTTGAAACACCGTAAATTTTTATTTTTGAAAAAAAAACCTTCCACAATTTTTAACTTTTAACCCTATAAAAAATGATGTTAACGTTTAAAACATATTTAAAAAAATAACCGCAAGTGGAAGTTGAACTTGCACAATTAGTGTTCCGTACGTTGATTGCTTTTAAAATAAAAAATTTTGTTACAGAGGTATAAAATGATCAGTGACTTCACAAAACACACCCCAAATGAGTTTTCAACAAAGTTTGTTTCCAATCTTTACTGAAACTGATGACCTTGAAATTTTTATTTTTTTTTATATACCAGATAAATTATTAAAGGTAATGCACTCGTAATAATTGTCGTTCAATCTACACCCCGTGGAGAATATTCCAGAATTTTTTAAAAAAATTTTATTACGGTTGCTAATTAGAATCTAATTTGCTAATTAGATCTAATTGATCTAAAAAGTGGTTTTAGCTGAAGTATATAAAAAAAAACAAATAGGATAAAGCAGCAAGTTTTTAATTTGGTGTTTATAGTAAAAAATATTACATTGTTAAAAATTTAAATGCATTACTAAAAAGATCAAAATGTAAGATCTGTGTTAATTTACAAACGTTTAAGTGTGTTCACTATCAAAATACGTAAGCGAGAAACATTTTTCTATTTAAAAACAAAA
The DNA here is from genome assembly GCA_019049505.1 of Pachyrhynchus sulphureomaculatus. Taxonomy (NCBI): domain Eukaryota; kingdom Metazoa; phylum Arthropoda; class Insecta; order Coleoptera; family Curculionidae; genus Pachyrhynchus; species Pachyrhynchus sulphureomaculatus. The sequence goes on along the minus strand of CM032447.1, from coordinate 181,258,726 downwards.
GCTAATCGAACTTTGCATCAAATATGATTCATGATAATGTATGAATTTTAATATTCTATAAAAAAATTATGGACACGACTTCATTTTGTTCTTAAATAGATTATAGGTCCCTAGTTTTTGACAAATTAAATGATTTAAATAAGGTTGCAATAAATCAGAGATAATAGAGAGTTATAGGTGATTAACATTAATTTTCTATCATATGATATAAAAACATTTTCTATCATGGTGATATTGTTTTTAAGTTATTTATCTGGTCTCTTATAATTTTATATACTCACCACTAATACACTTATTCTAGTGTTTATAAAGTTATTTTATACGACCAAAAAAAATCTTTTGTTCGCGCCTCCAAAAACGACTCTACTCTAACTCATCATATGAGCAAAATCTTCCACCCCTGATATTTTTCTTTACAAGTTTGAGCAAAAGAAAGTCGTAAGATGTTAAATCAGGGCTATAAGATGGATGTTGTAAGTCAGTGGATTTACAGTTTTCAGTAATCACTTGATTTGTGCGACTCTACAGTTGCAGTACAAAGTTTTGATTTTCCATGTTTTTTTTTCTAACGACCTTCTTAAGATTTTGGACCAGCCTTTCATAAACTTCTCTATTAGTGATGGGCCCTTTTTCAATATATTCAATAAGCAAAATTCCTTTGCAGTCAATCCCTAAAACGGTAGCCATCAACTTTTGTTTTTTCGCCTTCTTGGGAGGTGGAGAGTCTATGAGTTCATTGCATAGACATTGCTTTTGTGAACGATTTGCAATAGAATACTCTCTCGCCACCTGTCACAATTAATGAGAAATAATTCTCATGGTTATTAAGAAATTTGTTTTCTCGTCAGTGTCTGCTCTTGTGTAAAAAGTTTGTGGATTCATGTATCACTAAATCTTTTTGTACAATTTTAAAAAACCGTAGCTCCAAATACTCGAGCTGATTTCTCAAGCACTAGGATCTTCATTTGTTAATCTGATAGCAGCAAATCCTCAAAAAGCGGGATCGTTTTTTTTTTTCGGTTCTTGCCTTACGGGTTCTTCTTAAACTAGGGTTATCCCTAATTTAGTCTGAGATCCATTGAAACTAATTACACTAAAATTTTACTTAAAAGTAAGATAGACCTTCTTTCATGAGTAATTTTTGGTCCAATTCCGTCTTTAATGAGAAACTTTCACTCATTTTTTTAAACAAAAAAAATCCTAGAAAGTACAAACACGTCGATCTCGTAAAAAAAAATATTTAAAGTAATTTGACAACCAAGAAATTACATTATTTTCACGGTTAGGTTGATAAGTAAAAAAAATTATCTCGTTTTTTTTAGCTCTTACATAATTTCTCGTTGTGTGTAAAAAACCTTAACTATTAACCGGAAACAGTAAATTGTGTAGCAATTGCACAATATGCCAACGATTTTAAAATTATAATTTATTTACTGTATTCTACAAAAAATATTAAAGGTCATTATATTAACTACAAATGAGGTTATATGTAACTTGTCAGCTCATAACTAAACAAAAGATTTATCGAAATTTAATTATTCAATTAGTGGCTCGGCCGCAAATTGGTAATACGCTGCTGTGGTATTTCAACGAGTTATATTTTAATGATTGACGCAAATAGGCCAGGGTCAGTTTTGATTTTGCCATTTTATCCACGCTTTTCTATAAAATACTAAAATATGCATAAAGAAAAAATGCATTGCCTGTAAGTTTTTATTTTTAACTAAATTTTAATAGAACTAGGTGGACATGGTCCATCCCAGAAACCTATTGTTTCACAGTCAAAAATCAAGTCAGCTATAGTTACATCATAAAGTCCTTTATTTTTTTTATTCTAGTGACACCGCGATCTATTTGTATTAAAAAAAAACACTTCAGCTGCCATTTTGATAGTCACTTACATGAATAAATAGAACTATTTGATGTTTGCCTCAAATAAACATAAATTGCTGTTGCTAGAAGAACTATATTTTTCTTTAAAATATCGTTCATCTCCCCGCTTGAGTAAAGATTTTACCCTTTTTAGTGTTCCGTACGGAACACATATAGCATCACTTCGGTGTCCGTCTGTCACACCCGATTTTCTCCGGAACTAGTTAACATATAAAGTTGAAATTTTCCACAATTGTAGGAATTGATGGCCCAATCACAGCCGTGTAGTTTTGAAAGTTTAATTTTAACTTAAGGGGTTAGCTTGTGGGGGGAAGTAAAAAAAAACGATCAACGTGTGGAGTGTCAAAAATATATATGATGTAATACTTACGCACGCTTTCCCTTGTATAAATTACCAAAAATCGTTGCACACCAACCCCTATCTCAAAAAGTACTGATCAAAAAATTTTGAAAGAATTCTGGAATATTTTCCTTTGAAATATCAATACATATTCGGTGCAATCAGTAATATGATGATGACTGGTGACCAGCAAATAGGTTATTTTATTTGTTTATAATTAAATAAATATTTAGGTAGTAGATATTTGTTTTAACCTTTTATTACCAGATTCTAGATTAAGCTAGATCCATTTATTGCCTATTAGATAACTGATTATTATTTAAAAGGTAATCACAGTACGGAATACTAATTGCGCAAGTCAAACTTGTGCTTGACTGGTTATTTATATCCTAAGGATATCGGCGAGGAGGTCGTAATACCCATCAACGTTGTCCAAGTTCCGAAACATAAATTTTTGTATTTCACATTACTTTTAGACAACGCGGTAGTGCTGCCACGGACGTTAATGCAAAAAACGACTAATTTCGCTGATATGCTTTCTTCTGATCTGTAATATTCCTTAGAATCCTTTAAAAGGAAAGTATACACTCGCTCTATTAAGGGCAGTCACTAAGTTTTAAAAACAATACCTATTGAACATACTTGAATCAAATATTGAACGCCATTTTGAAGCTTCAGCGGTCATATGAACACACCCTAAATTTCAAGTCCATCTGTCAAGTCATTCTTTGTTTATCAGCTGGCTAAAATGTGCAGTAGTAAAATTCTTTGTTTTGGAAGGTTTATCGGCAACTGAAATCCATGCAAAGTTAGTAAAAGTGTTAAAGGAGTCTGCTTCTTCATTTTCCACTGTTCATAGATAGATTCTAGAATTTAAACGTGGTCGTACAAGCGTCAAAGATGATTTACGTTCAGGACGTCCAAAAACTGTAACAACTGAAGAAACTATTGTGCCAGTACAAGATATGGTAATGGAAAACCGTCGATTAACTGTGGATATTAATGGGATCTTAACTAATGTTGTGGATATGAGAAAGCTATTCACAAGATGGGTGCTTCATTTGCTAACATCGGAACAAAAACACATTCAAAAGAAACTTTCTAAACATTTGGCTCTTTTCACAAAAAATAAAACTATTTTGTGCGTCGATTTGTAACTATGGAGTAGACTTGGGTATTGGTATGATCGTGAACTGCAACAACAAATGGCACAGTGGACTGAGCCCGGTTGTTCAGCTCCAAAGCAGCCAAAGTGGTCAAAGTCGTCAAAAAACATTATAGCACCAACTTTCTGGGATGCAAAGAAATCCTGTTAATTGATTACCTTTAAACTGGTAAAACAATAACAGGCGAGTATTATTGCAACCTTTTGGACCAGTTGGATGAGAAAATTCGTAAGAGAAGGCCCGCTTTGCAGAAGAAAAAATCATCATATGACAATATACATGCTCACACAAGTGCTTTGGCAACGGCAAAACTGGTCGGATTAAAGTATGAATTGTTGGAACATCTACTCTATTCACTAAATCTTGCTCCGTCTAACTTCTATCTGTTCCTAAACTTCAAGAGATTTCTACGCGGGAAGCGTTTTTCAACAAATGATGAGGTGATAGCATCCGTAGATGGGTATTTTGAAGGTCTTCTGGAAAATCACTTCAGGGATGGGGTAAATGAATTGGAAAATCGCTGAAAAAATGTATTGAGCTTAAAGAAGATTATACTGAAGAATAAATGTATTTTGACTTATTAATTCACCTTGTTTCATTTCCTGTTTCAAAACTTATTGACTGATCTTATATTATATAAATTACGCAGTAATAAAATAAATTCTACGCTAGTCTGTTTTGCTTTACCAATGAAAAAAGTAACTTTAATTTCTATCTCATTAGCTACGCCACTTAACATTATCAAGCCACCAGATTTTATTCAGCACGAAAATATGTTTAATTTGTTCAATAAGGTACCGGTCTTCCAAAAAGTTAAGTTAAATAACCAGCCAAGTCCAAGTCGGACTTGCGCAATTAGTGTTCCGTACGTTGATTGTTTTTAAAATAAAAATTTTTGTTACGAAATTATAAAATGATCAATGACTTCACAAAAACATCCCAAATGAGTTTTTAACAAAGTTTTTTCCAGCCTTTCTTGAAAACTGATGACCTAGAAATTTTTGTTTTTTTATATGCCAGATAAATTATTAAAGGTAATGCACTCGTGATAATTTTCGTTCAATCTACATCCTGTGGAAGATATTCCAGAATTTTTTCAAAATGAGGCAGCGATTTTTGGCAATTTTTTAAAAATATTACAAAGAAAGGTATGCGCAAGTATCACATATATATATATATATATATATATATATATATATATATATATATATATATATATTTGAAGTCGTATTTTCACAAGCTTTCATTTGACACCCCACTCGATGACCTGGTAAAAAAAATTTTTTTTTCGTCCCCCAAAACTAACCCTTTAAGGCAAAATTTAACTTTCAAGACTACACAGCTCTGATGGGGCAAATGAATTTTTATATTATTGCCAAATTTCAACTTTCAATGTAAAAAATTTTAAGCGCCATTTTGGAATCTGTCTCTTTGTCAGAAGCGACCTCTCTTACCAACGAGAGGAGTCTTTGGAGCCCCAAAAATTTGATGTTATGTGGCTAAAAATAACGACTCAACAAACCACAAGGTTCATCTGCATCCTCTATCGACCACCAAGTGATACTAACTTGAAAACACTTTTCGCTTCCCTTGCAGGCACCATCGATCATTTACAAATTAACTATTCAAATTAGGCAATTGCCATTCTGGGCGACTTTAATGTCCACAACATCAACTGGCTTAAGTATTCAAATACTACCGACGAACAAGGTCGTGAAGCTGAATCATTCGCAATCAGTTGTGGCTTAACTGGGCTTATTGACGAATCAACACGGATGCCTGATCCAGACGGGGAGTTCCCCAGTCTTCTTGATTTGTTTTTAACCACCAATCCCGAGATTTACATTGATCACCCTAAATCCGCCGTTAGGCTCTTCCAACCATAAACTTCTTTCGACATCGAGTATCCTACCAATCATTGACAGAGAGGCGCCTAAACCGCGCAAGATTTGGCAATACAAATCTGCTAAATGGGAAGATCTCATGGAGTATTTTCGAACTTTCCCTTGGTTAGACGTTTGTTTTCGATCCGACAACCTATCTGACTGCGCCAAGGAGGTTCTCGATGTTATTTTGGCTGGTATGGAAGCTTACATCCCTTTTTCGAAGAAATGTCCTTCCAACGGCAAGCCTTCGTTTGACCGAAAATGCAAAGTTTATCAATCCAAACGTATAAATCGTAACACCTTTGTTCGTGTCCGGAACAGATGCAAAGAAATTATCGACGAAACCAAGGAGACACACACTCAACGAATTGAAAACAAACTTCTCGCTTATCCCAACATTTCCAGGTCCTTTTGGTTAGCCGCTAAGGCAGTTATTCAAAATTTCACCAAATCCACCATACCACCACTCACACGGCCAGATAATTCTGTTACAACAACACCTGTTGAGAAAGCGAACTTGTTGGCTGAACTCTTTGCTTCCCATTCTACTGTCGAATTCCAAGGAAAAACACCACCTACTATTCCCATAGTGCAGTCAAGGAAGCCCGATATTGTCTTGAGACAGCGTATCATAAAACATATTTTAATGACAGAATACTTGCCATAGCTCTCAAAAACTTTTTAAACGCTCGGACATTGGCTACTCAGACGAATATCTGCAGACAGCAGGAAGTCATTCAACTTAACAAAGACCTGGAAGAAATTCTATCTTAGAGTGACAGTAACCAAGTGGAATTTAACACTATAAAAACCCAGGTGGAGGTTTTTTCTATAAAAGTTAACGTTGTTGTACCCGACATAGTTATGTCGGGACACTCCATTCCTCTAACATCGTCACTCAATTTGTTGGACGTTAATTTGGGACCAAATATGTTCTGGCATGAACATGTTACAAGCATAGCAAAAAGAGCTTCTCAAAAGTTGAGAATATTATTTTGAACCAGAACTGTTAATTCTTTACAAAACTGAAATTCGACCAAATATGAAATACTGCTCCCATGTTTGGGGCTCTGCTCCCGAACATACACTGCATTTATTAGATTCTATTCAGAGAAGAACTGTTCGTCTGATTGGAGACCCGGGACTGACCGGCGGCCTTGATTCGTTGGAACATCGAAGAACGGTTGGCGACTTGAGTCTGTTCTACAATTATTTTCGTGGAAAGTGTTCGATGGATGTAGCCCGCTTAATTCCTCCCAAGGCGGTGCATGTTAGAAATACACGTCGCCCTAATTCACATCCGTATGAGGTTCAGCTTGTTACTCCTCGTACAACCCTGTTCAAGCAGTCTTTTATATAAAGAACCTCATACCTTTGGAATAATTTGCCCAGGACTGTGTTTCCCACCGAGTACAATTTGCAGCGATTCAAGACCAACGGGAATCGCTTCTTCCGTACACATTTCGCTCCTGTAGCGCTTTAGAGATTCCCCTGCAGCAAGTGTGCTAGACCCATAAAAAAAAAGGAAAAAAATAGGGTGTGACAGACAGACCGACGGAAAGACGGACAGGTAAGTATTTTAAATGGACGTTGAATAATATGTTAGTTCTTTATCGAGACACTAACAAAAATATTGTGTTCTGAGACTCGTGTGGTTCAGGTTTGAACAGTCTGCAAGTTCTATCTTTACTTTTCGGTTACAAGTTAATAAGTATTTTATGCCTTCGCCTGAAAAATTATTATTTTCTGAGGACTTTTTGCGTTACCTTTGTTATACTAGTCGAGAAAATATAATTTTTAGGGTGCTTTCAGCCAGCAGCTACATGTTATGAGCCTAGACAAACAAATAAATAGTTATTAACGTATCAAGTGTGGAAACTGGTATTTTGCAGGTAAAGAAATCAAGTTTCAGGAAAGGGAAATCCTAAAGCTTACGAGTTGTGCTAAAACACTACAAACGTCATACGCAATGAGAAATACTATAATAAGAATCTCGATATAAAACAATATTTGACGAAGGTAATAGAGCAGTGACAAACTGAAGTCCATATAGATAATACCCATTATCGCAATGTATAAGCCTTCACTGAAAGGCATCGGGGGGAATCAAGCGGACTACATCCACCAAACACATCCGGTGAAAGTGTTTAAAGAATAGGCTCAAACTAACAAACTTTTCTGCGATATCCTTAATTCATGAGATCCTATCAGGTTCTGGTTAGAATCTAATAAATGAAGAGTATATTGGAGAACAGAGCCAGACACATGTGAGCAGTATTCTAGCGATAGCGAAATTAAAGCTTTTTTGCTTTTAGATTAACGCCAGCTAAGTTGCGTGCGGATGCCAATGGAATAGATTTTCCTATTATAATTATCTAAAAAGGAAAAACGACTTGTTGTTAAGAAAAAGTAGATTAAAAACCAATATGGATCCCAGTGGTATATCAGCGTCGATGGCCCATGTATCGGAAATATCTCCATCTGCTACCACTTGCAATGAACGATCTCTAAGCAAACTCGAGAGCCATAAGCAAAGTCTTTCATGTCGTAAATCTTTCATGCAAATACAGTTGAACTTCTTAGATATTTTAAGTGCAACCGCTTGATACACCTTATCATGTTTAATTGTATTGTTCTAAAAATATATGATACTGATTAAAACTTTCTGTTGACCTTTGACAATCATATAGGAGGTCCCCAGTAATATTAAATCCTTCCAGATATTTTAAAAGATATAATTATATAACGTTTATCTTTTTTGCCTTTTCAGGCTGATATTAACTTGAAAAAGTTAAAAAAAAATCAGAAAAACATATACGGAATTGTTGTGGCTGTTACTTGATGGAAATTCATAACGAATATAATGAAAGACTAATATTGTCAAATTTCCACTTTATTTAGCTTCACTGAAACTGTATGACGCGTTTCGCTATACTATAGCTGATACAAAATAATATCATTTTGTATCAGAAGAAGCCATAGTATAGCGAAACGCGTCATACAGTTTCAGTGAAACTAAATAAAGTGGAAATTTGACAATCTTAGTCTTTCATTCCACAATTTAAAGACTAAAATGTAACAAATGTAATTAAAAAATATCGTAATAAAGAACTCCGAGACACAGATCTAAACGAAGACATAGAACCTGAAATAGAAAAGTTAAATGAAATAACAAGGGAGCTAAAGAATAAGTATCTAACTGTGGAACAAACACATAAAAAGAAGGAATGGATGACAGATGACATTTTAAGACTCATGGAGGAAAGACGGTTACACGACAACAGAGGTAACAAAAGAGAATATAGCAGACTACATACAAAAATACAGAAAGATAGGTTGAATGGTGAAAGATGTAAAGAGATACAGGAGTTGCAGGGAAAGTATGATAGCTTTAATATCTATCGAAAAATCAAAGACTGGTGAACGGAGAACGAAATCAAATGGACGTTTAATAGTTCATCAACGCAACGTTGTTATCGATAAGAAAGAGAAACTGAAGATGTGGCAAGACTATATTACAGAGTTATTTTTTGAAGTAAGACCAGATCAGCCACAATGCTCAATAGACTTGTTTGGGCCCTGTATTACCATAAATAAAATGCGGACTGCAATAAATCAACTAAAAAATGAAGAAGCTACCGATCCCGATGAATTTCATAAGGAGTTTCTTAAGCTCTTAGATGAGGATGGGATTAAGTGGCTTACGTTGATCTACAATAAAATCTATGATTTAGTCAGAATACTAGAAAGCTGATTAAAGTCTGAGTTTAATCGATCCCAAAAAATGCAGGCGCTAAAAAATGTGAAGAATATCGAACAATTAGCCTCATAAGCCATCTTTTAAAAATATTTCTGAAAATCATTCACAGAAGAATATACAAGTTGAGTGAAGAAAACATGTTAGCTACACAATTCGGTTTTCCTGATGCCATAGGAACAAGAGAGGCCTTGTTTTCTATGCAGGTTTTGATTCAGCGATGTAGTGACGTCAATTGTGACTTATATTTGTGCCTGATCAACTACCAAAAGGCCTTTGATAGAATCCAACATCATAAAATGGTCGAAATTCTGAAAGACCTTGGACTAGATGGAAAGAATCTGCAGATTATTGGCAACCTCTACTGGAGCCAGATGGCATTTATTAAACCAGAAGTGGAGCGCTCAGAAACAATATCGATTGAGCGTGGAGTCTCCACTATTGTTTAATATATACTCCGAGCAAATCTTCAGAGAGGCACTTGAAGAGGTTGATGAAGGAATACTGCTTAATGAGAAGCGAATAAATAACATTCGTTATGCTGACGATACGGCGGTTACGGCTGATAACTTAAAGGGTCTACAACATATTTTGACAAAAATAAACGAGGTCAGTAACCGATACGGCCTCGAACTTAATATCAGCAAAAGAAATTACATGGTAATCAGCAAATCTCCGATTCCTGCTACCTCGTTGATGGTTAACAATCAACAAATACAAAGAACTCCACAATATTCATATTTAAGTACCATGATAAACGAACAATGGAATCATTCCCAGGAAATTCGTTGCCGTATCGAAAAAGCTAGAGCAGTGTTCTTCAAAATGACATCACTTTTCAAACGCTCAGCAATAAAATTGAGTACGAAAATAAGACTCCTGAGATGCTATGTCTTCAGTGTCCTTCTTTATGGTGTGGAATCTTGGACGCTGACTGAAGCCACTTCTAAGAAACTTGAGGTATTTGAGTTATGGCTATGTCGCCGAATTTTGAAAGTTTCTTATACTGACCCTATTACCAACGAGGATGTCTTACTTCGCATTAACAAAAAACTGGAATTATGAAAACTGTTTAAGTAGGAAAATTGGAGTATTTAGGACACACTAATGAGAAATCCCCACAGATATGGATTACTACTGCAAATACTCCAAGGAAAGGTATCTGGAAAAAGGGGACCAGAACGCAGACGTATTTCCTGCTAAACAATCTGCGAAATTGGTTCTCAACAAATACTGCCGGTCTTTTCAAAGCTACAGTGGATAAAGTAATAATAGCCAGAATGATTGCCAACATTCGAACCGAATAGGCACATCAAGAAGAAGAAGACCAGCAGAAGGGAAGTAAGAATTTGCATTCTTAGTACATGTAAAGTGTGCAATTACTAAATTTTTAGGTTTCGAACTTTTAAACCTTTATTACTAGACCTTTTGTACTAGTTACAACATTGATTCTAGAATCACTAAACTTTTAAATCGTTAGCTATTGTTTAGTTAAACAGATTTATCAGCTTACATAATAAAATGATGAATTTCCGTCTTCCGTATTTAAACTAGGTAAGCTTAATTCATATTCCGTATAACCTTCCGAGCGAGAAAACAACATTTGTCTGCCTGAAAGCTGCAACAACAAGAGCCGTGTAACCGAACAATTAAAACCCTTTTGTAAAACGCCCTAATGCAAAGGAAACAATTATCTGCTGTTTATCTTGAGTGCACAGTTTTCATGCGAAATACATGTCAGCACGAGGAAATTTACTGACAGAAACATGTAGATATTAAACTCATTTCAGAAATGGAGTATAGTAAAACGAAAAATCTGTTTTAAAGTGTTGACATGAACATTTAATAAATATTATCTATGACTAAAGTCAAAACTATCACTAACTCATGACACTATATTACGTTGTCCTTACGCTTACTTTATCATGCCCCTTGAAATGCATTGTTAAGGGTACACAACAGTGGTCACCATTATATCCATATCTGTAATACTCGTATACAGCTAGCGCCCTATCTTCACCTGTAAGCGAAGCGAGTGCCATTAAACAGAGAAGCAGGAAGAGAACAGATTGCTAAAGCGCGTAAGCAGATTACTAAAGCACATGCGCATCTCTTATATACACTATCTAATTTCGCACAGGATTAATATGTTCTTATATAACGCATGCGCAGTTCCTGCGAAGTTCCGAGCTAGGGTGCGATAGAAAAACGATCGTCTATACTGTACTAACGGCGTCAAACTTCTCTCTCAATCTAGCTATATAGGAATATTACATATATTGTACCGTTTGAAAAAATGTTTAATTGCGCCCCACGTAGACTGCGTCATTTTGTAAGGTGTTAACTCGCCCGCTTTTTTTGCGGCGTCCTTTTGTACCCTGTGAAAATTGTTTTTCCCACGCTTGGGCGCAATTTTCTTGCAACCTCTTTTTAATTTCTGAGAATGAATTGAGTGACTAATGATTTTAAAAGAACTAAAGAAATTAAACAAACACTAGCTCAGTTTTCCTTGGTAGAGAGATATGGGTAAGAGATAATTTTTGTACGTCTTTTTGGAATTATTTTCTATTTTTAAAAAAGCCTCAGCTGTACGAATTTTTGGGCACCATTCATTTTAAAATAGAAAGGATCTAACTTCAGCTAAAAAAATGAAAAAATACTGAAAGGGTGTACAGTTGTTAAATAAAAAAACAGTTTGGTACAGCCGCCATTATCCTGAAAAGTAAGATAGGTATTCAGTGAGACACTAGCTTTAATCAACAAAAAGAAAATTTATTCATGATTTTAAAATAAAAATAAAAGTTCCAACCTGTGCAGTTTTAAGGATTACAAAAAAAATTCTAGCCCAACAGGTAGTTATTATTATTAGAGTCCCTAAATCAGACATTTTACTTCTAAAACCTGACTACACCCGAAATCGAAGAATCGTGATTTTCACTTCACGTTTTGTCAGTTCAAATTGCTGTTAAAACACTTATTTGCGGGAATATTTCTATTGATGAATGTTCTGGTAACTTACGGTTTTCATATGGGCTTCTAGGCCTTCGATGGAACACAAAACCGATTTCACACTTTTGAGAAGAGCCTACTTTGGCTACTCCATGTAGAAAACACACAAAGCCCACTACGGCTTTACGTTAAAAAACTCGTGCTTAACTTGGCTCTCGTAAATATTGTCATGAGCCTCTCAGCTCGGTGGAAGTCAGCCTTCACGGCGGCTTGGTGGAAATTAGCCTGGCTGCGGCTTGATGGAAATAAGCCGAGATTCCTGTCCTCCGGACCCTTAAATAAGCCGTGGGCACTCTCTCGGTAATATGGCGACGCCGGAACCAAAACTCCGGATACAAATTTTTGACCAATCCCGGCGTATCGATAGATTCGGTCGCAAACCCGCACAGCACACTATATGACGAGCGGCTAACAATTTCAGATTAATATACCGCTCGATACAAAAATGAAAAGAAGTACATTATAAAGTGAAAAATCAGTAACATTACATGGTCTTAAAATCTAGGAAAAAATGAATGTTACAATATGATTATATCAAACACTTTAATACACACGTTGCAAACCATGATAGCATCATTGGAAGCAACGATCGACTAATCCTAACATTAAACATAAACTATTTATACTAAAATTGTAATTTTGGATTGTTGTAGCTTCTACTTGATGGAAATTCATTATAAATATATATGTAGTTTAATTCCTTAGTAAAATTACTAAGGAATTATGTTAAACTACATAAAACAAGTAGCCGTTAACAACGGTTATTCGGTTACTTTAATCAATAGTATCGTTAAGAAAAAACTTAGAAACAAGGCAATCTCAGAAATATACCCACGTTTTAAGGACAGAAATACCACTTTTAAATGCTTAACCTATTTTGGCAAACCAACGGAAAAACTGGGGAAATTTTTAAATCAAAAAAACATCACCATAGCTTACAAGACTAACAATACTATAGGGAAATATCTTAAAAACTACAAACCACAAATCAATAAAGACAATAAATCAGGGGTTTATCAATTAACATGTGGGTCTTGTCCTAAAACATACATCGGACAAACTGGACGTACATTTAGACAAAGAATTACAGATCACGAAAAAAGTTTCATCCATAGAAAATCTAATTCAACATATGCTAATCATCTTTTAACAGAAAATCACACATTTAACAAGAATTTCAAAATTTTACACACCCAACAAAAAGGTTTAAAACTAAACCTTTTAGAGACAATGCAAATAAATCGATTAAAGACTACAGGTACTTTACTCAACGACCAGGTAGATTTAAGCAATTCACCATTATTGAATTTATTCTCCTAACTCTAAATCTGTGTGGATTTCCCAATACTATCAATGTAATTTAATTAGGTGTAATATTATAATTAAGAAATTATATAAAACTGTGAATATTAAACCTAACTTGACAGTGTAAAATGTAGATCTGAAGAAGCTGCATCGACAGCGAAACGCGTCATCGCAATTTAAATAAACCAGTGGAAATTGACTAAAAACAGTCTTTTATTATATATTTAAAATTGTAATTTACTGGAACGAAATTGACCAATAACAGTTAACTGTTTGGTTCCGGTCGAGTAACTATTCTAGAAGAAGAAGAAGATATATTTTTTAATATACCTTAAATTATCGAATATTACTATATGAATATGTTCAAGGGCCTATTGAACAATGTTTGATTTTTCTGATCTACCATATGTCATACCTTTTTGTTTACCAACATCACAGTTATTACAACTTATCTTGCCTATTCCACTTCTTTCACTTTTAAACTGTCTAATGCCATATAGACTGCCGTGAGGCCTACCATATTAAATACCTTATGGAGTCTTCGATTAAGTTTTAGATTATATGGTATTAAAACATATTTTCTCTTATTTTACTTCCATGTAAAAACGGGGAATATATGAATATTTAACCTAAATTTATATTTATTAGTAACTAGTTTATTAAGTTTTCGTCAAAACCACAGGCTATTTCATGAATACGATTCCTTGATTCAAAGGAAAGTGGCTAAATGAAGAATGTGAAGTATTATGCTCTCTTATGGTATCTTTCTTATAGACGTCAAATTCTCATGTACTAATATTTCTAATAACTAAAATATCCACTAGTGGTAATAGTTCATTTTTATCAAATTCACAAATAATAAACAATTACCCATAGCTGTCTTTTTTTTGAAAGAGAAAATGATTTTTGTATTGAAAATAGGTTGGTTTAATGCAAAGTATGGGCAACATTAAGTATTTATGAATACTTTGTTCCTGGAGGTCATTCATCCGAAGTAGCTCCTGGAGATATCGCAAGGTTTGTTCTATTGGTACGCTAGGTCACAAAGAACTGGCGTCAAAAGAAATTAAAATTCACCATCGTTATGAACTAGATATTTCGTTTCATTCATACATTCCACCTGAAAAGGTATTCTCTTTTAGGGTAAATTTTCAAATTCATGTACCAATCATTTAGAAATTTAATACGTAGGTTAACGTGGGTTTATGAATTTTGGGTAAACAATACATCTTTGATATGGTCGGGTTAATGACATTTAGTTTAAATCTTTGTGAGTAGGAGATAATATTCTTGAATTAGATAGTTTCTGCTGTCATTCATTACTTCGTCACAAGAACCCATTCATTTAGATTATTTATACTTTTAAAGTATTTTTTTTATCCATTATAACAACGTTATTGCCGTTGGACGCTTTTAGACAGACAGTATCCTTCTTCCTAAAACCCTTAATTGTTTTGTGAATTTGAATTTTTATTATTTATTTTGTTTTTTGATATTTGGTTACGACATGATTCCCTAACAAATTATTGCTAGTTTCGAGAGGTATGCCAATTGTGGTTTCATTATAACCTACTACTTAAATTGTTAACCATGGAAGTGCGGTAATAAATCATGTTTCAGTTACTGCAGGATCTTAATAACCATTCCAACAACAACCCTATAATGTTATTTAAGTAACTATGCTCCAACTTTTTTTATTTTTGCTATTCTCTTCCGTTTCGTCAATCTGTATATTAATAATATAATAATATGAAAATTAACCAATGTAATACTAATCCATAAAATAAATGGCAAACACCATGTCAATAATTATCTCAATGCTGAGCATCTTCCCTAAAAACATTTTTAGCCGAATCAAATGTTTCCTACTATAAGATACTGATGATCAGCATGAGTCTGGACCAAATAACTTTTTTGAAGATGAGTACAGGTATGTACAGGTCATATACTCGTACTTGCTGTCTTTTACTTACTGACGATTAAACCTGAAGGGATTTTTCAAAGAACGAAATGCGCAGGCGTTATAGCCATTCTGTCCTTCGTCACTCAGTGGCGTAGTACTTGCTTGCGGTGAGAATCAAGTTGGGTTTTGTGGCAAGAATTTTTCCCAATAAACTAAACTCAAAAAAAATCTTACCTAAAATAAACAAATATTTTCTTTTAAATATGTAAAAAAAACAAGCTCATAAAAGTCATGTAAGACAGTGGGAAATAACTAAACAATATAAAACATACACTAGGTTTAATACCAAGGCAGACCACTAGCCAGTCCTAGGGCTCTATTATAAATGGGTATACCAATAATAGTGCACTATATTTTTGATAATTTAAATGTAAGAGGACCTTGTATTAATAGTTGAACAATAAAGGGATTTTGAATTTAAAAATTTTGCTTGCAGTGCAAAAGGTCTCGGGTTCCAATCCCGGCAGGTTTTATTTATTTATTTATTAAGTATATTTGGCTTAGCCACATACATAGGTAGTAGTTGTTTGCAGAAACGCAATAACGTCGTGGCTGCAATACTGCGTTGTCTAAAAGGTGCTGTGAAATACAAATACATGTTACGGCACTTGGACAACGTGGACGGATATTATGACATCCTCGCCGACATCATTAGGATATAAAAAAGGGTACAATCCCTACTCAGGCAGGGAGGTGAACGATAAAAAAATTAGCGTTTTTATGATTAAGAAAATCTCTAAAAAATTTTAATCAGACGCCGCGTAACTTAAAAAGTTAAAATCCAAACAAAAATCAAGAAATAAAACTGTTTTGAACCCTCCTTTATTCTCCCATTTTTAATAAAACGTCAATTCTTTATCCATCGTCGCTCGCCCTTCTCATTATTATAAAGTTAAATGGATCCCGTAATTGCTAATCTGATTGGTCGTCATTTTGTCTTCCCTCACACAATTTTCTATCCAGAAATCTTTTCACTCTAGTGAAGTTTTTTTCTTAAATTTAAATCGAAACTGGAAAATGATTTATTGTTTTCAAGTTGAAAGAAAACTTACGGTTTTGGCAATGAAAATTTGAGATATAAGTTGATGGAGATATTAGATCAATTTGTTAACATTTTGACTGGATGATCGATTTATTAGTGTCATGATGACTGGACAAAATTAAATTTAAAAAAAATTATTGCCCGTTTGTAGGGTTTACTGTAAGTTCGGTGATAAACTTAAAAATACCGGTGAATACTATTAAAGCTTATAATGAATCGGTATTTTTTAAAATTAAAAGGAAACGGTAACCCCTATAAAAAATATATTTATGGCATTTGCTTGGTTTTTAGTGTTCCGTACGGAACATTTATAAGATGACTTCGGTGTCTGTCTGTCTGTCTGTGTCTGTCTGTCTGTCTGTCACACCCTATTTTCTCCGAATAGAAAGTGGAAATTTGGTAATAATATAGGAATTGATGGCCTCATCGGAGCCGTGTAGTTTTGGAAGTTAAATTTTGACTTAAGGGGTTAGTTTTGGGGGGTGAAATCGGAAGTAAAAAAAAAAATTTTACTAGGTCATCGAGTATGGTGTCAAATGAAAGTTTGTAAAAACACGAGTAATATATATATATATATATATATATATATATATATATATATATATATATATATATATATATATATATATATATATATATACACATATATATAATGTAATACTTGGGCACACTTTTCTTTATATTATTTTTTAAAAAAATCGCGGAAAATCGCTGCCATTATTTTTTTGAAAAAAATCCCCCCCACTTATCTCGAAACGTACTGATCCAAAAATTTTGAAAAAATTCTGGAATATTCTCCACGGGGTGTAGATTGAACGAAAATTATCACGAGTGCATTACCTTTAATAATTTATCTGGTATATAAAAAAAAAAAAAAAAATTCAAGGTCATCAGTTTTCAGTAAAGATTGGAAACTTTGTTGAAAACTCATTTGGGGTGTGTTTTGTGAAGTCACTGATCATTTTATACCTCCGTAACAAAATTTTTTATTTTAAAAACAATTAACGTACGGAAAACTAATTGCGCAAGTTCATCATGCACTTGACCGGTTATTTTTTAAATTTTAAGACCCGAGAGTCAAGAAAAATAAAAACATAAGTCTACAAAATAATTATATCACTATTTCACAAATTATGGCGTTTTGGTCCTCTGTGATACTTTTTTTACGTTTTTCAAAGAACTAGTTATTCAAGATTGTTAAATAATATTACTATAAAACTCTTTTTAAGAATTTATTTAATAATAAATACAATTACAAAATTACATGCTTAAATATCACTGTTTTAAAGAGTCGACCACTGCGCATATACAATCGCAATAAGATTGACTTCAGTACATGCTTTTCAAATTCTTCTCTTCTTCTTTTGGCCTTCCTTCGTCAGCCTAGGCTTAAGCCTTTTCAACTAATCTCCGCCGCCTTCTCCGGACGTTGATGTCCAGCATTCCTTCCACCTCCTCAGAGGTCGTCCTTGGGGTCTAACAAGCCGGGTGTCGTCCATGCTGCTTACATGCTTATGCCATTCCTTCCTACGTACATGGACGACTCGTACAATATCCTCAATTCCTACGGCTTCGCGTAGGTCTTCATTCCGCATTCGGTCTAGGAGCGTTTTTCCTTGGAGAGTTCGCACGACTCGCATTTCTGTGGTTCTCATTAATTGGCTCGTTTTAAGTGTTTCAGCTTTAGTCTCTGAAGCGAATGCGATGTTTGGTCGGATGATGGTTTTATATATACGGGCTTTACCACATGGCCTCACACCATGATATCGACATGTACAGGTTGAGCCAAATCAACTCTTTCATGCAGCCGGCGATCCTGGAGGCCTTCATCGACTGAGCTCGAACTTGTTCGGAGGTATTTCGATCACTGCTAATCTTCGCGCCGAGATATTTAAATTTCATAACCTACTCAGTAGTACGGCCATCAACTTCCAGTTTGCACCGTGCTTTTTTGAAATTACCATGCATTTGGTCTTCTCTGTATTCATTTTCATATTAAGTCAGCGTTTCTCAATCTTTCAGTATTTGCGACCCAGTTTTCAAACATAATTTTCATCGCGGCTCCCCCCCTCTCATACAACATAACAATGCATGCAATAATAATGTATTTTCAGTATTTTGATGCTAAAGCTACACTATGACCTTAATTACAAACCTTACGAACTACCAAGATTAAGTAAATTTATACATATTTGGCAACACATATCTGCTGCGTTGACCAAACTAGAATCGATGCCTCTCTATTGCTCTCTGTCACGTCCACCATATGGTACCGGCTTCGCCAGAAGTTCCGAGTTGTCTCGAACATTCAGAAAGTCTACCCAAAAGTGAATAAATGCTGCACCTCGTCCAATTACAGCCCGTCTCAGTCGAGTTGATCCTTCTACTGCTATCAGATTTATTGTGAATGTGTATGTTGTAATTTACGTATTAATTGAAATTCAAGGTATTAGTATTCACGGCAGTAAATTTATACAGAATCATGGATAAATTTTTAAGTGGGCCTAAGCGAGCATTAGACGTTAGTGACGCATCAACAAGTGCACAGACGGGCGTGGTTCCGAAAATAAAATCAAGAAAATATTCTCAAGAATACTTAAATTTAGAGTTTACGAGTACTGAAGTAAATGAAGAAGAAAGGCTCCCGTGTGTTATTTGCTCAAAAATCTTGGCAGCAGACAGCATGAAACTAAATAAACTTAAACGACATTTGGGATCGCCTCATAGTGAGTATCTTAACAAACCCCGAGAATTCTTCGAATTAAAATTAAATTCATATGTAAAGCAGAAATCATTTTTTAAAAAAACTGTGAATGAAAAAGCTTTACTTGCCTCTTACAAAGTTTCATATAAAATAGCCAGATGAAAAAAACCTCACACCATTGGTGAAGAGCTTGTTTTGCCAGCAGCATCTGAGATTGTAGAAACTATGTTTGGAGATAATTTTGCCAAACAATTGCTATCCATACCTATATCAAATGATACTGTTGCCCGTCGAATTGGTGATATAGCTGAAGATGTACAGCATCAGTTTTTCGGGAAGTTGCGTGACAAATTGTTTCCAATTCAGCTTGATAAGGCAACAGATAGCAATAAAGATGCTTATTTCATTGCCTATGTTCGATTTTGTGATGGTATGTCAGCAGTAAAAGACCTATTTTTCTGCAAACCAATAGAACTCAAAGCAAACATCACTCGCATTATTTGCTACCTTAAATGATTTTAGAAACGAGGCAAATATGGAGTGGAAAAATTGCATCGGAATATGTACCGATGATGCTCATTCAAGGCTTCCAAAGAAATGCGTCCTGCTCTGAATATTGTGCTCACTATAGTTGTAACCGTAGTAAATTATATTAAAACGAGACCTCTAAATTCTAGAATTTCTTCTGCACTTTGTAAAGTCATGGGTGCCGAACATTCAGCGTTACTATTTTATTGTATTGCGAGGCAAGATGGTTATCACGTGGGAAATATTTGCAATGTGTTTATGAATTAAGAAATGAAATCGTCACTTTTCTAGAAGAGGAAAACCGGCCGGAAGCCGAGAAGTTTCGAGATAGTTTATTTGTGATGAAATTGAGCTACTTGGCCGATATATTCGAGAAACTAAATACCTTAAATCTTCAACTCCATGGAACAAATTCACATATATTCGATACAAGTGATAAAATTAATGCTTTTTGTAGAAAATTTGAATTGTGGTGCAGAAATGTAAAGCAAAAAAAACCTAGAATATATGTGGGTGAATGTGTTAAAACATACAAGGCTGAAGAATAACATGTGAAAGTTGTTTTAGTAACCATTGAAAATCATCTAGCCATGTTGACAAAGAATTTTAAAAAGTACTTTCTTACAGACGACAACTTGTTTGCAATTTACGAGTGGGTTAGGGATCCATTTCAAAATACTCCTGAAAGGCTCTCAAGTTCCGAAGAAGAAATCTTCATAGACTTCAAGGCAGGTGGCGAAATCAAAAGACCATTTAATAATAAATCACTCTTTGAGTTTTGGACAGGGGTGAATGATGAGTTTTCTGCACTGAAAGCAAGAGCATTTCGTATACTTTCACCATTTTCAACATCCTACCTTTGCGAAACCGGATTTTCTACGGTGGCTGTTTTGAAAACAAAATATAGATCTTAACTAAATGTAGAAAAATAACTCAGAGTGTCTATTTCTAATATTAAACCATCCTTCCAGAAACCTTTGCTCTGCAAAAAACAGACTATAACTATATATTAAACTTGTTTTTAATTTAGTATTGATATGTTAATTATTAGGTAAATACATCGTGCAGTACTAATACAATCCTATTTATAGGTGTATTAAATCAGTGTAAATGTGTATTTTATTTTTTATTATGTCAGAATGTATATTGTTTTGCTTTTCTTTCAATAAATTATATTAAATGTTTTTAATAATAATTTCTTTTCGATATGCTCGCCCATCCACCCAATAGTGTAATCACGCCTCCCTAGTGGGGCGTGCTCCACAGGTTGAGAAACGCTGTATTAAGTTCTTTGGCAGATGTATTACATTGGTGAAGCAGGCGTTGTAGGTTATCCTCGGAGTCAGCAATGAGCACCACGTCGTCGGCATAGCAAGGCACATTGAATATGGTTGTCCTCATTATATATCCAATGTGAGGTGTTAGATTTCCGATAATATCGTCCATGATAAGATTGAAGAGGAAAGGGCTCAGTGAGTCCCCCTGTCTAATTCCTGATGAAATTTTTACTTCTTCGGTCAGCGGATGTCCTGTCATGATTTTGGTGGTGTAGCCTGTGTTAAGATCAGCAATGATGTTACAGAGCATTGCTGTCACACCCTGTTGGTTCAGTTGAGTTAAGACATCCTTTAGGCGCAGTCTATCGAAAGACTGCGCAAGATCTACGAAGCACATAAACGCGGGAGTGTTATACTCTATAGACTTTTCGACTTTTCAAATTATAATACTAATAGAATGCTTGCCTAATAATTTTCAGGACTGTTAACGAAAGTATATAAACGCAAGCAAGAAAATGTTATTAGGAGTATTAAGAGTCCTATTGAGATCAAAATATTCAGGAAATTTGTAATTGCTCATTTATCTTTAATACACAAAATGTTTTATCAAAGAATTTTTAAAAATCCTCTAGTGTTAAGTATAATATCAACGTTGACATAAGTTAATTTTCAGGATGAACAGAATTAAGAAAAAAACCTTCCATTGCATTTTTTGTCTATAAATAATGAAAATAATATACGATCTGGTTTTTAGAACATTGCCTTGTTATGATCTCTTTAACTTAATAAAAACTATTTCCTATTTTTGAAAATAGAGATTCTGAACTCTTCCTTCGATTCAATTTTAGATATAATTCACAGCATTTATAACTCAATAAAACTAACTGCCAATCATAATTTACAAAACTAAAAATTTTAACCAGGATTTTAAAAATAACTTTTTTATTAAACAGTTTCCGTTCCAAGAAAATCGATGTTATTTTTTGTAAAGAATATTGTCTAGAGTTAATAAAAGTACATCCATTTTTTGATTAGGCAGTAATGTGATGTTCACTTATGGTAGAAAACGATATCAGTGACAGGGTTCAGTGGGACTTAAATTAAAAATATTTTAACATATATAACTACACCAAACACTTTATTTTTGCACTCGACGCGCGTTTCGCTAACCATGTTAGCTTCATCAGGAGCGATGTTTGACTAAAGCTAAAGCACAAATCTACCCTATTTATACTTAGCCTAACCCTTGAATTACTCAAGCGGAACTAATATCATAGGCAAGGCCATCAATTCCGGTCAAGTAACCAGTAGAGGGGACTATAAGGAATAGGCCCCCCTTAAACTACTTTTACATTTTATGATTTCCATACTTTCGTATGCGTTTAACAATCTCCTATCAGGTACATTTTTTATTAATCTTAGATTATCTAATGTTACAGTATGATCAGCTTCAAGGGCATGTTCGGCAATGCTAGACTTTTCTGTTCTATTGTATTTTAAGTGTGCTAAATGTTCTTTAAATCATGTTTTACATGACCTTTTAGTTTGCCCAACATACTTTTTGTCACAATCATTACAACTAATTTCATAAATTCCACTTTTCTCACAATTAGGTATCTTATCTTTGGGATTTCCTAAGATATTCCTCAGGCTGTCTGATGACTTATAGACTAAGGTGGGGCCTACCTTATTAAATACCTTATTGAGTCCCTTACTATATTTCGGGTTATATGGTATGGAGACATACTTGGTGTTATTTTCTTCGCGTGTAAAAAAAGGTAAATTCTAAATATTAAACCTAAACTTATGTCTATTTATTAGCTTATTTACTAAGTCGTCGTCATAACTATTAACTCTAGTTATATTTCTAATACGATTCCTTTCTTTATTAAAGTTTACTCTATTCAGAGGGAAAGTAATTAAACGATGAACTAAAAAATGTAATGAGGCTAATTTATGTTGTCTGCAATGAAATGAATCATTAGGAATATATCTATCTGTTACTGGGTCCTTCCTATAGATATCAAATTCTAATCTATTATTATTTTTAATATTTAAAATATCTAGAAAAGGCAATTGTCCTTTGTTCTCTACTTCGTAAGTGAATTTAGTGGAATCATACCGGCTCTCATTTTCCGCCATTAGAACACTATCATCAGCAAAAGCCGCTTCAGATATTCCTATTCTTTTTAGCTTCCAGTATCCAATTGTCATTCTTTTCACTTTTATTTCGCATTTCTTGATTATTTCATCCATGTATACAGGGAACAATGTTGGGCTCAAGCTTCCTCCCTGCCTCAAACCTTCTTGTTTTGTAAATCTCTCAGACTTCATATTGCTTTTTATTACATACTGCACCTTGTTGCTGTATATTCTCTTTATGATTCTTATTGTCTTTTTGTTTATTCCTTGTTTTCTAGGCTTTTTCCACACTTTATTTCTCGGCACACCGCAAACGCTTTTTCTAAGTCTATGAAAGCAAGGTGTAGACTTTTATTTTGTTTTGATCTTTTTTCGGTAATCTGTTTCAGTGTAAATATGTGCTCTTGTGTACTTCTTGCTGGTCTAAATCCATTTTGCGATTCCGATAGTTGCGGTTCTATTACTTTATCCTATTATAAATGACACCCTCGTAATTTTTGACATTTGTGTTCAGTATAGTAATTTCTCTGTAATTATTACAATCTTTGTGATCTCACTTTTTACAGATTGGTGTAATAAACGATATTCTCCATTCGACCGGAAATTTTTCTTCTTCCCATGCACTATTAATTATTTATAGCAATATTGCTTTTCCTTTCTTCCCCATGTATTTAATCATTTCAGACGTTATCTTATCGCTGCCTTAACATACATAACAAGATGTAAAATCAAATACTGTGACACATGATCTCGTAAAGCAATCGAAGTTACGTGACATCACATTATTTGAAAAAATAAAAAAAAGTTTTAACACCTTGAGAATATGACCACTTCAAGATCTAATGACGAAACTGGCTATTAATTGCTATTCATACGTTTAGTTCATATAATTTACGTTAAAGGCTACGTAAGTTTTCAAAAGATAAATTATTTGTTTACTGGTCACATAGTTATTAACTATTTAACAAAAAAATTGTTTGTCTTCAAATTTCTTCTAATCTATTGTAGTTTAATAAATTTCCAAAAATGCATCATGTCGAAATTCTAAATTTCCCTTAATTTGACGTAATTAAAATTTTAACTGAACAGTACATACACGTAAAGAGTAGCTTGGAGTAGCAAAGAAAATTAATATTTCAGTAAAGAAAATTTTCTTATTTTTGATGGATTGTGCTACCTGAAAAAAATATTATTTTAACTGTTACACTCCTCAAAAACATAATCTGTCCCCAACTCTAATCTTAGTCATTTTTATTTTATATTTAGTTAAATTCTACTTTAAGTTACAAAAAGTATTTCTAATTACTTTTAAATATAATATTTAAAACTTCGACGTAGAAAATGTCAGATGGAACAATTTCTGTAACAATCGTGCTATAAAAATTTTTTAACTTAACTTATAATTCTTTCTAGTTCTAAATAATATTCCCAGTTTTGAGAAGCTTTCTTTGTTGTGCATCCAAATATATTCATACACATATTTGCGCCCAAATTTATACCCAGCAAATTGAGTGACAATGCTAGAGGAGTAGAGTGTACCGACAAAACTATGTCGGGTTCAGCAACATTAACTTTTTTAGAAAAAAAACTGCCATCTGGGTTTTTGTAGCGTTAAATTCTACTTGGTTACTATCACCGTAAAACAAAATTTCCTTCAGGTCTTTATTAAGTTGAACGACTTCCTGCTCTCTGCGGATATTTGCATGAGTAGTCGATATTCGGCCGTTTAAAATGAATGAAAAAATAAGCGTAGTATCATCTGCAAAGGTGTAAATTGGATTCCAGGTCCTTTCCAGTAGATGGCTAGTGTAAATGAGAGAGTAGGAGACAGTATGAAACCTTCGGACAGACTGGCGTTGATAGTGAAAGTATGAGAAATAAGTCCGCCTTGACTGCCACTTGAAATTCTCCACAGTATTCAAGTGCGTTGTTTCAAACATGTTTTACATAAGTTAGAAGATCTCCTGTTGATTTTTGCTTACAAAAGCCATATTGATGTATTTAAATTTATAGTACGAACCTTAATATGCCTCTTAAGAATTTTTTCATTTTGATTGTAGTAAAAGTTGCTTAGCAAGAATTAAAGACTATTGAGTTTTAATTTTTTGATATTATTATCTTAACAAGACTTCTGTAAATTAAATTATAACCGGAAAATTGATTTATTATTTTCCTGTTAAAAGGAAACTTACAATTTTAAAATGAAAATTTGATGATGGTAAAGGCGATAGATACATATTAGGTCAGTTTGTTAATATTATAATCGATCTTGGCTATGTGGAATCAAAACTTAACATTTGGCGCCCCTTCACGGTGCACCATTAGTTCGACTAATATTAAAAGATTCCAAATATTACAAAATAAAGTCTTAAAACTGATTATTGATATGCCAAAATATACATTAAACAGGTTTATTCATAGATATAATATGATAGAAACTATCCTCGAGTACTGAAACCAAAATAATTAGTATATATTCTGGAAGAGCGAGTAATTCTACCAACTTACTACCTACACAAACTCATATCAATTCATATGAAAACAGTAAATATAAATTATTTAAGAATTTTTTATTTATAAATATTTAAGCAAATTTTAAAGCAGGTTCATCGGCATTTTCTTTTTTTTTCTTGTTCTCCCTTCTTTTACCTAAAACAAATTAACAAGCTAGTCTTGGATCATCAAAGTTTTCGTAGCTATTTTTCAAATACTAATAATAAAAACAGATCTATAGGTATTTAACCGCAGAAGATGAAGAGAAAAAATGTATTCGATCTTAAAAGGTGAATGAATTCTCCAGTAATTGGATTCCTGCTTTAATTATTGAAGTCGCATTTACAGAGCCTAATTTATTTTTTTAGTTAAAGAAATAAGAACATACATACTCTTTGCTTGCTTTTACAACCATAAAAACCTAATAGGAGTTTGTAAACGAAGAAACTAAAGTTAAATTTTAAATAGATAAATATGTACTAAATTTATTCTCATATTGTGTAAAAATTATTAATGAATTAGGGGAAATTGCAAATGAACTGAAATTTTGTGAAATTATTTATTTTTTTAAATTATATTTATACTAAAATTGCAAAGCGATTTATATATATATATATATATATATATATATATATATATATATATATATATATATATGTGTGTGTGTGTGTGTCTGTGTGTGTGTACGTATATTTAATAATTGCTTTTGTCATTTTAATATGATTAAAAAATATATAAATAATTTCACAACATTTCCGTATAAGTATGTATAATGAGATGCTGAAACTTGGCATCGGTACTGTGAAAAACTTTACATAAGCGAAGTCTCCCGCACTAATCAAGTTCCTGACATCTGTATAGAATCTAATGACTCAGATATACTAAAAAGCGAAGATGAAGCAGCTATAAGGAAAATGAAATCATTTAAATCTCCAGATCCTAACGGGATTACCTCCAATGTAATACAAGCCAAGAAAGAGCTGGACATTGAAGTGATCCATAAATTATGTAACAATATCTAGCATACTCAACGATGGCCAACAGACTGAACAAGATATTCTATATAAACACTCCATAAAAAAGGTCTGTTACAAATTGTGACAACTATCGCACAATAACTTTAATTTCTCATGCCAGTAAAGTCCTCCTGCAAATTATTAACGATCGTTTAGAAATGTACATTCAACCACAAATCCCACCAGAGCAAACCGGCTTTTCAAGAGGTCGGGGAACCAGAGATCAACTATTAAACAATGGCCAAATAATTGACAATGCTCGTGACTTTAACAACTTTTTCTATTTATGCTTTTTAAACCATCGAAAAGCGTTTAATAAGGTAACATGGGCCGAATTCTGGTCAATACTAGTGAAATGGAAGTTCCTATCCATCTGATAATGATACTGCTGGCGAAGAATGCTTAGGATCTCGTAGATCGCACGACGGACCAACAATGTATTTCAAGTTTTATCCAAACGAAAATCATTAAACTTTTCGGTCATATCGTGAGAAAAGGAATGTTTAAAAAACTCATCATTCAAGGAAAGGTTTCAGGTAGAAGAGCTCGAGGACATTCTCCTTCCGGCTGGGTAGACCAAGTTATCCATCTTGCGGACAAACCACTTCATACACTGGTCCACGAAGCGCGGTATAGTGAAATGTGGAGAAGAATATCCCAC
>CM032447.1:181116544-181226544 GCA_019049505.1 Pachyrhynchus sulphureomaculatus | reverse complement strand
ATTACATCCGCCATTAAACTTACACGCTTCCACTTACTAGTGGGGGAGATAAGAAAAGGTTGGAATTCTAGTGAAGTATATGGAAAATATATACGGGAAATAGTTCAGATTAATTAAGGTTAGTTCAGTTTAGTTTAATGTTATGTGTCGGTTATATTCAATCCGGCATGAAGTGCCGATCCAACTTACTAGACTTATGTTAGTTAAGATTAGTTCAAGTTAGTTTATATTATATTTCAGTGATATCCAACAAAGTGCAAAGCATCTCCCCATCCTGCTATGCTTATGTTCATTTTGGTTAGTTTAAGTTAAGTTAGTTAATGTAATACTTTGCGGCGCGAACCGTCGATGTATTTAAACTTTGACCACATATATTTTCCTCCCTAGTATCCAATTCTTTGGAGAAGCACCAAATGAGATGTTAGTCATCAAATGTCCTAAAAAGAATTAATATTTAATAGGTCATTT
This sequence comes from Pachyrhynchus sulphureomaculatus, assembly GCA_019049505.1. Classification (NCBI taxonomy): domain Eukaryota; kingdom Metazoa; phylum Arthropoda; class Insecta; order Coleoptera; family Curculionidae; genus Pachyrhynchus; species Pachyrhynchus sulphureomaculatus. The sequence continues at coordinate 181,226,076 of CM032447.1, read as the reverse complement.
CCAATATACCTAACACTAAAATTTTGATCTCTCATATCCCGCCCTCTAGTACAAGTAGCACGATGTCGTTCGACTTAGTTGGCCAAGAGCTCTCAACCACTTTGTTGAGTGGTTTTAAACCGAATTTTCACCTAAAGTAGCTTTGTGTATTAATTCTTTATCATATATTCAAAGAAGCACACTCTTGGTTCAACCGAGAAAAACTAAATTCCGCAATTTATATAATAAGTTAAAATTCAGACAGATGTACTAGTAATTCTTAATCACGGACACTAATATGGAACGGAGAAATATAAGCTAAGTACTATTATCTTATTTGTACTCAGTAAATCATGACCGAGTTTAATAATCAATTATTAAATGTGCTGAAAACTGTACCCACATGTATGATAATGTTGTAAGAGTGTTTGTAAAGTTCTATTGATTCTCTAATTTTTTATATAGTAACTCGAACCTAAAGCAAGAGCTTTGCTCTTCCGTTTGAAATTTTTTTATACGTTTTATATTTTTTAACTCATCTTGTAGTTTATTTCATATAGGATTTTGTAATTATCTATTTGTTGAGTTGTCTCTTTTGGGATCTCAAGCAATCCCCGACTTTCCCAAAAGTGATGCAAATTGTTCAAATATTAGATCTTTCAAGTAGTTTTGCTATTTTGTCTGAATGTGAGATAAAACCACACTGTCTACTGGTGAATTCTTATTATTACATTGTTTGGGAGCTAGGTTTTTAAAACAGTTAAAAGAGTACTTAAGAGCATGTTTTCTAGAGAACTGATCAGTAACATATGGATATTATATAAATGGGTGGATTACAGTTTTTCAGAAGGATGATGGTGTGAGTCTATATTCAGTTATCGTTTTATAAATTAATTTTTAAACCGAATATCTAAAGATAATTTTTTTGCATTGATACAACTAGAGAGTGAAATGTGCTATTTGATTCAGCTTTCACCGTTAATATTTTGTATGGAGATTTGGTAATTGAGATGATCCAAGAAGGCATTAAATCATTCTTTACTTGTGTTCAAATAACATATACATCGTCCTCATATCTAGACCAAAATTTTGGTTTTAGAGAAACGGCAGCCAAGGACTTTTTCTAAAGGCTTCCATAAAAATCGCGACTTCTTGAGATATTAAAGAACCCACGGCTACTTTGACGTTGGATCTTAAAATATTCCTTGGAATATGAAGTATGAAGACTAACAACATATTTCTATTAAATCTGCTAACGATGAGTGTAATTTGTTATGTTTAAATATCTCGGATACTATGGACATTAACTAAAAGATTTATGTGCAACAATTCAACATTAAAACTGAGCAGAATACGAGGGCCACCTTTCAAGATTTTACAAACGACCATTAGATGGCGCTATTGAGATATGACCTTACCATTGTTGTAAAATTTGACATTTGTTATTGTTAAAACAGTGGCAGCTCAGAAATTGTTTACAGTAAGCGTTTCAAAAAAACAGTGGAAATTTCACCTGACGGTTTTCGTTAGATGAGTTCTTACGTTTTTAGTTTTCCAGCAGATCGTTAATGTAAATGAGAAAGAGAGTAAGAGACAGTATGGAGCCTTGGGGCACACCGATTATGAAGGTGTTAGAAAGAAATCCGTCGACCGCCACTCGTAAAGAACGCTCTCTGAGGAAACATGAGAGCCACAAACAGAACTTTTCAGACATACCAAAAGAGCGCAGCTTGGCCAACACGGTCGAATACCTTGGATATGTCAAGAGAGTCGAGATTCTCCAAAGTGTTCAATTGCGTTGTTCCAAACATGTGTTACATAAGTCAGAAGATCTCCTATTGAACTAAGTTTACGAAAGCCATATTGGTGATCGCTAATAATGTTGAATCCTTCAAGGTATTTTAGAAAATGATGATTGATAACCTTTTCCATAATTTTCGATATTATTGAAAGCAGTGCGACTGGTCGGTAGTTATTTGGCAAGGTCTTCTTGCCTTTTTTAAATATCGGTTGAATCGTGGCACATTTCCAGCAGGACGGAAATATTCCCTTTCTGCAGGATGGGTTAAAAAGTCTACAGAAAACTGGTGTTAGTTCCCTCGCACAGTTTTTGAGAACTATGGCAGGTATTCCGTCAGTGCCATAAGCCTTTTTGGTGTCTAGCTTTATTAAAATACGCTCCATGATACGCTGTCTGAAGACAACATCGGGCATCTTTGACTGCAATATGGGAATAGTAGGTGGTGTTTTTCCTTGGAAATCGACGGTAGAATGTGAAGCAAAGAGTTCAGCCAACAAGTTCGCCCTCTCAACAGGTGTGATGGCAATGGAATTATCTGGCCGTGTGAGTGGTGGTATGGTGGATTTGGTGAAATTTTGACTAACTGCCCTAGCGACTGCCCAAAAGGCGAGAAGTTTGTTTCTAATTCGCTGATTGTGTGCCTCCTGGGTTTCGTCGATAATTTCTTTGCATCTGTTCCTGGCACGAACAAAGGTGTTACGATTTATGGTGTTAGGATTTTCACGCCATTGTCGGTAGGCAATATGTTTAGAAGCAAATTTTCTTTGCATTTTCAGTCAAACCAAGGCTTGCCGTTGGAGGGGCATTTCTTCGAAAAAGGGATGTAAGCTTCCATACCAGCCAAAATAACATCGGAGACATCCCTGGCGCAGTCAGATGGGTTGTCGGATCGAAAACAAACTTCCATCCAAGGGAAAATTCGAAAATATTCCATGAGATCTTCCCATTTAGCAGATTTGTAGTGCCAAATCTTGCGCGACTAGGCGCCTCTCTATCACTGATTGGCAGGATACTCGATGTCGAAAGCAGTTTATGGTCGGAAGAACCTAACGGCGGATTTACGGTGACCGTGTAAGTCTCCGGACTGGTGGTTAAAAACAGATCAAGAAGACTGACGAACTCCCCGTCTCGATCAGGGATCCGTGTTGGTTCGTCAATAAGCTGAGTTAAGCCACAACTAATTGAGAATGATTCAGTGTTTGAATATTTAAGCCAGTTGATATTGTAAACATTAAAGTCGACCAGCCGAAATTTCGGCACTTGGATAGTTAATTTATAAATCATCGAGGGTGTCTGCAAGAGAAGCGAAAAATGTTTTTGAAGGTGTCTCATCATGCTCTTTGATCCCACAGTAGTTAATGTGGAATTTTCCTGTTCTGTCACATGTTTATGTTTGTCTTCTTCGGCTTTGATCCAGGGGCTGTTATTATAGGGTAGTTTGGTTTCTGACCAGATACTTTTCCAATGATTAGTGAGCTCTTGTTTGTTTGGTGGTTCGGTCACTGCTGTCTGTTTGTTGTACATAGTTTTTCTGTAGAACTGTTTTTCGCTTCTTCGGAAGAGGTTGTTGGTGTCTTTCCTCTCGTTTGGTTCTTTATATCTACGGAGTCTTGCGGCATATACAGATAATTTTTGTTTCAAAGTATGAAGGATTCCTGGCAGTGTTCTGTTGAGAGACCTGGATTTGATCTTGTCTATACCCTGTGTGACTCGCTTGGACGCGTTCCCGTTCATAAACTGGGTAAGGTGTCCTAAATCTCTTCTGATGTTGTTGATTTTGTTTTCTATTCTTATTTGCCATTTGAACTTTGGTTTTGTGCTGTTGGGATTTCTTTTTCGTTGCGGGAGTTTTTGATTAATTACTTCGTCGGTTGCGCTTGGGATTGATGGTGGTAGGTCCAGGCGGGGAGTGATTCTCTTCTCAGTAATGTCTTTGTCAGGACTGATTTTATTATAGCAACGCATGGTGTATTCGTTGATTCCTGTAGTGTAACTCATGCGTTGCTTTGATTTTCCCGCCTCGGTGGGTGTTGGCTTACTCGCCGGCACAACACTTTTGGCAGGGTGCATTTTCAGTTGCCCGGTCTTCATCGTTTTGGTCGAGCTGCCATTTCCCGCGACGTTCTCGACCGTTACGTCGCTCGCCCAATGCTTCTTTTATTGGTCTACTGTTGTTTGGGATGTTTTTAGTGTTTTGTGGTGTCAAAAGCTCAAAGCGTCCCGACATTGGGTAGTAAACATCTAACTCAATAACAATGCCTCGAATTGCTTCGTTCATCTTTTGGTAATGAATCACCAACAAAAAAGATTATTTATAATTGGTTTGCAGCATTTCATCATGGCGGCGTGTTTCCGTCAGCGATGAATTTCGTGAAGGTCGACCAAATCAGTTATTATTCCAAAAAACATCGATGTTGCGCGCAACATGATTAAAAAGGATCGGCATGTGACTTGCCGTGAGATAGAGGCATCCTTAGGCATATTGAAGACTGCAGTACACTCGATTTTACATGAACATTTAGCTGTGAAAAATATCTGTTCCTAATGGATTCCGCATAACTTGACGAATACATCGAAGAAACTGTGGATATAGAACCCTTAATTATCAATTTAAGAGAAGTCGAGTCTTCAGATTTTGAAGATGATTATTGTTTTTTATTGTAAGATAGATAGATCTATAGATTAAAATTGTTTTAGTAATAAATTTAATATTTCTGTAACCTTATTTTTAAGATAATTTTATTTATTAAACACTAAAATCAGGTTACACTCGGACGGCTATGCTACCGATGAACTCTCATTTACATTTTATGATTCTATTGTGTAGCAGAGGTTTTCTGCCTAAAATACGGTGAATCCTTAGAAATAATTCAAAACAGGTAGCAAGATCCAGTAAAATGCATAAGAATTCTCTTTTTTTTTGGGCGTACCCCAACATATATTTGCATCTACAATGAGAGAATTCTGCTATCAACTCCAAACAAATACACTTTAACTGGGCGTTTAAAAGTTTTGCAAAGTATTTAACTATTTTATATATTGGTGAGACTGTTAGTGATTTTTAGTGTTCCGTACGGAACACTTATAAGATCACTTCGGTGTCTGTCCGTCTGTCTGTCCGTCTGTCCGTCTGTCCGTCTGTCCGTCTGTCCGTCTGTCCGTCTGTCCGTCTGTCCGTCTGTCCGTCTGTCCGTCTGTCCGTCTGTCCGTCTGTCCGTCTGTCCGTCTGTCCGTCTGTCACACCCGATTTTTCTCCGAAACTATTTGTCATAGAAAGTTGAAATTTGGTAGTAATATAGGAATTGATGGCCTCATCAGAGCCATGTAGTTTTGAAAGTTAAATTTTGACTTAAGGGGTTGGTTTTGGGGGGTAAAATCGGAAATGAAAAAAAAAAAAATTTTTTACTAGATAATCGAGTGTGGTGTCAAATGAAAGCTTGTGAAAACACGAGTAAAATATATATATATATATAATGTAATACTTGCGCGCACTTTTCTTTGTATTATTTTTAAAAAATCGCGAAAAATCGCTGTCCACCCGCCTTATCTCGGAGAGTACTTATCAAAAAATTTTGAAAAAATTCTGGAATATTCTCCACGGGGTGTAGATTGAACGAAAATTATCACGAGTGCATTACCTGTAATAATTTATCTGGTATATAAAAAAAAACAGAAATTTCAAGGTCATCAATTTTCAGTAAAGATTGGAAATAAACTTTGTTGAAACTTATTTGTGGTGTATTTTGTGAAGTCACTGATCATTTTATATCACCATAACATAAATTTTGACTTAAGGGATTCGTTTTGAGGGGTAAAATCGGAAGTGAAAAAAAAAATTTTTTACTAGATCATCGAGTGTAGTGTCAAATGAAAGCTTGTGAAAACACGAGTTAAAAATATATATATAATGTAATACTCGCGCACACTTTTCTTCGTATTACTTTTAAAAAATCGTGAAAAATCGCTGTCCCCTACCTTATCTCGAAAAGTACTGATCAAAATTTTTGAAAAAATCCTGGAATATTCTCCACGGGGTATAGATTGAACGAAAATTATCATTACCTTTAATAATCTATCTGGTATATAAAAAAAAACAAAATTTCAAGGTTACCAGTTTTCAGTAAAGATTGGAAACAAACTTTGTTGATAACTCATTTGGGGGTGTGTGTTTTGTGAAGTCACTGATCATTTTATATTACCGTAACATAAATTTTTGACTTAAGGGATTCGTTTTGGGGGGTGAAATCGGAAGTGAAAAAAATTTTTTTATTCTAATTCATCGAGTGTGGTGTCAAATGAAAGCTTGTGAAAACACGAGTAAAAATATATATATAATGTAATACTTGCGCACACTTTTCTTCGTATTACTTTTAAAAAATCGTGAAAAATCGCTGTCTCCTATCTTATCTCGAAAAGTACTGACCAAAAAATTTTGAAAAAAAAAACCCTGGAATATTCTCCACGGGGTATAGATTGAAAGAAAATTATCATTACCTTTAATAATTTATCCGTTATAGAAAAAAAAACAAAATTTCCAGGTCACCAGTTTTCATTAAAGATTGGAAACAAACTTTGTTGATAACTCATTTGGGGTGTGTTTTGTGAAGTCACTGATCATTTTATACCACCCTAACAAAATTTTTTATTTTTAAAAACAATCAACGTACGGAACACTAATTGTGCAAGTTCAACTTGCACTTGACCGGTTTTTTTTTATACTAAAACTAATGATATTGAGCAAATTTTACAGAAAATATCTTTTTATATCATTATGCGAAATAACTTCCTGTAAAACAATGCACAAACTGCGCACCCAAAACCCATTACTTTAATTCCATTTTTGTTATAACAACTTTTTAAACCAGCTCAATTCATTCACAGTTGCTGCTCAGGGAGTCAAAATATAATTTCGGATTGAATTTAGGACCCGAGTGTTTGAATGTGAGAGAGCGGTCGATATGGAGCAGAGCTTCCGAGATCCGCGAAGTCAGACGACGTACGAAATATAATTCGTTTTCTCACAAATTTGATTTCAGTCAAAGAACATTTTAGCTCAGAAAATTCAGCTTGACAGCTTCGATGTTAAATAAATATTTTTTAATCAAAAAAGTAAAAGATTTTAAAGGAATTAATTTTTTTTTAAAGCAGGGTTTAACGTAGAACGAGATAGGCTAGGTGAGAAAAAATACTTTTAAGATTAGACTTTTTTAAATTTAAACTAGTTTTCGACGTTTCACCTACGATTGCATGAGATATGTTCGAGATTAGAATACTGAATGAGCTGAAAAAAACAGCGTAATTATGTTATATTTTTACACGTATGATGCAGAACTTAACTAGTACTTCTGTTTACACTGTAAGCAGGTTTATAAATGCAGTCTTCATCCCTTAAAGAAACTGGAGACTGAAGCAGGAACTTTAATTTTTGGTACATTGATTGTGTGTCATGTAGTGTGTTGATGTATTGGGTTATCGACTGTAAATGATCCACCCCTATAATTCACATATTTCTATAGTTAGGCAAAATTTTTTAATACAAGAGTTGTAGCTCCAAAAAACATTTTACCGAGTTCAAACAGAAACCACATATTGCGTTGACCTATGACACAAACTTTATGTTTTTTTAAATGGTACACCCTATATAATATTATTTAAATTCGTTATATATATATATATATATATATATATATATATATATATATATATATATATATATATATATATATATATGTATATATATATATATATATATATATATATATATATATATATATATAGGGTGCCCCATATATATGGAATAATGATTTCACAGCATTATCAATGTATCAAAAAAATGTTAAAACAAAGGTTGTAGGCTGTTATACGGCGCACATGTTGACGTTGACAATAAAATGTTTTAAACTGTCAGTTCAAAGAAATTACGCCATCTTATTTTTTTTTTAAAATGGAAAGCCTTGTATTTTATTTTATTTTTGAGTCCTACTAAAAATTCTGCCGAGAGATGGCACCACCGGCGCGTATCGAGGTCATGTTTAGTTAGTAGCATCTCTTGAATGAACGCACACCAAGTTTTAGCCATATTGGTCTATTTCTTTGTGTTTGGCATTCGTGTGAATCAAGGAAGTCGAGTGATTTTCAAGAAATGGACGAAAAAGAATTTCGTGTGTTTAGTCTCCTGAGGCAAAACGCCTCAGGAGACTAAAGAGAAGCTTGATAAACATTATGGTGACTCTGCACCTTCGATTAGAACCGTTTATAAGTGGTTTCAAAATTTTCGGACTGGCCATATGGGCACAAGTGACGCTGAACGTTCTGGACGGCCTGTGGAGGTTACGACTCCAGAAATCATTGATTAAATCCATGATATGGTGATGGATGACAGAAGAGTTAAGGTGCGTGAGATTGCTAGTGCTGTGGGCATCTCGACTGAACGGGTACATAATATTTCGCATAAACATTTGGACATGAGAAAGCTATCCGCAAGATGGGTGCCGCGATTGCTCACGCTTGACCAAAAACGGAATCGTGTGAAGTGTTGCAAGGATGGTTTGCAGCTGTTCCAGAAGAATCCGGAGGACTTTAAGCGTCGTTTCGTGACTGTGGATGAAACATGGATACATTACTATACTCCTGAGACCAAACAACAATCTAAACAATGGGTTACCAAGGGGGAATCTGCACCAAAAAAAGGCGAAGACCGTTCCTTCGGCCGGAAAGGTTATGGCGACTGTCTTTTGGGATTCGCAAGGGATAATCCTCATCGACTATCTGGAAAAGGGTAAAACTATTACAGGTGAATATTATTCATCGTTATTGGACCGTTTGAAAACCGAGCTGCAAGAAAAACGCCCGCGATTGGCCCACAAGAAAGTCCTTTTCCATCACGACAACGCACCAGTACACACCTCAGCAGTTGTGGTCGCAAAATTAATGGAAATAGGATTCCAACTCGTTTCACGTCCCCCCTATTCTCCAGACTTGGCTCCCTCAGACTACTATTTGTTCCCCAATTTGAAGAAATGGCTGGCGGGACAAAGATTTTATTCAAACGAGGAGGTGATTGCAAACACTAATGGATATTTTGCAGACTTGGACAAATCCTATTATTCGGAAGGGATCGACAAACTAGAACATCGTTGGACGAAGTGTATAAGCCTAAAAGGAGACTATGTCGAAAAACAAAATAGGTTTACCCCAAACACATAAGTAGTTTTTATTTTTGCACGGACTTTTCAAACCAGCCTCGTATCATATGTCTAAATTGAACTGTTTGGGAATTATTGATATTTGAAATTAAGAAGACTAAATTATTATTATTTTTTTTAAGCTGGCTTGTGTTAAACATTTACTGTTAGGTAACGACTTAATGCATCAAAAAATGATTTATTGAAGAAAACGTTTATTGCTGCATTTGTTGAAACTGCAATTTGACAGTAATATCATAATGGTACATTTAACAGAAACTGAAAGAATCACTTTGTTAATGATGGTTGATAACGGAGACCGTAGGAGGAGGTGTGTGATATTTTTAACGCAGAATATCCGAGTCGAGAACCTATTACCCAATCCGTAGTTAGCAAAACATTAAAACAATTTAGACAATCAGATCATGTTGAGGATCGTTCTAAACCTGGACGTCCAAAATGTAAAACAAGCGATGCTAAAAAGTTAGATGTTTTATTGGAAATTACAGAAAATCCTCATACAGGTACACTCGTCAGCTTTGCCTAGACCACAACATACGTAAAGGTACCTTAACTCGTATACTCATGAAATTGCATCCATACAAACCCATTCTATTGCAAGAATTATCTGAAGATGACTACGATAGACGCATTAAATTTTGCGAGGTCATGATGGAACGAATCAATAATGATCCTAACCTAATTCATAATATTTATAATAACTTTTATTTAAACATTTCTTTGATACACTGATTAATAAATGCTGTGGAATCATTATTCCATACATATGGGGCACCCTGTATATATATATATATATATATATATATATATATATATATATATAATATTTATATTTATATTTATATATATATATATATATATATATATATATATATATATATATGTAAATTGGTATAAAGATTTAAATATCTATTTTTTGATTTCAAGGTATGTTTTACAATCAATAATTAAAAAAATTTGATTATCGTAAAACCGCAACTATCACACGAACAATTCTCGAATATTTTTGCCCTCTTACTTGCCGTTTGAGGTTTTTGGTTTTTAAAGGGTACTTTAGCGTCATAATTTATTGCAAAACATAAAGAAAAACAGGTACATTTATATCTGTTAACGCACAATAAATTTATTTTAATTTTTTGAATGTTGTCGAGATTGTATTTACAGTACTAAGTTGTATTCACGCATATTAACATGCATAGAACTACACAAAACATTCAACTCAACTACAATATTTAAGTAAGTATTTTTCCCGAGAAATTTAAAATCTTCGAAGTCTCAAAAACCAAAGAACTAAATGAACGTAAAATAGTGCATCTTTTTTCCTAATAACTTATTACATACTTTGCGTAAATTTTACTTTAGCTTTTCATAAAGTTCGCTATGGATGAAATAACAGAATTATATTTGAGTTGTCTCTCCAATAATGATGTCCTTTAAATTTAGTATCTGTCAAAAAATGTGTGTATAATGGCTGCGGAAAAATCATCTTTTCAAAAAAGAATTGAACTGATTTTAATATGTGGCGATAATTATGAAAGTTCGGGAAATGCTAATAAACTATTTAATGAAAGGTATCCTGGTAAAAATGTTAATCGTTCGACAGTGGCAAGGCTCTTGAATATCTTTATAGGACATGGTTCTATAGATAGCCGATATAAGGTACATCCTTTTTACTGACTAAGCTACGTTTTCTTCTAATGGAGAGGTTAGCTCACAGAATTGGAGATGGTGAGCTTTTTCCGACAAAGTTTAACTTCGAAAAGCTACCTGCAACAAAGAAATAATTATTTTTTTTAGATGAACTTTCACTTCAGCAGCGCAGAGGACAATTTTTTCAAGATGGTGCCCTCATTCACAGTTCCCTGCAATTAGTCAATTATTCTACTAATCCTTGGCCAGCAAGATCTTCAGACTTAAGCCCGCTCGTTTTTCTTTTTACGGGGCTACCTCATGAACAAAGTTTATGTTATTATATATATATATATATTTAATATATATATATATATATATATATATATATATATATATATATATATATATATATATATATAATACATTAAAATTCCTGGTTTCAATCCATTCGTCTAACAATGAATTGGCACGATATTCCGCCAAAATCTCATTTGGCATTTTCAAGTACTCTTGCTGCTACTGTAACTCGATACTGTGATCTTGCTGCAGCTGCCGCTCGACGCTAACTGAGAAACCGAAGTGCGGTCGCCATCTTTTATAGGCATCTACGCAGATTGTAGGTGGGAGGATCGGGAGTGTTCGCCCGTGCATCGGTGTTTGTCGGCTGGGTGCCCGTATCAGTGATAATTACGGGTTTCGGCTCTATGCTTGCTGTTGCGTTCTCGATGTTTTGATTATTCCTTGGTTTGGCTAGTAGACCCGTCCATGTAGTGGAAATATTAAGTGCATCATCCTTCTTATTTAGCGATTTCCAAGGCTTGACTGACTATGCGTGTTTTATAATATAAAATCGAAGCTATTTGATTAGATCCCTCAAAATTGGTGTTGTGGCCGGTATCTTGATGGTGCTGAAAAAGAGCTGAAGTTGTTTGTTTGTTTTTGGGACTTATTTTATGTCCTAGGATCCGGGTGGAGATTCTTCTGTATGTTTGCCCTATGTACAAATTGTGGCAGTCTCCGCACGAGATGCTGTAAACTCCATGGTTTTCCAGTTTTTTCTTGACCTTGAAGTTACTCAGGATGTCTGCCAGAGTGTTTGGTGGTTTATATGCTGTGCCTTTGTTGTGTTTCGTAGGATTCTTCCAATCCTATCCTTTCACATAGGGTAATAGAACTCTACTTTGGTTGAGGTCCAGTTCTTCAGTCCTTGTCTGTGGACGACGCTGCTTTGCTAATGCTCTCTGTATGGACTGACTTATGTACCGACTGGATTTGGAATAGATCGTGGTGTGAGACAGCGTTTAAATATCTGTTGGTGTGGGTGGGCTTCCGATAGACTGTGCATTGAAGTTGACCGTTGTTTTGCGGAGTTATGAGTACATCAAGGAAAGGGAAGCTTTTTTCTTCTTCCACTTCTATAGTGAACTGTAGCCGGTGGTGGATTCTGTTTAAATAGGTCAGGAAGCTGTCTAATTCATTTCGTCCATGAGGCAAAATTATAAAGATGTCATCGACATATCGTTTCCAGAGTTTCAGTTTGAGTGATGAGTTCTTGAGGGCCTCTGTTTCAAAATACATCATACAGAGGTTGGCTATTACTGGTGAAAGGGCGCTCCGTCTGTTTCTTTGTATATCTAATTGTTGACAAAATAGGTATTTTTTTTTTTATACATAAATATAAATACATATATATATATATAAATATATATATATATATATATATATATATATATATATATATATATATATATATGTGCCGTTGTTGCATTTTTTGTATACTTGTGTCCGTTGCAGATTGCCCAATGCATTATATTGGTATGACGACCCAATTATTAAAAAACAGATTCAACGGACACAAGTATACAAAAAATGCAACAACGGCACTTCATAAACACACAACGGAACTTGGACATGATTTCAACTTTAATGAAACAAAGATTTTAAACAGGGACATTAATATTGGAAAACTTGCAATAAAGGAAATGATCGAAATTAAAAAAAATGAGAAATTTACAGTCAATGATAAAAGTGATATAAAAGGAATTAGCCATATTTATACAAATTTAATAAGGTAATATTTTAAAGTGTATACTCATCCTTAATATATTAACAAAAAGACTCCCTGCTTAATATTCAAAAAATAAAAAAAAAAAAAAAAAATTCGGATCAATAATACAAAATAAAATCTACCTCGATAAGAATGCCACTACGACTTGTCAGTAGTAAATAAAATATGTGAGATTCAAGGTAGGTCCCATGTGATTTTAATTTTTAAAGATAGAACTAAGAATTTATGTAAATAGTTTATGGTTGTGTGTGTTAAATAATTTGTATTGTACTAGTGTACCTAAATGTAAATTATTTTTATATTTTATATTTTGTATAATTTGTAGAAATAAAGAAAAAAATTAAAATGCTCTAAACCAAAGAGCGAAACGTCAATTTAAGTTTCATTTTAAATACCAAATATTCATAAAACGAACCCAAAGCCCAAGAATTGAAAACAAAAATATATATATATATATATATATATATATATATATATATATATATATATATATATATATATATATATATATATTATATAGCTTTGATTAATTTATCATATATTATAACTAATAGGTCATCATTGCAAAATAATAACTTGTTTGACACAATAAATATTTCATTTTGCCAATTTGTTTGATATATTTAATTGAGTGGACTTTACGTAAATTCAATTTAGTAGTCATTAATTAACAAAAATCATAAAGTTAAAATAGTTTATGTAAATATATTATTGTTTATTTGGTGGTTGCAATTCTAAATTTAGAACACTGTTGAAAAATAGAGGAACCAGATATGACTCCTGTCAACCCCCCAAAATGGTTCCTACTCACATTTCCAAGAGTTGAAGAAGCTTGCCATGTATATCTTGTGTGTTTATATACTATAGGTAACTTTCAAGTTTCTTTTTATTTACTAGATGAATCTAAAATTAACCTCACTAAAAACTGTAGCGTCGCCAAGTGGAGGATGCCCTTATGGATGTAGAAAATTTATTGGGAAACTTTTAAAATTTCATTGTATAAAAGAGTTCTTTTTTGTGAAAAATTTTAGTTAAAATTCTACCATAGGAAAGCGTTCCTTATTGTGAGAAATTTCTCCTTTTGGTTATCCATTTTTAAATTGAGTGTAAGTTTATAAAGTAACCTGTACGAAGAACTCTTTTTCCTCCTCTTCCTTCCCCCAGTCATCAATTTTTGATTTATTGCGTTGGAGAGAGGTTTTGATTATTCTTCTAGGGGCTCGTTCACCGGTGGTCAATTGATATCTCGCCTTTATTAACAGCTTCAACTTTAGAGTTCTCTTTTTACTTCCCTTGCCCAATTGTATTCTTGAAAAAATCACTCTCCGAGATTTTTGCTTTTCTTCACGTTTTAGGGTTCCTAGATTACGAAAAACTTAGTTTCCCACTTCAGTCAGTCTAACTCTCGAACAACTTGAGATATTAATTTTAAATTTGGTGCACACATATTTCCTGAAGTAAGGATGATTTTTGAACGATATCACTTTAAGGGAAGGGAATGTAGATAAATCTTATATGGTTTTAGTTATGCGAACTTTTCCTTTTTTTTTGTTGAAATAATAAAAAAATTTTATGCACTTGCATTTTGTACTAAAATATATAATATGGTAAAGAGTGAAAAAGAAGAATGGAAGGGTTGCTTCTTATATATCGTGTTTTAAGTCTTTTTTAACCTCCACGACAGGTGAGGAATTTAAAAATTTAGTTTTTTTTTTCGTTACTTATAATTTTAACAGGGGAAGTGCGTAAAAAGTATTGGGTTGTTAATTTATTCTACAATTTTAATAATATATTAATTTTTCGACATTTCTGGCTGAGATAATAATAAATAATGAGACAAAATTTTAAGATAATTATTTCCTATAAAATAAAAAATAAACAAAATGGGTTAAAGGGGAGGGGAAGGGCGTTAGAAAGGTGGCTTTGAACTTATTATGTTAGAAAGTCTTTTTCAGGGCTCTTGTAATCAAAGAATCTAAACATTATATCTGTTTTCATTATTTTCCATTTTAACATAGAAAGCAGTCCAGAAAACTGCAAACTGGAAAATGAAAGAACAAAATTCTGCGAAAAACTACAAAGACAATTGATACAATCCCAAAAAGAGAAGTAATTATCATAATGAGGGATTTTAATGCGCGAGTAGGGAACATGATGGTACCGGGAGTGAAACAGAGGTTCAATGAAAATGCGATGAATGAGAATGGCGAACTTTTGATAAACTTCTCCGCACACATGAGTTCCGAATAAATAACACCTTCTTTAAACATAGAGAACAACATAAATATACATTTCAAAATACGAGAGGAGATAGATCAATCATAGATTACATTCTAACAAATAGAGAAATATATTATACACAAATATTAGACATAAGATGTTGATGTTCTGCAGATGTAGGGAGTGATCACAGTCTTGTATTGAGAAAGATCAGAATGACAATAAAGAGACCTCAAAAAACAAGCCTAAGAGTTTACGAAACAAAGACAAAGATAGAAAGTCTACAAGACGATTCAATAAAAAATCTCTACCAGACACGATTGGAGAACGAAATAAATAAAAACCCAGTGGAAAAGGAAGAAGACATAGAAGACAGTTGGAGAAAGATCAAGGAAAATAGTACAAACGCAGCAAGGGAAGCACTCGGGGAACGTAAAATAAACAGAACATCAAGAAGACGGAATAATACACCTTGGTTCTGCGAGGAAGTGAAATTAAAATGCCAAGAAAAAACAAGAGCCTATCTGAAAATATATGTATATCAAAAAAAAAACCAGAGAAACATATGGAGAATATAAGACAGTCTGCAATGAAACAAACGCTCTAGTGAGAAAAAAAGAAAAAGGAACACTGGGGGAAATGGAACATGACTTTTATGGTAAGCAAAAAGAGATTTGGAGAATGATACGTAGACAACGAAAGGAAATGAAAGAATTAATAGAAGTAAGATACAGCGAAAAAATACATGGATAAATTATATGAAACAATTGTATGATTCAACAGAGAATTTGGCACCCAAAAGACCAGAAATAGTAATCAACGAAATATTAGAAATAGATGATAAACAGGTGGAAGATGCTCTCAAAAAATTTAAAAACCGAAAATCAGCTGGTAAGGACGAAATGCAAAATGTACTATTAAAATACGGAGGAGTAAAACTGTCTAAAGAATTGACAAAACTCATAAACAAAATAATACACTTCTTTAAAAAAACCGATCCGAATAATTATCGAGGAATAAACCTTTTGTGCACAACTTTAAAACTGACGACAAAAACTATAAAATAACCCAATTATACAGCTTTTCCAAGAACAACAAGGATTCAGGAGCGGAAGATTCTGTAACGACGCAGAATTTCTAAACAGACAGTAAAAAATCAATTGAGTATAACAGACCAGCGTTCTTAAGCTTTATAGATTTGGTAAAAGCATTTCATAGAGTACAGCTGCAAGACGTAGTACACACACGTTATGATAATTCCATTGGATATAATAAAACTAATTGAGAACATTTACAAAAGACCTACAATAGAAGCGAGAGTAAATTCTGAGTTAACTGAACCCATACAGGTAACAACTGGTATTAGACAGGGGACTCACTGAATCCCCTTACTGTTTAACGTTATATTGGATGAAATAATTAAACAGGTAAGAACAAAGAAAAGCTATAAAATGGGCAATAAAGAGATACAAATATTGTGTTACGCCGACGATACTATCCTAGTCGCTGAGAATGAAGATGACTTGCAGAGATTATTACATCAGTTCAATACAACAGCAAAGAAATTTAATATGAAAATATCGGCTAAAAAAACCAAATCAGTAGTTATCTCCAAAGAACCAATTAGGTGCAAGCTGGAAATCGATTATCAGATTATAGAACAGGTGATGGCAATTAAATATTTAGGAATTAAATTATCATATAACAACAACATAGAAGAACAAATAAAAGAACAAATAGTAAAAACCAATAGAATAGCAGGATGCTTGAATGACACTATTTGGAAAAATAAATACTTGAGAACGGAAGTAAAGTCTCGTATATATAAATCTGTAATTCGACCGGGTATGACCTACACAGCGGAGGCAAGACCAGAACCACGCAAAACTCAGAGATGCTTTACAAACAAGTGAAATGAAAACATTAAGAAGAATTTCAGTAAAAACACTTTGGAATAGAAAAACAAATGACAACATAAGACACATATGTGAAGTAGAGGACATTAACACGTGCATAAGACAGAAAACAAGAATGGAATCAACACATAAATAGAATGTCCGAAGCTCGAGATAAATCACCGGTGGACCGAAGGAGTATAGGACGCCCACGAAAAAGATGGAACAACCACCTGTAGCGACGATACATTAAAGAAAAAAAGAAAAAGAGGAATATAGAAAGGAAGTGAAAAGACTGGGGACAAGAAATATTCTATAGTTTCAATTGATTTTTTTTTTGGTTTTTGATCAGAATAATGGACAAATTTGAAGCACAAACATAATATAAAATAACAAAACTTATAAGAAGTTGAAAGGGTGACGGAAGAGGTTAGATGTGGTGCCTTAATACGAGGCTGGTTTGAAAAGTCCGTGCAAAGTCCGAGAGATGGCACCACCGGCGCGTATCGAGTTCATGTTTAGTTAGTAGCATCTCTTGAATGAACGCACACCAAGTTTCAGCCATATTGGTCTATTTCTTTGTGTTTGGCATTCGTGTGAATCAAGGAAGTCGAGTGATTTTCAAGAAATGGACGAAAAAGAATTTCGTGTGGTGATTAAACATTACTTTATGAAAGGCAAAACGCCTCAGGAGAATAAAGAGAAGCTTGATAAACATTATGGTGACTCTACACTTTCGATTAGAACAGCTTATAAGTGGTTTCAAAATTTTTCGGACTGGCCATATGGGCACAAGTGACGCTGAACGTTCTGGACGGCCTGTGGAAGTTATGACTCCAGAAATCATTGATCAAATCCATGATATGGTGATGGATGATAGAAGAGTTAAGGTGCGTGAGATTGCTAGTGCTGTGGGCATCTCGACTAAACGGGTACATAATATTTTGCATAAACATTTGGACATGAGAAAGCTATCCGCACGATGGGTGCCGCGATTGCTCACGCTTGACCAAAAACGGAATCGTGTGAAGTGTTGCAAGGATGGTTTGCAGCTGTTCCAGAAGAATCCGGAGGACTTTAAGCGTCGTTTCGTCACTGTGGATGAAACATGGATACATTACTATACTCCTGAGACCCAAACAACAATCTAAACAATGGGTTACCAAGGGGAAATCTGCACCAAAAAAGGCGAAGACCGTTCCTTCGGCCGGAAAGGTTATGGCGACTGTCTTTTGGGATTCGCAAGGGATAATCCTCATCGACTATCTGGATAAGGGTAGAACTATTACAGGTATTATTCATCGTTATTGGACCGTTTGAAAACCGAGCTGCAAGAAAAACGCCCGCGATTGGCCCACAAGAAAGTCCTTTTCCATCACGACAACGCACCAGCACACACCTCAGCAGTTGTGGACGCAAAATTAATGGAAATAGGATTCCAACTCGTTTCACATCCCCCCTATTCTCCAGACTTGGCTCCCTCGGACTACTATTTGTTTCCCCCAATTTGAAGAAATGGCTGGCGGGACAAAGATTTTATTCAAACGAGGAGGTGATTGCAGACACTAATGGATATTTTGCAGACTTGGACAAATCCTATTATTCGGAAGGGATCAACAAACTAGAACATCGTTGGACGAAGTGTATAAGCCTAAAAGGAGACTATGTCGAAAAATAAAAAAGGTTTACCCCAAACACATAAGTAGTTTTTATTTTTGCACGGACTTTTCAAACCAGCCTCGTATATATGATGTTTCTCATCCTTTTCAGGATTCTTGAATATAGGACTTCTGAAAACTTTATTATTTTAAGTTCTAGCTGGTCAGGGGAAATAAGAAAAGTAAGAATCGATAAAAATTGTGTAATTTCAGTAGTATTATGAACATTTTTCCTGATTTTCGGATAATTATTTATAGTTAAAAATATGAATAAATATCGTATTGTACCTCCGTTTCACGATTCATGTAATCAAGAAATGTGAAAATTATATTATTTTTGGTTATTTCTCACTTTGTTTAAGGTCTTTTCTCTAATTATTTATTAATATCTCCCATAAAGTGTGAGCTTCAGGACATTCAGGGGTAAAAGGTACTGAAAAATACAGAGCTACAGAACCATATTGGGATCCAGAATCAGAGTTTCGTCTACCAAAACAGATGGTAAAACCAACAATCAACAGATAGTTATGTCAGCAATATCTAGATCATTAGCTCACAATATCTGGCCAAAAACATGCGAGGGATGTAATTGGTAGCCCATCCAAGAATCTAAAAACTGACGCCCTTTGTTTAACAAGGCCCAGACCAAACTAGTGGTGGAACTAATCACCGGTCACTGTCACCGAAGAAAACATTTACAGAAAATGGGTATCCATAATTGTCCCACGACATCCAGATGAAGTGGCGAAGACTCTACACACGTCATACATGAATGTGCGACTTTATCTGAGAACAGACATGAACTGTTGTGAGATCTGCACAGTGGTAAAAAATTACCACATGAAGGGCTTGGAAGGTTACACTCATGTAACCAAGAGAAAAGGGCACAATAAACGAACAGGCTGTAGTACCCAACCAGACACAATCACCTACTCCTCCTATAACTACCAAATCCACTTACAGTACTTACTGTGTAAAATGTCGAGTTGTAATACTTGAACTAAATTATTCTTTAGTGTGAAAACTCAAACTCAGTATCTATTTTAGTACTATGCGTTTGTAAAAGTACTGGGTAAACCACTTTACCAATTTTTTTCCTCAAAGAAACATTCTTTTTATCTAAATGCCTTCCACCCCTTGAACGTGGCAACACTATTGGTTTTCAAACTATGAAAAGTGACAGTATTATATTATGAAAAATTAGTGATCTAACCGGTACAACAAAAGCTGGCATTTCTGCCTCAATTGTTCTTTCTGGACCTAAGAATGCCAAACTTCTAATTTAACTGGATGAGTTTAGCATTTCGTTTACATTTAGTGCGAAAATTATTACTTAAGGCAAAACCGGAAATTGGTATTTTTTGGATGCGGAAATGAAAATCTGAAATAGGAAGACCCAAATTATAATCTTGCAACATATTTTAAACGCAAATACAGTTAAAAAAGTCTAACGTATATTTATCTGACCAGAAATCCACTCAAAATTTTGTTTTATTATCACTCAACGAACTTGTATCAAAACATAAAAATTATTTTGTAATAATGGCACAAAATTTTATATAACCCGCAACAGAAAGTTCTTTATTGGTAAATTGTCTTTGTTACTAAGGCGGGCATTACACTATAAAAGTTCTTTTATAAAAGATCTTTCATAAAAGAACTTTTACGATAAATATGATAGTGTAATAGCTCTAGTTTTATAAAATTTCTGTTTTATAAAAGTTCTTTTATCATACTTTGCATTTTCCTCCAATATTTGATAAAAGTAGTCTCTCCCACTCCGGCACTCGACTTGCCGGTAGGTTGGCTTCTCTTATGTTTGTACGCATGCGCATATCTCACGCCTCGCGACGAAATCCAATCACTATCAGTTATTAACTTATCAATCCTTGTATATTTAATTTTATTTTCGTTTTTAAAATACTATTTCTTTAAACTGTAATTTAAAAACAAAAGCTTTGAAAATAACCGAAGAATGGCCGAGTCGAGGATTGAGTGCAGGTGGTCTGTGGCGGCTACTAAAATTTTGATTTTTGAATATGAAAGAATAGATTATCTATATGACATTTGCCATACAGAGTATAAAAATAGAAATAAACGGTTGAATGCTTATGAAGATATTGCTTGTGTATTAAAAGAACATGGTTTGACGTATGAGGTTGACGACCTAAAAAAAAGTTAATGGGTTGAAAGTGTACACTGACGTATGCGACTACTGTATTGAAGACTTGTGTAGCTCTCGCCTGTGGCAAGAAATCGCAAAGTAACCATAAGCTGTTCCTCAGGAGGTATTGGGTTACGCAAATGTGTCGTTTCCTGAGATATAGGTAGCACTTTCAGAAGCAAGTAATCGAAGGTTTTTTCATCCGTCCTCAAATAGTTCATGTAACTTTGTGTATCTTCCATGGCCAGTTCTTTGAGTAAATTCTGATGAATGCCCTTTAATTCGCGCCGGGCAACCCAAGGTCTTACCCACAAACGTATCTTTAAATTTTTATTTTTATCTTTTTCCGCCACAGCGATTGCAACTACAGCTGCTACAAAACCTGCTGCAATTGGTAAAACGTCATCCATTACAGTCATAACTCACAACACTGTCTTGAAATGAAAAACTGAGATATCTTATAAAATATTTTGTAAAATATTTTATATAGTGTAATGCAAATTTTATAGTCATAAAAGATATTTTATAAAAGAAATTGTGAAACAATTTCTATCCAACTTTTATAATACATCTTTGTCAAAGAACTTTTATAGTGTAATGCCGTGTCATTTAACGTGTGGATAATGTCAGCCAGGCAAAAATTACAGCTTAACGTGAAGATGATACTCTAGTGGTACTGTAAGCCCGCTCTTTAACCATCATGTTTTACACTTTCTGTTAGCAATAAACCCCTCGATCCATTCAACCCAAGCTTCATATATATCGGATCTGTTTAAGTCAAAATTCAAACAATTTTTTTTCATGTTTTAAATGAAGTTTATTAAATCAAATTTATGCCGTTTTGATAAATGATCTCTTGCCATTTCTCTAGTAGGACTATTATCTGGTCACTAGCGAATTTCTTGGCGAAGAAGTGAACCAAAGTAATTTTTCCAAGCCCCTTTTAAAATTAAAACTATAGACATTTAAGATCCAGAGATGAACACAAATGGTAGTCTGACAGGTCTGGACTGTATTGTGGATGTAACAAAACTTCCTTGTCAAGCCCTCTTAATTATTACCAGGTCGTCAAAATCATGTGTGATTTGGCGTTGTCATGATGGAAGATAACGTCTTTTTTATCGATCAATTCCGGCCACTTTCTCACAATTTTTCGCTGCAATTTGTTATTATTCACAGTAAAGATTAGAATCAAGGCTTTAGTTAGGTTATAGTACCTAATGATACAGCATTTCCAAGCGTTAACCGTTAATTTGCAACCATTTGCGCAGCTGCACTAAGCTTTAATCACAAATTCACACAATATTATCATACTCCACATAGTTTTCCTCGCTCGTTATGGGACGTTTTAAAAATGGATTGATTTCGTTCCATTTCAATATTGTTTCGCAAATGAAAATTCGATCAATAACATTTTTTTAACATTCACTAATGTGCTACCCAAACATCGAGCTTTTGACTGAATACGATCTACTCTAAATAGTTTAAAACTATTTAGTGATGAATGTGTAGCTTTCTAACGATATCATAACTGTTTATGTGCCAGTCTTACACAACTTTTCCAAGATTTTATCGGTTTCGATGATTGGTCGACCAGAATGAGATGTATCGCCGACATTGAAATTTTCAAAGCAAAAGCGAACCAATGTTGTTTCTGACCGTTAACAGTACATATTTTTTGATAAGCCTGTGCTGCACTTTTACATGTGTTTTTGTAAAATTGCAAAATATAGCCAATTTTTTCAGAAATTTACTCATTTCTAAAACGTAATCAATTTTACAACAGTTTTTTTTTCATTTATTCTCTGAAATATTATCTTTCAAATAATCATCAGTATGATGACCATATACGATTAGTATTACCATAGATAGGAAAGTTTAAAGCTATCTAGCCAAAATATAGGCCGATATTTCTTCGACAACCTAATATAAGGAATATATTGCTAATGACATACTAGAGTTTTGAACCCAACATAAAACTTTATGTCATGCTACTGAGATTGTGCATTTCCCCAAATTTTGTTCTTAAAAACATTAAACAGAACCGGATTAAAATTATTTTTGAATAAAAGAAATACAAAATGAAATAAGAAATCGATATATGGGTAAATTTATGTAATGGATGGTGGTATGGATCGCAAGACGGTACAAGCGTAAAACTAATCACAGTATTGGACAGCACTGATTTTGATTAATAACTTTAGCATCTTAATTGTATGTATGTACATAATTAGTATATTGCTAAAGATATAATATAGGTCTAGCCCTATTATGGAGCTTGGTTTAGGGTTGCTGAGTTTGTGGTACTTGCACAATCAAAAATCATTTTCCTATTTTATATTCAGGGCATAGAATATTATTTTAATTTAGTTATTCCGCTACAATATTTAAAAAAAAATGTTGATTTTACTTTTAAAAGTAGTAATAATTAATCAATTGATAAATTAATTTTCGAGAAAAAGTAAATATTTTTTCTGTCTGTCTTTTAATTAAATTTTTCTGTACCTATGACTTACGAACACATCGTACATTTGTTATGTTATTTACAGTTTAAAATGCAACTTAGATAAAATAGTAATGCACTGAAAGCCGAGCATTTATTGGCTACTTCGCTGACATGAATTTTACAACAATCCTTAGTATTAAGATACAAAGCATGTGTTTATTCAGAAATGCATTTATGTTTTAACTTAAACCTTTTAAGTTAAAGAATCAAACCTTTTGAGGGGGGGGGGGCAGAATAGATTAACAAAAAACAGTATAATATAGCCCAAAAATGTTTATTCTGCACTTAGAGAGTTGTCAGCAAGTCAAAAAAAAACATTTTTTAGAGTTTACCGCCACAACAGTCACAAATAAAGGTCCTAAATAGGCAGTGGATATCGCGTCCACTATATTTGTTTCTATTCTTTGTTTTGATGTACCATATAAATTATCAGAGGCAATGCACTCGTACTAATTTTCATTCAAGACACCTTATAAAGAATATTCCAGAATTTTTTCGAAATTTTCTGATTAGTACTCTTAGAGATAGGTTGGGGATAGCGATTTTTGGCAACTTTTTTTCAAACAGTACAAAAAAAAGTTTGCTCCCGTATTACATCATAAATATTTTTAAAGTCGTATTTTCACACAGGCTTTCATTTGACACCCCACTCGACATTCTTTAACAGTTTTTGTAGCAGATATTGTGCGAGGAAGCCTGGTTCTCGTATAAAAATATTTTAATTTTTAATTTATTTTAAAATTTCGGTGATTTCATGTGTATTGCGAAGCCTTAAAGACCAAAAATAAAATTCCTTAGCAGTTAGCGACATGCAGTTTGAACAGGGTTATACAAAAAGACATCCTTTAACATGTTTTGTAGCAGAGATTGTGCGAGGAAGCCTGGTTCTCGTATAAAATATTTTAATTTTTAATTTATTTTAAAATTTCGGTGATTTCATGTGTATTGCGAAGCCTTAAAGACCAAAAAAAAATTCCTTAGCAGTTAGCGACATGCAGTTTGAACAGGGTTATAAAAAAAGACATCCTTTAACATGTTTTGTAGCAGAGATTGTGCGAGGAAGCCTGGTTCTTTCACTTCCGATATTACCCCCTTTAAGTTGAAATTTAACTTTCAAACTATACGGCTCTTATTGAGCCATCAATTTCTATGTTTGTGACAAATTTTAACTTCGTATATGAACTGGTTTCGGAGAAAATCGGGTGTGACAGACAGACGGACAGACGTACAGATTTATAATTTTGGTAAAAGGTAACGACAAAATAATAAGAATAAATTACCAAAAATTCTCAAAATTTAAATGTCGGATCTGTAAAATCAAATTTTGCAACGACCTTTTATATTACTACGCAAACTCACCATTCCTAAAAACATACCAGTGTCATTTTTAATCTCCGTTTTACTGGCATTAACAAAAATAATCCAACCTCAGATATACAATTCACTCGAGAACGAGGAGAATACTACCTCCATAGTCGTCAGCCTTTTGCGATCTAAGTAATATCCATCGTACCAGAAAACAACAAATTCAAATTCAACAATTTCTTTATTACTCAAAATGTCCTTACAATATTCTAAATAGATTTTCTCTTATATTCTATAAATTCTACGAATACAGGGTGCTTTAACAGCATCCTCATTCGTATGGAATGCCTTACGGCGGCTGGTGTTCTGCCATTGGTATTAGAACCTTGTGTGTCTGTTTATGAAATTATCATTTCCGACAACGTCTTACATGATATTTTCTTAATTTATTTTATAATAAAAGGTGTTTCTACTATTAGTTGTTTATATTTGATGCGATTTTTAAATTGTTATTTACTGGGAAAAAAACGACAGAAAAAACCCAGCTTGATATGATCAGGTACATTGTAGCAAAATTATTTACTTTTAACATTTCTATTCTAATCGCTTTCATTCTTCTTCCTTTCATTCCTTTTCTCCCATACTCTCTATCATACCAATATGTTCCATTCACCCTTTTTTTTGTTTATTTGTGATATAGCTTAGCCTATTTTATATACATATTTACATTTATAATTGATATACATATACATATATATATATATATATATATATATATATATATATATATATATATATATATATATATATATATATATACACATATATATACATATACATATACATACACATATACATACATATACATATCTTAATCTAATTTATGTACACTTTTTTTTACACATTTCTAGTTTTACTGCACTTCACTAGCAATGAGGTTTAAAGCTTTAAATTTATTAAATTATGTTCTTTATTTTGTACAATTTACATTATCCTGTTTATGTAGTTTTAGTTAACCAAAGGTTTTAGGCGTTCAAGCTGCCGAACGTTAGTTATGAGTTATCTCTTTATTACATGCATCCTAACTCGTCCAAAGTACATTTATTGCAAGCACTATGGTGCTTCGAAATAAATTAATGATATATGGTATAGTGGTTTATGTATGGGATTATGTATAGTTCTGATTTGCGTCAAGTCTTGCGTCAATGTCGATATTTGCAGTTTGTATCTGTAAAACTTTTCGGCAGTTTGGTCCAAGTATTTTCGTACCGTTTGTATGTTTGTCATATTATGTATATCTCTAATTCTTGTATATCTGTCACTTGAAGTTACCCAACTTAGTATTTTGTTTTGCATACGTTGTAGTCTGTATGTTTGTGTATCCGAAATGCCACACCAAACTGGCTCAGCGTACATTAGTACTGGTCTAATAATTTGTTTATAGATCATTAATTTATTTCTCGGCTCCAAATGCGAATTCGGTGCCAGCAATGCATACAAGCCTTGCATGGCAATAAATGCTTTCTGGAGTACGTGTGATATATGCTGATGGAATTTTAAACGTGAGTCTATCATGACACCCAAATATTTTAGTTTGTTTCTGATCGGTATTTGGGTGTCATTGATTTTTATAGGCATATTAATTTTATTGTTTGTAAATTTTTTGTTAATATAATTCCCTCACATTTGGATGTATTTAGTGTTATTTTCCAGTGTTTTAGCCAAGGGAGTAAAACGTTTAGATGACTGTTGATATGCACTCGCGCAACATTTGCATAATAAGAGATCTCCCACAAACAATATGCTATTACAGCAATATTATTTTAATAATTTACCTATTTCTGCATAACATAATATATAGTGTAGCACTTAAATACTAACCTACTGGGGATCGAACCCCAGCTCCCCAACAGCGTAAACGTGAACTATACCGCGGTGTAAGGCTGACCCTAATCGTGACCACAGAAGGGGATGATCTAAGTTCTAAATATATTTTGGAAAATGAGGTGCCATAGACCACAGTGAAACAGCTTGCAGCTTTGTAATTTTAAATGTACCACCCCATACTTAAAAAAAACTTTAGGTACTGGCAGCTCTAGTAATTTTCATGTTCTTTCTTTTTTATACCTAGATGCCATTAAAACTGGTGTTTTAGGTTTTGGGAGACTATAACTTCTAAACAGTACATTTTAGATCTGGCTTCTATATTTTCATCATGGCTTTTCATCTTCTTAACAGAAATATCAACATCGAATTTAATGGAAAAAAACATAAATAATTCTATTTTTAATTACTTTGGAAGCACTTTATAATGTCAGGTTTATACAAGCTCAGTTATTTTTTCGGTTTTGGTGACATTAGTGATATGTACATATTTTAGAGATTTCAGTTATTTGAGAAAACTGCTTATCCGCTTTCTATTTATTCAGTATATTAATTTTTATTCACACAAGGTTATAATGTGCAGAATCAATAGACTTAACTATTTTCACTTATAAATAATCCATTCATGAGCCGTTATATGGACTGAAATACCTGTCGCAGCCGACCACATAAATCAATAATCCCTTCTTTACTCTTTGAGCTCGCTTTTTAAAAGCTGCTCATCATGCTACATCACGATCCTGTGATTTATTTTTTTTCTTGTATGTGATCTATTATAATTAAATTAAATGAAGTGTAAAGAAGTACCACCGTTCGTAATAAATTAACAAATAAAAGTCCGTAATGTTGTGCTAAAAGGAGGTACATTATGTTTCAGAAAATTTAAAGAAATATTCACCTTCTAAAAGGTATAAAGAAGGTTTTAAATATATTGGTAAAGTCGTAGCGGCATTATTTCTTCTTAGTTCTATTTTATGCGTTGAAGCTTTATAGAATATAAAAATATTACCTTATACTTTTGTTAGCATTTCTTGAAAACTGAAAATTGTACCAATCTCTGATGTTTAGGGTGAAAGAGAAATTACTTCAAATATTCTACCACTTGAAAGTATGGGCTTTTTAATATTTAAAAAATCAATTTATTATACCATAATTTAAGTAAATCTTTAAATATTTTGACGGTAAAATTTAAACGATTGATGCTTACGAATGATTTATTATTTTTACTTGTAACTCGATGCACACGTGTCACATTATTAGGGCTTTTGAGAGAATATACATTATACAGAAGTCTAAACCATACAACATACCTCAAACAACAGAAAATCTGTGAATTATTTAAAACAGTTGTTGCCCAAGTGGCAAATACCATTACAAATCTTAAGTGTCTATTATTGGAGTATTAAGGAAATTTTGCTATTTGTTGATAGTATGTTTAGAATTATATTTCAAAAAAATTTTTATTTAGAGCTACTCCAAGAAGTCAAATTTTATCTTATTTAGGTCTATCATATGATTATGTTTAGTACTATGCGTTACAGTAAAGCTAATTGCTGATTTGGTTTTGATAATGTTATAGTATTTTTTGTTGAACCATGATTTACACATTTTATTTTACTTTGGTCGTGAATTATAAAATTATTTTTATCCACCTTTGTTTTTTCGCAATAAATTATCAATGGTTTTTCCCTGTGGCCGTTCTTTTTTGTAATCTCTTTTATTGTATTGTTCCGTATTGAAGTCTTCATGTGAATGTGACTAATCGACGTACTGAAATGTAAAATGAAGATAATTTGATTTATTGTGATTGATTTCAGTTTTTATAAATAACGATATATATATATATATATATATATATATATATATATATATATATATATATATATGCATGTATATCTATTTTAAAAACCTAACTTAATGATAGGATAGTAATAAAGGTCTTGCAGTCGATGGTGCCATTTTGCGCTACATATACAGTGTTGCAAACAAATTAGCCAAATTACTGAAGAGACTGACATAATGTTCAACACTAAGAAATTACTTGAATATTGACATTGTGTATGTGTGGGGGAAACTGTATAAATATATATATATATATAAATATATATATATATAATATATATATATATATATATATACATATATATTATATATATATATATATATATATATATATATATATATAATATATATATATATATATATATATATATATATATATATATATATATATATATATATATATATATATATATATCCGCACCTTACAGTAAAGCTATTTTGTGTACCTTTTATGACATATCTTTTTATGTCCAGAGTATTCTTTTCTGTAAAGATCTAATCTACATACAATTATTTTGATAAATTCTGATTTGGTTTTGATAATGTAATGGTTTCTTTCGTTAAGTAATGATTTACACATTTTATTTTACTTTGGTCTTAAATTAAAAAATTATTTTTATCCACTTTTGTTTTTTTGCAATAAATTATCAATGGTTTTTCGATGTGGCCATTCTTTTTTGTAATCTTTTTTTATCGTTTATAATCTCTTATTGAAGTCTTCTTCATTCGTGTGAATATGACTAATCGAAGTACTGGACTGTAAAATGAAGATAATTTGATTTTGTGATTGATTTCAGTTTGTTTTTATAAATAAATAAATATATATATATATATATATATATATATATATATATATATATATATATATATATATATATATATATGTATACTAGCCGGGCCCGCGACTCCGCTCGCGTGGACTTGATTCACTACTATCGTCACTGCTTATTCCCTATGTTACCCAACGTAATAAAATATCTCCCATTATTTCTCCTTATCTCACATTATCTCACCATAACTCCATTATCTAGGCTTATCTAGGCTTATCTCCCATTATCTCTCCTTATCTCCCATTATTTATACTTATCTCCCATTATCTCACCTTATCTCCCATTATCGAGGCTTATCCCTCGACTTATCTCCCATTATTTATCCTTATCTCCCATTATCTCACCTTATCTCCCATTATCTAGGCTTATATCGAATTATATAGAACATATGTATAAATTTATAAAAACACGTAAATCAGATAAGTGGTTCTCGACTGATAAGCGCACTAACGGACAGACAAACAGACAGAGAGACGTTGCATTTTATATATATTGTATTCTTTGCTACATGATATTGTTCCATATTTAATGCTTTAGGGAGTGTATTGCAAGAGAACGCGCTAGCGGCAAACTTTTCTCCGACTTGATTCACTATTATCGTCACTGCTTATTCCTTATGTCACCTAATAAAATATATCCTATAACCTGGCCAGAGAACATACGTATGTTTAATAAAAAGCACGTAAATAGGATAAGTGGTTCTCCAGTGATAAGCACACTAACGGACGGACAGACAGATAGACAGACGGACAGAGAGGCATTGCATTTTATATATATTATAGATATTCTCTGCTACATAATATTGTACCATATTTAATGGTTTTTAGACTGTGTATTGCAAGAGAACGCGCTAGCGGCAAACTTTGTCCGACTTCATTTACTATTATTGTCACTGCTCATTCCTTATGCTACCTATCGTAATAAAATATAGCCTATAACCTGGCCGGAGAACATATGTATGTTTAAAAAAAAAAAGTACGAAAATCGGATAAGTGGTTCTTCAGTGATAGGCGCACTAACGGACAGACAGACAGACAGAGAGACGTTGCATTGTATATATATATATATATTATATATATATATATATATATATATATATATATATATATATATATATATATATTTATTTCTATTTTTCAATTTTCTTGGGTTTGGAGGTCAATTATAGACATATAAGTATGATAAAAATAATAGAACAGCACTAATAAAGCACGAAGAGGAAAACAAACACACATTTAATTATGAAGGAACCAAGATTTTAATCACTGAGAACAATAGGAAAAAAAGAGAAATATTGGAATCTATTATAATACAAAAAATACCAACCGCTATCAACAAAAAAAAAGAAACAAATAACTTGAGCCAAATTTATATGGCAGTACTATAAATGCAGTCTACACGTTGTGTTCGTCCCAATTTTTAAATTAAAATAAAATAAATGACAATAAAAACTAATTAACATATGGCTCGTGTAACGAAAAATGAAAAAAAAAGAGTACGTTGTGATTCAGTGAAATGGGCAAAGATAAATATTAGCCTAAACATCCACGTTCAAGCCAAACCCGACAAAAAAAAATAAAAAATTTTGAGAAAGGCAAACTGTGCCGAAACGTCAATAAAAGGAAAGGATCACAATAAAATTTAGGAAGTTTCATTCTATAATTGATCTCCAAACCCAAGAAAATTGAAAAATAAAAATAAAAAAATATATACAGGGTCAAAGAAAAATAACAAAATCATACATATATATAATATGACTGTTGTTGATCAGTGGTTGGCCAATGTGTGGCCGGAAATTCGAGAAAGTTATGAATATGTGGACATTTTTAATGCAGATGAAATGAGTTTGTTTCCCAAGATGACTCCTGATAAGACAGTAAAGTTTGTCGGAGGAAATTGTGCTGGTGAAAAATTATCAAAAGTAAGGATTACTGTGTTGGTAACTGCAAATATGTCTGGAACAGAGAAAAGAAAATTGTTGGTGATAGGAAAGTCCGCCAATCCCAGGTGTTTTAAAAACAAACATTTACCAGTAAAGTACAAATCAAATAGTAAAGCCTGGATGACATCGGAAATTTTTAGAAACGAACTGATCGAATGGGACAAAGAATTAAAACTCACAAACAGAAAAATATTACTTTTGATTGACAACTATCCAGCACACCCTGAAGTTGATCTACAGCAAATAAAATGGTTTTTATGCCTCCAAACACAAGTGCAAAGCTGCAGCCTATGGATCACGGTGTGATACATTCTTTAAAATGTCATTACAGAAAGATTTTACTTATGAAAATGTTAGAGACGATCGATAAAGGTAACATTTTTTCTGTAACTCTCTTGGATGCTATAAACTTTATCCATATGGCTTGGCAAAGAGTCAGTAGAGAAACCATTACAAACTGTTTTAAGCATGGCGGATTTTTAAGGAAGGAATGTAGATATGACTCAGATGATGAGCTACCGTTGACTCAGTGGATTGAAAAACATCGAGAAGACCCTACTGATTGTCTAGAATTTGTTTACGATGCTGACATTCAACAAAGTACAGCGTACATCGAGATTAAAAAGATGTTTAATCACTTTAATTCTGAAGAATATGTATGTGCTAATAATGAATTAATGACGAGAGAAATATTAATTGATGATCAAATTGTGATATCAGTGACGTCTGGAAAGATTTTAAGCGATAATTACGACGGAGAAGGAGATAATATTTATGTTACATCCATTTCAGAAATGACTAAGAAAATGACTGAAACTCGCAATTTTTTAGAATCTCGTAAAGTTTCTGAACATATATGGAGTAGTTGTTTTTGTGACCTTGAGAATTATATCAACACCATTTCTTTTTCAAGTAAAATTGTACTAACGAAAATTACTGATTTTATTTTATAAACTACATATTTTAATGTTTTCATTTATACTCGTATATATACCAACATACATAATAATAACTTTAGTGTGACTTGTTTTATTTTCGTTTGAACGTTTTTTCTTTTAATTTAATAATTATTTTTCATTTTTTCTAAGTATTAGCGCCTAATCTAAATAAAAAAGTAACCTGAACTTCGGAAATAGCAGACCATTTTTAGTGATTTCTTGGAGTTCGTTATAAACGGACTTCACTATATATACATATATTTATATATATATATATATATATATATATATATATATATATATATATATATGGATATATATATATATATATATATATATATATATATATATATATATATATGTGTGTGTGCTGTAATTATAAAAAAATCTAATGATACAAAGAAAACGTATCACTAGATTTGTTTGTATCTGACAAAAGGATGATCATGGTATGATAGTGTTATACAGAGTGAAAAGCAAATAATTAGGAATATCTTTGCCATGTTAATGGGCATTAATTCTCTATAGTTTTGGAATAAAAACTGGCGGAAATTTTACACTTCGGGCTTGGTTACTACTTCCGACTTCCCTAGGACTAATATTCAAATTAGCAAATAATAAAGGAATTTTAGCATTGCTTCGAAGTTAAAATGGGTCTGTACCTATTATGTATCTCAATATAATTTTTTACCGTATAAGCTAACAGTTAGCTTCGAGCGGCAGCAGCAGCAAGATCACAGTATCGAGCAGCGGCAGCAGCGGGAGCCCTTGAAAATGCTAAATGAGATTTTGGCGAAACGTCGTGCAAATTCATTGTTAGACTAACGGATTTCAACCCAGAATTTCAATTATATTGTATTATATATATATATATATATATATATATATATATATATATATATATATATATATATATATATATATATATATATATATGTATATATATATATATATATATATATATATATATATATATATATGTATCATTAGACTTTTTTATAATTACAGCACACACATATATATATATATATATATATATATATATATATATATATATATATATATATATATATATATATATATATCCATATATATATATATATATATATATATATTATATATATATATATATATAAATATATGTATATATAGTGAAGTCCGTTTATAACGAACTCCAAGAAATCACTAAAAATGGTCCGCTATTTCCGAAGTTCAGGTTACTTTTTTATTTAGATTAGGCGCTAATACTTAGAAAAATGATAATTATTAAATTAAAAGAAAACGTTCAAAGGAAAATAAAACAAGTCACACTAAAGTTATTATTATGTATGTTGGTATATATACGAGTATAAATGAAAACATTAAAATATGTAGTTTATAAAATAAAATCAGTAATTTTCGTTAGTACAATTTTACTTGAAAAAGAAATGGTGTTTATATAATTCTCAAGGTCACAAAAACAACTACTCCATATATGTTCAGAAACTTTACGAGATTCTAAAAAATTGCGAGTTTCAGTCATTTTCTTAGTCATTTCTGAAATGGATGTAACATAAATATTATCTCCTTCTCCGTCGTAATTATCGCTTAAAATCTTTCCAGAAGTCACTGATGTCACAATTTGATCGATCATCAATTAATATTTCTCTCGTCATTAATTCATTATTAGCATATACATATTCTTCAGAATTAAAGTGATTAAACATCTTTTTAATCTCGATGTACGCTGTACTTTGTTGAATGTCAGCATCGTAAACAAATTCTAGACAATCAGTAGGGTCTTCTCGATGTTTTTCAATCCACTGAGTCAACGGTAGATCATCATCTGAGTCATATCTACATTCCTTCCTTAAAAATCCGCCATGCTTAAAACAGTTTGTAATGGTTTCTCTACTGACTCTTTGCCAAGCCATATGGATAAAGTTTATAGCATCCAAGAGAGTTACAGAAAAAATGTTACCTTTATCGATCGTCTCTAACATTTTCATAAGTAAAATCTCCCTGTAATGACATTTTAAAGAATGTATTACACCGTGATCCATAGGCTGCAGCTTTGCACTTGTGTTTGGAGGCATAAAAACCATTTTCTTTGCTGTAGATCAACTTCAGGGTGTGCTGGATAGTTGTCAATCAAAAGTAATATTTTTCTGTTTGTGAGTTTTAATTCTTTGTCCCATTCGATCAGTTCGTTTCTAAAAATTTCCGATGTCATCCAGGCTTTACTATTTGATTTGTACTTTACTGGTAAATGTTTGTTTTTAAAACACCTGGGATTGGCGGACTTTCCTATCACCAACAATTTTCTTTTCTCTGTTCCAGACATATTTGCAGTTACCAACACAGTAATCCTTACTTTTGATAATTTTTCACCAGCACGATTTCCTCCGACAAACTTTACTGTCTTATCAGGAGTCATCTTGGGAAACAAACTCATTTCATCTGCATTAAAAATGTCCACATATTCATAACTTTCTCGAATTTCCGGCCACACATTGGCCAACCACTGATCAACAACAGTCATATTCACTCCTGCAGTTTCTCCTACTATCTAACCTCCACTAATATTATGTCGCTTCTTAAATCGTTCAATCCAACTTCTAGAACAGTTAAACTCGGTGTTCTCTATTTTCCTTCCCAGTTCACTAGCTTTCCCTTGTAAAGTATAGCCGGTAATAGGAACATGTTCATGTTGTGTTTGACTAAACCATTTAAGGAGTCCTTTATCGGCTTGGTCATGTGTAAATTTTCTTACTTTTTTACAACTAAAGTTTCTTTTATCATAGTTTGACAAAATTTCTTGTCACTTCTTCCATATGGTAGAAACCGTAGATTTAGTTAAATTCAACTGTTTGCGAACATCACTTTGTTTAACTCCATTTTCTACTCTCCTCATAATATCCTGTTTGTCTTTTAAAGCAAACGCTTTACGTTTTTGTATACTCATTTTAAAATAAAACTTCACTTTGCTACTTTGATCAGATATGCATTAGAACCGCATGACATAACAAGCAAATTGAAAATAATACTGCTTGAACTAGCGACGCGGCGGAAACAAGTAGAATAAGGGTTCCCGGCGAGTTTCGGTGAATTCCCTAGATCAAGTCGTGCCGATCGATCGAGCATAGGGAGTGGCAAGCTCGTTATAAACGGTCACAAAGCATCCAAATTTGGTTCGCTTTATCCGAAAATTCGCTATAAACGGGTTCGTTATAAGCACACTTCACTGTATATATATATATATATATATATATATATATATATATATATATATATGTATATATATATATATATATATATATATATATATATATATATATATATATATATATACATACACCTGTCCTCTGTATATCGCTATTATACCAGAATCATCATTTTATACGTATGCCTCACACAATTTTATAAATAATGATATACATTTTGTTTACGTAACTAGATTTTTTGTAATTACAGCATATATGTTTCATTTCTAGAGTGTTAGAAACCCTGTGCTTACCTAAGTCGTATAATATAGAATTTTGAGAGATTATTTACATATTGTAAAAAAGTTTTTTTAATTTTATGAAAACTTTACATTATGTTGGGATTCTGAGATCTTTGGCATATTGACTCTATACGACAGTTATCGCCACTACACCAAACACTTTATTTAGTACTTGACATTTTTTTCACTAACCTTATTCAGAGGTATATTGCATTAGGAGCAATAACTGATAGATTATGAATGATTATTTGTATAAAAAAGTTACATGTAGATGATTTTGTTTCTAAATTAAATAAATGATACTACTTCATTAGATTTAATTGTGCAATTGAGGATAACGAACGATCATTCCTGGATATTTTAGTTATTCAAAATAACAATAAATTATAATTTGACATCTATATGAAAGATACCATAACAGATATTTATATTCCTAACGATCTGTTTAATTGTAAACCTCATATACTCTCACAGTACAAGTCAGGTTAAATATTCATAATTTTCTGAGCGTGTGACGTCTACAAATAAGACTAAATATGTTTCAATGCCATATAGTCCAAAATATAGCAAGGGATTCAATAATGTATTTAAAAAGATAAGTTAGTCTGTAATTCAAAAGACAACTTAAAAAATATGTTAGGAAGTCCGAGGAATGCATGTCAATATGAAAAAAGTTAAATATATCGGAAAAGTTGTAATAATTCTATCAAGAAGAATGTGGAGCCACAAGGTGATCAATCCGACCATGATTTCCAGGATGTTTACCTCATTTAAGATACGGATCATGACCTTGAACAAAATCATCACATTAATTAAGAACATATCTGACAGGAAATTATTAGACGCATGCAAAACTATAAAAAGTAAAAATAGTCCAATAAGGATAGAGGACCTAATCCTTACAGATCTCTGTGCTACTTACTAGACTCTTTTTGTTGACTGTAAAGGATGTTAATTCCAAAAACACTATTAAACTCACCAATTTTTATCTTTTTAAGCACCTCAAGTGCATTAAAGGGCCAAGTGCATTAAAAGGTCAATATGACATTACAATAACATAGTTACCTATGTATCGAGTATCTTCAATTTATTTATATACAGTAGACTCTCAATATATTAATGTATTTAATACGATCGTCAAAACCATCAATCATTTATGAGTGTAAATTAATTTAAATAATTTTACTTTGTAAAGGATTAATTCAAAGAACGTCAATAGATTTACCTACTTTTTCGTTTCAAAAGCAATTCGTTCATGAGCTGATCCTCATGGGGACTCAGAGACCGCAGCCGACAACATAAATCAATTATCCCCTCTGTATTACTTAAACTTAGTTTCAAGGAGATAACCATTTTTAATACATCACAAACCTAACTTTTAATCTTCTTTTTGTAGGGCAATATTAGAACGCAGAGAATATTTTATTTTTTTGTTTCATTTTATTTATACCACAGATTCTACTTACAGAATAAAATTTTATACATAATAGGAAAAAAAATAACATCCTAACTAATAGTATAAAAAACATATGATCTTATCCAAATATACTTATGAGATCATTCATTTATAAAGATTCAAATATACTAGGAAATAAATAATTTCAGAGACTTTTCCGTGATTACGAATATATATACATATATATATATATATATATATATATATATATATATATATATATATATATATATATATATATATATACATACATACATACATACATACATATATATATATATATATATATATATATATATATATATATATATATATATATATATATATATATATATGGTAAGATATAACGCATATCTCGTAGGTGGCACTCCATCGGTGGCTGATTAATTTGAAGAGGGTAGCTGGAAATTGGGTACAAGTGACCTAGAACAGTAAAAGGTGGCAAGAACTGAGGTAGGCTTTCATCCAACAATGGACAATATAAGCTGATGATATTAATGATGAAAATTTTGAACTAGCAACACTATCCAGGATTCGACTGTCATAAAAAAACTATGCGAACTATAATTTTTTGCAGTGTTCTCCCTTATCGATCTTATTACTTGAGTTTCTATAGAAAGTATTCTACTCAATTCATTTAGAAACTCTGTGTTAACGAGAAAGGATTTTCATTACAATGGCATTAAACCTACCATGATTTATTTAATGGTAAGCAGTTTAAAACAAGAACCGTCAAATACAGTGAAGAACTAATTCTTAAATTTATTAATATACAATTTTTTTAGTAAGTAAATAATTTAAAATAGTGCATTTCAACAGACTATTTTCTTATGTATCAGACTATTTGCTTATGTATCCTATATGTTTAACGCAACACAGTATACTTTTATTAGATTAATGGATTTAATATCGTCTAAGCCATCAGTCATTTATTACCGTCAATTAATTTAAATACTTTTACTTTGTGGAGATTTCATTCAAATACCGTCAATAGATTTACCTACTTTCTCGTTTTAAAAGCAACCGTTCATGAGCTGATCCTCATGGGGACTAAAAGACCGCAGCCGACAACATAAATCAATTATCCCCTCTGTATTATTTAAACTTAGTTTCAAGGAGATTTTTACCATTTTACAAACTCCACTTTAATCGTCTTTTCATAGGGCAAAACTTTAGAGAAATGGAGAGAATAAAATATTTATTTTTTTCATTTTATTTATCCAACAGATTCTATTTACAGAGTTAAATCATAAAAATAATAAAAGAAATAATTACCATCCTGAAACTAATAAACAACACATTACCTTATCGCAATATACTTACTGCTTGCATATCCGGTTACATTGGGTTCTACGCCTTCTGGTTCCCAGTTGCCAGCTTCTTCTATCTTGCCAATCGCCAAGTCTTAAGTTTCTCTCCGACACGGCTTTCTGGATTTCGACAATACAGGTTGTTTTCGGCCTTCCCCTTTTTCTTCTTTCTAGAGGTGTCCATTTTAGAACTAGTTTTGAAATGCGCTGTTCTGTCATTCTTTCTATGTGCCGGTACTTGACTAATTGTTTTTGTTGGATATCTTCTATTATTGTTTTTGTTACCTTCATAATTTCTCGTATTCTTTCATTTCTGATTCCATCCATTCTTGATACACCAGCAGATCTTCGCCAGTGGTCTATTTCGAAAGCAAGAAGTTTCTGTTTCGAATTCTTGGTTAACTGTCACGCTTAGCAGCCGCAGAGTACAATGCTTTTATAAATCGCTTTGTAGATATAGTATTGCTTTCCTTTTGAAGTGTTTTTTGACCAAAATTTAAAATAAAGCTTCCCTGTATATTTAATTTTTATATAGTTTACTATTATCCCCATCTTACATAGTTTTCGAATAGTTTTTTTGCCATAAGTTTCTTTGTCCTTGGCAATTACTACCTGGTCGCCTGCAAATTAAAGAGTGTAAAACGTTGTTTCATTATTTAACTCTACTCCCATTCCACTACATGCTCTCCTCCAACTCGTCAAAGCTTCATTGAAATAAATTTTAAACAGGATGGGAAACAAAAAACCACCTTGCCTAAGTCCCTTCGTTATGAGGAATGCATCAGATAATGTATTTCCTAGTTTTATTCTTAAATATGGCTGATCGTATAGTTGTTTTATTACTATAATTACTGAATTGTTTATAGTTGGTAGGAGTTTGCCAGAGTTTCTTAATTGGTAAGGTGTCATACGCTTTTGTTAGGTCTACAAACAATGAATAAACTTCGCTGTTTTATTCTCCTGGAGTTGGGCTATGCTGAAGATGTTGTCTAGACAGGATCTTCTAGCTCTACATCCTGATTGCTGTTCAATTTCATGGGGCCTGTATTCATCTTCCATAATATTACGGAGGATCTTTCCATAAATTGTGTGTAGGGTACTGGTTACCGATACACACCTGTAATTTTCATATACAGATTTGTTTCCTTTTTTATGTGGGGGTGTTATTCGGGCTTCATTCCAGATTTGCGTTCTTAGTTCTCCGTTTATGTAGTGTTCGAACAAATCTCTCAACACTTCTATCAGTTTTGAGATACCATTCTTTAATAGTTCGATCCTTCAGGTCCGGCCGCTTTTTCCATTTTTGATTGATCTGATTGCCTTCCAAACCATTTCCACTGTTAGTTCAATTCGGTGGCTTTGAATTTGATAGTTCATAGAAAATTGGTTCAGGTATCCTCAGAAAGTTTTTGAGCGTAATGCTGCTGCCAAGTCTTCAATTTTATAAGGTTTATGTTTAATTTATTTATGTTTTCTGATCTTAGTGATTTGATAAACTTCCAAGCGTCTGATAATTTGGTTCCTCCAAGGTAAGAATCTAGTTCACTGTTCTTCCGATCCAAAGTTTCATTTTTGTTCTGGATGACCCATCTTTATATACTCTATATACTTACCACCTATTTAATTTTATATAATATTTAAAACTGTACATTTTTAAATTGAAATATATTATAAAATTAATATTTTTCTCAGTTTTACATATCTTTTAGCTTTAATCATTTAATTTATATATACATATCACCACCTATTTTAATAATATATATATATATATATATATATATATATATATATATATATATATATATATATATATATATATGTATATATATATATATATATATATATATATATATATATATATATATATATATATATATATATGATTTTGCTTTATTTAACACCGATCCTTCAATTTAATTTTCAAAATAGCGGTATTATTTTTGGTATCACTAGAATGCTGAATTTCTACTCTTTCCCCGCAACGTACTCGTTGCGCGCTATTCATCCCTAAATTCATTTTTTCATTCATCATTCATCCATAAAAAAATATATGCAACTGCATCCTCCTATCATTCCTTTATTGGAACTTGAACCGTCAACATCTCTGCTATACCTGCTCACTAATTACGTCATCGGAAAATGGATACCACCCCGGAAGAAAGTTATTGCCCTATTGCAAGTTGGGCATAGCCAGCGTGTAGTCGCTGCGTAACTGCACCTATGCCAGTCAGCTCTCTCTAGAGTCTACAGACATAGAAAATATTGATTTTATTTTTAAACAATAAATTTAATTGTTAAACTTAAACTATGTTAAACTTTTACTTCCTCTTACCCCTATTTTCAATCCTCGTTCTCCTTGTTTTCCCTTTCAATCATTTTAGTCAGTAAAAACCATGAGGTGTGCTATGAAATTTGGTATCATTGGAAGAATAGAATGGGTTTTCAAATGATACTAGAACCCTCAAAAATATATGAATACTAAATTCTAGAATCCGTGTTAAATGAAGCCTACGAGTTTGATTTTTTTTACTCACCAGTGTATGTATAACAGTGGTGATAAGTATTTAACATGTCGAGACTCTTGCAAAAATAATGTGTAGTGATTGTATAATCCTGAACTAATAAGTAACACGTAGGCTGAAAAGTTTTTGGTCTAGTTACTTAAAACACATTTTTTTACAAAATTCAACTTCATTCATCAACATAGTCTCCTTCAAGAGCGATACAATCAGTCCAACACTTTTCTGACATTTCTTTACCTTTTTTGTAGAAGGATCTGTCTTTGCTTTCAAAATAGGCCTCAGTTTCGGCGTAACTGCCGCGAGCATTTTTTTGAGATCTGCGAATAAATATGCTGGGGACCAAATCTGGAGAATATGGTGGATGAGGAAGAAGTTCGAACTTTAATTCATGCAATTTTGCCATCGTAACCATTGAGTTGTGACACGGTGCATTGTCTTGATGAAAGAGCACATTTTTCTTATTCATTTGGGTCCATTTCTTTGCGATTTCTGCCTTCAAACGCACCAACAATTTTATATAATATTCGCTATAGATGGTTTTTCCCTTCTCAGCATAGTCAATGAAAATTATTCCATGCGCATCCTAAAATACAGAGACCAAAACCTTCCCAGCCGACTGTTGTGTCTTTGGCGCTTCGGGCG
The DNA here is from genome assembly GCA_019049505.1 of Pachyrhynchus sulphureomaculatus. Taxonomy (NCBI): domain Eukaryota; kingdom Metazoa; phylum Arthropoda; class Insecta; order Coleoptera; family Curculionidae; genus Pachyrhynchus; species Pachyrhynchus sulphureomaculatus. Next base: position 181,184,793 of record CM032447.1, on the reverse strand, counting down.
GCTTTCACCTGCTACTGTCCACTTAGCTAACTGCCGATTTGATTCCGGTGTGTAGTTGTGCATTCATGTTTCATTTATTGTCACATACCATATGAAAAAATCCTTTTTATTACGCTAGAACAGGTTCAAACAGCGCTCAGGATCATCAATACGTTGTTGTTTTTGGTCCACTGTGAGCAAACGTGGTACCCATTTCGACCAACACGTTCTTTTGATATCTTTAAGGTGTTAGCTATCTCACACAATTTCAGTTTACGGTCATCCAAAACAATTTTGTGGATTTTTTTTATGTTTTCCGGTATAACCACGTCATTTGGGCGCCCAGAACGTTCAGCATCATTTGTGTCTGTACGACTGCGTTTAAATTCAGCATATGATGAGTGATTTTCCAGGGGCAGAGTCCCCGTAACACTTATCAAGCCATTGCTTTGTTGAACGGTATTTTTGCCCATCAAAAAACAGTGTTTAATCAACGTACGAAATTCGATTTTTTCCATTATTTTCAAAATATCAAAAGTAGCGCCTCTAAACTGTAACTTGTAAACTAATAGTCGAAATGTCATGAAATGTTGGCACGTATCGTTTGAAGGTTGGTACTTCCTAAAAATCATATATGTTATATAAGAATAAAAGTTTAAATTCATTGAAAAATACATTAGCTGCCTGATTGGTCTGGTCTTATTTGAAAATTAGTTTAAATTAACAATAACTGTAATAATTCAACAAATACTATATAGTACCCATTATTAAAGAAGAAGTTTCGTTTGCGTTTAAGAATAAACTGATAAAAACCGAAAAATTGTGTTAAATTTCTAAACATTTTTAACTTTTCTACCCAGTCCAAGGCCCTAACTGTCCATTTATATATTAACTTATATTAACGCTTATTTGGCGACATTAACAATGCAAAATATCACATCATTAAACACAAAAGTCAGCTAGACAACTAAACGTTTAAGATTTCATACCAACTAAATCGGGTGAACCTTGCTGTAAAAATTTTTATTTTGTTTATTCATCTTAGGTAGTTACTAAAATTACATTTTTTGTTTGTGTGGTTATTTTGTAATCACTCCTAAACGCTTGAACAGATTTTTACGAATTTTGACACTGAGCTATAATAGATTCTCTATTCACCTAATAGGTTCCTTTTTATACATCTAGTGGTTCAAGAGGGTGATAATAATTTTTCTTAACAAAACATGTCATTTTTTGACGCGGGTGGCACTGCGAGTATAAGTGAGGGATATAGCGTGGATATGTGTGGGTGTATGGATAGCTATATGTAATGTGTCAATTTCCAATCCAGAACGACTTATTTCATTTCCTTGCAATTATTTTTCGTATGTTAGCAAATTACAGATTTAATTCCTATTAAATTGGTTATGTAGTTCCACAGAAATAATGATTGATAATATATTGATCACTGACCTTTTTATTTAAAAATTTAGAGGCCGTTATTGCCCTTTCTTTTGCAAAGCTCTATTTTTTTTATTTAATTTAATTATATCTAGTATAATAATTATCATCAAATCAGTCAATTAATTTAGAAATTTTCGAGTAATCATAGGGTAAGTTTTCGATTCTTCAATCGGCTCGGCATCAATAGACTTACCTATTTTCTCTTAAAAATAATCTGTCCATGAGCTTATCCTCATAGGAACTCCAAGACCGCTGCCGACAACATAAATCAATAATCCTTTCTTGGGTTTAGTTTCGAGACGTTGCTCATTTACGGTATTTTACGATTCTCTTTTTTCCCTTGTGATATCTTCTTTAAAGTAGATAGAACTGTTAAATAATAGATGTCGAGATATTATTATCCAGTAGAATTAAATACCTATACCTATAAGTGTTTTTAATAAAAACTAATAATTCTGAATATAAGTCAAAAGACGTTGTACATTGTCTCATAAAAAAAGTTTAATTTTAAAATATTTATAATAAAACATCAAATTGATAAATGATAATATAATAATATTAAATATAAAAATATAAAAATTTTTGTAAATAATAAAACAATCATTTCTTTTAGGCAATATAACCTCGTTTTGATTAAATCTATCCAAGAGAAGAGTGATGCCCCTTGTAACTCCCCACTACCGCTATATCTGTCCTTGTTCCATTAAATTGCATTAAAACGATTAAGAATATCTTAATACTATGGCATAAGCAAGATGTTTTCTTGCCAGGAGGATATATACATCCTTCGCCCCTACGAATGTAGAAAGTAGGGTCCTCTTCGAGTGAGAGCTTTTTATCGGAAAAATCTTATAAAGCTCGGTGTATAAGAGAATTGTTTTTTACGAAAACTCTTCACTCTCGGTTACCAGTTTTTAAAATGGGTTTAAGCTTTTAAAGTTCCGCTATATGAACAGGTTTCCCTCGCCCCCCCCCCCCCACGGGCATCGATTTTTAAATTGGGTGTAAATTTTCAAAGTTCCATTGCACGAAAGCATTTCTTTTTGTAATTAATACTTTAAGAATTCAAATGCGAGGAAGGTTTTTTTTTCAAGGGGCTTCGTCCCAGGTTGGAGCCCCCAATTTGTCAATTGCTGAAAAGAAAAAAAATGTACAATTTGAAAAATTCACAATAAATTACTTTTGTTAATTTTTTTTAACGATATACAGGGTCGACTTAGGCAGTCTGGATCAATATCTCCTGACCAATTCGGATTTATTTCATACTCAACTTTGAACCATGCATATGTTACATTAAAAAGACTATGAATGTTAAATAATAACCGGTCAAGTGCAAGTTGGATTGTGCAATTAGTGTTCCGTACGTTGATTACTTTTAGGATAAAAATTTTTGTTATGGCAGTTTAAAATGATCAGTGACTTCACAAATCACATCCCAAACGAGTATTCAATAAAGTTATTTTCCGATCTTTACTGAAAACTGATGACCTTGATGACCTAGTAAAATTTTTTTTCACTTTCGATTTCACCCCTCAAAACTAATCCCGTAAATCAAAATTTAACTTTCAATATTGCACGGTACTAATGAGAACATCAATTCCTAAATTAGTGCCAAATTTCAACTTTCTATGCAAAATAGTTTCGGAGGAAATCAAGTGTGACAGACAGACAGACAGACGGACACCGAGATGATCTTATAAGTATTCCATACGGAGCACTAAAAATAGTAATACGCAAAAAGTAAAAGTAAGCAATTAAAATTAACTATATTGTTAAAATAAGTTTGTTAGGTCTCTGTTTTAATAATATTTTATCAATATATGACAAATATATTGACATGGAAATCGGAGACAATGAACTATTTTGAGCTAACCTGAACTAACCTGAACTATTTTAAATGGGCATAATATATGATAACGTTAAAATCCTTCTTTATCTCGGTATTAACTCACGTACTATGTATTTATTAAACCGTTTTTAATAGTAGTAGTAGTACCCTATATATATTAAACTGGAACAGCTTAACCGACCAGCAGGTACACCAACCCTGAGTATTCGTAGTGCAGCCTACGGGTACAACGAAAAGTTCAAGCAGATCTTCGATAAATGGCGCGTGATGTATGACGTAGAACCACCGGAATGTGAAAAGATTAAGTTAAGAAAGAGTTTCCTTCACATAGTTAACATTAAACCGCCAGAATGAATGTCTTTAAAACAAAAAACATTTATGGTTGGAAAATATTCTAACCAGTGACTAGGCTCAACGTCTCTAACATTTTGTACTGCTGAACCAGTGGACAGTTTTACTCTATTCTTTCGCCCGGACACGAAAAATAAAGTTTTGAATCTTATGTAAAATTTTAATTCTACAATTTATGATATATCTTATTATAGCCCGGATATTGATATCTATGAAATGAAATTTTTACTTTTTAATTATCTACAATATCTAAATGGTGCAATTAAAGCATTTTTTTTTTTAAAGAAAATTTCGAGCAGTGTTTATTCATGAGTATATATTTTCTTTTCTTCTTTTCAAAGCGGTATTTTTTTGATTACAAACAAATTTTTCATCATCAATTACAATTTATAATAGATACACATCCGGGTTTCAATCCGTTCGTCTAACAGTCAATTTGCTGTGATCTTGCTGCTGCTGCTGCCTCTCGAAGGTAACTTCGAGTTAACTTCGTTTTCCTTCATTCAATAAATAATCCGACAATTACTGACGTGTTTTACTGGAGTTTTTTTGAATTTTTAACCAGGAAGGCCACAAATCTAAACTTGAGCATAATTTTTTAGGTCCTACTAATATTTTCAATTAAAATTTTGCTCTGTATTTAAATTTAAACATTCTTCATTAAAAATCATTATTTTTTATTTTTCCTGTATACCATCAAATGTTTAAACTTTTGATGCTTGATTCTGGATTTCCATATGATGCAGAACTTTTTATTAAGAATTTTTGTAATATGTAAGATTAACTTTTTCTCCATTTATATAAAACCTTTTGGGCACACTGTATATATATATATATATATATATATATATATATATATATATATATATATATATATATATTCTTGCAACAGGAATTTTATTAGCAATTCTCTTCAGAATTGAAGTTGTGAAGCATAAAGTTTTCGTCATTTTGTATTTTCTAAATCATTTAACTTATTTGCCAAGTAAGAACGTTAAATGATAAAATTCCTTCCAATATCTAATTGATAGTAACAAATCAATTATATTTATACATATCAATGCGAATTAAAAATAAAATTTCTGATTCAGTAAATATTGGTGAATATTTGTAATTAACATTTATGTCATAACTGGTTTATTATGTAAGAGATTATATTATATTGATTTAAAAAAAATCTTTCCATGTTATTTTGTCAATACTTCGGTTATCCCTGAATCAGTTGAATCTGAACCTACACGTAAAAAAAACGGCATAGATGTTTCATTTTTACGTTGTATCCGGACAAACCAACATACTATGGTTGCAAATATACGTTAAATTTAAAAAAAGTTTTTACTGCTTTTTTTGTGTGTATATAGCAGTTAAGTGCATAAACTGTTTTGGTTACCATATATACACGTACATATGTAAAATGAAGCGTAAACCTCTCGAGATAATTTTACCAAGAAATTAACATACATAAACGCACATAAAACGTAAGACCCTTGATTGTAATAAAAAACGTCTACAGCAATGTAAAAGCCTGGTAAACCCTCATCAAAAGTAATCACTTAAATGGAAACTCTAAATAATAATTTAAACCTTGATCTCGAACGACATTTTCTGTGATATAAAAGCTGTACACAATTTTTGGCTTAATTATTTTTCAAGTTTAAAAAAAATAAAGCCCTCTTTAAACGAAATGTTGAAAAAAACAAACACCTATTATAAGAAACTGTTTTTGTAGAAAAAAATATTGTCACATATCTTGCATGGTAGTTTAAAATCTCTTACTTTTTAAAATATATGTATATATATATATATATATATATATATAATATATATATATATATATATATATATATATATATATATATATATATGTGTACGTATCTAAATGCTTCCTCGCATCACCATCTCGTCCAAAACCACTCACTCCCTTGTTCATAGAGCTTTACCACTTCTTCAGCCCTAATCTCTTCAATTAAAACTAAAATATCTTACTTCCGTTATTCCAGTACCAAGGTATACGACAATCCATTCAATAATGCATTTTCCCAAGTGTCTCGCGACTCTAGAAGTAGATCAGGCTCTTGGTATTCTAGTTCTTTTATAAGTTATGAATGTCACAGATCATATTTCAGAAATCCTACGTGCCCTGAACTCTGACAATCTCTTCAATCTGTTAAAGATTGCCTTCAATACCCTGGAGTCTTCAGTACCTCAAATAGCTATGGTAATATTTATATCGGCAAAACGAGCGGAAAAATATGTACTAGAATTAAAGAACATCACAGGGCAGTACGTATATATATATATATATAATATATATATATATATATATATATATATATATATATATATATATATATATAGATATATATATATATATATATATATATATATATAGATATATATATATATATATATATATATATATATATATATATATAGATATATATATATATATATATATATATATATATATATATATATATATATATATATATATATATATATATCTATATATTATATATATATATTTATATATATATATATATATATATATATATGTATATATATATATATATATATATATATATATATATATATATATGTATATATATATGTATATATATATATATATATATATATATATATATATATATATATATATATATATATATATTTATATCCTATGCTAAATGAAAAATTCGAAGAATTGTAAATATTATTCAAAAATTCAATTAACATGCATATTAACACAACATTTTACATTTATTATGAATATTTATGCTTTATTCTTCCTTTATTTTCAGTTCGAATATAAAATACGCATATTCGACCATGCTTGTTCAAATAATAAATTCACCATGAATAAGCAAACATAAAACATAATATTGTGGGTTATAATAAAAATGTATACTACACAGCGAAAGCTTGTTTAAACCCCTGTCAAAAGGAACCACTCAAATGGAAACCTATAGAAATAATTTAAACTTTGATCTCCCAGTTAAAATGATTTGGCGTTGAAAGCTATATAATACGTCTTTTTAAAATATCGTTTTGTATATTAATTTTATAAGATAGTGATTGATTCAAACAGAATTATTGAAATAAGATAAGGTAATGATGCGAGATGATGATGCTTATGCTAATATTTACGCTTACTCTAATAAAAAGGATAATTTAAAAATATTATCTCCACTACAATGGAGTTATCAGCTGGGAATACTATTTCGAACTAGAAAGCTTAACCCTCCACAACAACTGTTATTTCTGTACAAATTTTAGATGAAGTAAGTCAGCTTCTTCCAACATTATGTAACGTTGCTGGATCTCAAATCTCTGTTAAACATGATTTGTTGTTGACAATGACAGATGGCAAAGTGTGCAATGCCTTAACAGACACAAGTTCAACACAAAAGTGTTATATTTGCGGTGCCACCCCGTCTACTATGAACGAGGAGTCAAAGAAATATCCCAGCAACGAAGAACGCCTTGCATTTGGTTTATCTACTTTACATGCATGGATCCGCACGTTTGAATATTTGCTTCACATCAGCTATCGTCTAGAAATAAAAAAGTGACAAGTCAGGGGAGATAACGACAAAGCTATGGGTCTCATTGTAGATAAACCAAAACCTGGGTATGGTAACACAAACGATGGAAACACAGCACGTAGATTTTTTTCCAAAGCTGAATTGAGTAGCGAAATTACAGGATTAGACGTAAACCTTATTCGTAGATTTCATGTAATTTTAAGAACTTTGTCATCGGGATATGACATAAATTATATAGAATTCGAAAAGTTTTGTGTTGATACTAGAAAATTATACCTTGATCTGTATTCGTGGTATTCCATGCTCGTTACTGTGCATAAAAATTCTTGTACACAGCGCGGAAGTTATAAAGTCTTTTTCTTCTTCCCATTGGACAACTCTCCGAAGAAGCCCAGGAGGCAAGAAATAAAGACTGTCATAGATTCCGTGAACGGCACACCAGGAAGCGGTCACGTATTGCCACAAATAGAGATCTTTTGAGAATGCTTTTAATTACGTCTGATCCTGTTATCAACTCGTATAGAGAATTACCGAGAAGAAAATTTACTTCTTTGCCATCGGAGGTCCTGTAGTTGATTATCCCACCTTCATTGCCATCCGAAACACCATCAGTAAGTCATCATTACGAATTAAATGAGGAGGATTATTTACTCTCTGAATATTCTACTGAATGGGAGAGCAGTGATGACGACTCATCTGATGGTGATTAGTAGGTTTAAGTATTTTTTTTATTGTAATTATTATTCTTATTTTATTGTGTGTTGTAGTTGCTTATATTTCATGCCTTAGTATATAAGTTATTTAATATTATATTTCTTTTACTTATACACCTTGTTATTGTAAATAATTGATATATAGATACTGTTATTGTACTAATTTATTTTAAAAGAAATAATATTTTGTAAATTAATAAATGTGGGTACTATCATTATGATTTTTATTTTTTTCCTAGAAATTTCTTTGTAAACAAACTTGATTGTGCTTTTCACACATAATGAGTAGGTAGACGTATGTAGCTAATTAAAGAACAATTAGCGACAATAGTGAACAAATGAGACACATTAGTAAACCACTTCCATCTTGCAGCTACATATATTTCGATTAATACACATACAGTACACATTTTTCAACTTTTTTTTTCTTAAACTAGCTTAAGATACCTGGAATATACATAAACAATTGAAATAAGTGAAGAAATAATATTGTCCCGCTAGCTTGTACTAGTCGAGACACTGCGCAGCGGGGTAAACCATTTTTATATTGAAGCACATGATGCTAAAACCTATTATTTCTCAAAATTTCAAGCAAAACTACTTTTAACAGTTAAAAATACCTTAATTTTTCATATAATATTTTTATTACTCGTAGTAACTTAATCACAAAAAGTAAATTTTCTTCTATCAAGTGAACCAGATATCTGATTATAACGCCAATAACTATTGTGTTTTTTAGATGTGGGTTGCAAATTTTTTTTAAATTTCATACACAGGTAGTAATTCAAGTAACCAAGACATTTTGAGAAAAAGTTATTCAACCAGGTGTTAAATATTTTAGCTAGAAGCTCATGGATGCTAGAGAAATTTTTCACCAAAAATTGTTGATGGTACCTGGTATTGGGGTGTGGAAAAATTCCTCGTGCTTTTAATAGTATTTGAAACATTCCTTGTCCATGAAAACCATAATTGTCCGTTTTCATCAATCTGTCGGTTAATTGACGGGATAACTCTCGAATAGATTGAGATGACGATTTCAACTTCTTGTATACTTGAAGTAGACAGTGATAGTTATACTATTACATTCCTACATGACAAGACAACAATTCAGAGTGAGAGTGGGAAATTCTTTGTCCATACCAAGGAGCCTAAAATCAGAAGTACTACAGGGCTCGGTATTAGCCCCTAAACTATACAATCTATATTTTGCTGATTTTCCCTCATATTCATCGACCAACTTGGGATTGTTTGCAGATGATACGCTCATCTACGCACACTCGTACTACGCTAACCTGAAATTTGACCAACGATGGAATACTGCTCCCATGTTTAGGCCTCCGCTCCCAAGCATACACTGCATTTGTTGGAGTCTATGCAGAAGATAGCTATTCTCCTGATTGGAAACCCAGAACTCACCAGAAACCTTGGAACATCGTAGACCCGTTGACGACCTGAGTCTATTCTACAACTATTTTCATGTAGAGTGTTCCATGGACGTAGCTCGCTTAGTTCCTCCTAGAGTGGTTTGGTATTAATATATGTCGCGCTAATACATCACATTCATATGAGGTTCAGCTCCTCGTACACATATTTCAAGCAGTATTTTATATGGATCACATCGTTCCTTTGGAATAATTGGCCCAGGACTGTCTTTCCCACCAAGTGAAACTTACAGTGAATCATATTTTCCGCACACGTGTCGCTCCTGTACCGCTTTAGAGTTTTCCGGGCAGTACTCGGGCTACGCCCATAAAAAGAAGTTACCATAAGTCATTTTAAATATGCACTCGTTTATGACTAAATGCTTAAAGATGCTCAATAGTGTGGAAGTTGAATAAAAATATTTTTTTCCAAAATGTAGATTTTCAAGAATATCATCCTAAAATATCGTGTTAAAATTCCTAAAAGAGCCCAGATTACAAACTTGTGTAGTCAAGTACTGACTCAGCAGGCTAATTGGAATAAAACAAAAAGTTCCTGACATGTATTTTTAAATTTTTTTTCTTAGTCAATAATGTATAATAGTTATAATATCTTAGCTACCTAATAACTAATAAATCAATCTAGCTCAATATTTACTACCTGAATACTTTTTAAATAATTATAAACAAATGAAATAAAATTATTTTGTCTCTAGACGAGCGACACGCGATACTGAAAATATATTTACCTCCACCATACTGTCAAGAAACATCCTCGATGTTATCAAGGAATATAGTTTTTTTTTAAACCAGATAAATTATCAAACATAATGCACTCGTAATAATTTCCGCTTAATCTACACTTTATGAAGAATATTCCATAATTTTTTTCAAAATATTTTGATCAGTACTTTACAGGATAAAGTGGGGGGACAGACACTTTTTAAAAAATAATTCAACGAAAAGTGTGAGCAAGAATTATATTATATATATATTTGAACTCGTATTTTCATAAGATTTCATTTGACGCTCCACCCGATGACCTAGTTAATTTTTTTTTACTTCCGGTTTCACTTCCCATATACCAGATAAAGTATCAAGCGTAATGCATTCGTGATAATGTTTGCTCAATCTACACTTTATGAAGAATCATCCAGCATTTTTTCCAAATTTTTTGCTCAGTACTTTTCGAGATAGGGTGGGGGGCAGAGATGTTTTAAAAATAATGCAAAGAAAAGTGTGTGCACGTATTACATCATATATATTTTTAAACTCGTATTTTCACAAGCTTTCATTTGACACCCCACTCGATGACCTTAGATTTTTTCATTTCCCCTATAAGCTAATCCCGTAAGCCAAAATTTAACTTTTAAAAACTACACGACTCTGATTGGATCATCAATTCCTATATTTGCGCCAAATTTCAACTTTACATGTAAAATAGTTCAGGAGAAAATCGGGTGTGCCAGACTGACACCAAAGTGATCCCATAAGTGTAACACGTAGGCTGAAAAGTTTTTGGTCTTACACATAGATGTCGCTCTTTTCAAAAAAATCCATATGATTTTTAGGAAGTACCAACCTTCAAACGATACGTGTCAAAATTTCATGACATTTCGACGTTAACAAATTACAGTGGTTTTAGTGATGCTACTTTTGATAGTTTCAAAACAATGGAAAAATCGAATTTCGCGTGTTGATTAAACACTTTTTTTTTGATGGGAAAAAATACCGTTCAAGCAAAGCAATGGCTTGATAAGTGTTACGAGGACTCTGTCCCTGGAAAATCACTCATCATTTACTGGTATGCTGAATTTAAACGCTGTCGTACAGACATAAATGATACCGAACGTTCTGGATGCCCAAATGAGGTGGTTACATCAGAAAACATAAAGAAAATTCACAAAATTGTTTTGGATGACCGTAAAGTGAAATTGCGTGAGATACCTGATACTCTAAAGATATCAAAAGAACGTGTTGGTCATATTTTGCATAAACATTTGGGTATGAAAAAGCTCTGTTCAAAATGAGTACCGCGTTTGCTCACAGTGGATCAAAAACAACAACGTGTTGATGATTCTGAGAGCTGTTTGAACCTGTTTAAACTCAATAAAAAGATTTTTTCATGCGATATGTAACAAAGGATGAAACATGGATCCACCACTATACACCGGAATCAGCTCGGCAGTCAGCTGAGTGGACAGAAGCCGGTGAAATCCGCCCGAAGCGACCAAAGACATAACAGTCGACTGGGAAGGTTTTGGCATCTGTATTTTGGGATGCGCATGGAATAATTTTCATCGACTATGCTGAGAAGAGAAAAATCATCAATAGTGAATATTATTTAAAGTTATTGGTGAGTTTGAAGGCAGAAATCGCAAAGAGACGAACAAGAAGAAAGTGCTCTTTCATCAATACAATGCACAGTGTCACAAGTCAATGGTTACAATTTCAAAATTGCATGAATTGACGTACGAATTGCTTCCTCATCCACAGTATTCGCCAGATTATCTATTGGTAGGTCTCAAAAAAATGCTACCGGAAAAGAGATTTGACTCGAATGAAGAAGGTGAAGTTATCGCCGAAACTGAGGCCTATTTTGAAGGCAAAGACAAATCCTTCTACAAGAAAGATATAGAAATGTTAGAAGTTAGTTGAACTGATTGTATCGCTCTTGAAGAAGACTATATTGATGAATAAAGTCGAATTTTACAAAAAAAAAAGTGTTTTAAGTAGCTAGACTACGTGTTACCATACGGAACACTAAAAAACGATTAGGCGGTAAAAGCCAATTGACCGGCAACATGCTAGCCATACACGAAAATCTAAATTCAGTCACAACACACAACAGTACAATGCTGTATGGGTCACGCCGTAACATAAAAGTTCATCACATGAAAACTGAAACATCTTTTGTGTCCAAAAAACAAACATCCTGCACTGCACTTGGCAGATAATTTACGCAGATACAAGTAAAAAAATTATTACCGCAGAATGCAATCGAAGCTATAACTTCTATTCAGAGAAATTTGAGCAATCCAGAATTACTGCAACGCTGCTTGGGTGCATTTACTTCAAATTTTAATAAAAGGTTTAATACAATTATTTGCAAATGTGCGCCGAAAACATCGTCAAATCCTGCTTACATAATTCATGTACCGATTTATTTAGCCGCTTGCGTTTTTATACCGAAATGTTATCCATGCTACATATCGCAAAAGCATGGAGCATCAAAACTGAACCATAATTCTACAGCATCGTAAAACATAAGCTAAATTTACTTTAACATACAATGTTAAGTACCCAAGATCAAAATTGAAGATAAATCTACGTTCTACAAATAAAGACGATAGTTATTATGGACCAGGAATTGATTAAATATGTTAAGTTTTACAATTTTTAATTTGATACATGTAAAAGAATTGAAAGTGAATCGCGTTTTTCTTAAAAATGCATTTTTCAAACTGGTTTTCCATTTTTCTCTCCTAACTCAAATCGGATACCTTTTTTGTTCTTAAATTACGCTAATATTCACTATATTTTTGGAGTTTTTTAAGCCGTCACTATTTTTACAGTATAATACACTGGTGAGCAAAAAAAAATCGACTCAAAATATTTGGTTTCATTTAACACGGATCCTAGAATTTAGTGTTCATATATTTTTACGGATTTTAGTATCATTTTAAAGCCCATTCTATTCTCTTTCTAATGATTCCAAATTCCGTAGCATGCCTCATGCTTTTTACTCATTAATATGATTGAAAGGTGAAACAAGGAGAACAAGGATTGAAAATAGGGGTAAGAGAAAGGAAAAATTAGGGAAATTGTAAGTTCAACAATTCAATTTATTGATAAAAACCAAAATCAATATTTTGTATTAACCCCCTAACCCTTATTACTGCTTCCAGCCGGTTTTGCATGGAGCCGGTGAGCTTTTTCACCACTGTTTGTGGGATTCTTCCCAACTCTTCCGCTATCGCAACCTTTAAGTCCCTCAACGATGCAGGGGCTGGATTTCTGGCCCGAACCCTTCTTTTGAACTTATCCCACATGTACTCGATTCAATTGAGATCAGGACTTCGCGCAGGCCAGTCTAATGTGGGTATTCCTACGTCCGCCAGATATTGCCGGACCGACGCAGCAGCATTGTCGTGCATCCGCACGAAGCTATCGCCCACAAATCCAGCGTAAGGAATGACGTTATCCTGCAGGATATCCTCGATGTACCTCTCATCAGTCACGAAAACCAAATCGGTTTTCGCATCCAGTAAGATGCCTTCCCACACCATGGAAAAACCTCCTCCGTAGTCGACCGTTTTAGTAATGCAGCACTGCGCATAGCACTCCTCGTACAGACTCGTCTTCTTCCATCATTGTCATGTAGGCACATGCGGGACTCATCGGAGAATAAAACGGAGTGCCATTGCTCTAAGGTCCAGTCAACATGTTCTCGGGCAAATCTGAGTCGCGTTTACCGATGAGCTGCTGTCAGTTTGGGTCTCTTAGCTGGTCTCTTCGGAGTTAAGTTAGCTTTTTTAAGTCTTCTTCTGATTGTTCAAAGATTGACAGCCCCACCACGAACATTGTCGGAGCTCCTGTTGGACCTCAACGCCGATCAAGTGACGATTTCTAAGAGGTGTGTTGACAATAAAGCGGCCGTCTCGCTCCGAGGTGCACCTTCTTTTTCCTGATCCTGGTCTCCGTGTAAAAGCGCCAGCCTCTTGGTAACATCTATAGACTCTGGAGACAGTTGACTGGCTCAGCTTCAGTTGCGCAACGACTTCACGTTGACTATACTGTTCTTGCAATAGGACAATGACTTGTGCCGTTTCTTCCGGGGTAGTATTCATTTTCCGATGACGTAATTAGTGAGCAGGTATAGCAGAGATGTTGACGGTTGAAGTTCCGATAGAGGAATGATCTAAAAATGCAGTTGCATGTGTTTTTTATACGGATCAAAAGCGCGCAACGAGTACGTTGCTGAGAAAGCAAAAACGGTTCTATTGAGTAAAACTGTTTTAATCAGTAAAACTTTTTGGAAATTCAAATGTTTTCGGTATTATTGGAAAGAGTAGAAAATCAGCATTCTAATGATACCAGAAATAATACCACCGTTTGAAAATTAAATTCAAGGATCGATGTTAAATGAAGCAAAGTCATTTGAGTCGATTTTTCTGCTCACCAGCGTAGTTTTTTATCAGCTTGGCTTAACTGAAGCCATTATATACTTTAAAACCTTACTTCGTTCTGGTTTTTCAGATGACTGCGAACAAAGTTACATGGGACATAAGGAAGGACATTGCTTTGTGAAATGCAGCAATATATAATACACTAACATAAAAAAAACCTTGCAATAAAAGAAATTGTGATTGTAGTTCACAGTATACTCCTTTTGACCCTGGATCCCTAATATTTATACTGTGTATGAGCAAGTAAACGATAACTCGCGAAAGTTTCTTTTTTTTAGCCGACAACCTTAAAAGCTGTAAAAAAGCAAGCTATGAACTTACTTCACTCTTAGAATCTTTAAAAACCAATACTAATTTACTAGAAAATAAGAATTTTTTTCTCCAAAACTTCCTAAAAAATTTTATTTACTATGAAGTGTATATTAAAAATAATACTATATGTGAAGTAAGACAATTATTTTTTAGGACAAGTGCCATATATTCTAAGCCAGTAGCATCATTTACAAATTTAACATGTTTTGTTAAAACTGTATCCTTGAAAACTATAACATAAAACAAAGAGCTATAATTAGATGTTATGAAACGAATCCCACAGAAGCGTTCAAAATTATGAAAAAAACTGCATAACTTAGTAATTGCTTATCAAAAACACTTTTCTTGAATGGATTCGTGATCAGGGCAATGGCATCCTTTTTCTCCTAGTTAGTAACTGAACTGATTGGTGTCAGCGTTAAGCAGAGACCTACTGCCGTATTAGGTATCTGGCACGGGGTCACTCGGTGGCAGGCAACTACCCCAGATATTTGGATCCACCCGAAAGGCTTCCCGGATTGGATTGGTGTATTGAACTGCCTTTTTCCGAAACTTCTCCTAGAGCTGCTGTGTTGTAGCACTGTCTGAAGGTTCAAAATCCGGTGCAGCTAATCTTTTCTCACGAACCACGGGGTATTTGTTATCATCCGCGGAGTCTTATTCTGCTAGGTTTGTACGGATTCTCTGCTTGTCTTACACATGTAGATCCATGTCTGACGGCCATACAGGAACCTTGTAGATGATCATTTTGTAGCTCAGCAATAGCTTGTTGGAACGGTTCAGCAGTGTAAACAGCTTGGAATGCAAGCTTGTGGCTTTAGCTATTCCAGTTGAAGCTTGATCGTTCGAACCCAGTTTAAAGGCCTAATAATAAATTATTCCATAAAAACCTGGAAGAGGAAGATCACTTCAGTCTTTTCCGGGTTTGATTTGATCTCTCAGTAATCAAGCCAAAGCAACAATTTATTCAGGTGAGCTTCGAACTTGTTGATTATTGTGTTATGTCTTTTTGATGTTACTGTGAAGACATAAAATAGTTGTAAGACCGTAAATTCATAGCAGATGTTCGCTATACAAACTGAAAATTACGGAAGAAGCGCAAAACAGATCAGCGTAGGAATAATTCGAGCCATTTTGAAAAAGGTGCTTACGCAAAATAGATTCCACTCACTTTCAATTAAGATAAAAAATTATTGAGAATACAACATTTCAAGGAAATCGTAAGTCCTCTAGAAACAATTTAAATGTCCTGATATCAATTTGTAACTAATGACGAAGTATAGTGTTTTAAATATGACATCAAAGTGTAGAATAGAAGATAAAAACATCACCACAAGACAAAAAGCATGTAAAGTTGCCACAAAAATTTAAACAATGCTGATTTTTTTGACGATGGCAAAGGTATTATTCATCATTCATTCCTTCAAACTGGTCAAACCACTAATGACGAGTACTGAAACGATGGATTAATAGAATTCGTGATGTTTAACTTAAACATGGTTAATCAGACCACTGGAGCTTGTTAGAAAATAATGCATCAAGTTCACTCATTGATCATCAATGTTCGGCTCGATACCTAATTTAGTATCTTATGATTAGGCATAGAGACCTTTCAAATAGCTTTTAGAAGTGATCTGCATCCCAACTTACAACACTGAAATTTCATTGGAACCACCACCAAATTATTGTAAAGTATACATTAAATTAGAAGACGAACATATTAAAACAAACAGGGAAAAGAGAAAACTGAAGAATAATCATTTAATTTTTACAGTAATATATATATATATATATATATATATATATATATATATATATATATATATATATATATATATATATATATATAATACATCAAAATTACAGGTTTCAATCCATTCATCTAAAAATTAATTTGCACGACATTTCACCAAAATCTCATTTGGCATTTTCAGGTGCTCTTTCTGCTGCTGCTACTTGATGGGTGATCTTCCTACGCTACCGCTCGAAGCTAACTGAAAAAACGAAGTGCGGTCGCCGTCCTTTATAGGTCGGCATCTATGCAGGTTGTAGGTGAGGGGATCGGAAGTGTTCGTCTGAACATCGGTGTTTGCCGGCTGGGTGCCCGTATCAGTGATAATTACGGATTCCGCCACTATGCTGGCTAGTGCCTTCTCGATGTTTTGGTTATTCCCTTTTTTAGCTAGTAGACCCTTCCATGTAGTGGAGATATTAAGTGCATCATCCCGTTTATTTAGCTGTCCATTATTTTCGATTTCCAAGGCTTCTTCGGCTATGCGTGTTTTATAATATGAAATCGAGGCTATTTGTTCAGATCCCTCAAAATTTATGTTGTGACCAGTATCACGATGGTGCTGAAACGGAGGTGAAGTTGTTTGCTTGTTTTTGATACTTAGTTTATGTTCTTGGATCCGGGTGGAGATTCTGCTGTTTGTTTGCCCTATGTAAAATTTGTGGTAGTCTCCTCATAGGATGCTGTAAACTCCATAGTTTCCAGTTTTCTCTTGTCCTTGGGGTTACTCAGGATGTCTGCTACTTTGGTTGAGGTCCCGTTCTTCTGTCCTTGTCTGTGGCTGGCGCTGCCTTTCTAATGCTCTCCGTATGGACTGATCTTTGCATCCGTTTTGCTCAAGGGCCCTGGTGATTTGTGTAATTTCTCGTCTCGTGTCTAGTTCGGTAAGTCGGTATGATCTCGATACGAGGGTGTTGGCTACCGACTGGATTTGGGATGGATGGTGGTGTGAGCAAGCGTTTAATTATCTGTTAGTGTGGGTGGGCTTCCGATAGACTGAATAATGAAGTTTACCGTTGTTTTTCAAAGTTATGAGCACATCTAGGAAAGGGAGGCTTTTTTCTTCTTCTACTACCACAGTAAACTGTATCCGGTGGTAGATTCTACTTAAATAGGTCAGGAAGTTGTCTAATTCATTTCATCCATGGGGCCAAATTATAAAGATCTCATCAAGATATCGTTTTCCAGAGTATGGGTTTGAGTTGTGAGTTTTTAAGGGCCTCTGTTTCAAAATACATCACATAGAGATTGGCTGTTACTGATGAAAGAGAAGATCCCATGGACGCTCTATCTATCTATGTATATATATATATATATATATATATATATATATATATATATATATATATATATATATATATATATAAATCCTCCAACGATAAATATGTATTAGGCTATGATAGGCTGAATTTCTGTGAGTTCGATAATGAAAAGTGATGGAAATCCGCGGTCATACGTTGAGCAAATCAGTAGTTTTGAAGACTCAATAAAACGGTAGCTTCTACGATCAATAAGGTGTCTATGCACAAACACCAGTGGCATAAAATAAACTATCAAGCCTTGATATGTCGGCCCCCCAAAAAGAAATTAATACTTTTAATAAAAAATAAAATTAAAATAATTTTCCATCCCTAAAATTGCACGCTTGTGTGCTTTCCTCAAGATTTTCTAAAAAAACAACCAAAATTAAGCGTTTTGTTAAACCAAATCAGCCATATTGCCCACTGCTAATTTAAACAGGACTTAAACTAAAACAAGACTATTTTTACTATTCGAGTTTTATACTTATAAAAGGGGAAAGGTATCAGCAGTACACTACTTTTATTATTTACTTTCCATAAATATTACCAACACTGCATTAATTCGTATGAGGTTGTGTCGGGAAGCGATAAGTCGTCCAACGCACACGGATAACTCTACCAAGTTGAACAAAATGAAATAAAAACAATGTCAAATAATGTAAACATTATGGTACATGGTTCGGTAGCGACAGGCCATCCGGGTAAGTTAACCAAAACCCGAGCAAAACCTGAGAGTTTATTCATACAAAACCAAAAAAACCAAGTCAAAAATATATATCATAACCATCCTTTATTCAAACGATTTCATAAAAAAAAAGAACTGTAAGACAATGACAACAGTTTCTTCAAACATAATGAAAATTATCGAGTTATCCTATCTAGATCGAATTATCTCACCACTTACGTGGACATAACCTGTAACATGCGCCCTAACAACGAATCGAAGAAAACATCTAGTTACTGAGAAAATGTTTTGACAGCCGTCTTTTATGCAATGTTTATATTTTAAGATATAATTATTCAAGAGAAATAGTTTTTCCATCAATTAATGAAATGAAAAGCAGAGAGAAAACCACATATTATCTCACTAAAAATGTTTGCTAAGAAAGACTTTGTCAAATTCATTATAAAAAATGTAGGTTTATCTATTTATAGACAAAATAGGGTATTTGATCTTTACTTTCAAATAAATTTAAGTGTTAGAATTGTGTTATAAAATATGAAGGAAAAAATAACTCTAAAATTATAAACAAAAGGTAGGCATTTTTAAAATGCTGTCAATAATCCCGGTTGTTACCAAAATTAAAGTATCTATTGACTCCAACCCTTAACGTACATGCTGAAAAACTACACATCTTTATGACATAACATCCTTTATAATTTAATATATTGTGTCGTGTGTGCTTTGCGCAATTCTATTGAACTAAAAATAAATGTTCAAGCTTCAATTAATAATATTCCACATTACTGTATCTGATGATTTAGAGATATGTTTAGAAATACTTCGAAAGCAGTAGTACATGTTGACTCTTTGTAATGATTTCGGCCTTTCAATGATTTAAAACGTATTTCGCTTACTAACTACATAAATGTTATTTAATCTGTAGCAACCAAAAAACTTTCACATATGTTACTAACAACGCCAAAAACAAATCAAAATTTCATATTAATGGCTCTCCGAATTTAAAAATGTTTTAGTTTATCTTTCGACAACCAAAATAAAACCAGTTTAAACCGAAATAACACCGGCAGCAATTGGAAATATACATTAAAGTAATCCGATTTTGCTTTAAATTATCGATGAGACTAAAAACAAAGCAGGTGTAAAATCTCGGGCACTTTAAACTGTCGGTAATTTACTATTCACTGAACTTTTAAAAGTATTTTTATTTATTTCAAAAAGGTTAAAAAGAACAGTAAGCGTTGTTAATGTAAAAGCACGCGTACATCTAGTCGGGACTAGTGGAAATAAAAAATGCTTCACAAATTAAAAATATTATGATTATAAATCCGTAATTTTTAATTAAGCCTAATGTCTATTACGAAAAATAGAAGCAAATACGAGGCTGGTTTGAAAAGTCCGTGCAAAAATAAAAACTACCTATGTGTTTGGGGTAAACCTTTTTTATTTTTCGACATAGTCTCCTTTTAGGCTTATACACTTCGTCCAACGATGTTCTAGTTTGTTGATCCCTTCCGAATAATAGGATTTGTCCAAGTCTGCAAAATATCCATTAGTGTCTGCAATCACCTCCTTGTTTGAATAAAATCTTTGTCCCGCCAGCCATTTCTTCAAATTGGGGAACAAATAGTAGTCCGAGGGAGCCAAGTCTGGAGAATAGGGGGGAGTGAAACGAGTTGGAATCCTATTTCCATTAATTTTGCGACCACAACTGCTGAGGTGTGTGCTGGTGCGTTGTCGTGATGGAAAAGGACTTTCTTGTGGGCCAATCGCGGGCGTTTTTCTTGCAGCTCGGTTTTTAAACGGTCCAATAACGATGAATAATATTCACCTGTAATAGTTTTACCCTTTTCCAGATAGTCGATGAGGATTATCCCTTGCGAATCCCAAAAGACAGTCGCCATAACCTTTCCGGCCGAAGGAACGGTCTTCGCCTTTTTTGGTGCAGATTCCCCCTTGGTAACCCATTGTTTAGATTGTTGTTTGGTCTCAGGAGTATAGTAATGTATCCATGTTTCATCCACAGTGACGAAACGACGCTTAAAGTCCTCCGGATTCTTCTGGAACAGCTGCAAACCATCCTTGCAACACTTCACACGATTCCGTTTTTGGTCAAGCGTAAGCAATCGCGGCACCCATCTTGCGGATAGCTTTCTCATGTCCAAATGTTTATGCAAAATATTATGTACCCGTTCACTCGAGATGCCCACAGCACTAGCAATCTCACGCACCTTAACTCTTCTGTCATCCATCACCATATCATGGATTTGATCAATGATTTCTGGAGTCGTAACCTCCACAGGCCGTCCAGAACGTTCAGCGTCACTTGTGCCCATATGGCCAGTCCGAAAATTTTGAAACCACTTATAAACTATTCTAATCGAAGGTGCAGAGTCACCATAATGTTTATCAAGCTTCTCTTTAGTCTCCTGAGGCGTTTTGCCTTTCATAAAGTAATGTTTAATCACCACACGAAATTCTTTTTCGTCCATTTCTTGAAAATCACTCGACTTCCTTGATTCACACGAATGCCAAACACAAAGAAATAGACCAATATGGCTGAAACTTGGTGTGCGTTCATTCAAGAGATGCTACTAACTAAACATGACCTCGATACGCGCCGGTGGTGCCATCTCTCGGACTTTGTACGGACTTTTCAAACCAGCCTCGTAGTAATAATATCGTATTATTTGTGGCGGTGTATTTTAAATTACGATTACCAATGTAATATGTGACACTACCTAGTACTCTCATAAATACTGTTGCAATGAAAATATTCCCTAATCATTTAATTTATTAAATTAATTCACATGACAAAATTAATTTAACATTTACTTAAAATGCCACCCTCTTGCTTTTACACAAACCCTCAAACAATTAGGCCATTCCTCTATAGCAGCATAAACTTGATCCAACGGAAAATTTTCCACCAATTTTGTTAAAGCTCTTTTTAAAGAATCAAGATTGGCATATCTCTCAAAGCAAATCATACCCTCTAAGAGTTTACAATCTAGAAGAATTAGATCAGGACTTGCAGAAAGCCAATCTTCTATATTAATAAATGAAGGTACATTTTGTTGAAGCCATGCTTGTGTTGTTTTAGCTTTGCGTCCTGGTGCAGATTCTTGCTGGAAGACCCAATACTTATTTTTGAAAAGAGTATAGTTTAAGGGTTTCACAACGTTCTCTAAAACAGTGTCTTGATATATTTTAGCAGAAGTTTTTACAGCTTTTTCACAAAAATAAATACTGGTAACTCCATCAGAACTGACTCCCCACCAAACCACAACTGATGCTGGATGATGATCCCTCTGAACTTTTGGAACATGCTTATTGAAAGAGTATGCCACACTGAAAATGTTTTCGTCGTTAAACAAAATTTTTCTGTTTGTCATTAGCGTATTCCTTCAACGAACTTTTAGATTTTTGCCACCGTTTTCGCTTTAAATCTTCGTTAGCAAATGACCAGTGTGTCTTTTATAAGCGCCACGAGATAAAGTTTTTCGTTTACAGAGAGGATTTCGGTCAATTCGCATTAACAGCTTATGGCGTTCAACCTGTCCTTGGTCTTTCTGAACGTTGCCTGTCCTTTATGTCTCTCGTCTCAGTAAATAATTTTATCGTCCGGTAAACAAACATACGACTTATTTTAAGTGGTTTTAACGTCTTAAAAATATCGCTTTTTCCATATCACACTTAAATAAATCTATAACAGCAATCATGTTTTCTCGATCACCTCATTTAAGAATTTGAATTGTAAATATGTTTACACATAATAACTGCATAACAGCTGAGTAACATAACCTATAAATAATTTCATCAATATATATATATATATATATATATATATATATATATATATATATATATATATATATATATATGTGTATGTATATATATATATATATATATATATATATATATATATATATATATATATATATATATGTATGTATATATATATATATATATATATATATATATATATATATATATATATATACATATATATATATATATATATATATATATATATATATATATATATATATATATATATATATATATATATATATATATATATATATACATATATATATATATATATATATATATATATACATATATATATATATATATATATATATATATATATATATATATATACATATACATATATATGTATATATATATATATATATATATATATATATATATATATATATATATACATAGATATATATATATATATATATATATATATATATATATATATATATATACATATACATATATATATATATACATGTATATATATATATATATATATATATATATATATATATATATATACACATATATACATATATATATATATAAGATTTGGTGATATGTTATCGACCGTGCATCAATCTGATATATATATATATGATTATCGGGAATCGGTCTGGACTGTAAATAAAACTCTTTTCTTCTTTAAAACTCAATATTTCGTTATCGTTTGATAACTAGATTTTAACGTTGTTATAGTCAAAATCTTAGCTCATGACAGCAACTATAAAGGGAGACTTTTTAAAGAAATGTACCATATCAACAGGGACCCAAAGTCAATTAACTATAAATCAGACACTAATCAACTTAGTATTATATATAGCAACATAATTAATAGGTTTTAATCATTTACAATTACAGCAATAATAACATATAAATATTTTCCACCTCTTAGTATAAAGTAAATTAAAGACGTTTTTCTGTTGCTGTTTTTCCGTTTCGTTTGGAATTCACGGCAGTGCATATGTACCGAGGCTATTTACTCTCAGTTTGTTGTAGTAAATCGAGATGTTGAATGTTGGTTTCCAGGACAAACTCGCATTTTCGTACGTGTTTTAATTGATTGTTCGTTTGTTTCATAATTGTTTGTTTTATATTTCAATATTTTAATGCCTTGACGAAAGAGAATAGTGTGTTAATATAGGTGTATTAATTTTGTAGTTACTCCTGAAGAAGTTATCAAACGATAACGAAATATTGAGTTTTAAAGAAGAAAAGAGTTTTTATTTACAGTCCAGACCGATTCCCGATAATCATATATATATATATATATATATATATATATATATATATATATATATATATATATATATATATATATATATATATATATATCAGATTGATGCACGGTCGATAACATATCACCAAATCTTACATTTATAATGGGTTTTTATCAAGACATCACAAAAAATTATAACATCCAAACTACAAGACTAATGAAACAGTATCTCAAGATACAGTTGAAATTGGCAGGCAGTGTGAACCGAAGAATATTTTTGTTACGTTGCCGATCTTCTGAAATTGTCCCTGCACATCTCAACAATGGCATGAGGAACCTTGAAAGTATATTGTTTACAAACGGCAGTACAACCCAGGTAGATAATTTTATTAATAGTTTAAGTAAAAAAACTTTGTCTTTCGAAGTAAAACTGACTTGTAACAGCATCTCGATTGCACAGCGGAGGTTGACGGACATTCGATTAAAATTACAAAGCTATTTGCCTCCACATATATTTAATGAATATGAAAAGAGAGTTAAGCAAAAATTCAACTTCCGGTTTAACAAGATCAAACAAAAGAATTTACAGAAATTTCAAAAGTTAATGAACAACAACACTAATGACCAACAATTATTAAAAAACAATACAAAGTGGTTCAAAAACATATCTAAAGTTGAAATCCCTAAAGATGTTTCTGACTTTCTTTCACTGGGTCCCAAATTTGGTGTACCGGGTACGTATAAAGATATTAACGTTGGCAGTCTATTGGCGGAGATTGAAAATATAATTGATGACACCCCAGAGAATTCTAAGGATATTCTCAGAGCGAGAGCAACTAATTTAGTAACTAACTTCTTTTATAAATCAAAATTTGAGAAACCCCATTGGCTTATTCGTATCTTCAAAAAATCAAAAGAATTCCTTAGATCTCATCCGGAGATTTACATTCTTCAATCGGACAAGGGGGGGTGCACTGTTGCAATGGACAAAAATGAATATATTCATAAGACTGAAACTTTACTACAAGACGAGACTACATACACTTCACAATCTAAAGACCCTACCAGTACTATACAAACAAGCTTTAATGATTTAATAAAATTTTTAAAGAACAAAGGCGAAATAGATGAACAACTGTACAAGAAGTTAGTAATTTACAATTCCACATTTCCCAAACTCTACTGTTTACCCAAAATTCACAAAACAAACACTCCTCTGAGACCAATTATAAGTTCAGTGAATTCAACGACATACAATCTATCAAAATACTTAGCTAAAATTTTGAGTGTTGCTTTTGAGGATGACAAGGATTACAATGTTAGAGACACCTTCTCGTTTGTCAACAAAATAAAGGGAGTGACATTACCAGAAGAGTATGTATTAATATCTTTGGATGTAGTATCGTTGTTTACAAATATACCTTTAGACTCAATCCTAACTATACTGGAAAAAAAGTGGGAACTGATTGAAACAAAAACCATGATTTCAAAGCATAATTTCTTGATTCTCATTAAATTCATCTTCAACAACACATATTTTAGTTTCAACCAAAAATTTTTCAAACAAATTTTTGGAACTCCAATGGGGTCTCCTATCAGTCCAGTTTTGGCCAAGGTGGTGTTGGACCATCTTTTGGAAACGGTGGTTCCTCAATTACCATTCAACCTACCCTTTTTGTACAAGTATGTTGATGATCTGATTTGCGCTGTACCCAAGGGTAATACAGAAATCATTTTAAACCATTTTAATGCATTCAACACACATATACAATTCACTATCGAAATAGAACAGGACTTCAGTGTTCCTTTTTTAGACACTAAAGTAATAAGAACGAGTGACAACAGTATTATACTTGACTGGTATAAAAAAACCACAGCGTCAGGCAGATTCATTAATTATTTCTCAAATCACCCAAAAAATCAAAAATTTTAACACCGTAATAGCAATGAAAAACAGGGTCATACGCATCAGTGATGATAGGTTTCGAAAAAGAAACCTAGACGAGCTGTATAACATTTTTGTCAACAATGCCTACCCTAAACACATTTTACGAAAATTAATTTATAATTCGGATAGTGTTGATGCCCCTACTGACGAGACGCCTGCGCAGCATAGGATATACAGGAAGCTACAATTTATAAAGCCAATCACAAACTCAATTGTCGCCTTATTCAGAGATTTTCCAAATATAAAAATTGCGAAATATAACAGCATACGAGGTTCTGACCTGTTTTCAAAAATAAAGGATAGAACACCTATTTTATATAATAACTCTGTAGTTTATAGATTATCTTGTTTACAATGTGAAGCCTGTTATATTGGGCAGACAGGTCAGTGGTTGAAACAGAGACTCACACAGCACAGGAGTGACTCCCGATTGGGAAAGAATACGTGTGCTGTGGTGCAACATAATTTGAAAACGGGTCATAATTTTGACTATAACAACATTAAAATCTTAGCTCATGACAGCAACTATAAAGGGAGACTTTTTAAAGAAATGTACCATATCAACAGGGACCCAAAGTCAATTAACTATAAATCAGACACTAATCAACTTAGTATTATATATAGCAACATAATTAATAGGTTTTAATCATTTACAATTACAGCAATAATAACATATAAATATTTGCCAACTCTTAGTATAAAGTAAATTACAGACGTTTTTCTGTTGCTGTTTTTCCGTTTCGTTTGGAATTCACGGCAGTGCATATGTACCGAGGCTATTTACTCTCAGTTTGTTGTAGTAAATCGAGATGTTGAATGTTGGTTTCCAGGACAAACTCGCATTTTCGTACGTGTTTTAATTGATTGTTCGTTTGTTTCATAATTGTTTGTTTCATATTTCAATATTTTAATGCCTTGACGAAAGAGAATAGTGTGTTAATATAGGTGTATTAATTTTGTAGTTACTCCTGAAGAAGTTATCAAACGATAACGAAATATTGAGTTTTAAAGAAGAAAAGAGTTTTATTTACAGTCCAGACCGATTCCCGATAATCATATATATATATATCATATATATATATATATATATATATATATATATATATATATATATATATATATATATATATATATATATATACACATATATATATATATATATATATATATATATAGATATATATATATATATATATATATATATATATATATATATATATATATATATATATATATATATTGGTGCCTATGCACCAAGGAGCACCCACTCAGAGGATGAAATAGAAACATATTATGAAGAAATTTCCACTTTGCTCTACAAGACGGAAAAAACGCATTTTACGATGTTTGGAAGCAGAGAGGACGAAGGTAAAACTGCAATAGGTCATCATGGGTTAGGAGATCGAAACGAAAGAGGGAGAACACTAATAGATTTTTTACATCAAAATAGTTTATATGTAATGAACACCTTCTTCAGAAAGAACAAGAACAGAAAATGGACATGGTCTAGCGCAGATGGTAAAATAAAAAATGCGGTAGATTTCATAAACAGCAACAGGAAAGATATTATCCAAGACGTAAGTGTCCTAAATAGATTAATTAAAGAAAAATAAATTACTCCTTTCTTTAAAAATTAGGCATCCTGCCGAACCAAGCAAAATTATGTTGACCTAGATACCCTGAAACGTGTAGAACTACAAAAATCTCGGAGTGTAACTTATTCATGAATTCAATGCTTCCGTGATAAGAGATACAACAACATTGTTACTTTTCATTTTATAAATTTCGCATATGTAAGGTGCTACTTTATCCAAAAGAAAGAAATGCAGGAATAAACAACTTTTAGTTTTAACATACTATAATAATCTATATTATTTATTGGTGTTCCGTACGGAACACTTATAAGAACTCTTGGGTGTCTGTCTGGTGCAAAAATGCTGAAAGAAGGGATAAGTTGGTCGTTCATTTGGTCAACTCTGCTGACCATATGTTGGTCGAACCACAAGAAAAGTTTATTTCACAATGCATTTTACAATATCTTAGCATTTTTCAAAAGTTAGACATTGCATGATGGTTTGTCAAAAATCACTGAATACAAACATCAGTGAGACACAAAACAAACGTGGTCACCATACAATTTGAAACTTCTGACATTTTTTGTTAAAGTCCTTTTATTGCTATACTGTTATTAGTGTTCCGTACGGAACACTTATAAGATTACTTTGGTATTTGCCCGTCTGTTTGTCCGTCTGTCTGTCCGTCTGTCACACCCGATTTTCTCCGAAACTATTTGACATAGAAAGTTGAAATTTGGTACTAATATAGGAATTGTTGGCCTGATCAGAGCCGTATAATTTTGAAAGTTAAATTTTTACTTAAGAGTTAGTTTTGGGGGGTGAAATCGGAAGTAATTTTTTTTTTACCAGGTCATCGAGTGAGGTGTCAACACGACTCCATTAAAAAATTGCGAAAAATCGCTGTCCCCCCTTATCTCAAAAAGTACTGATCCAAAAAATTTTGAAAAAATTCTGGAATATTCTCCGCAGGGTGTAGATTGAATGAAAATTATCACCTTTAGTAATTTATCTGGTATACAAATAAAACAAAAATTTCAAGGTCATCAGTTTTCAGTAAAAATCGGAAAAACACTTTGTTGCAAACTCATTTGGGATGTGTTTTGTGAAGTCACTGATTATTTTATACTTCCGTAACAAAAATTTTTATTTTAAAAGCAATCAACGTACGGAACACTAATTGCGCAAGTCCAACTTGCACTTGATCGGTAATCGGTGAAATCAACGTCAATACGACTTAGCTAGTTTTTTTGTTTCATTTAATATTACTTTTGCACTACAAATTATACAACACGTCCAGCTTTTTACTTGAAAACGATTAGATATATACTTTATTCATGTTAGACAACTTTACAGCCTTACACACGTCACCATAATCTCAACAAAATCGTAATGTAAACTTATAAAATATTATAGTAACATTGCATTAAATAACCGGCCAAGTGCAAGTTGAACTTGCGCAATTAGTGTTCCGTACGTTGATTGCTTTTAAAATAAAAAATGTTGTAAAGGAAGTATAAAATGATCAGTGACTTCACAAAACACACCCCAAATGAGTTTTCAACACAGTTTATTTCCAATCTTTACTGAAAATTGATGACCTGGAAATTTCTGTTTTTTTTTTATGTACCAGATAAATTATAATAGGTAATGCACTCGTCATAATTTTCGTTCAATCTACACCCCGTGGAGAATATTCCAGAATTTTTTCAAAATTTTTTGATAAGTACTTTTCGAGATAAGGCGGGTGAACAGCGATTTTTCGCAATTTTTTAATGGAGTCGTGTTTTTACAAGCTCTCGTTTGACACCTCACTCGATGACCTGGTAAAAAAAAAAAAATTACTTCCGATTTCACCCCCCAAAACTAACTCTTAAGTAAAAATTTAACTTTCAAAATTATACGGCTCTGATCAGGCCAACAATTCCTATATTAGTACCAAATTTCAACTTTCTATGTCAAATAGTTTCGGAGAAAATTCAAAATTTTTTGATAAGTACTTTTCGAGATAAGGCGGGTGAACAGCGATTTTTCGCGATTTTTTAAAAATAATACAAAGAAAAGTGCGCGCAAGTATTACATTATATATATATATATATTTTTTACTCATGTTTTCACAAGCTTTCATTTGACACCACACTCGATTACCTAGTAAAATTTTTTTTTTTTTCACTTCCGATTTCACCCCCCAAAACTAACGTCTTAAGTCAAAATTTAACTTTCAAAACTACCTGGCTCTGATGAGGCCATCAATTCCTAT
The DNA here is from genome assembly GCA_019049505.1 of Pachyrhynchus sulphureomaculatus. Taxonomy (NCBI): domain Eukaryota; kingdom Metazoa; phylum Arthropoda; class Insecta; order Coleoptera; family Curculionidae; genus Pachyrhynchus; species Pachyrhynchus sulphureomaculatus. Next base: position 181,155,384 of record CM032447.1, on the reverse strand, counting down.
ATTATTACCAAATTTCAACGTTCTATGACAAACAGTTTCCGAGAAAATCGGGTGTGACAAACGGACAGACAGACACCGAAGTGATCTTATAAGTGTTCCGTACAGAACACTAAAAAGCGTTAAAATAAAAAATAAAAAACGACTGCAATAGAGTTCTTATGTCTATACATAAAACCTAAACAAATATAAGCAACGAAATGAAAAGAAAAAAAGCAAATCGTAAAAGGTATACAACACAAAATGAAATTGGACTGTCCAAACAGGAAACCAACAGAACCTGTCACACAGGTTCTGTTGGTCTCTATCTGAACTCTGAATATAATCCTTTAACCTCACTAGGAACTAGTGATCGTGAAACACTTGTTTATATTATGTAGTCGGGTAATTTTATAAAATGTTCAACTAATGTATGAGAAATACGTATTTCAATATATTTTTACAAATTTTTACGTCTTGTAAAAATTAGAGGTATTAATGACTTCTTTACACAATATATTTTTAATTTACTTTAAGCAATGACAAATTACCACTGAAATAAATCAGCTTTAAGCCCCGTGAAAAAATTTGAAATTATGGTATAAAATATAAAATGTAGCATATAAAATGACATAATTAAATTTCGTAGAGGTCCGAGGTCAAAACCAAGCGAGGGTAAAAACACATTTTTTAATTAGTCCAACCGCGGGTAAACAAACCTTTAAAATTTAATTAACGTGAATATTGTGACAAATGTTTCTGAAAATATTTTTTTAAGACTTGGAAATTAAAGCTGACAAGTTAAACAGTGTAGTATAAGACTATTGTAAAGATACTTTTGTCGTTATTTAATACGAAAATGGCAAAAAGGAATCGTTATATTTTTTAGCCAATTTATTCATGAAGGAGAGCGATGATTATAAATATGGTGGTGCTAGTCTGAAGTCTCCAAGAGTTTCTTTAATGTTCGTACCCGAAAACCAAGTGTCAAATCACTGCAATATCATAAGAAAAAGCAACAGTTGCCTATCAGACGTCGTCCACGAAAACCGTAGACAAGCGTTGTACAATTAATTGTGTTTAAATGTAGTTCAGGTTACTTCAAATTTATGTTACAGTAGTCACTGAAATCTTCGTAAAACGTAGCCGATATCATACGTGATCTTGACTAAGATAAAGCAATAAAGTTTTTCGAGAAAAAGGGCTTGATTAACAATGCAAGAACACTAGATATATAGGTTGTGTGATTGAATTTCGCAAATTCAACAAGAAAACCAGCGCTATATGGTGCTTGATGTAATTACTAGGCGAACAATAGATACAAGTTAAACAACAGTGAAGAATGTTAAAAAATCCATCTAATCAAAATAATTTGTCAGCTGTTCAATATATTTTTCTATTGTTTAAAGTTTGCATATGATTATTTTCTACTTCTAACTCTGGATGCAAGGGCTCCGGCACAGCATTTATTGGTGGTAATGGCCACAATTGGTCTCTCCCTTCAGCGCATGTTCGTAAGGTAGTAAAGTAAAAGATCTTAACCAACTCACATTACAGCAGATGCATATTTCGTGGAACTGCAACAAAAGAAAATTAACTTAAACACAGCATAATGGGTAGTGAGGGAAAATATGATATATTTTTTCGAGCTAACGAGAAAGCAGAACCCACACTGTCTACAATAATTGGAAAGTATGTCGATAACCATTCAAACTGATGGATATATAAAACTTGAGGACAAATGAATTGGGTAAAATGCACCTAACTAGTAATTATTCAACGAGAAAGTATGAAAAAATTATTAATAAAACTTCAAACCTAAACAATGAACTACTTACTCAAAAAATTAACGTACCTTTAGTCAAAATTTCACTAAATCCACTATACCACCACTTACACGACCAGATAATTTTACTGCAACAACACCAGTTGAGAATGCCAACTTGTTAGCTGAACTTTTTGCTTCATATTCTACTATCGATTTTCAAGGAAAAACACCACCAACTATTCCCATATTGCCGTAAAGGATGCCCGATATTGTCCTCAGACAGCGTATCAAAAAACGTATTTTAATGAAGTTAAAGTGGGCGGTGGGGGGTCGGGGGGTGGGAGGGGGGGGGACACAAAAAAGCTATAATATTCAAAAATGTGCGAGAAAACTAACACCAGTTTTCTATGCACTTTTCAACTTATCCTACAGAAAGGAAATATTTCCTTCCAGCTAGAAATGCGCTACAGTTTGGCCGTTACCTAAAAAAGGCGAGAATACCTGACCAAACAATTACCCACCAGTCGTACTGCTTTCAATAATATCGAAAGTCATGGGAAAGGATATCAATTAGCATCTTCTTAAATATCGTGAAGAATTGAATATTATTAGCGGACATCAATATAGCTTTCGTAAGCAAAGATCAAGAGGAGATCTTCTAACTTATGCAACACATGTTTGGAATACCGCACTCGAACACTTTTCAGAATCTCGAGCGGTACCACTTGATATATCCAAGGCATTCAATCATGTTTGGCACTTTAGTCTAAAAAGTTCTGCTTGAGTTCTTTACGAGTGGCAGTCGACGAATTTCCTTCTGACACCTTCACTATTAACGCTAGTATGCCCCAAGGCTCCATACTGTTTTCTACTCTCTTTCTCATTTACAATAGCGATCTGCAGTTTTGCAGATAACAGTATGCTTATTTCTTCACTTATTTTTAATGCTCGAACATCGGCTACTCATGCAAATATTCGCAGACACCAGAAAGTCGTTTGACTTAATAAAGACCAGGAAAAAATTTGATCTTAAGGTGACAGTAACCAAGTAAAATTTAACGATACAAAAACCCAGGCGGCAATTTTTTCTAAAAAAAGTTATCGTTGCTAAACTTGGCATAGTTATGTCGGAGCACTCCATTCCTCGAGCATCGTCACTCAATTTGGTGTTAATTTGGAAGCAAATATGTCTTGGCATGAATATGTTGCAAGCATAGCAAAGAGAACTTCTCAAAAGCTGGAAATATTATTTCGACCTAGAAAGCTTTATACTCCACAATAATTAATTCTATAAAAAGCTCAAATTCGACCAACGATGAAATGCTTTTCCTAAGTTTGGGGCTCTGCTCCCAAATATACACTGCATTTATTGGATTCAATTTAGAAGAGAACTGATCAGTAAACTTGATTCTTTGGAACATCGAAAAGCGGTTGGCGACTTGAGTTTATTCTACGAGAATTTTCATGGAAATTGTTGCGATGGATGCAGCCCGCTTAATTTCCCCCAAAGCGGTACATGCTAGGAATACACCTCACGCTAATACTTCACATCAGTACAAAGTCTAGCTTGTCACTTCTCCTACAAACCTTTTCAAGCAGTCTTTCATATGAAGAACCTCATCCCTTTTGATGATTTGCTGAGGACTATGTTTCCCACCGAGTACAATTTACAGCGATTTAAGATCTACGTAAATGGCTTTTTCTACACACGCGTCGTTTGTTTGTTTGTTTTTGTTGGTCAGAGCGCATCGACTTCTGTGGTCATTTAGCGCCCCTTATTGAATGTGTTTAACTGTTATATAGATATTTTTTGGTCTTTTAAGTATTTGTGGATTTTTTTTCCTTGATTGATGAGAATTGATCAATATTCTGTTTGAGAGAGTGAGGGATGTTGTGTTTATTTCTCAGGTAAGAGGAGTGATTTGCCTCAAATATGTGTTTTAAAAAACCGTCAAGGAGGAGTTGCATACCACACACTTCGGTGCTGTTTCTTTTTTTAGGAGATGTGAGTGAGTGTGGTATGTATGGCCTATAGCCAATCTTCTCAGCAAAACATTTTCTGATCTTTTATCGTTTGGGTTATGAAGAGGCGGGAATACTTGAGGTTTTATTGACCATAGTTTATTTTCGTTATGCTCCAAGTCCCACTCCAGCTGGAATAAGTCTCTTTTTATTGAGCTTAGCATTTTAATATAATCATGACTGTTGTTTTCTCCCGTGAAGAGTGTTCCGTTTGTTACCGCTCGTTTAGCCTCTTTGTCAGCTTTGTCATTACCTTTAATGTTCATGTGACCAGGGATCCACATGAATGAAATTTCAATTCCTCTCAATTTTGCAATATATAGGAGATCGCTGATCTGACTTAAGTAAATACTGTTGTCTTTGTTGGAGACAATGTATTTTAGCGAACTCAAGGAATCAGAAGCTATGAGAAGTTTTTTTGTCCCTTGAGTTGAGGTAATTGAAGACTTGAGAGCTTCCTTGATTGCAAGTAATTCTGCTGTGAAGATGGAATTATATGGGTGTAGTTTAAGGCGTTTAATGATTCTGTCGTGGACGTAAGCTGCACCCACTCCCTGATCTGATTTAGAGCCATCGGTGAATATTATAGAGTGATCCGAGTATTTAGAATAGATTCTTTCAAGGAATGCTGACTTAGTTTCTGTTGGGTTATTATCTTTTATATTGTTGGAATGGAGATGAAAGTCTACCTTTGGGGTTGGGGAGATCCAAGGAGGAAAGTTTTTCCAGAGAGGGTAATCAAATATTGGTGGTGAGAGGTTATGTAGTAGCATGAATTTGTTTATTCTGTTGTGGATTGAATCTTTGGGTGCTATCATGTTGGGGCGATGAGAATTTGAGAAGTTAACTGTATATTTTGTATAGGATTTCTGGAGCGAGGATGCGTAAAATTTCATCAGGGAGAATTGCCTGTCTAGGTAGAGCGGAGGAGTTGATGTTATACATTGTAAACTTGCTATGGGTGATGTTCGGAATGCTCCTGTAGCTAGTCTCAGGGCTTGATTTTGAATAGGGTTTAGAGATCTCTTTATTCCTTGAGGGGCCGAATCATATAGAAAATCTCCATATCTTACACACGCGTCGCTCCTGGAGAGCTTTAGGGTGTGCTACGCCCATAAAAAGAAAACAGACAAATTACACCACAGACAATCTCAAAAAGCTAAATTAGAAGCTATATGGATAAGCAATGGAAATTTATTCTATTTACTTCTTTATATTTCCTGGAATATATCTATTACCCAAATTTTCTAACGCCACTAAAAGACTCAAGACATTAATTGTAAACATTTACTATCAAATATTGCATGTATGTATAGAAAAATATCTAAAGTGCTCTCAAGGACAGTTACCCAGCTGCTAATTATCAAAACAATAATTGATTTGGGTAATGACTATGGAGCTGATAATGAGGATGAAGAAGATTCTCCAGATTTGCCAATCATTACTGTAGAAATTGTAAATATCAACGGTGATTATCTTGGTCCATTAGGTAATGAAAAACAAGGAGCTTAACAAGAACGAAGAGGGCAACGAGAAGCTCGTAGATAGTTTGGTGTCCAAAGAAATTCAAGTCGAATTATTTAATATGCAGAAAAAAAATTTTTGAATAATATTTCCACTACATTTTCGCTACTAATTATATAGATTTAGTGATGGTTATTACGATTTCCCATAAGTATGACATTTTGTGGATCAATATTGAATGTAGAAAGCAAATTTTTCGAATTGGCCACCGAGCTGTCTGAGACAGCCATATTCTTCATCGACGCGTTCTTTTATTCATGGCTTGAATAAAAAATTTAAGGAATTCGTTTGCATATGTCACGGACGAATAATTTTTTAAAGATTTTAAAATTAGAAAAAAAGCGAAAAGTTATAGTATAGAGCTACTATACAGATAGGTATTTATTTTAAATAAGTTTATAACCTTTTTTTTCTCTTTCAGGTATGGTTTTTATTTAATAAACACACAAATACAGGCAATGTGATGGTAAGTAACAAAACGGTAACAACATTTGAAAAGATTAGAAAAATGTATTCCAAAGATATAAAAAAAATACATGCTTCTTAAAGAAACTCAAATAACGTCAGTTACTACCGACTATTAGGACTTATAGGACTTTATGAACAATAGTTGCAGCTGCAGTACAATAAGTAGTATGTGCAGCACATACTATTTGTGACTATCCGTGGATATTATTCATTTGAGGACAACCTATCGCTTGGGATTCTTCACTATTTTCAGTTGCTTTGTTCTGAACATGTATGTTGATCCTGTTGATCTAGGCTTACCAAAGCCATATTAGTGTTCGCTGATAATAATAAACCTTTTCAGATATTTAATAAAGCATGCTGATTATTAGCGTTCTTAATCACCCATTTGCTAAAAGCAATGCAACTGGTCCGTATTTACCATTACTACAATTAGTTACAATTATTTCTTTGATCATTTTTAAATAAGTTACAGTTCTGTAACATTTATTGTTTTAAGAAGTATCTTATTTTAAAAGATATCTTTACTAAATAGCAGATGAGATCTGTAGCATAGCAAAGGGGGAGCATATATCCCCAACCCCTATGGATGTAGAAAATACAACTCTTAGAAAAAGAACTTTTTTATTGAAGGTTCTCTCTTGTGGAAAATATTCAACCCCCTCTCGTAATCATCGATTTTTAAATTAAATATTAAGTTGTTAGAGTTCCACTGAGATAGGGATTCTTTTTTGTAAAAAATCTCCTCACGATCATCCATTTCTAGTTTACTATGTTGACAGAGGTCGAAGCTTTTGGAGTTCCAGTGAAAGAAAATTTTTTTTTTTCATCAAGAGGTTTCCGTCCCTCATTGTCGTTTGACGCCCTCTCGCCTCTATACAATAAGTAATTCCGCCTTAAATGTTCTCATTCTCTTTAAAGAACTGTGCTTTTTGTTTTTATATCCCCCACCCTTTGCACCTGGTTACACCACTAGATGAGATGTAGTAGAGGTTATTAAACACTTGAGTTTTAAAAATGTAAAAAAAAATTCATTGGTAGCAACCAATATACATTTCAATGAAATCCGACTTAGACAAAATATTAACATATCGGAATACATATTCTATTATTACGCAAAATTTTTAAAACGTTGGTAGTCATGTGAGAGTTATATAGGAAGTTACGGTTAATATTGTCTTTAATTGACCATTTCTCTACACTTAACTTACTATTATTTGTTTTTACATATTAACTGATCCATGCTATGTCCTATGTCCCTCAAGCGTAAAGAACTGCAAATTTAGTCTTCATTTCTAAATCTGGACGAGACACATACACCGAAGCGAAGTCATATCGACCAATTAGCCTTTCTTCTTTTCTACTAATCACGCTGTAAAAATTGATAGGCAGGCATAAAAGAGAGAAGATACTGCTAGAAAACCCTCTACATAAACGTCAATACACCTATTCACCAGAGAAATCATCTGAGGTAGCTTTACACAACCTCACAGTGAGAGTTAAATCGTCACTGTACCACGAAGAGGTTGCCTTGAGCACTTTTATTGGCATACAAGGGGCTTTTAACAATGCACCCTTCGTCTCAATGATTACTGACATGGTATCGACAATACTAAAAGCAGGTGTATAAGCATCATACTTTTATATCGGCAAATAAGTGCCTAGCTAAATGGAGCCACCTCAGAAGCAAATGTGACCCAAGGATACATACAAGAAGACTGCTATCGCCACTCCCCTGGAACATAATGATGGATGAGCTGTTGACTCATCTAAACTCACGAGGCTTTTACGCCCAGGGGTATGCTGATGATATAGTTATAGCACTGATCAATGAACAGCGCTGATGTGAAGGACTAACCCTGGAAGTCAAGGCTGCAAAGACTGCTGTTATATCGTTCACAAAAAGAAGAATCCAGGGCAATTATAACATCATGAATATCTTTGGAGAACGGATAAAAATCGCTAATGAGTACAAATATTTGGCATTGACACTAGACATGAAATTAAGGTGGAAAAAATAAATTACAAAAAGCAAAAATGTATCTCATAAGATGTAGGAGCTTGTTTGAGAAAGCCTCGGACTTGAAACCAAAGATGGTTCTTTGGCTATACGTCATGGTTATTAAACCCATGGTTACATGCGAAGCTGCAATATAGTGGATGACAACAGTAAGTAAATCGGCTGCAGACGTTGACTTGCTTATGTTTCACCGGGGCTATCAGTAGCACCCCCACCACAACTATGAAAATAATTCTAGGTCTAATACTCCTAGACATATACATGTAAAGTGAGGCTATCAATAGCGCCTATCGAATGAGGACAAATGGGAAATGGAAACAACAACCTGTACAATTTGGGCCCATACAAGTTATGAATCTAATCGACGACAAACTCTTGGATATGCAATTTAATTGTATTGACATATATTGTCGTCGTATGTTCAAACTTATGAATGAAAATAGAGACTTCGATGAATGCAAGGGGTCTAGTCTATTTCACAGAAGGATCAAAAACGTAAAATGGAGTAGACGCTGACATATATGCAGCAAAGTCCAAGTGGAGCTTTGGCATTCCATTAGGAACAAATATAAGAATATTCCAGGTAGAGATTCTTGCAATACAAGCATGTTGAACGGGACCACCGCACCAAGAAATATATATTCTCTCAGACAGTCAAGCTGCTCTAAAGGCTTTATGTGCCTATCAAACCAACTTCAAAATCACAACTGAGTATAAATGTAGCTTGTTAGAACTATGCTCTAATAACAACAGGGTTGAACTACTGTAGATTCCAGGAGAGATGTTGAAAAAGCGGAGAAATTAGCAAGATTCTGCGCTACGAAACCATGCAGGGTCAAGAACCACTGTTGAGTAAACCAAAGCCGGTGATAAAGACAATAATCAACAAATGATTATATTAGCAATATCTAGATCATTAGCTAGCAACATCTGGCCAAAGACATGCGAGGGACATATTTGGCCGTCCCTAAAGAAAATTTACAGACTAAACTAGGAATGGGACTGATAACCGGCCACTATCACCTAAGAAAACATTTGCAGAAAATGGATATCCACAATGATCCACGACATGCAGACTATGTAGTAAAGAAGACGAGACCCCTATGTATATCCTATATGCTGCAATGCACAAACAGACACGATCGCTTCCCAGCTTACAACCAAGCAATCAGTGATTTTAGGTAATTGTCCTCTACAATATCGATCGCCATAAGCATCCATTAGTATTTTTGATAGAATCATCCATTTTCTCTCTCCGTTTTACAAATCTCTTAAATTCGTTAGTACTCTTCAATCCTTGCAATTTCGGGAAAATCCATATGGGCACACGACGATATCATTACTAAACATTTTCAGCTCCTTACGGCTATACTTTATATGGTTTAAGTAGTTGGAGAATTTAGAGAGAACCAATGAAGATACTAAAGTGCACGTGACAATTAAAATTAAATTCTACTTAAATTTATTCACCTTTTTGTCCTTCTTTGGGAACAGCAAAAATTAGAAATGTGATTTAACAACATATAAATTTTAGATTTGAATTGATAAAGACACAAAAGTGATTTTTGTCTTTTCAGTCCTCTAAGAATTATCTCAAATAAAAATAACCGGTCAAGGTCCAATTAGTGTTCCGTACGTTGATTACTTTTAAAATAAAAATTTCTTTACGGAAATATAAAATGATCAGTGACTTCACAACACACATTCCAAATGAGTTTTCAACAAAATTTTTTTCCGATCTTTAGTGAAAACTGATGACCTTGAATTTTCCAGAATTTTTTCAAAATTTTTTGTTCGGCACTTTTCGAGATAAGACAATAATACAAAGAGAATTGTGTGCAAATATTAGATTATATATATTTTTAAACTCGTCTTTTTAAAAGCTTTCATTTGACACCCCACTCGATAACCTGGTAAAAAAAAAAATTTCACTTCCGATTTCACCCAAAACTAACCCCTAACTTTCCAAACTACACAGCTCTGACGAGGCCATCAATTTCTATATTATTGCCAAATTTTAACTTTGTATGTCAAATAGTTTCGTAGAAAAGCGGGTGTGCCAGACAGGCGGACACCGAAGTGATCTTATATACGGAACACTAAAAATTTACTTCGTTAAAGGATTTATTATTATTATTATTATTATTATATTTTACGAAATTTTTCTTACTGACCTTTCTTAAAAGATCTTCTGTAAAATTTAATCTCAACTTACGTTTTGTTTAATCAGATTTTTACCTTTTGCTTTAAACTTGTGCTGCTGCGTATGTACTGAAATTACCTAATTCAAGGTGAGGACAGTATTGGAAGATATACATCTTTGATAATCACGTACATTCTGGTCTCTCCATCGCATTGTCTGTTCCCTCCAAGATATTCTTTATTCCTCCACGAGCCCCAAGTACTGAAATATTTTTAGAGATGTTAACGTCATTTACGCGTATGAATTCCCTCAGGATTGCAAGAACTGATAATTACGTATGAATTTAAGCAAATTGTAAAACCATAAGAGGAAATTACTGGCAACATTCAAGGATGATATCCTGGGAATTACTAATGGGTAGTACTAACACAAATAGAAATATAATATGGTGAAGTGTTAAAAGCATGCATTAAGTATGTAATAAAGTTAACCGAAAGATAGAGAACTGGCCAAATATCAATACACTCAACCACATACAATATTAATTATAACTCTCTATATAACCACATTACAATCATCTGTACAGACACAATACTTAAAATAGATTATGTAATCCGTTATAGTAGCTAGGTTTTATCCACATCAGATTACATTGCAAAATGTATACCTGTCTGTAATAACTTTGCCTACGTCTCTTCATATCATTTAACACTCAACAAAAATATATTTTAAAACAAGAATTTTTGAGAAGTCATGATTAGAACTTATCAATTTGAAATAACTCTTTCTCGAAATTAAAATACTTAATAATTAGTGTTCTAATCTTCGAGAGAAACGGTCTAACCGCAAGAATCACAGTTTCTCATCTAACCGCTTTGACTTTAAAAGCTTCCATTCCAAGCTATAAAGACTTTTTTTGAAAAAAATACAGATTGATAAGATTTCACCAATTCTTAAAAATAATAATAATTGTAACTACCGTAGTTCTATATCACTACTAACTGCGTGTTCGTCAAGATTAGAGAAACTCATTAATATGAATTTTCTAGGAACACAAGATATTTTGTTTACCGGTCAATATGGCTTCCATATATCTAAGGATACAAAGATTACAATATAAAACACCGGATTAATAATAATAATAAAGGCTGCTTTCAATCGTTAGATTTGCGTAAAGCTTTAAACACAGTTTATCACTATATTTTACACAAACGTTATGTAATACTGCTACCAGGGAGAGAATTTATTTACGATATTAATATTATTTGGATACTATTATATATAAAATAATAACGTGGGGAGTTCTGCAGAGAGCTATCCCGAGATCTGTATTATCTTTGATATAAAGAATTCTCAAATTGCAGGAAAATTTAAAGAGTTTACTAATAACACAACTATTTAGAATAATTACAGTAATTTTCAGGAAAAATCAAACACCATACGGAAAAATTAATAAAATAACTTTTATTTTTATAAATTAACTGTAAATTTTTAAAAATCTACGTTCGTGTTTAATAAAATAACCAGTTTCTCGAAAGAAATATATACTACTAATAACACTAATAAATATAATACCGCGACAACCTCACAAAACACACCCCAGATGAGTTTTCAATAAATGAATTAAGAACCCAGATTACAAACATGTCTAGTCAGATACTGACTCAGCAGATTAATCAAACCAACCAAAATAAGACCAAAAATTCATGACATGTATATATCTTAAGATCCAATACGTTCACGTTCACGTCAATAACGTATAATATTTATAGCATCTTAGCTACCTAATAGCCAATAAATCCATCTCATAAATCTCGAATCTAGGGGTAAAAGTTTGAAAGAAATATTTACTACCTAAATATTTATTTAAATACAAGCAAATAAAATAAAATTATTTTGTCTCGGTATCTAATGCTTAAAGCAGAAGCTATCAATCCCGGTTCAATTCACAACTCTCGACAAAATAAACTTTCACCATTTTGGCGGGCATCTAGATTTTTTTAAACCAGATAAATTATCAAACATAATGCATTTATGATAATTTTCGCACAACCTACACTTTATGAAGACTATTCTAGGATTTTTTTCAAAATTTTTTGATCAATTCTTTTCCAGATAGGGTCGGTGGACAATGGTCTTTGCACATTCTTTTAAAAGTAACACTCGATGTCCTGATAATTTTTTTTCACTTCTAATTTCACTCCCCAAAACTAGCCCCTTAAGCCAAAATTTTACTTTTAAAACTATACGGCCCTGATTGGGCCTTCAGTTCGTATATTTGTGCCATTATTTTCTTAATATTTTAAATCATGTCATTTTCCAAGACCACTTTTATCAATTAAAACAAAATGAAAACAAAAAAAAAGATAAATTACGAAAAAAGAGCAAAACAAGTAAATTACCTTTCGACTACTAATCTACACCGTCACCTTAATATTCTTTCAAAGTTTCACATTGTCTCGAACCTCGTGTTTTCGTTGCTAAGCACGCTGTCGGCGGCCACCATTCACGTGGTTGCCATGTCAAGGGGGGATTTTTAGGGATTGGGGGGATGAACGGACAGACTGCCACCGCCCTAGAGCCAGCTGTGATGCCGAGCATTACCGAAATAGATCTCGCGAAAACCCGGACTGAAACTGGGTTAGAATAAGGAGCTGCATTTTGAGTTATGTTCGCTATTGTAAGATATATGTACGGATTTTTCCCATCAAGGGGAATCTTATCAAACAAACTTTGATAGGAATGCTTGAAGGTAGTAAACACCCTTATAGACGCCTATTGTGATTTAGTATAATTTATAGCTCCGGTTTTGAAAGTGGTAAATTACATAATCTGAGTAATTCATCTTTTATAAGCATTTTCAGTCAATATTTCATTATTGAATAATTGTCGATTATCGTAATTTCCAATATTTGGTTTATTGATCAACAGATTTCTTAAACCTTGAAACGTCAGCTCTCGGGTAATACTCAATTAAGTTAAAAAGGTTGAGCATATTTTTGTTTTATTACTTATTTATATTATATAGATATGTAAGATGCAAGATACAAAAAAAAATAAACGGTTTAATTAATAACCATTATATAACAATCATATAACAATTAATCGTACGTAACATTGAATGGAAGCTTTCACAGTTTTGGTTAATGGAAAAACCGTAGTTCTAGAGATTGCATGTGATGCTACCTTAACCAGAGTCTCTAGTAATATTACTAGAATCCTTGTCATTTTCGATTGATTTCCTAAACTCTCGTTTATAGAAATTAAAGACAAAAGCAAGACCTTTTCTTACATGGTTTGACCTATATAGTATTAATGTTGAGCTACAGTTGATTCTGCAATTCGTTTATTTTTGAAATGTCTTTCATGCTCCTTAATTCTAGTTCAAAATGATTCTTCCAGTTTGTCCTTGTCTTAGCAAATGAATAAGGAACCTTCAGTTTGTAAACAAATTCTGTCTTTTGGTGATTACAAGCATTATCCAATTTTCTTACAAGTGACGATGATTATTGGATTTGTTCAGTATTTTAGTTATTTTGTCTATACTACCACGTATGTACATTCAATTGCGCTACTTATTGATAGATCCCTATTCTTATGCTATCTGTGGGCCTCGTTTTTAAACAGGCGAGTGAAGCCAATATCCATTTTCTAATGAGATAAAATAATGGTCACATCAATACTAGTGTGTAAACAACAGTAATATGACTTGGCTTTCTGTAAGCTGAATGTCTCATGATGCCGTTCTTTTTGTACCCGTACTTCTAGAAAGGAGGATGTTATTGTTTCCATTGTAAACTTTAGGTTTGAATGCTGTTGATTAAGGTGATTCAAAAAGGGATTCAGGTTGTCTTCACCTTACTTCTAGAAAATAAATATGTCGTCGACATATCTGTACCACAATTGCGGTTTAAAGAAGCTGAAGATATGCCGCTTTCTTCAAAGGTTTTCATGAAACTACTCGTTACTTCTGAAGTTGTTGCAGTCTACTCTTTATCGACAAAATGTTTCTTGGGAAATGGAAACAATTAACGACCCGTACCTCTATTAAATCTATCAAAGATAAGCTTATGAATTTTTAATAAATGAACTAGTTTCTACAGTAACAAAATTTAGGAGATAAGCAAGATACATATAAAAACTGACATTAAGTCAGACTCTGGTTACGGTCTGTATCCTAAAAGTAAAACATTATCCTGAGTCACGGCTCGGTGAATACACCTTAGGTATATAGCCGAACTGTTCGCTTTACATTCTACTGCCGATTTCCAAGGAAAAACACCACCTACTATTCCCATAGTGCAGTCAAGGATGCCCGATGTGGTCTTCAGACAGCGTATCATAAAACGTATTTTAATGAAGCTACACACCAAAAAAGCTTCTGGCGCTGACGGAATACCTGCCATAGTTCTCAAAAACTGTGCAAGGGAACTAACACCAGTTGTTTGTAGACTTTTCAACCTATCCTACAGAAAGGGAATATTTCCTTCCTGCTGGAAATGTGCCACAGTTAAGCCGATACCTAAAAAGGCAAGAAGACCTTGCCAAACAACTACCGACCAGTCGCACTGCTTTCAATAATATCGAAAGTCATGGAAAAGGCTGTCAATCAGCATCTTCTAAAATACCTTGAAGGATTGAACATTATTAGCGATCACCAATATGGCTTTCGTAAACATAGATCAACAGGAGATCTTCTGACTTATGTAACACATGTTTGAACACTTCGGAGAATCTCGAGCAGTTGCTCTTGACATATCGAAGGCATTCGACCGTGTTTGGCACGATGGACTGCTGGCTAAGCTACGGTCTTATGGTATGTCTGAAAAGTTCTGTTTGTGGCTCTCATGTTTCCTCAGAGAGCGTTCTTTACGAGTCGCAGTCGACGGATTTCTTTCTAACACCTTTACTGTTAAGGCCGGTGTGCTCCAAGGCTCCCATACTGTCCTACTCTCTTTCTCATTTACATTAACGATCTGCTGGAAAGAGACCGGGAATCCAATCTACAGCTTTGCAGATGACAGTACGCTTATCTCTTCATTCACTTTGAACGCTCGAACATCGGCTGCTCAGGCGAATATCCACAGACAGCAGGAAGTCATTCAACTTAACAAAGACCTGGAAGAAATTATATCTTGGCGTGAAAGTAACCAACTGTAATTTAACGCTACAAAAACCCAGGCGGCAGTTTTTTTCTAAAAAAGTTAACGTTGCTGAACCCGACATAGTTATGTCGGGGCACTCCATTCCCTTAGCATCGTCACTCAATTTGTTGGGCGTTAATTTGGGAGCAAATATGTCTTGGCATGAACATGTTGCAGGCATAGCAAGGAGACCTTCTCAAAAGTTGGGTATATTATTTCGAACCAGAAAGCTTTACACTCCACAACAACTGTTAATTCTTTACAAAGCTCAAATTGGACCAACTATGGAATACTGCTCTCATTTTTTGGGGCTCCGCTCCCAAACATACACTGCATTTGTTGGATTCTGTTCAGAGAAGGGCTGTTCGTCTGATTGGAGATCCAGAACTGACCGGCGGCCTTGATTCGCTGGAACATCGTAGAACGGTTGGCGACTGGAGTCTATTCTACAAGTATTTTCATGGAGAGTGTTCGAAGGATGTAGCCCGCTTAATTCCTCCCAGAGCGGTGCATGTTAGAAGTACACGTCGCGCTGATACCTTACATCCGTATAAGGTTCAGGTTGTTACCCCTCGTAGAACGCTTTTCAAGCAGTCTTTTATATGGAGAACATCATCCCTTTAGAATGGCTTACCCAGGACTGTGTTTCCCACCGAGTACAATTTACAGCGATTCAAGAACAACGTGAATCGCTTTTTCCGCACACGTGGCGCTCCTGTAGCGCTTTAGGGACTTCCCTGCAGCACGTGTGCAAGACCCATAAAAAAAAATTCTTCTTTTAAGCTAATTTAGTTTTCTAGTCTCGAAGCAGCTACAGATATATTATGTAATCGTAGGCGAAGCGTTGGAAAGTTACTCCAATTTGACATGATCTAATCCAAAAAACTTAGAATTCTGAAAAATTTAAAGTATTCAATAACAACAAATGTACATAGAAATAAACGCAAGAGCGTATAACGCTTCCAGTGATCATATGCATTAGTACGTTTCTCTTAGAAGCTATATTTAATATAATTTTTTTTGAAGTATATTCATAAAATTCAAGAATATTTTGTACCAGGTAGACGATTCACCGTACATTTTATTTGACCGAATAAGTTTTCTTAATTTTATTTTTAATTATAGCCTTTATATCATCGCTAGCGATTCAGAATGTAATTGTGATATTGAAAATATTTGGCTTAAAATCATGTAACATGTAAACTTTATTAAAAGTGAAATACCAATACCTAAATTAAATATAAATACTTCAAAAAAAAATTGTTCGACATTTTCACGATACAATTTATGAAGACATAAAATGGCTTTGTGGATGCATAAAAATGCAAAAATTGTCGTCAAAACTCTTCACCTTGGTTATGGAGGATGTTTTTAAAGAACTCTCGTTGAAAGGTAAGGGCATAAATATTGATACAATTTTCTTGAACCATCTGCGTTTTGCAGACGATATAGTTTTAATTGACCAAAGAAAGGTAAATAGCGAAACAGATCTTATAATTAAATATTTTCAAGGATTTCCAAGAATAATAAAGAACAGACATCCTTCAAAAAACGACATCTGATTAGTTGCTACTTGCAGAATGCTGAAGGCATATCTTCAAAGCTCAATATCCTGCGCAGAAATGCTCGCCTTAGTAGCTATGATGTGATTGTTATTGTTGAAACATGGCTTGGGTGTGGTCACTCATCGGACGAGGTTAGTATTCCTGGCTTTGATGTTTATCGCACTGACAGAAATGTGAATACAAGCACGAAAACTAGAGGTGGTGGAGTACTAGTGGCGGTAAGGAGCCAGTTCAGATGAAACCTTTTAAAGAACTCTATGGCATCCATAGAACAGATCTTCTGCTGTTTTTCTTGTGGGCATAAAAAATTCGTTGTTGGAGCAGTATATATTCCACCAAAATTATCGTTTGATATCTATAGTGATCACTGCTTGGCTATATCTGAATTATTGGAATCGAGGCCCGACCACTGTATTCTTCTCTTTGGAGCCACTTGGGATAATAGTGAAAATGGTGTTAGTGCGGTGTGCCCATCGGCTTCGGCAGCAAATATTGTGAGTAACTGTTTTGGTTTCCTTAATCTGTTTCAACCCATATACATTCCAAACGACAATAACGTGTTTCTAGATTTGTGTTTTTCTCATTGCCACGATGTAAATGTTTGTGCCACTTTGGATCCACTGCTGGATAATAATAATCACCATATTGCTTATACCTGTGATGTACCTCTTCGCACTGTGAACGATGCTCTAAGGTTTGATATTGAATACTTTGATTTTAGGACTGCTAATTTTTTGTCTATGAATGATTTTTTTGCCTCAGTTGATTGGAATACTCTTCTCGATAATAAAGATATAAATGCGGCAATTAATCAATTTTATAATGTTTTATTTCAAGGTATGTTGATGTTTGTGCCTATCAAGGTGGTTAAAAGTTCGAATTTTCCAGTATGGTTTTCTTCTCGTCTAAAACGCCTTATTGTTAAAAAAAAGCCCATAGGCATTACAAGCAGACTATGCTATTTGCCGATTATGAGTTATTCTCACAACTCAGGGAAGAGTGTAAAACTCTTGAGCGCTCATGTTATCAGGATTAGATAAATAGAATAGAATTCAATCTCAACAGAAGTCCGTCAGAATTTTGGAAACATTAACGATCTGCTGGAAGAGACCGGGAATCCAATCTGCAGCTTTGCAGATGACAGTACGCTTATCTCTTCATTCACTTTGAACGCTCGAACATCGGCTGCTCAGGCGAATATCCACAGACAGCAGGAAGTCATTCAACTTAACAAAGACCTGGAAGAAATTATATCTTGGGGTGAAAGTAACCAACTGGAATTTAACGCTACAAAAAACCCAGGCGGCAGTTTTTTCTAAAAAAGTTAACGTTGCTGAACCCGACATAGTTATGTCGGGGCACTCCATTCCCTTAGCATCGTCACTCAATTTGTTGGGCGTTAATTTGGGAGCAAATATGTCTTGGCATGAACATGTTGCAGGCATAGCAAGGAGACCTTCTCAAAAGTTGGGTACATTATTTCGAACCAGAAAGCTTTACACTCCACAACAACTGTTAATTCTTTACAAAGCTCAAATTCGACCAACTATGGAATACTGCTCTCATTTTTGGGGCTCCGCTCCCAAACATACACTGCATTTGTTGGATTCTGTTCAGAGAAGGGCTGTTCGTCTGATTGGAGATCCAGAACTGACCGGCGGCCTTGATTCGCTGGAACATCGTAGAACGGTTGGCGACTGGAGTCTATTCTACAAGTATTTTCATGGAGAGTGTTCGAAGGATGTAGCCCGCTTAATTCCTCCCAGAGCGGTGCATGTTAGAAGTACACGTCGCGCTGATACCTTACATCCGTATAAGGTTCAGGTTGTTACCCCTCGTAGAACGCTTTTCAAGCAGTCTTTTATATGGAGAACATCATCCCTTTAGAATGGCTTACCCAGGACTGTGTTTCCCACCGAGTACAATTTACAGCGATTAGATAAATAGAATAGAATTCAATCTCAACAGAAGTCCGTCAGAATTTTGGAAACATATAAATAACTGCAAAAGATGGAATGGGTATCCTAACTCCATGCATTTAGGGGGTAGGACGAGCAGTAGTGGTGATCTTACGGTCAATTCGTTTGCTGAATATTTCTCGAGTGTGTATGAGGATGCCCTTTTGGAAATACCGGACTACTACTCGAACCTTACTGAATCGACAACATTAAATAACGTGATTATTAGTTTGATTGATGTTTTTAATGAACTGGTGTCGCTCAGGCCTAAAACCTCAAGTGGGCCTGATGGTATCCCGCCTCTATTATTAAAGAAATGTGTGTGCACCTTAAGCAGACCCTGTTCAATCTCTGATTGGATTTGGAAGTATTTCCTGATTATTAGAAAACTTCCTATATAACCCCAATTTTTAAATCTGGTGATCGTAGCGATGTGACTAATTATAGGGGCATCTGCATACAGTCGACCATACCAAAGCTTTTGGACTCATTGGTCACTTCTTGTCTTTCTTGGCACTGTAGGCGGGTGATCATGGATGAACAGTATGGCTTTCAGCGTTCTTGTTCCTGTGTATCTAATCTTCTGACATATGAGGATTACTTGTTGGGCGCATTTGAGAGGGGCTGTCAGGTTGATACCATATATACTGACTTCTCCAAGGCGTTCGACAAAGTGAACCATCGGTTATTGTTGAGCAAACTTGGGTCGCTTGAGTTCGTCATTCATATTCTTCGTTGGCTGGAGAGTTTTTTAATGAGCCGTCAGCAAAGTGTAAGAATCAATAATTATATCTCTAACCTAAGTATAGTGCCCTCGGGCGTTCCCCAGGGCTCTCACTGCGGCCCCCTATTGTTTCTCTTATTTGTAAATGACTCGAGGGATTTCCTGACCAATACTTCTTTCTCATGTTTGCCGATGATCTGAAATTATTCAAAATTATTTCTAGTCCTGTGGACAGTCTTGTTTTACAAGCGGATGTTGACATATTTTTCCATTGGGCTACTTTAAACGGCTTAAGTCTGAATACTGATAAATGCTCCTGTATATCATTTTCCAGATTAAAAAGTCCTATGCAGTTCGACTATTGTATAAATACAACAATTTTAAGACGGGTACATGAGATTAGGGATCTTGGTGTGATTTTGATTGTTCTTTATCTTTCATCGGCCATCAAATGCGTGTGGTGCAGCGAGCTGGAAGGTGTTTGGGTTTTATGGATAGATTTAGTGCCGATTTTTCTTGTAATGGGTTTAAATTGTTATATTGCTCGTACGTTCGACCGATTTTGGAGTATGCAAGCCCGGTGTGGTCTCCTTTTTATAATGTCCATATTAATCAGTTGGAGAGTGTCCAAAAAAATTCTTACGTATCTGTTCCTTCCTTTAACTGAGGGACATACCAACTATGACCTGGTACACAGATTTTTAGATATGTGCAGTTTTCAAGACAGACGAATGCAAGCGGATCTACATTTTTTATTTAAGCTATTAAATGGGTATATTGACTGTGAGTACTTACTTAGTAAATTATCTTTTCATACCGTACATCGTACCCGCGCACGGTCGTTATTTTACCCAGCTAATGTGACCAGAAACTATGGCTTGCATAGTCCAATCTTTAGAATGCAGCGTAATTTTGATAAATACAATTTGTCAATTGATGGCCCAGTCCACCGATTCAAAAATATGGTCAAGCAACTGACCTCGCTATAGTTTCTTTAATTTTCGGTTAGTTTCCCATTGGTATTATATGTCAAGTACTGTTTACCTTTAAAGTAATTAATTTAGATTGTAATACCCTGCATTCTGACCTATTAGTTTTAGTTTTAGATTTAGCTTTAATTATATTGTTCATTCACATTGTTTTTTTCTCTTGCATATTATCGATGTTTTTTGTAGAAATGGTGTTACCGTTGATAATAATAAATAAACAAATAAATAAATAATCTCCTCGGACATCACGGAAGTAGAACAAATGCTAATAGAATTAAACTCAGCGTAACAAAAGATTGGTCTTAGGACGAACTTTAATAAGACAAAGATAATGCGCAAGGACAGTCACCAGATCAAGATAGTTGGTAGCAACATAGAAAACGTAAACGAATATACATACTTGGGGCATAATATTACAATCGGAAAATAAAACCAAACATTAGAAATTTCCAGCAGAAGAGATTGAACTATATGTCAAAGGATGAAGAAATTCATATAATGTTTGATTCTTTCATCTTGCTTGCACCTACGGACTCGAAGCTATGGCTCTGACACAGAAAAGTGCAAATAGGTTGATAATAATACAGAGAGCCATGGAGAGGGCAATGCTGGGAGATTCTCTCAGAGATGAGGTCAGAAACCAGGAGAGAAGACTCAAGACGGATACAGAAGATATTATCGAACGAATAACAAAATGAAATGGAGTGGGACAGAACATGCAAGAGATATTGGAAATAAATGGACATTAAGAATAATCTTCTGGCAGCCTAGGCAAATAACACGAGGACGAGGAAGACCGCCAACGAGATCGACGTGCTCAAAATAGGTGGAAAATATTGGTTCGGATAGCTCAGTATAGGGACGAGTGGAGAAGCTTGAGAAATGCTTATGTCCAGAAGTGACTGATGATAATACGATATATATATATATATATATATATATATATATATATATATATATATATATATATATATATATATATATGTATGTATATATATATATATATATATATATATATATATATATATATATATATATATATATATATATTTATGTATATATATATATATATATATATATATATATATATATATATATATATGTATATATATATATATATATATATATATATATATATATATATATATATATATATATATATGTATATATATATATATATATATATATATGTATATATATATATATATATAACATATATGGCATAAATGCAGGGCGGTGACAGAATACCACGTCCGATAGAGTTTTCTTTACAGGTTAAAGGGTAATATGGTATTGGTAATATTGTATTGAAAATTGCAAAAAAATTGCACTTCGAAATTTTTTCAATTTTCCACGTTTCAGGGTTCCTATCAGGCAAGACATAATAAATCATTACCGTCGGTCCGACCATCTGTCTGTCTGTTTGTACGATAACTGTTGAATAAAACGAAATATCAAGTTCAAATTTGATACACATATAAGACTTAGAGGGCCGTAACTTAAAAGTTTTTAAATAACATAACTTTAGAGGAGAGGTGTATATTTTATACATATTATGAATGTATATATGAGAATTTTTCCTGGTTTTTTATTAAAATACTAGAAAAGTTTTGAAAATAAAAAAAAATTTTAGTTATAAGGGGGTTAAAACGGTAAGGAAGGGATTGTTTCGCACATATTGTGTTATAAATCCTTCTTTGAGTTTTTGAAGTCGAGAATTCTAAAAACGATGTTCTTTTTTCATAATTTTCAATTATTTATAGTCAAACATATAACCTGTTAAAGAAGTATCGAAGGAATTTAGAGTGGCTGATCCACACTTATCCTGTTATAAGTCCTTTTCGGACTTTTAGAAGAATGTCCAATATATACTATTTTATTATTTTTAATTACTTGTTCAGGAGCCGAGGAGTCTGAAAATTGTATTATTTTTTCACTTATTTTCAATTTTTGGTTAGGTTTATAAAGGGCTAAACAAGAGGAAAAGAGAGTTAGAGGGTTCACCATTTATACCGTGTCATGCATGCTTTTCAGGTTTTCTTTTAGTTGAAGAAATTAAATTTTTATTTTTTTTTTAATCTTTTTCTATTATTTATGATGAACCATATAAAGGATTAAAGAGGAGGGGGAAATAAAGAAATCGCTCTATATATATATATATATATATATATATATATATATATATATATATATATATATATATATATATATATATATATATATATATATATATATATATATATATATATATATATATATATATATATATATATCCTGTTCAGAGTTCTGAAGCAAAAAAAGCTGAAAATTGTGCTGTTTCTTTATAATTTTTTAACTATTTATAGTTAAACATGTAAAAGATTGAAATGGTGAGGAGAGGAGTTAAAAGGATTATTTTGTATATATTGTAATACACGACATTTTCTGAGTCACTGCAGTCAAAGAAATTAAAAATTGAGTTATTTTCTCAATTATTTGGGATCAAACATAAATAGGAACGGGGAAGGGAGCTAGAGGGGTTATGCCGTATATTTTAGTTAGTTACATATACTGTTCTGTGTTCTTGGATTTGAAAAATCTGAAGATTGTGTTGTTTGTTTCATTATATTCAATTTTAACAGAAATAATACGTAGCGAATACTAAGATGTGTTTACGATCGACCCTAAGAAAAAGAAAGTATTGTTTCACTTTTTACGTGTTTTTTGGTTAGAAAGAACAGCCAATTTTAAATTCGCTCGTATGAAGGGTTTCAACATTTTGTGATAATATCTCACCCGTTCTTATTTCCTTCTTTAAAATATCGTATGGAGATGATTAATTTTTAGTGTGAAAAACTCAAATTCCATATTTATTTTACAACTTGTATTTGCAAGGCAAGTACCTAGTTTTTACCAATTTTTTAGTTAATAAATAATTTATGTAAATTGGCTGCTGATCCCCATAAAACAAATTATAACTAATGTGATAGTATGCAAGGCTATGGTATATACTATTCCAAAAATTATGTTTTAGTTGACATATAGGTCATAGTAATTCCCGGATGAAGAAATGCTTGGAAGTTTGTCAAATTCTGGACGTTTCGCCAAGACTTCACTTGGCATTTTCATTGTTGACGGCGGAGTTCAATGGCTTACTGGTATCGGTTTTTATCGCGTAATTTATAATATAACTTCGTTTATTCTTTAATTTATATAATTTATATTGTGGTTTCACCGTAAGTCGTAGTCTAATATTAATATTAAAAACTTATTTTCAATACTAATTGATAAATAAATCAAATTATTTAAAGTAATGAGCTGCATATCAGGCTTCAATTTTGGTGTTCAATGGATAAAATAGCGTAAAAAATATTTAAAATATGTAAATTTCTTTTTGGCTGAACTATTTCTAACTCATAAACTATAATATATTCAACTTTAACGTCAATATACAATTTTCCAAACTCCAGCCACTGGCACATCTCATATTTCCCCTATTCCGTTTTTCTCTTCATTATGACATTCCAAATGTTTTTTCGCTTATTTTTTTCGTGTTTTGACTAAATTATAAAAACATAAAAAACTGAGAAATGTAGTCGGAAAACCTGAAAATATACAAATTGAAGCTCTGTGTCAGTATCAGTTTTCCTTTTCCAAATTAGAATTTAAAACACGATTTTGATTAATAAGTTTGTCTTTGTTTATTCAAATAGTTTTTTTGCTTCTTTAGGACCGTTTCAATTTAATTGTTGGATATTCATAATTATAGACGACCATAATATATTAGTTATATTTCCACTTTATAGTAATAAGTTTTTAGAGAAGAAAAGTGGAATCAAATGATCGATTTAAGGCTTAGATTGAGTTCTAGTTACTATTTTGATCTAAGTCATTTATCTTTTACTTGAAAAGAGATAAATAATAAATACATATATTTCTAAACTTTAACTCGAGAATGATCTATTCTGAGCATAAAAATATACAGGAATTTTGATACTAAATAACAAGCGTAGACCAATTGGATCAAAAGTGGTTGAAAATTTATAGTTCCCTCGGTTGAGCTGGGCCAAAAATGTAAAGGGTGAGGAGTAAGACCCAACTCGACATCACAGAAAGAGGCAGGTAAAAACTAAAACCAAATAATTTATTTTAGAAAGTCATTAATTATCATGAAGGAGTATATTTAAAAGAAATGCATTTAATACAACTTAACCTAGTAATAGTGTTCTCAACGCCGGTGTACCCTAAGGCTCCATACTGTCTCCTACTCTCTTTCTTATTTATATTAACGATCTGCTGGAAAAGACCGGGAATCCAATCTACAGCTTTGCAGATGACAGTGCACTTGTCTCTTCATTCACTTTGAACGCTCGGACATCGGCTACTCAGAGGAATATCCGCAGACAGCAGGAAGTCATTCAACTTAACAAAAACCTGAAAGAAATTCTATATTGGGGTGACAGTAACCAATTGGAATTTAACGCTACAAAAACCCAGGCGACAGTTTTTTCTAAAAAAGTTAACGTTGCTGAACCCAACATAGTTATGTCGGGTCACTCCATTCCTCTAACATCGTCACTCAATTTGTTGGACGTTAATTTGGGAGCAAATATGTCCTGGCATGAACATGTTGCAGGCATAGCAAGGAGAGCTTCTCAAAAGTTGGGAATAATATTTCGAACCAGAAAGCTTCACACTCCACAACAACTGTTAATTCTTTACAAAGCTCAAATTCGGCCAACTATGGAATACTGCTCTCATGTTTGGAGCTCCGCTCCCAAACATACACTGCATTTTTTGGATTCTATTCAGAAAAAGAGCTGTTCGTCTGATTGGAGACCCGGAACTGACCGGCGGCCTTGATTCGCTGGAACATCGAAGAACGGTTGGCGACTTGAGCCTATTCTACAAGTATTTTCAAGGAAAGTGTTCGAAGAATGTGGCCGGCTTAATTCCTCCCAGAGCGGTGCATGTTAGAAGTACACGTCGCGCTAATACTTCACATCCATATGAGGTTCAGCTTGTTACTCTCGTACAACGCTTTTCAAGCAGTCGTTTATATGGAGAATAACATCCCTTTGGAATAATTTGCCCAGGACTGTGTTTCCCACCGAGTACAATTTGCAGCGATTCAAGAACAACGTGAATCTCTTTCTCCGCACACGTGTCGCTATTGTAGCGCTTTAGGGACTTCCCTGTAGCACGTGTGCTAGACCCATAAAAAAAATAAAAAAATAAAAAAAAATATATTCATATTCCCATGTCTCGGTTACAAACTGAGTTACTTTCAGTGCACTTATCTATTACTAACTTAAATAACATTTTATACACATTCTTACTCCTGCTTGGTAATAAACAACACACTAAGGGTATATAATGGCCCTATTTGAAACAATGAATTGTAAAACACTGTTTAAAATATCTCGCAGAAAAATCCAATGTATCATCCGTATACACAGTCTCCATAAAACATAAGAAACTGAGGTTACTATGGCACGAGAAAATAATAATTTTTTGTTCTCTTAATTCACTCATTAATTCATAAAAAAGATTCGGCTTTATTTGTATTTAGTTCACGCGTTTATAGTGTGTCAAAAACTTCAACTTGTGTTCGGGGCAATGGCGGCAATTTACTTCGCCTACGTCTGTAAATATTTCTTCGGATCTTATCAATACCGTCAGTGGTAATTTTTTCAAACGCTACACCATTATCACAAAGTTCTCGATGAATTACTTTAGCTGGTTTTTCGTTTTGTTCAGAGCCTTTCTTTTAACTAAATTACTCAAAGTTTGTCTTTAAAGATATTCTTCGGGACCATGCTTATGGTTTAAATCAGAATTTAAAACAATATTGAAGTCGTTACAGTCGGTATAAACTTTGGCAGCATTTGGATCTTTTATGACATTCTTGCAACGCAAAATTTGAAATTCTGGATTTCTAGGAGTTCTTTCCCTTTCTCGCTAACAATATATTTAACTTCGATAATAATTATTATTTGCTGTCTAACACATACAACGATCAGAAAACAAACACACTGATTTTGGAAAATACGAGGCTGGTTTGAAAAGTCCGTGCAAAGTCCGAGAGATGGCACCACCGGGCGTATCGCGGTCATGTTTAGTTAGTAGCATCTCTTGAATGAACGCACACCAAGTTTCAGCCATATTGGTCTATTTCTTTGTGTTTGGCAATCGTGTGAATGAAGGAAGTCGAGTGATTTTCAAGAAATGGACGAAAAATAATTTCGTGTGGTGATTAAACATTACTTTATGAAAGGCAAAACGCCTCAGGAGACTAAAGAGAAGCTTGATAAACATTATGGTGACTCTGCACCTTCGATTAGAACAGTTTATAAGTGGTTTCAAAATTTTCGGACTGGCCATATGGGCACAAGTGACGCTGAACGTTCTGGACGGCCTGTGGAGGTATCAAATCCATGATATGGTGATGGATGACAGAAGAGTTATGGTGCGTGAGATTGCTAGTGCTGTGGGCATCTCGACTGAACGGGTACATAATATTTTGCATAAACATTTGGACATGAGAAAGCTATCCGCAAGATGGGTGCCGCGATTGCTCACGCTTGACCAAAAACAGAATCGTGTGAAGTGTTGCAAGGATGGTTTACAGCTGTTCCAGAAGAATCCGGAGGACTTTAAGCGTCGTTTCGTCACTGTGGATGAAACATGGATACATTACTATACTCCTGAGACCAAACAACAATCTAAACAATGGCTTACCAAGGGGGAATCTGCACCAAAAAAGGCGAAGACCGTTCCTTCGGCCGGAAAGGTTATGGCGACTGTCTTTTGGGATTCGCAAGGGATAATCCTCATCGACTATCTGGAAAAGGGTAAAACTATTACAGGTGAATATTATTCATCGTTATTGGACCGTTTGAAAACCGAGCTGCAAGAAAAACGCCCGCGATTGGCTCACAAGAAAGTCCTTTTTATCACGACAACGCACCAGCACACACCTCAGCAGTTGTGGTCGCAAAATTAATGGAAATAGGATTCCAACTCGTTTCACATCCCCCCCTATTCTCCAGACTTGGCTCCCTCGGACTACTATTTGTTCCCCAATTTGAAGAAATGGCTGGCGGGACAAAGATTTTATTCAAACGAGGAGGTGCTTGCAGACACTAATGGATATTTTGCAGACTTGGCCAAATCCTATTATTCGGAAGGGATCAACAAACTAGAACATCGTTGGACGAAGTGTATAAGCCTAAAAGGAGACTATGTCGAAAAATAAAAAAGGTTTACCCCAAACACATAAGTAGTTTTTATTTTTGCACGGACTTTTCAAACCAGCTTCGTATATACCTGTTTCCTTCCCAAAAATGGTTTATTATCTATAATTTTTTTGTAATTATCATCATGGTAAATGCAGTCAAATAAAACTTAAAATTTTGAAAAACTACAAGTCTACCTTTTGAAGATTTTCGAATATATTAGCGATAACTTTTTGGAAATTATAACCTACGTAAAATTTTTAGGTTTTATATAATTTATATTTTTTCGATCATAAAAATACAATTACTTTGGCATATTATATTAGATTCATTCAGGGTTTGAAACTTTTTAACAATTTTGTACTAAAATAATTAAGTTAGGACAAAATTTTGACCAAGAAATTAGTAAAGTTCATTGTAAAATTTTATACCATTAATATGGATCTAGTTAACAATTACTGCATAACATAAAACACAAATAATAAGTTGTCCCAGGAAAGCCGTTTTCTGGCCTGGATGAAGGAGAAGTCTCCTACATATTTACAAAAAGATACTAGTTGAAGATATAGCAAACTACTGGGTATTTCATTACTCTCAATGTTCTTAAAAATATTTAAGAACCGATTTTGGGAAAATTTACTTTAAGTCCAAACCGTCCTGGATGATCCATTCCCAGATTGGTAAAAGGTGAAGACCAGTGTCACGATTAAAACTGTTAGGATATCCAGTTATTCTCATGGACTATCGTATTTTCTTAGGACAGAAAAAGGATTTTTTTCAAATATCTTTAATTAGTTAAAGAAAAGCTGGAGTCGTATTTTATGATGTTCTGCAAGTACTGGAGAGGAAATATAACGAAGACGTACTGACCTCTGATCTTTAATTTTAGTACATATTTTTCTGCTCGTTTCGCCGATATAGGTTTTATTACTGGTACATGGGATACTGTAGACTGCTGAATTATTTTATATTTCCGTAAAATTGTCGAAATGCAATATATAATATTCTTAAAGTATGGAAGAACTAGAGCCCCAAGAGACTGATTTACTTGAGTTCTATTCCTCGGATACATCTGGGAAGATGTATGTTTTTTAATGGAGCGTTTCACATCTCGGTACGGGAAATTCTTTAATTTAATTAAAGAACGGAAGTAAGATGTAGTTCTGATTGAAGATAATGTGTCTCAGAGACTGATACAATTCTATGAACAAGGGACTTGATGACTGAGTGTTTTTGGGCAAGATAGTGATGCGAGGAAGCATTTAGATATATATCTGTGACAGTTGGCCTTTTATATACTAAGTGACTCAAAGTCATATCTGACTTTCGATTTAGAACATCTAGAAAAGGAAGCATATCAGGTCAGCATAGGACCAGAAGAATTGTAACTATATGCTTTGTAACCTGTGTTCCTATCAAAATTAAGGTTTTTTTATCGATTACGTAAGTTTACAACTTGTGTATATTTAGGCAATAAAGCAATAAAATTATATGTTTTAGTTTGTTTAAGTGTGCTAAATCCAAGAAACTGGAATCACGTCAAGATAAACGAAGTTTTTGTTTTTATAGGTACAGCACATGTGCTGCAGGGAATTTCCGAAAGTGCGACAGAAGCGATGCGCGAGCGGAAAAAGCGATTCATGTTGGTCTTAAATCGCTGTAAATTGTACTCGATGGGAAAGCCAGTCCCATGCAAATTATTCCAATCCATTCTCAAAATAAAAAAACTGCTCGAAAAGGGTTATATGAGGAGCGACAACCTGAACTTCATACGGCTATGAAGTATTAGCGCGACGTATATTCCTAGCACATACCGCTTTAGGAGGAATTAAGCGGAATACATCCATCGAACACTCTCAGTTAAACTACTTGTAGAATAGCCTCAAGTCACCAACCGTTCTTCGATGTTCCAAGAAAACACTGTTGCTGGTCAGATCTGGATCTCCAATATGGCGAACAGCTCTGAATAGAATCCAGCAAATGCAGTGTATGTTTGGGAGCAGAGCCCCAAACATGTGAGCACTATTTCATGGTCGGTCGAATTTGAGCTTTGTACAGAATTAACAGTTGTTGTGGTTCGAAATAATATTCCCAGTTTTTGAGAAGCTCTCTTTAGTATGCTTGGAAGTGACCTTGCAAGAAGTGATTATATTAGATGGTAGTTGATCTACGGTCTTTCAATATGAGGTCACACAATTTGCCGATGTTTTCTTAAGTCGTAGGTGTCGTGGGCCGGCCGGAGCGAGGGTTACCTTCGATGCTCTCTCGTCCACGTTTAAATTCTGCAACGCATTTTTTCACAGTGGTATATGACGGAGCAGATTCTCATATTGTTGTTTTCATATCATCGTGGATCTCCTTTGGTGTTAATCTTTTTTAAAATAGGTACTTGAAAGCACGTTGTTCAACTTCTATTTTTCCAAAAACGCTGCACTTTGTCTCACTAAATTCGTTCTAACCTAAAAACCGCAAATTCTACAGCAACAAAATTTTACACTGTGACAACAAAAGAAAGTATGAAATTATTGGGGGTACTATAATAAAAATATTATAATTATTTTTTGGCTAGGCCGCGAACATTTCAATCCATCCTCGTATATTTTTATAGTGTAATTATACAAAATAAAGAAAAAAGAAACGGCTTTTCTAACTTTGCCCAAGTTGTCTTTGTACATTTCGCAATAAAACATATTAACAATGGCATTTGTTTATGTTAAGAACAATAAGTTAAAACTAGCTTGTATAAAAAGTTTTTTTTTCGGATAATTAAAAACGGGATAGTTACACAATCTTCTTCGTCTACTTCTTCTTATATTGCTATATCAAGTTCCCCTGACGTTGGCTATTACTCTGGCATATTCATCCATGTTCCCTGCAAGTCGGAATAACTCTTCGACGCTATGGATTCCCGTCCAATCTCGTATGTTTCTGAGCCAAGAGGCCTGCTTTCTATCAACGCCGCGACTGCCCTCAATCTTTCCCATCATTGTGAACTGCCTGAACTCATTTGTTTGCCACGAAAAACATGCCCCAAATACTCCAGTTTTCTGCACTTTACCGTTCACAACAACTCTCTGACTGCATTAGCTCTCTGCAGAACTTCTTGATTCGTAACATAAGCTGTCCACGGAATACGGAAAATCCTTCTATGCAGCCACATCTCGAAAACCTCCAAGCGGTTAACCGTCGCAACCTTCAATGTCCATACCTCGGTGTAGTACAACAAAACCGACCAAATATAGCATTTTAACATTCTCTGACGGAGTTTCTTGCTGTGCAGAAGGTCTCGTATTCCAATCCCGGCAAGTCAGTATACTTATTTATTAATTTATTTAAGTATATTTGGCCTGGTCATATACCTACAATCTGCCAAGTAAGAACTTGTCCGCGATAATTAATTTTTGCTAGATGCAATTCTAACAATTCAATTAAAAATCCGTGGAGGGAACCTTTATCTATGACGCATTTTAATAAAACTATCAGTCGATTCCGAACTTTCGTCAAAATCACGTGAAATCCAAGATGGGTCACTTGTTTGTGCGTCGGCTCGAGGCAGTCTTTGTTCTCATCCAAAGAGGCCTAAAATGACACATTCCACGGCCGACAAATATATTAAAAAATCAGTGTCATTTGTGAAGAAGTAGATAAATCGTTTTAACGAGACGAGAAATGTCGACGACTTGCCTAAACGTGGCTCGGTAGGCAAAGTCACTCCGAAAGTCGAAAAACGAATCGTGTCTTTGTTTTCACGGAATCCAAACATGCCCCAAATACTCCAGTTTTCTGCACTTTACCATTCACAACAACTCTCTGACTACATTAGCTCTCTGCAGTACTTCTTGATTCGTAACATAAGCTGTCCACGGAATACGGAAAATCCTTCTATGCAGCCACATCTCGAAAACCTCCAAGCGGTGAACCGTCGCAACCTTCAATGTCCATACCTCGGTGTAGTACAACAAAACCGACCAAATATAGCATTTTAGCATTCTCTAACAGAGTTTCAGGTTAATGCTATCATTGCAAAAAAGACTTCATTTTACTGAAGTTTATTCCTGTAACTATAATCTGAACTAACCTGAACTAACCAAAACAACCTTCATTTACACAAATATTTATTCTAAATGATTATAGCAAAAAGCAAATACATCAGGAATATACTAGATTAAATGGAAGTCAAAGAAAAATCCCTGACTTAAAGACATGTCTAAGAGTATATAAGCACATCTTAACTTAAACCACGTTTAAATGAAAGAAAAGATTGCACCAAAAGAAGAATTGAAAATTCTCATGCTAGTATCGTATTTGGGATAAGATGCACAACTCTTCAGTAAAATTGCTTGGATGGATGAGTCAGTTTTTTCAACAGCCAAAGTTGTAATAGAAGAAATATTCCCTTTTGGGCTAACAGAAATCCTGAAGCGATATAAGAGTTTTTTTCATCAGTCACATCCCAACGATGCGTTGCGCGGTTACGCTACCATAGGTTTGATTGCATTTCTTCAATAACTACTACCTACGTATGTGGTCAAGCCAAATATACTTAAATAACTTAATAAATAAGTACACTGACTTGTCGGCATTTCAATCCGAAAGCCTGTGTACTCTAGGTCGGAACCAACCACCAACAACTCACCCGCACAAATAAAAAATCTGGCCGTTAATCTGTTGGTGTTTAGTACGATATATTGGATAATAAATTAATAGGAACAATATTTTGCAATAGAAATCAGGTAATATACTTGGAAATAATAACGAAAATTATTGAAAATTTGGTACCAAAAAAACATAAGGAACTGATCGGGTAGCAGCACATAGCTCCGCCACACAATATTCTCACAATCACCGATTTTTTAAATAAAACTTCCCTTTATTGATAGACAGATTTGGAAGATTAAGATTTAATGGTGTTTCTGCACCTTTTTATAGAGCTATTTAAACATAAATTAACAAAAGAAATGATTCGTTTAAGGAAGAAAATTACAGGAAGTCGCAATTTTAAATTATCAAGGCTAAGAATTCTTTTTGGCAAATATATTTTTGGAAATGTATTTAAACTAGGAATTCTTCTTTGCTTTTCATAAAGTCGTGAACAATCCCATTGTGCTTGCCTTTTATAATAACCATTTCGTAATATTTAATAAAATTGTCAAACTGCATTATTGCCAAACTTGCATAACCAATTTCACCAAAGCTAGAACAAGGATTTTCCTTTGTGACTTTGCTCAATAATACGAGTACCATACAAATATACATTGGCGTATTTAGAATTTGGAGTTCTGTTCTGCGTAAATATTTCTATTCTAACACCATTAAAAAATTCTTTAAAAAAGCTACAACTTCTTTATGTAACAGCTAACTTATCAAATAATCGAGATAGGGTGGTACACATATAATAATATAGGGGTGCACTAAGTAGCTAGCGAGTTTTGCAGAACCTACGTCACATTAGCTCACGGGACTCACATTAGCTCTAGTTGCCGTTAGCAGAAGTAACAACCTGAACAAATTGAGTATAATTAAACAAACGTAGTATTAATTTAAGCAGTAAAGATTAAACAAGTTTATTAAATCTAAGCCGTAAAATCTGTCATTAACGCTTACTAATTAATAAAGACTATATTCTAGCGAATAAACGTTTTAAAAATAGTGTTGTATCTGTCAAAACATATCCCAGTCCTGATATAAACTCGGTAGGGGTTCTAAGAATTATCTTAAAAAAGTTAAAAAGAAAATAGAAAAACATATACGATTTGCGACAACTTGAAGACGAAAATGTAACAAACGTAATTAAAAAAGATCTTAATAAAGAACTCCGAGACACAGATCTAAACGAAGACATAGAATGTGAAATAGAAAAGTTAGATGAGGGGGCTAAAGAATAAGTATCTAACTATGGTACAAACACATAAAAGGAAGGAATGGATGACAGATGACATTCTAAGACTAATGAAGGAAAGACGGTTACACAAAAACAGAGGTAACAAAAGAGAATATAGCAGAACACACACAAATACAGAAAAATTCGAGCAGCTAAAGATAGGTAGAATGGTGAAGGATATAAAGAGATAGAGGAGTTGCAGGGAAAGTATGACAGCTTTAATATCTATCGAAAAATCAAAAACTTAAATAATGAACGGAGAACGAAATCAAATGGACGTTTAATAAATCATCAAGGAAACGTTGTTATCGATAAAGAAGAGAAACTGAAGATATGGCTAGACTATATTACAGTTATTTTCTGATGCAAGATCAGATCAGCCACAATGCTCAATGGACTTGTTTGGGCCTGTATTACCACCGATAAAGTACGCATTGCAATAAATCAACTAAAAAATGGAAAAGCCACCGATCCCGATGGATGTAGCCCGCTTAATTCCTCCAAGAGCGGTGCATGCTAGGAATACTTGTCGCGCTAATACTTCACATTCGTATGAGGTTCAGCTTATTATTCCTCGTACAACCCTTTTCAAGCAGTCTTTTATATGGAGAACCTCATCCCTTTGGAATAATTTGCCCGGGACTGTGTTCCGGACCGAGTACAATTTACAGAGATTCAAGACCAATGTGAAACGCTTTTTCCGTACACGTATCGCTCCTGTAGCGCTTTAGGGATTTCCCTACAGCACGTATGCTTGACCTATTAAAAAAAGATTTTTAAATATAATTTTATTTATATTGAATGAATTTTGTGATTACTTAAACTTTATACTGCTTTACAACGAAACTTAATCAAAGGAATATACATGGGACATTAGTGTTGAATTTGGATTTAATAAAGAGGAGACGTATACATTCAGAAAATTCGCAGTTCTCAGAATAAATTATTTTATACCATTTAAATATCGAAGAAGCATACTACGAGTAGAAAATAAACAACATCACATGGAGGATACAGTAGCTGTCGCATTCATTCTCCATAGAAGGTATGGGTATAAATATCTAATGATAAAAACTCTGATGATGTAATAGAATTACTGCCGCCAATTTTCGGAGTGTTCCTATATTTTTGTACTCCTTTGGAGATATAAAATGGATGAAAGAAGAACTGCAAGATCCGATACAGTAGATAACTGGTTGTTGTCGATCCCCTATTTCTCAAGTATATCTGTGGTATATAAGTAGCGCACCATGGCCCGTGGCGTAGTACTTGGTTGCGGTGCAGAAGGTCTCGTATTCCAATCCCGGCAAGTCGGTATACTTATTTATTAATTTATTTAAGTCTATTTGGCCTGGTCACATACCTACAATCTGCCAAGTAAGAACTTGTCCGCGATAATTAATTTTTGCTAGGTGCAATTCTAGCAATTCAATAAAAAATCCGTAGAGGGAACCTTTATCTAGTAAAAGTATCAGTCGATTCCGAACTTTCGTCAAAATCACGTGAAATCCAAGATGGGTCACTTGTTTGTGCGTCGGCTCGAGGCAGTCTTTGTTCCCATCCAAAGAGGCCTAAAATGACACACTCCACGGCGGACAAATATATTAAAAAATCAGTGTCGTTTGTGAAGAAGTAGATAAATCGTTTTTTTAACGAGACGAGAAATGTCGACGACTTGCCTAAACGTGGCTCGGTAGGCAAAGTCACTCCGAAAGTCGAAAAACGAATCGTGTCTTTGTTTTCACGTGACCCAAAATTGACCCTGCCTCAAGGAGTGGCAAAATTAAAATAATTAGGTTTGTATATGTCCGATAAGACCATTCGACATCTTCGTGCTTATGACGTCAAATTCTGAAGCATATTAAAGAAACCTTTGCTGGGCGAAAATCATGTTGCGAAGTGGCTTAATTGGGCCCTCGATAAGATACTAGAGTATCCCTCACAATCGCCAGTCGCCAACCCTATTGGAAACGTTTGGTCCCTTGTAAAGAGAAAGCTCAGAGGAAAGACTTTGACTCAGTTGTCTCGCGAGATTAGAAAAATTTGCAGAGTATGCAGAAAATCTCGTCGACAGCATGCCTCAAAGATGCCAGAAGATTATTGATGCAATAGGTGATTGGACAACTTACTAAGGTAATTTTTTTTGCTAAGATGCGCGTATGGAAAAACTCTTCATATGATTAATCGTACTCAAAACCCAAAAGTACCATATTTCAAGTTTTTTCTTAATATAGCGAAAATATAAAATTACTTTTGGGTTCCACATTTAAAGGGTTGTAGCTTCCCTAGAGAGCATTTTTGGATGTAGAGTAATAAAAATTTTCCTTTATATTTTTAATTCTAGAATGACTTCCCAAGATATATGAGCATTATATATGTATATAGATAGATAGATAGATACAAACACCAAAAAAGCTTCTGGCGCTGACGGAACACCTTCCATAGTTCTAAAAAACTGTGCAAGGAAACTACCACCAGTTTTCTGTAGACCTTTCAACCTACCCCACAAAAAGGGAATATTTCCTTCCTGTTGGAAATGTGCCACAGCCGATACCTAAAAAAGGCAAGAAGACCTTGCCAAACAACTACCGACCAGTCGCACAGCTTTCAATAATATCGAAAGTCATGGAAAATGCTGTTAATCAACATCTTCTAAAATACCTTGAAGGATTCAACATTATTAGCGATCACCAATATGGCTTTCGTAAACATAAATCAACAGGAGATCTTCTGACTTATGTAACACATGTCTGGAACAGCGCAATTGAACACTTCGGAGAATCTAGAGCGGTTGCTCTAGACATATCCAAGGCATTCAACCGTGTTTGGCACGATGGACTGTTGGGTAAGCTACGCCCTTATGGTATGTCTGAAAAGTTCTGTTTGTGGCTCTTATGTTTCCTCAGAGAGCGTTCTTTACGATCTGCTGGAAAAGACCGGGAATCCAATCTACAGCTTAGCAGATGACAGTACGCTTATCTCTTCATTCACTTTGAACGCTCGGACATCGGCTTCTCCGGCGAATATCCGCAGATAGCAGGAAGTCATTCAACTTAACAAAGACCTGGAAGAAATTCTATCTTGGGGTGACAGTAACCAAGTGGAATTTAATGCTACAAAAACCCAGGCGGCAGTTTTTTCTAAAAAAGTTAACGTTGCTGAACTCGACATAGTTATGGCATGGCCCTCCATTCCCCTAACATCGTCACTTAATTTGTTGGGCGTTAATTTGGGAGCAAATATGTCCTGGCATGAACATGTTGCAGGCATAGCAAGTAGAGCTTCTCAAAAGTTGGGAATATTATTTCGAACCAGAAAGCTTTACACTCCACAACAACTGTTAATCCTTTACAAAGCTCGAATTCGACCAACTATGGAATACTGCTCCCATGTTTGGGGCTCCGCTCCCAAACGTACACTGCATTTGTTGGATTCTGTTCAGAGAAGGGCTGTTCATCTGATTGGAGACCCCGCGGCCTTGATTCGCTGGAACATCGAAGAATAATTGGCGACTTGAGTCTATTCTACAAGTATTTTCATGGAGAGTGTTCGAAGGATGTAGCCCGCTTAATTCCTCCCAGAGCGGTGCATGTTAGAAGTACACGTCGCGCTGATACTTCACATCTGTATGAGGTTCAGCTTGTTACTCCTCATACAACGCTTTTTAAGCAGTCTTTTATATGGAGAACATCATTCCTTTGAAATGGCTTACCCAGGACTGCGTTTCCCAACAAGTACAATTTACAGCGATTCAAGAACAACGTGAATCGCTTTTTCCGCACACGTGTCGCTCCTGTAGCGCTTTAGGGACTTCCCTGCAGCATGTGTGCTAGACCCAAAAAAAAATAAATAAATAAATAAATAGCTGACTCCTCCAGTCAGCTGGAAACAAGTCTAATACTTACTTTTATTAAATTTGAAAATTTAATGAGCATTAGAATTCCTGTATAGAAGAGAGAGGGAGTTTAAAAGCAATAAGTATAAAGAGAGTAATTGCGCCGTTGCTAGCACACCAAAAAATACATTGATGGCCAAAATGTTCTCGAAACACATTTTTTCAAGAAGAAGGTAATACAAATGCAATAACGTCCATGGCAGCACTACCGCATTGTCTAAAAGGTGCTGCGCGGTGTAACACTTGGACAACGTTGATGGGTATTACGACACCCTCGCCGATGTCCTTACTATATGAAAAAAGGGTAAAAATCCCTACTCAGGCGGGGAGGTGAACGATAAAAAAAAATTAAGTCATCAAAGAGAGAAAACAGTGAACACTCAGGTGTCGGAGCTTCTCTGTTTATGGCAGTGGATGACGCATCAGAAACTGCGTGAAATAATATAGAACTGAAATCTCTAAGACTTAAGGCTGCTGTAAAACAATAGAATAACCGCAGTTTTACAGACAAGCTCCAACACAGAGTATCCTGAAAAAAACATTAATTTACTACAATTGTCAAAGAAATTAAGTTTCCTACAGTCGGCAAGTTCTAAGTCTAAGGGATGTTGCTTGTTCGTCTAAATGGTGTAATTAATGCCCTATTATAACTTTATTATAACTATATAGAACATACAGCAATTATCCAGAATCGCTTATGCTTTTCCTTTCAGGTCACGCTGTATTATCGTCGTATCATCGTCACAGTGCGGCATTGTATATCTTTTATTACAATTTCAGGTATCAGGGTCATTACCAATGATGTATCAGAAAGTGGGCTTCTTTAGATTACTTAAATGCCTGGGTGAATGTATATGGTGGGTTATCACTAACCGAGCGGACGTGAACTGACTTTACTACAGAGTAGTCTATGTGGATCGAAGCCAAAATTTTGACTTTAGATCATTTCTCTGAAAATCAGCATAAACCTTAACATTAATTTATCAAAATCGTTGTATTAACATATAAAAATTAATTTATTTTAGCCACCATAAATCTGTAACTCTCTTTTAAATCTCTTCCATTACTTTTTTTTAACAAACTTTCATAGCATATGCCATATATCACCCATCTGTGACCACTTAGGAGACCGGAGGATATCTGTACAATTTTTTTTCGTTCGCATGACATTAAAAAAACTTTTCGTCTCGCGTGAATCCATTGATAAAACTTTTTCCGGGATTAAGAGCACATTTTAGATACGTCAAGTGCTCAGCCCTCATTTTAGCCCTTTAGGGGAAATAACTTTACAAGAATTGTGGATATTTTAGGGTCGATCTTTTTGAAAATAAGGGTGGGTGTAAATTTGACAAGAGAATAGTTGACGAGAAGCTGTAAGCACTAACAATAAAGCAAGTTATATCAATTTCAGCACGTTCAACACACTTTCGTGTGGGTTTGATTTACATTGCAGAATACAAAAATAATATAAATTATTTGTTATATGTACCGAGGAACCTAGATTTCAAACAAAATAACCTGACAACTGCAAGATCGAATTACGCAA
>CM032447.1:180944044-181111544 GCA_019049505.1 Pachyrhynchus sulphureomaculatus | reverse complement strand
TCACTTAATAACAAAATATACGAAGTATGCTCCTAGTAGTTACCAGGTTACGTTTTTGGGGCTAAAGGCTGTTGTAACTCGGTTTGACTTAAAATAACAACAATTATGTATAGAATATAAATTTGAAGAACAACATTAGCTTTCTTTTGAGATATTAAGCGTGTTTCTATTATTTACCGTTCTGGAGTTATGGCTCCATGGCTTTTTGGCCAAAAATTTGGATTTTTTCAAACTTTGAGCGACGAGCGGCACGGGTTAACGTCGTTTAATCGAGCTCAAATTTCGGCTATCTCAATATCTGGAAAGGGGGATCGTTTTGTGGGGTCCAGACGAACAAGATTCCGACATTTTTTTCCCCTCTATGAGATCCGGTCACTCTAATATATATATATATATATATATATATATATATATATATGGAATATATATATATATATATATATATATATATCTGAGTCATATTTATTTCGGGACAGTAGTAACACCTTTTAAAGAATGTTAAGTGTGTCTTCGTTTCAACCCACACATGTAAGTTTTCATATATATTTTGAGTGTATTTTTATTATTATTTTCACCTTCTACATTGTATTATAAGTTTAAGAATTTTATATATTCATAATTAAAAAAATTTGTGCGTCCTAGTGAATATCCAAAACAGAAAATTTCAATTTTTAGATGAACTGAAGAAGCCTGAAAATCGGGCGAAACGTTTTCAATAAATTCTAACTAGAACATGATGTAATTTCTCTATCCTTAAAACAAAAGAACCATAAAGCCCAAGAAATTGAAAAAATATATATTCAATATTCCAAGGTTCAAGAAAGAATTCAATCCAACTTCTATATATATATATATATATATATATATATATATATATATATATATATATATATATATATATAGTAGAACCCTAATTAACCGAGTCGCGATTATGCGAGCTCCGGATTAACCGAGCCTATCTAGGCACCTGATGATCCGAGGTACGCGCGTCTATGCTGCGTATTAACCGAGCTTCTAAAATATGTATGTACATATTTCCATTTAAAATCGTGGGGGCCTTCGGGGAATCCCTCTGGCCCGCGTGAGGGGTTTCCCTATTTATGTTTTTGGACTTTTTCAGCATGTAAATTTGCGTGAATGCAGTGCGTTATAGCGTTTACTACGGAGAAGTACGAGTATACTCACATAATTTATTTGGTTGGAGTTCTGGTAGTTAAATGTAATTAATACGAAACTGCTTTGTTTGAATTTTTGTTTGTTGTATTGTAATGGAGCAAAACAAGCGTAAAAGAATCGTCGTTCCTATTGAAGAAAAATTAAAAGCTATCAGAAGAATTGAATAAAAAATGTCATTAGACTAATCAGTATTACTTGTTTTTTTATTATATTTCTACTTTAAACTCAAAAATATACCAAAAAAGCAAAATTTATCACTTAATAACAAAATATACGAAGTATGCTCCTAGTGGTACCAGGTCACGTTTTTGGGGATAAAGGCTGTTGTAACTCGGTTTGACTTAAAATAACAACAATTATGTATAGAATATAAATTTTAAAGAACAACATTAGCTTTATTTTGAGATATTAAGCGTGTTTTCTATTATTTACCGTTCTGGAGTTATGGCTCCATATGTCAGCTTTTTGGCCAAAAATTTGGATTTTTTCAAACTTTGAGCGACGAGCGGCACGGGGTTAACGTCGTTTAATCGAGCTCAAATTTCGGCTATCTCAATATCTGGAAAAGGGAATCGTTTTGTGGGGTCCAGACGAACAAGATTCCGACATTTTTTTTTTCCCTCTATGAGATCCGGTCACTCTAAATATATATATATATATATATATATATATATATATATATATATATATATATATATATATATATGTATATATGTATATATACATTATTACTATGCGCGAACGTGAAAGCATTATAAAAATATTTTTAAGTGGCGAAAAGAATTGTTTTTATTTAAATAGAAAGAAAATTTAACAATATTTTAAAAAAAGAAGTTTTTTTTTACTTTTACAATTCCATCCT
Organism: Pachyrhynchus sulphureomaculatus; assembly: GCA_019049505.1. NCBI lineage: Eukaryota > Metazoa > Arthropoda > Insecta > Coleoptera > Curculionidae > Pachyrhynchus > Pachyrhynchus sulphureomaculatus. Next base: position 181,109,506 of record CM032447.1, on the reverse strand, counting down.
CTATGTGATAGATAAAACCAAGAAGTTAATAATGAAATTATTACATTATGCAACATAACTGGCACAATATTTCATTGAAAATGTGCTTTCTTGAGTAAGAGCTTCCAGTTTACTTCCCAAATGTAGACTAGTAGTAAAAACGGAAGTGCTAAATTTTTAAAACCGTATAATACAAGAAATATTATATTTACTTTATATGTAAATATAGAGGGAATATATCAATGCAGTATTTAAAGAAGTGTATATAGGAATATATGTACTTATACCGTGAACTACTAACAAAGATATAATAAAATCCCGTAAACAGATGCCATAGAAACATCATACAAGAAAATGAGTTATATAATATAAATTTCATACAGTAATATTTCATGGAATATTAATGGTATTGATTGAAAGTTACTAGAATTCTTTTAGTAATATATTATTTAATTTTAATACCGCCTTTCCAAAGTGATTAAATTTCAATGGACTTGTTTTATACAAGATGTCCATCTATCTGTCACCAGTTACAACTTTCGAAAGATCTTTTTTTTGTAAGCGGGGTATGTAAATATTTGACATATTTAGTAATTTTTTAAGTTCATCTCTGAGGAAAATCTGGAAAACAAAAAAAGATGCAAGTCGATAAATTTATAACTGTGGTACAGTTTCAATAGCACTTTGAGAATTTTTACTTATTTTTCAATAATTTTAGGAGTACATATTTAGCGTCCAATAAATAAAAGGTTAAAGAGATAATAAAGACATAAGAGAATGATTTTTTGAATATATGTTTAAGGTCATTTTTAGTGGCCTTGGAGTTGAGAAACCTAAAAATTATATTATTTTTTTCATTACTTTACGGAAACCGTTCCTTATATCATTTTTTTTGTAGTGAATGTTATTATAAGGAACATGTCATTTAAAATATGGAGTTATGATTTATTTAAGCGGTTCTTTAGTGTGGAAAAGAAACATTCGCAATTTATTTTAAAATTGCAGGTTTATGGAGAAACTACTAGAAAAATCGCTTTACCATTTTTTTAAAATCCTTAACTACAGTATCTACATTCACAAAATAAATTAATAACAAAACCAGAATTCATCACCTCGGAAACTAATTTAAATTGAATTATGTAGCAACAGCAATTTTCAGTTTCCAAATTTGTTTTGTTACAGGTATATGCAATTAAATTATTTCTTGTACATACAACTCTAATTGGTTGACTAAGTTATATATTCGATATTTTATGTTTACTAGAAGTTTAATTCCTCGGATTTCCTAGTTATTTAATATGTAGTGTGTATATAATTTATTTATTAGCACACTATTTCGGCATGAATTTCTTTAACACAGAGTTAGATTTAATTCCAGTTTACTGAGAAATACGTTAAACAAATAAAGTTGGGAATGTGGAATCTTTGGCACAATGATACTATTCAGTATATATCACCACTACACCAAGCACTTTATTTTTGCACTCGACACGCGTTTCGCCAACCATGTTAGCTTCATCAGGAGCGATGATTGACTGATGATGTCAATCATCGCTCCTGATGAAGCTAACATGGTTAGCGAAACGCGCGTCGAGTGCAAAAATAAAGTGTTTGGTGTAGTGGTGATATATACTGAATACGTTAAACAAACGTCACGAAGTATTTAAATTTCGAAGGGCATCCAGACTCTTTAGATCGAGCTTGCTTTACTGGAAACAGTACAGAAGTACAAAAAATTCTTAATTATTTAAAGAATTAATTTTAGACGTCACAATTGAGTTAGATTTTAACAGAAAACAGGCATCTAGAGACACCACCATACTAAAAATTCAGTCCATTTTCTTTCATTTTTTTTACATAAATTAGCAACATACAGGTGCATGGTTCATAGCGGATTTACTCCCCTGTTAAATGAAACGGCTCGAAATTAAGAGTTAGATAACATCATTGCCCACAATAATAATTATCGAACCTCAACTATTAAAAAAATAATCAGTAAAAAATGTAAAGATAATCTGAACAAACGTCTTTATGAATTGTATAATTGAGGTGTCCGTTACTTTGTGACAGTACATTATAAATTTCTAAATGAAATGAAACGAATTATTTGTCACTTATTTTTTTTTTATTTATCTGCTACTGCAGTTTCGTAGGTTTTCTACATTGTCAAGGGTAATATTACAAATTAAGATGGTTTATTTATGATTTATAACAAATTTCCAGGTACAATTTGGAATTACCTATCATTAAATTACCATAAACTTAAATTAAAATTATTTTATTACAGAGGGTTGAATGACATTATTGTTTCAAATTTGAAGAAATACTTTTCAATATTTTTTTAAAACTTTTTACAAAAATTCCTTCTTCAAAGATATATCTAAGTAACTTCTAAAATACGCCAAACAGGGTTGAATTCTAAACATCTGTTTGAGTATTTAATAGGATTGTATCTTTATTTTTATTGTGCTTGTAGCTATAGCTTCTTAAATATTTAATTTTCTTCCTTTTTGTGCTTTACGTAATATTTGTGGAAGTGGTTAGAAAAGATGAAGTTTTCTTTGTTTAATCTAAAAGATGTTTGGTGTTCTTTAAATCTAATATCGAAATTTTTCCCTGTTTGGTCTATATAACAGCTATTACATTCATTACATGACGGTTTATAAACTCCAGAGTCTTTGTATTTATGAGTTTTGTCTTTTACATTGAAGAAGAAGGAGGAAAGTTTTTGGGGTGATTTAAAAGCTATATTTATGTTGTCTTTTGCGAGAATATATGCAATTTTATTAGAAATTGGTCCGAAATATGTCAGTGAGGAAAAAGTTTGTTTTTCATCCTTTTTAACGTGTGGATGAATTTAGTTGTTTTTGTTTATTTTTAATTAGGTTATCTATGGTTTTTTTTCTGAAATCTGTTATTATGGGCAATATTCTTGATTATATCTAATTCTTTCTCTAAATTTTGTGTGTGTGTGTAAAAATTGATTTATTTTTCTTTATAATCTTCTGTTTTAATATCACAATAGAGTTGCCTTTATCCGCTTTAGTCATTACTAGGTTATTTTTTGACAGTTTGTATTGAATCGATTTTATTTCTTGTTTATGGTTTTGGATATGGTTGGTATTTTGGTTATGTTTTTGGAGGAGTTTTTTAATTTTTTCTTTAGGCAAATTGGAACTAGATTTACTTAGAGATAATTGTACTTCTGATATTAAAATTTCTTTTTGGTTTCTTACGTTATAATTTGGATTGTATTTTGTACCATTTTCTTGCAGGTTTTTCTCTTTTTCAGTAAACTGTGTATCTGACAAATTAATTAACCTTTTATGAAATTGAGTTGATTCTTAGTTGGTTTTTATTATTACTATTTTTAGATTTTTTGAGATTATTTAATTTATTTAATTGTATTTAGTATTTTTTATGAATAATTTCTAATTATTTTTGATCTTGTGTGGTCATCTAATAAATCAAATTCAAGATTTATAAAATCAATCTTCTTTGTTAACAAAAAAAACAAATACTCTAAACTTTAAACTCATTCATTTTTCACCCAAAAACAAAAAACTAAACATTATTGAATCCATAAAAATATATGAACACTAAAAAGCATAGCAATACTACCACTCCCAATGAACAAGTAGAATTTCAAAATTCCCGACTGTTTGCCTGTTATAAAAATTTAAGTTTATCTCCAAAAGAAAATCTAAATATAGAGTTTATAATATACCTGTGTAATCTGTTTTTTTAGTTTTTTACCTCTCTCCCGTTAAACAATACAAATCGAAATTAAGAGTAGATATCATCACTGCCCACAATAATGGTTATCAAACCTCAACTATTAATAAAATGATCAGTAAAAAATGTGAAGACAATCTGAACAAACGTCTTTATGCATCCACATATGAAAATAATAAAGATAAAAAATATGCTACCATAACTTATTACTGTCAAATATCGGAAAAAATAACATATATCTTACAAAGCTCCCACCCACAGATAGCTTTCAAACCGTCTCAAAGAGTATCCGCAAATATCTTCAAAATAAAAAATAAAACTGACTTTAAAAAATCAGGAGTTTATGTGTAAAGCTGTAAAAAATGTATGTTATATAGGCCAAACAAGAAGGAGTTTTGGAACAAGATTTATAAAATCAGTTGTTAACAAAAAAACAGTTTTCCAGATATGCTAAACTTTAAAATCTTTAATTTTTTGAAGACAAAAAACTAAACATTATTGAAACCATAAAAATATTGAACGCTAAAAAGCATAGCAATATAACACTCCTTAATGAACAAGTAGAATTTCAAAATTCCCCACTGTTTACCCTGTTATAAAAATTTAAGTTTATTTCCTAAAATAACTCCAAATGTATAGTTCATAATATTATGTACCTGTGTAACGTGTTTATGTCGTTTTTACATAAATTAGCAACACACAGGTTCATGGCTCATAAAGCATTTGCTCTCCCGTTAAACGATACAGCTCAAAATTAAGAGTTAGATAACATCATTGCCCATAATAACATCACTGCCCACAATATTGTGCCGACCCGTGGCACAGTGGCAAGGTGGCGGGTTCAATCCCGCAGGTCGGTATACTTATTTATTAATTTCTTTAAGTATATTTGGCCTGGCCACGTACATAGGTTGTTCGCAGAAATGCAATAACGTCCGAGGCAGTACTACCGCGTTGTCTAAAAAGTCCTGTAAAATACAATAATGTATGTTTCGGCACTTGGACAACGTTGGCGGGTATTACGACATCCTCGCCGATATCCTTACGATATGAAAAAATGGGTAAAATTGCTACTCAGGCAGGGAGATGAACGATAAAAAAAAATGTTTATCGAACCACTACTATATATATATATATATATATATATATATATATATATATATATATATATATATATATATATATATATATACATATATATAAGATATTATGAAAATGCTTAATATATTGAAAAATGATGATAAATGACGCTCCTCTATAAGTAGAACCTTGGAAAGAGTTGCAGCAAGTAAATACGTCAAAAACAATTGATATTATCGATTTTGACTGGTCGGTAGTTGTCGGCAAATTGAGAGTTCCCGAACTACGTGAGTTTTCTGTGAGTTGCCTCGGGAATAATTAATATGATCTTGGTAATATTCCGCAGGTTGCTTATGTGTTTCTATCTGGTTATATAAAGCATTTCCATGTGGCTAAGAAGTCAAAGGAATCATCTTTTTTGTTTAAAGTGCCGGTTTTCTCAATTATGATGCTTTCTCGGATGATTCTTGTTTTGTAGTATTGAACAGTGGCTATTTGTAGCTGTTGAAACTGATTTTATGACCTGTCGCTAAGTGATGTTGAAAAGGAGCTTGTATGGTTTGTTTGTTGTGAATACTGAGTTTCTGTTCTTCGAGCCTTGCAGATGTCCTTCTTTTTTTTTTATGGGTCTAGCACACGTGCTGCAGGGAAGTCCCTAAAGCGCTCCAGGAGCGGCACGAGTGCGGAAAAAAAAAAAGCGATTCACGTTGTTCTTGAATCGCTATAAATTGTACTCGGTGGGAAACACAGCGCTGGGTAAATTATTCCAAAGGGATGACGTTCTCCATATAAAAGATTGCTTGAAAAGCGTTGTACGCGGAGTAACAAGCTGAACCTCATACGGATGCAAAGCACCAGCGCGACGTGTATTTCTAACATGCACCGCTTTGGGAGAAATTAAGCGGGCTACATCCTTCGAACACTTTCCATGAAAATACTTGTAGAACTGACTCAAGTCGCCAACCGTTCTTCGATATTCCAGCGAATCAAGGCCGCCGGTCAATTCCGGGTCCCCAATCAGACGGACCGCTCTTCTCTGAACAGAATCCAACAAATGCAGTGTATGTATGCGAGCGGAGCCCCTAACGTGGGAGCAGTATTCCATAGTTGGTCGAATTTGGGCTTTGTAAAGAATTAACAGTTGCTGTGAGGTGTAAAGCTTTCTGGTTCTAAATAATATTCCCAACTTTTGAGAACCTCTCCTTGCTATGCCTGCAACATGTTCATACCAAGACATATTTGCTCCCAAACTAACGCCCAACAAATTGTGCGACGATGCTAGGGGAATGGAGTGCCCCGACATAACTATGTCGGGTTCAGCCACGTTAACTTTTTTAGAAAAAAACTGCCGCTTGGGTTTTTGTAGCGTTAAATTCCACTTGGTTACTGTCACCCCAAGATAGAATTTCTTCCAGGTCTTTGTTAAGTTGAACGACCTCCTGCTGTCTGCGGATATTCGCCTGAGCAGCCGATGTCCGAGCGTTCAAGGTGAATGAAGAGACAAGCGTACTGTCATCTGCAAAGCTATAGATTGGATTCCGGTCTTTTCCAGCAGATCGTTAATGTAAATGAGAAAGAGAGTAGGAGACAGTATGGAGCCCTGGGGCACACCGGCGTTGATAGTGAGGGCTCTCTGAGGAAACATGAGAGCCACAAACAGAACCTTTCAGATATACCATAAGAGCGTAACTTAGCCAACAGTCCATCGTGCCAAACACGGTCGAATGCCTTGGATATGTCAAGAGCAACCGCTCGAGATTCTCCAAAGTGTTCAATTGCGTTGTTCCAAACATGTGTTACATAAGTCAGAAGATCTCCTGTTGATCTATGTTTACGAAAACCATATTGGTTATCGCTAATAATATTGAATCGTTCAAGATATTTTAGAAGATGCTCATTGATAACCTTTTCCATGACTTTCGACATTATTGAAAGCAGTGCAACTGGTCGGTAGTTATTTGGCAAGGTCTTCTTACCTTTTTTAGGTATCGGCTGAACCGTGGCACATTTCCAGCAGGACGGAAATATTCCCTTTCTGTAGGATAGGTTAAAAAGTCTACAGAAAACTGGTGTTAGTTCCCTTGCACAGTCTATTAGTTTATCCTATGTAAGTCCATTGCTATTGTCACACGGGATGCTTTAAATGACGATCCTATTGTTTTATATAATTTACAGGTGGAGAATAAGTTATGTTTGCGTAGGAGTCGTCATATACTATCTGTTGTTTCTTGAAGGTAGGGAGGTGTGATTGTAGCTTTGGTTTTAGGTAGTTCGTGAGAGTTCGTTTGTATACTACTTTGTTATAGTATGAATTTTTGGATTGTCTGTGTGTTCTTTCTGTTGCATTTATTTCAGTGTTTTTGTGGTACAGTTTATCACGTCTTGCCTATTAGTGTTATCAGTTAGGCGGGAAGATCTGGTTATTGGCTACTAATTATGATTTTGATGGGAGGTGGTGTGAATTAGAGTGCAAAAACCTATTGATATGTGTTAGCTTTCTATATATTGTGTACTTGAGATCTCCAGTTTTCTGTACTTGCACGTCCATAAAAAGTAGAAGGTTGTTTTCCTCTAGTTCTAGCGTTATTCGAATTTTCTGTTTTAAGTTATCCAAGAATTTATGAAGTTCATCTTTTCCACAGGATCTTACTACGAAAATGTCATTGACTTATTGAACCCAAATTTTGGATTCAGAAATTTGTATGTCTTTAAAGGCCTTAAACCAGGCAGACCTGCTAAAGGCATATAGATAGATTTCTTTAGAAAAAAACAACACTAATGGCGAAGATACCTATAGAAAGAATCTATTGAGAAAGAGGGAGCGCCAAACTATAACCGAAGGGCGAAAAAAAATACTGGGGGGTGATCTTTCACCAAAAAAGAACTCTTTCCTATAATGGAACCATGGAATTAGTTAGTCAGCGTACAGTTAAGTTCTTGTATTTTGCTGTTAATGCAGATTATATTGTTGATTTGCTCCACTATATACGTGGAGTATTTACATTAAACTATTTTTAAGGGCTTTTTTCCGTCAACAGTGTTTAATAGAAGAATCTCTTGATACCGAAAATTAATGAGGAATATTTGATGCTACCTTCTTGCTCCATCTAATTTTTTATATTTATATTTACATTAGGTTGGAGACAGCACATTAGCAAATAAAATTTCAAAATTTCAAATTGCTGCAGCGAGAGTATTGACTATTGTCTCACGGTTGTAAGGCTTTTTGGTCAAAATCAATCATACTTTCCACTGAAACATATATTACTTTTTACCTTGTTTAGCTATAGAACTTCTGTTGTAAAAACCATTTTTACACAAAAGCAGTTAGTATTTATCTACACTACATATTTTACTTAAACTATACCGAGTGTTTTTTTTTTATTATTTAACTATTGATATTAGTCATTTCTGGCTAACCTTCAATTTTTCTCTACAGTAGCCTAAAACTAGGTACTTCTCTAATTAAGTCCCATCGGTCTAAACCTAGTCTCTGAAAGGGTGACACAATTTTCACGTGTTTTTAACACTTTACTCTGCTTTTACACTATTTCTCATTTCACTGCACTAGCTCGAAGGGCTTAGTTTTTCAGAGCCTTTGTTCCATGTCAGCATTATCCAGAAGTTGCAGTTCTTCGGTGTTCACATGTGAGTGGAGTCTTTCTTTATGTTTTCCTGCGTATTTTCTTATCTCCTCCATGACTGTGGGATTTGTAGATCCCTATGTAGATGGTCATTCCTGACGTACCATGGTGCATTCACGATCCCTCTGAGAACTTTATTCTAAAAAACTTGAATTTTTCTTATATTACTTTTTGCAGCACATTGCCATAGCTGGATCCCGTAGGTCCAAATGGGTTTTAATATTTGTTTATACAAGAGTAATTTGTTATGTATGGATAATTGAGATCTTCTTCCAATTAACCAATAAATTTTTTTGTATTTTAGGTCAAACTCTATTCTCTTCTTTTTTACGTGTTCTTTCCAGTGAAGCCGCACGTCAAGATTCATCCCATGGTATTTTGCGTTATTACTGTATGGGATGTTGGTATTGTTTATGGCTATTGGTATGTGTCCATGTTGCTTGTATGCAAAATCAACATGTACCGATTTACTTTCAATAATTGTTATTCTCCACTTCTTCGTCCAAGTATTTATACTGTCCCTTGCTTTACCCCAAGAATGCTTTCCATTCCGTATATGGCTTTACTTTCTGTTTCATGGTGGAAGAATAGCATGAATAGTGGAAGGGGTTTATTTCTCACTCCATACTCGCCCTTTTTATTCTCAAATTTTTCTTTTTTTTTAAGATATTTGTGGCATTAACACATTTTAGTTGACATCTATTTAGCTCTGCAATAATTTTTTCTGAAGAGGAACTTGGCGGTAGACCTCTTGCCATTACTTTTATGTTTCTAGTGTGTTTATCTTCATATGAATGCCACTGCAGGTTCATGCCTTCAATACATTGTACTGTTTTGCAGAAGTCTTGGCGATTTTCATTATTGATTTTTATTTAATTGTTACTTAGCGCTATTATCTTAAACGGTATTTTGTAATATTGTAATTGGTCTTACAGTACTCATAATTTGTGACATTACTTACAATAATTGGTGGTTGGTTGGGTGTATTCTTTTCTTTCTTCTGTTGTGTCGTTTTGCTGACTGTTGGCTGCTCCTGGGATGAACTAGGCGAGTCGCTTGCTTTCTTTTCTTGCTTTTGCTTTTCTTTTTAGTTGCTGTTATCCAGCCACCTTCTCTGGCCAGTTCTTCTTCAACCGTTTCGTAATTTATTGGGTCATATAAATTACTCTTACTGACGTTGTTTTGGTCGCTCAGGTTAGGTACCGTTTTTTGCTTCCTGATTTGATCATTTTGCAATGCTAACTGCTCTTGGAGCGTGTTTAGCTGACCTTGCATGATATTCAAAGCAGCTGTAAGTTTTTCTCTCTCCTTTCATTCAAAAATCCAGGCATTATATAATGCTTGTTCATTCTGACTTCTAGTTTGATTTTCCTGGAATAAAGTTTGGTTTTGTTGTGCCAGAAGGGCTTCCCTTGGTCGATTATTTATCTAGTCAATTTTTATATTTGAATTTAACCTGCATCGGCGGATACCGACTCATTGTCTAGAGTTCCTGCGCTCTCACTGCTTTTGTTAATATTTTTATTTTTGTTTATTTTGTAGATAAGAACGCTGCAAAAAAATTCTCGACCAGGTCGACCGTCCGAAACGAGAGATCGATTGCAACTGTTGTACTGAGTGTTGATTAAGTTTGGAATAACGAGACTATCTCGATAATAGTTATCTTTTATTAGAACTCTCGGACTAATCAATTTCCTTTTTTTTTGTCTATATTTAAGAAATATTTTATATAGTGAGACCATAAAAAAACTTAATGAAAGTCAACTTTTTTTTTAATAGTAAATCCTGTATAATTTATATTCAACATAGAGCAAAATAGTATAAATAAAAATTATTTCTCTATATATAACAATAAGTTATTCGTCCAGGCTTTATAAACATCCTGTATTTTATAAACTATATGTGTTTTATTACATCCGTTCATAAAATTCATAAGCGATTACTTTTAAAGGGTCGCCTAAACTTTGTACTTATTCATAAGCCATCTTTTATATTTAAAAAGTATATTATAATATAGCTGGCTCTCTACTTTTATTGACAATATAAAGTTTTATGTCAGTAATAGAAATATACATAACATACGATATTATGGTTCCTAAAATATATATTTTAATTTAGATTTCTCATAAACTAGCTTTTGCTCGCATGGGCTACCACAGAATTCACATTAGAAAGATTTTGCAACGCTTATTTTGTTAGGCCAATGTCTTTATCTTTATTTGAAGCATGCGCCCACCGTTTGAAGCTTGTGCAGTAGTAACGGGAAGAAATTAAATACGAAAGACTCAGCTGTTATCGTTATTTGAAGCATGCGCCCACCATTTAGAGATTGCACAGTATTGAAACAAAATAAGAGAAACGTTTATTAAGGATAACGATTTCCTTTATTTAGGAACTTATATGAGAGGTTATTTGAAGTTCGTTATTCTTATCGGTATAATAATAGAGCCTTTTTTTTCCTACTTAGCTATATAAAGCAGAAAATATAGTAAAAATTGAAATGATAATCTTTTATTGCAATTAACACTGACAATAGCTAGTGTTCAGATTAAGTTGAGATTTTGCAATCTTTGGCACAATGACATTACAGTGTATATAGTGCTAATTTCAAATGAAGGAAGGATTCCTCGTTTATCATTGCATGGCTGGTAAACAGTTGTGAGTACAAAGAGCCTGTATTTGTAACATGATACTACTACCGTTGACTGGCTCGTGAAGTGACATTTGGGACAACATGCCTAAAAACACGTTGAAAAAGGCTCACTTCAGTCATACGTAGTTTACGGCATTATACTGAGACAATAGATCGGTAAACGTCTAGTAAAGGTCCACATCATGAGTTGTTTCTCAAAGCACAGTTGGGTGGCACTGCATTTTTTTGATAAAAGTTAAACGAGAACTGAACATGTCTATACAAAGCATCTTGGGAGCTACTTGCTAGCGTTTTAATCCTCTCCCTAACGTACTACATGACGGACTATATGGAATGTGGAATCTTTGGCATGATGACACTAATCTGGCTCCTATCACATTTACGAGGGAGAATTGAAAAGGAAAAAAGTCAATAACGTTTTTTGAAAAAAGAAAAATTTATTTCTCAACATAATCTTCATTGAGCTCAATATATTTTAGCAAGATTCTAATTTTTTACTCCCTCTGAAAAAGAATTATTTCGAACTGTGTACCATATAATCCTTGTTTACAGCGCAAATAACCAGATAAAAAGTCATTTCGGGCCCAATCTGGGGAATAGAGTAGTTAAGGAAATATTTCGAAGCCCAGCTTGTGCGTTATTGCCATTGCAACGGGTGATGTGTGAGCAGATAATTGTTCTGATGCAGACGCACATTTCTGCACGATAATCCTAGTCGCTTCTACTACAAGTCAATATGAAAACGGTCCAATAAAGTTGCATAATAAGAGCCTGTCACTATTTTACTCTTTTCCAAATAGTCAATCGTGATGATACACTGTGAGTCCCAAAAAACAGTTGCCATCATTTTTTCGCCGATAACACAGTTTTTGCGTTTCTCGGTACAGTTTTACCTTCGCCGACCCACTGTTTTGACTGCCGTTTTGTCGCCAGAGTGTAATGGTGGATCCACGTTTCGTTTATAGTCCCAAAACAACGCCAGATGTCGTTCGGATCACGCTGCAACTTTTCCAAACACGATTTTGAAATGTCCTTCCTCTTGCGTTTTTGGTCTGAAGTCAACAAACGCGACATCCATCGTACATTCAGCTTTTTCTTTTTTTAGAACTTCATGGGGGATATTATATATCCGTTTCAAGGAGGTGCTTACCATCGCAGCAATCTCACGAAGCTTAATGCGACGCTCTTCCATCACAATACCGCCCATTTCTTTAGAAGAAACCTGAACGTATATCATCTGCAATGTTCAGACGGCCACGTGTAAATTTATTTATCCAGTAATGAATGGTCTTTAATGCTTGTGCAGAGTCCTCTCGAACTACCTTCAGTTCTATTTCTATTTGGGCCACCGTCCACTTTTTTAAATAAACATAGTTTATCACTGCACGATAATCGACTTTATTCATTTGTACGAAACGTGTAACTCCGATTACTTACAATAGCTACCAACAAGCAATTGTTTTAAACTTTGAACACAACCGTTACAGGAAGCACGCACAGTCACGCCTCTTAGCCAAATTTACCGCTATTTCGTAAAAATTTACCAGACTTATCAATCCATCTTCCTAAGGTAGCTGAAGTTGCATGCAAATTTGAGCAACATTATGCAGACACCAGCCCTACTCCAGATATTCCACCTAGTGAAGAATAACTTTACGATAGGATGAAATGAATTGTTCTCACGCCTACGTTGGAACAAGATCGGATAATAATATACTTCTCGACTCATGCAAAGACACCATACTTAGGGAAGTTTATTACAAGTAAACGATAATACTTTACACTGTTTTAGTTAGATCTTTAAACTAATATATTAAAGTTGAAAGGAAAAATGAAGCCATTTCCAAAAATAAGCATAAAGTGCAGAAAACATTAACCTCAAGACCACATTAAATACCACTGAGTAACCCAACAGAGTATTTAACTTATTAATTGTTAAAATGGAAGCTGAAACTAATTATTGTATCATTCTTCACGCGCACAATAAAACTGTTTGCATGAATAAATACCACACTTACTGGAGTTCATTATGAATAAAGGATAATATTTAAAATTTTTTAAATTATATCTTTAAACCAGTGTAGATAACGTAAAACAATTTCCAAGAACAAACAGAAAGTGCAAAAAATATTGACCCCAAGTCCCCATCGTATGCCACTGAGTAACCCCAATAACGTGTTTAACTCATTAGTTGTTAATATTGAAGCTTATTATAAACGTTTTAACATTAATTCAACAGGTGGCTATTATGTGGCCAAGCGTTCAAGTTTCACCTTTGATCTTTACGATAGTGTTATATTCCTTCTAATTTTAACTTAACCTGCCAGATATTATAATTAAATATAATTAATTAATTACCTAGCTTTTGAAATAATTTTCGCAGATGAAATTTATTTGCTCAATTTTTTTTTGCGTTTTTAAAATAAGTTTTCATTAAGTTTTAACTTTAATACCGAAGTTTTTAAGTTTCAGAGTACAACTTCGAAGAATCGTGCTATATCTGGACAAAGGTTAAGAGTATTCTTCTATGGTCATGTACTATATCCGGACAAACGTTAAACATGTTCTTCTAGGGCCATGTGCTATAAGACACTTTGTCAAACATGTATCCATTACAATATTTATGAACTGCCGCTCGAAGCTAACTTCGAGTTAGTTTCGAGCGACAGCAGCAGCAAGATCACAGTATCGAGTAGCAGCAGCAGCAAAAGCACTTGAAAATTCCAAATGAGATTTTGGCGAAACATCGTGCAAATTCATTGTTAGACGAACGGATTGAAACTCGGAATTTTAATGTATTACATTCCACCATCCGTGAAAATCTCTATTGTAACATATACATACATATATATATATATATATATATATATATATATATATATATATATATATATATATGTTCATGGGACGAGAGATTGGTAGTTGTTTGGTTGTAGGTCGGGTAGGCGATTGTGCCTGTTTGTACACTACAACCTCCCGGCTTCTGGTACTCTCCTCTATTAGTTACATACGCATGGTCCCTTTAAGAAGGTTTAATAGCTTCCTTCAAAGCACATCATGTGGTAATTTATCGTTAGGATGTAGATCACCGAACAGTTTAAGTCTGTTCTGACTTAAAGCTGCACATTCATACAGGATATCCATGAAGGTTTCTTCTTCTTCACTAGATAGTCTAAATGTCATTGGACCATTGTGGATACCCATTTTCTATAAATATTTCTTCAGGTGAGAATGGCTGGCGATCAGTCCCACCACTAGTTTGTTCTGGGCCCTTACTAATTGATAAAATTGATCTCGTGAATAGTAGAAGTCGCTTTGCCACGTAACTATAGTTTTGGTAGCTAAGATACCTTAAGAATTTGTGACAAATGGCAGTTACAGAAAATACTGCTTTTAGACATAATACATACATATATATATATATATATATATATATATATATATATATATATATATATATATATATATATATTTGACTGACAGTGACTAACTCATAAGAAAGAAAAAGTAATTTAGTGAGGATACAGTCAAAAACAGGTGGCCATTGAAACTGTTTGTTTAATTGCTAAGCTTTCAGATATTATTTACTTCATTATATTCAATATTTTTCAAAAACACAACTAGAAGAGAGTTAGACTTACAAACCTGAAATTATCCAGTGGAAGCTCACATGATTCTAGGAAAATGGATCATGAATTTTATAAAGAATTACGACGTAATAAATACATTTTCCAGTTATATCTTTCCCAGACAACAGAACACGTGGTATTAATTTTTAGGTGAGCAAAGATAAGCAATTGGCAGTTTCATAAGAGTAACAGTGATGTCGTATTGTACAGTTGGTATACATGAACTAGACCCACTGTAGAAGGATAGCTGGAAAAATCACCAAGAGGAACAACTTACTGAGAAAGGTTCGCAGCAGTAGGTGTGGTGCAAAGCCAAAAGTATTACTTAGAATAGTCAAAGCGTTAAGTTTCTCCACTACCAGTATGCCCGGTCTATGCACACCATAAAGGTTTATACGGCTCTGAACCAGACTTACCGAATCTCTACTAAAGCCAACCCTACTCTATATATGTAGAACGGTTTAAGCAAGCCCTTGATACACGGCATGTTATATTTAGAGCTGAAGAGCCTGATCAAGATTATCAGAGACTGAAATGAAGGTTTTTCTAAGTTCGGTGGCTTTAGAACCACCAGCTTAGCATCAACCCCAGCCACAGGAGCCTTTTGGGATTGACCTTGATTGGCGTACATGGGTCTTGTTAAATCAAATAAGAGGTGATGTCGTACCGGTCAAAACAAGCAAGGCCAGGTGGCGACAAAAAGATGAAGGCAACCTACAATGTCAGTGTGGGAAGATACAAAATATGGACTATATTTTCTATCGTCTTGAACCGATACTGGACTTAAAAGTTTTAAGACATATTCGTCTCTTTTACACGAAAAAGTAAAGTAAGTTAATGAAAAAACGACCGAAAGAATATGCTAGGATGCAGCAAACATGTTAAGAAACCTCAGACAACAGTCTAAACCAAAACAAGGACATTATTTTAAGCAGATAAAGGCAAGGCAACAGTCGTGACAGACGAATCACCCATAGATCCTACCATCAAGCCGAAATTGGTCCTCCTAGAAAAATCTAACAGGTGCTCCAAATTACATGGCAAAAACTCTAAACACTTCGTCTACATTCTCCACATCTTGAATCTCAAAGTAGAAGATTTGACGATATAATAGCAAGCTTCCACGTCCAGTCCCTGTAGCCTAGCATTCTAACAGATAAATCTCGCCAATAAATTGCATGTAACAAAGATCGGTTTAAAGAATAGATATGGCCAGACACTACCTCAAAAATATATTTTTTGAGGCAGTGGCCGACACACATTTGACAAGCAGACTGTTGTCTGAAGTTTCTTAACATGTTTGCTGCGTCCTAGCATATTCTTTCGGTCGTTTTTTCATTTACTTACTTTACTTTTTCGTGTCCGAAAGATGAATATGTCTTAAAACTTTTAAGCCCAGTATCGGGTCAAGTCGATGGCTAAATGGTTTCCACCCCAAAGATTATCAAGGGTACATCGGATTGAACAGACCATGCGTTGGAAAATATAGTCCATGTTCTGTATCTTCCCACACTGACATTGTAAGTTGCCTACATCTATTTGTCGTGACCTGGCCTTGTTTGTTTTGACCGGTACGATACCAGTTCTTATTTGATTTAACACGACCCATATACGCCAATCAAGGTCAATCCCAAAAGGCTCCTGTGGCCGGGGTAGTTGCTAAGTTGGTGGTTCTAAAGCCATCGAACTTAGAAAAGTCTTAATTTCAGCCTCTGATAATCTTGATCAGGCTCTTCAGCTCTAAATAAAAACATACCGTTCTGCATATATAGAGTAGGGTTGGCTTTAGTAAAGATTCGGTAGGTCTGATTCAAAGCCGTGTCGACCTTTTTGATGTGCGTAGACCAGGCATACTCCCCAGGGGATAAACATAACGCTTTGCTGTTGTAAGTAATACTTTTGGCTTCGCACCACACCTACTGCTGCGAACCTTTCTCAGTAAGTTGTTCCTCTTAGGGATTTTTCCAGCTATCCTTCAACAGTTGGTCACCTTTCTGTGTGTGTGTGTATGTGTGTTCCAGTTAGTGTACACATAGTACACTCAATTTTCTCCTGACTTCTTGGGACCATAAGTGATATACACTGACTTGGGTTTTGCAGGGTTAGGCTTTAGAAAATCGTTATTGTAATAGCTTGATAGACGAGAAAGAGCCTTTCTAAGTTTTCTTTCCACAATATTAAAAGTACGATCTCGAGCTGCCAATGTCAGATCGTCGGCATGCTCTGTATCTGTAAGTATTGTTTGGTCGTTAGGTTATATATTAAATAACAACAGTGATAATACACCACCTTGTGGCAGACCATCTTTCTCTATTCACCATCTGCTTTTTCATCCCTCATGGTTAACATAGAAGCGTCTGTTTTGAAGAATTACTTTTGTACACCGGTAGTCGTTGGTTGTTATAAACAGCCTACACCACAAGAATTTTTGGTTCATAACATTGTAAATCGCAGATAAGACGACATCGGTGACTCCAATAATTAATTTTTCGTAAAAACCTTCCCCAACATATTTCGTGAGCTCATGAACTTTTCCCAGATCTGAAGCCAGCATGGGAATGGGTCTTGACTCGATAATGGGCTGAATACGCTCCAGTATCATTCTCTGATATAGTACGCGTATATAGAAGTGGCAAAACAAGGAGATCGACCTGTAGCTACCAAGTGCATCTAGAGCCTTGTCTGGTTTTAGAAGCACGATAACTTTTAATGATAAAGTTAAATATCTCGTGAATCCAGTTAGTTCCATTTCCAAATTTTTTAATTTGTCAGTGCACAAGTCGTCTATTCTGGCAGCTTTCCCGTTCTTCATAATATTGATGCTGTTACTATCTTTTTTCTTTTTAAATGAAGAGCTGCAGATGTTACTGTTACTTGATTTGACACGGCAGAACTGGATATTTTTACGTTTGCTTTTGATTTTGTCATTGACTAAAAGCTGGTGTGCAATTTGGTCTAAAGTTTTTTAATAAGGTTCCATACTACATTGACTCATTGTAGCAGAAGCTACCTTGAATCAAGTCCATTCTTCCTAGAGTCTCAATCCACTTTCTTTGCCTGCCGTCACTTATTGATTGCATTAGAATTTCTCCGCATTCGATAGTTTCTGCGCTAAATGGATCTTCCTCGACAAGTTCTATATATCTGGAGAAGACGTGGTTATTTTCACCGGTCAGGCCTAGTATATAGTTTTATCAGCTTCCTCTGGGAATGTGTTTTCGGAATGTTTTACTTACTATATCGTGATATATTAGTTCGGATACTGCCTGATCTAGGTCAGCTGCAGAGTTCTTCCATTTTACTTTCTCTTTAGAGAAATTTTACAGGTTTGATTCATTATCAATTGTAGAGCATGCTAAGGATGTATTAGTGTTGTATTCTCGGCAAGTTATTCTTTTGTGGAAAGACTTCGGCGGTTTTAGACCAGAAGTAAGTCTTAAACAAGGTGGCCGTTGTGGTCAGATTCTGTGTAACACCAGCCGTAGCTGCTAAGGTCGCCAAGGACTAATTTTATTGTTTTCTTGTAGAGGTTGTTAGGGTGTTTGAATCTAAAAGTTTTGCCAGGAGGTTTATATGATGTCACTGTGCAGTTGATCAGCCCTACTGTCAATACTTTATTTTCGCTATAGTTTGTACAATCTGTGAAGTTAATCAACAGGTCGCTCCCAACAAGATCATCACTACCGTGTTTCAACTGCTAACTTCATTCTTTTTATTGTTAATTTGTTTATATTTGCGTCTCTATGGGTTTCTTGAAGACAGTCTCTTACATTCATTATTCCTGCATAGACTTGCTAGAGATTTTTTTTTTTTTGAAATTCCCTCGATGTTTATTGAAATTGTCACCAGGAGTTACTCCAAAAAAAGCTGTTTCGAATATGTTTCCATGTCATAAACTTCTCGCTGGGTATTCAAGAAAAGTAGTTGGCACTTATTTCTTCTGTGGGAGTCCTTTGTGGTGGTAAGTTGATATTTGGATATGTTGTTAGTCTGGTACTGACTGATGACTGGTGTCTGTATACTGTCAACATCATTGTCAAGCTTTCAAATGTTTTTTCTTATCAGTGAAGTTTCAATTCCTTGTCTGTTTAGAATTTTCAATAATCTAAAATCTTACTTGGATTGTCCGAACGCAACTAGTAAGTACAATTTTGATAGCTATTTTGACTTATATTGCACTAAACTCTACCATTTTTATTTTACTTATAAATACTTCTTATAATTATATACTATTTTGCTGTGATAGATTATAACTTTTTCCTAATTCATCTAACAGAATCACCTGATAAAGTTAAAAAATTTTACCGCTGCTGACAGCAATCGCTCGCCCCACTCTAAACACATGTAGTATCTACATAGAATACATTTGCATAAATTTATTGTTTTTATCGCTCTAGTGATGTCGCCTGCATCACTAGCAGCAACACATCTATATAGGACACAACGTTAGGCGGTCGCCCAGTACCTAGCTTTCAAGAGAGCCGTGACATCACACGTTATTATGAAAATTCGCATTTTTAAGAACTGGAAAAAACGTACAAACTACAAAAAGTATTTTTAAGTCCTTTAAAATAAGTATTACACCCCATGTTAAGTGCCAGCGGCAGTTGAAAAATAATCCGCCTATATATAAGCGGATATGAAGTCGAAAAATGGATAACTGTCAATAATACTGCTGATAATATAGAAAACCGTATCGTGCCATGCCAGAACGTTCGGAAATAATGCAGTCCAATCGGTATTAAGCCGGTTGATCTCATAATATGGGATCGACCTAATACTAACGCCAAACTTTGCCAACTTTCATTAACTTCGTATAAACGAACCGAAAGAAAAGAGGGCATATTTAATTTAGGCTAGTTGACTTAGAGAGAGAAGCGATTGCATAATGATGCTAACAACATAAGAAATTGTGTTTTCATAAAAACACCTATATAATTTTTAATAATCATTATAGGAATACAAACCTCACTAATTTACTTCCATTTATGTTCAAGTATGACGCTTTTTTGTTTACAAATACCTTATTGTTAAAATTTCAACAAAGGTTAATATTTTCCATTACACAAAACGCAAAGTAAGTAATTATCTCAACTCATTAAACCAGTGATAAATGAAAGTACTGTAACCTTAATGTCAATGGGCCTTAGTATTGCATCACCACTAATTCAAAGATTTTATTTGTACACTTTACGCCCGTTTCGCTCACTACGTTAGGTTCATCAAGCGCTATAAATGACTAAACCTAAGATTAAAAACTAGAATATTTATACTAAGATTGTCATTTACTTGAACGAAACTGATCAAACAAAGACATCGGTTTAGCTTTGGTCAGGTAACTAGTAGAGAGTACAATGACGAATAGAACTTCTGTCCTTATTTTACATTTTAAAATTCCACTACTTTCATATGCATCTAATAATCTCCTATCAGATATATATATATATATATATATATATATATATATATATATATATATATATATATATATATATATATATATATATAAATATATATATATATATATATATATATATATATATATATATATATATATATATATATATATATATAATATATAATATATATAATATATATATATATATATATATATATATATATATCTTTATATATATATATATATATATATATATATATATATATATATATATATATATATATATATATCAATCGGTTTTATAACGTCTTCCGTCTTCCGATGCCTAATTTCCAATTTAAAATCTTTTTAGATAGTCGGTAGTCCGTACCATACCAACTGTTGGGTTCTGATTTCGTCCACTATATCGTGCTTTATTTCTAAAGCTCGTCTTATCGTGTCATTTGGTATGCGGTCTTTTCTGGATTTTCTGGCTGCTCGTCTCCAGAAATCCATTTCTGTAACTTTTAGTATTTTTTCTGTTATTTCCTTCAATGGCCAAACCTGGGAGCTGTAAGTTATTATACTTTTCACTATTGAGTTGTAAATTCTCTTCTTATTTTCAATGGTTATGTTTTTATCCCATAGCATACTATTAAGCATTGCAATCACTTTTCTTCCTTGGATATTCCTCTCGAATATTGCTTCTTCCAGTGTTCCGTCCCTAGATATTCTCGTTCCCAAATACTTATAACTGGCACAGTGTTTGATGGTGTGTCCTGTGGCCAGTTTCAAGTCCTGCCGTTGTCCTCCGACGCACATGTACTCGGTCTTTTTAATATTGACTTCTAAGCCCCATTTTTCATATTCCTCCATAAGTTTTCGTGTCATGTATTCCATATCATCGATGTCCTGAGCGACTACTACCTGGTCGTCTGTGAATGATAGCGTGTACAATGTAGTATCGTCATCCAGTGGTAATCCCATACTGCTGCATTTCCTTTTCCAGTTCTTCAGTGCACTCTCCAAATAGATTTTAAATAGCGTTGGGGATATACAGCAGCCCTGTTTAAGACCCTTTGTGACCTGGAACCCTGTTGTTATACCATATTTAGTTGTCACACTACTTCTTGCGTCTTGGTATAAGGATTTTACGGCTTTAATTATTTCGGTACTTACATTACTCTGTTGTAGTGTTTCCCACAATCTCATTAGGGGCACGCTGTCGTAGGCCTTTTTTAAATCAACAAACAAGACATGGACTTCCTGGTCAAATGCGGTTTTCTTTTCTAGGATTTGTGTCAGTGAAAAGAGATGGTCTATTGTGGATCTTTCTGCTCTAAAAGCCTGCCTGTTCTTCAGCTTCTACGTCCGCGTATTCCGTTTCTATTCTATTTTTAAGTATTTTTCCGTATATTCTGCTAATAGATCCTGTAACCGTTATTCCCCTATAGTTATCGCAATTATTTTTGTCTCCTTTCTTATGAATTGTTGATATGTATGATATTTTCCATTCCTTAGGTACTTCTGATGTGTTAATGCATCTTTGGAACAAGTTCCTCAAAGCGCTAAATAGCTTTTCAGTTCCGTATTTTACTATCTCTCCTGGGATGTTTCCTGGTCCTGGAGCTCTACCATTTTTTAGCGTTTTACATACTTCTTTAACTTCTGATGTTGTGATCCTTATTGGGGATCCTCGTATAACTATATTTGGGTTTCCATGTTGGGTACTTTTGAACTCTGGTCTATCTTTTGTTAGCATATTTGTAAAATATTGGTTCCATTTTTCTGGTGTTATTGGTGAGAAGATTTCTCTTTTCCGTTCTGTTCTCATATTTGTAAGAAGTCTCCAGCTTTCTGTGCCTTTTCTTCCTCCTATGTAAGTGTTGAGTCTTGAGCATGTCTTTTCCCATTGGTTGTTCTTTTTGTCCCTAATCATTTTGCGTACTCTAACTTGGGATTCTTTGTATTTTACTTTGTCGTTTGTGCTCTTTGAACTTAAGTATTTGTGATAGCTTTTCCGTTTTTCTTCAATTTCATATTTAATTTCTTCATCCCACCAATATGGTTTTTGCTGTTTTTCCCTTTTCTCTTGGTACCCTAATGCTTCCAGTGCGGCTGCGTGTAGGCATTCCTTTATATACTTATATTCTTCTTCTATATTAACAAATCCCGTCCGTTGTATCTTTGGGTCCAGTCTACTCTTGTATAGATTTCTGATACTGTCATTTTGTAAGCTGTCTGTATTATATCTTATTGTTGTTTCACTTGTTGTGTGCTGTGTACTTGTATCTTCCAGTTTGCTTTCCCGTGTTGTTCGTGAGGTTATCTTTCCTTTCACAAGGTAGTGGTCGCTGCCACATGAAGCCCCTCTTTGGACTCTTACATCTAGGAAGTTTAATCTAGATAATATTGTAAGGTTGTTTTGTTCACATATCTCTATAATTCTTCTTCCGTTGTCGTTAGTAACTTCTTCGCCATATTTTCCTACCACTTTATCGAGTTCTTTCCTTCCTATTCTTCCATTTAGATCACCCAAAAGTACTATCTCTCTTGATGTTCCAATTTTGCGTATTTCCTCATTCAATTGTTCAAAAAATGAATCCTTGTTATTAGCCAGATCGTCGTCGTTGACAGCGTATACCCCCAGTAAGGTTGTGTTATTACCTAGTATTTTGAGATTCATCTTTATGATTCTTTCACTAATCGGTTCCCAGGTGGTTATGAATTTCCTCAGTTTTCTGTGTATCAGTATGGATACGCCTTGTTTTACTCTATCTTCCTTGGGCACTCCACTATAAAAGTGATCGTAATGCCCCCAACTTTCGGAGCCTTTTCCTTTCTTCTTTGTTTCCGTCAGTACTGCAATTTCGACTCGAAGATTTTCTAATTCATTTACAACTTCATTTACTTTCCTGGAGAGACCTTGTATGTTCCATGTACCACATATCGTTGTCCTTCTTCTTTGCAGTTTTCGTCTTCGTTTATCCGTTCGATTCCGAGGCTTTGGATTAGATACATTCTTAATTAAACTTAAATTATCTAATGTTACTAAATGATTGTGCTCAAGGTATATTTAGCAATTCTTGTTTTTTTTTTAATCTATTGGACTTCAAATGAGCTAAATATTATTTAAATTTTATTCGAATCAACATGGTGGTTTGCCGAACATACTCATCTCATGTATTCATGTATTCCACTATTTCAAGTTCATAGACTTTGTTATTCGGACTTCTTAAAATATTTTTTAAGTTGTCTTAAGGTATTATAGACTAACATAAGGCCTACCTTATTAAATGTCTACTTGAGTCCTCCAGGTTATTTTGGACTATATGAGATTAAAACCTTATTTTGTTCATGTGTGTAAAAGAAGGGTGAAATGACTATTTAACCTAAACTTATGTCTATTTTAAAACTTTTTTATCTAGTTTTCGTCCTAACCATCGATCCTGGCTTTATTCCTAATTCATTTTTGAATTTACTTCATTCAAAGGAAAAGTGATTAAACAATGAACCAAAAAGTATATCGCAGCGAGTGTGTATTGTTTACAATGTAATGCATCGTTCGGAATATACCAATCTGTTACGATATCTTTCATGTAGATAAGATTAATCAAAAACTAAACGGCTAAACTTTTTTATTTAAAAATGCATACTTTCACGAAGCAAAATATTCAGTAATATTTTTTCATCCTATCCAATATTTGATCTGATCGATCGACTTCAATGTAGATAAGGCGTTAAAACATTTAAATTTCTGTTCTATTCTAGATAGCCTACCGGCGCTGGATTTGCAGCTCGCTGGTGCCTCACTTCGGATCGGGCGGCGGCCGCATACCCCCCTGCTTGCGTCTCTGCCAGGACGTGGAACAGCAGTGCCCTTACCTGCTGCCTGACCAGACCTTGATGCCCAGCGAGGCGGCGCATCCTACGCCCCAATACGCCGGAGAACCCAACTTCCTCTGCCTCGGTAAGTAAAGAGGAATTTAGTAAAATTACAATGATAACGCATATTAACTTTTCATTCACTGAGGATTTGAAATTCTAGGATTAATTTAAAAATGACGGCATCGTTCTGTTATGTCCCCTTTTATACACGTATATTAACGAAACAAAACAGCGGGAAACTAAGAGATTCCTGCTAGATAACTGATGGTAAAGCAGCGAGAAGCATAAATACTTATTGTCATATTATCATATTGATGTTTTTTACTATGAATTTTATAAGAAATTCGCAGACAACAGTTAATAACACTGGTCAACATGATTTTTTTCAGAAGGAAACTGAATAGAGACCCTAGTTCAGTTTTTTTATGCTGAATTCAAATATGTTATCAGATTTCTTCTATCAGGCATAGTTTTCTTGTGACAGTCATTTTTGTGTAATATACTTCTCTATATTAAGATTTTATTGTTATAATACTTGTAAATATAGAAGTGGGAATTTATATTCCGAATAATTTGGCACCAGGCAGACTGGTTGAAATGACATGTTTTAACTCTGTCTAGGCTTAATGATGTTCAAACCTGTCCTATCTTGTACAAATATTGCACTTTTTTAGCAAGCAGAGGGCCAGTAGCCAATACTGTAATTGTAGTGAGTCTGGTAACACGTACACCCACTTATTTTTGTGCTGTAAATTGTTTTTTATGTGTAAGTTTTTTTTATAAACGTTTCAAAATGCCAAGAAAGTGTGTAAATCAACCAAACAATTTCTGCTACATGTGTGCTGAACTGACCTTCAAGTCTCAGAGGCGAAATTTTACACCGCTTTTGAAAAAATTTTATGAGCTTTATTTTTGGTGTAAAGCTAGTGATTTTGATAAAGACTGGGCCCCAAATATATGATGTGTATCATGTGTTAGGCTTCTCACTGGTTCGAAAAATGGTACTCATCATATGCCGTTTTCAGTCCCTATGATTTGGAGAGAACAGAAGGACCATTTAACTGATTATTATTTCTGCTTAACTAACATTACAGGAATTACGTCCAAAACAAAATATACAGTTAAGTGTCCCAATTTGGCATTTGCAATTAGACCTGTGCCACATACTGAAAAGTATCCTGTACCAAATTTCCAGATTTCATGACCTTAAGTGATAACTCCGACTCCAACCCAGTTCATACTGAAGACGGAAAAAGCGAGAAAAGTGAGCCTACATTTGAAGCAAGTAGTTCATCACAACCTCACTTTTTATCTCAAGAAGATCTTAATGATCTAATACGGGATTTAAACTTGTCTAAACAGTCAGCTGAGCTTTTAAATTCCAGGCTCAAAGGTTGGAATCTACTCCAAAAAGATACAAGGATATGCGTTTATCGTAGACGCCATAGTGATTTCAGTAACTACTTCTCTAAAGAAGGCCATGTAGTTGTTTATAATAATGTTTGTGCAGTAATGGAGGCTCTTGGACATCAACACCAGCCAGATGAGTGGCGATTGTTCATAGACTCATCGAAAGTCAGTTTGACGGCTGTACTACTCCATAATGGGAATGAATTACCATCAGTACCTGTCGCGCATGCCAGTGATATGTAGGAGACATATAAAAATACGAAATTGCTGTTCAATATACTAAATATAACTGCAATATATGTGGTAATTTAAAGGTTATAGCTTTATTGTTATGTTTGCAACTTGCATGCAGGAAATTCTGCTGTTTCTTGTGCGAATGGGATAGCAGGGATAAGCAGTCTCACTACATAAGTAAACAGTGGCCTAAACGTGAATCTCTTATTCCTGGGCATAAACATGTCTCAAATACCCCATTAGTGGATCCCGAAAAGGTGTATTTACCTCCCCTGCACATTAAACTGGGGCTTATAAAAAATTTTGTAAAAAAAATGGATAAAGGTTCTGCTGCATTTATGTATTTGAAATTTTCTAGAATAAGTGATGCAAAATTGAAAAAAGATATTTATATATACATATATATATATATATATATATATATATATATATATATATATATATATATATATATATATATATACGAGGCTGGTTTGAAAAGTCCGTGCAAAAATAAAAAACTACTTCTGTATTTGGGGTAAACCTTTTTTATTTTTCGACATAGTCTCCTTTTAGGCTTATACACTTCATCCAACGATGTTCTAGTTTGTTGATCCCTTCCGAATAATAGGATTTGTCCAAGTCTGCAAAATATCCATTAGTGTCTGCAATCACCTCCTCGTTTGAATAAAATCTTTGTCCCGCCAGCCATTTCTTCAAATTGGGGAACAAATAGTAGTCCGAGGGAGCCAAGTCTGGAGAATAGGGGGGATGTGAAACGAGTTGGAATCCTATTTCCATTAATTTTGCGACCACAACTGCTGAGGTGTGTGCTGGTGCGTTGTCGTGATGGAAAAGGACTTTCTTGTGGGCCAATCGCGGGCGTTTTTCTTGCAGCTCGGTTTTCAAACGGTCCAATAACGATGAATAATATTCACCTGTAATAGTTTTACCCTTTTCCAGATAGTCGATGAGGATTATCACTTGCGAATCCCAAAAGACAGTCGCCATAACCTTTCCGGCCGAAGGAACGGTCTTCGCCTTTTTTGGTGCAGATTCCCCCTTGGTAACCCATTGTTTAGATTGTTGTTTGGTCTCAGGAGTATAATAATGTATCCATGTTTCATCCACAGTGACGAAAACGACGCTTAAAGTCCTCCGGATTCTTCTGGAACAGCTGCAAACCATCCTTGCAACACTTCACACGATTCCGTTTTTGGTCAAGCGTGAGCAATCGCGGCACCCATCTTGCGGATAGCTTTCTTATGTCCAATTGTTTATGCAAAATATTACGTACCCGTTCAGTCAAGATGCCCACAGCACTAGCAATCTCACGCACCTTAACTCTTCTGTCATCCATCACCATACCATGGATTTGATCAATGATTTCTGGAGTCGTAACCTCCACAGACCGTCCAGAACGTTCAGCGTCACTTGTGCCCATATGGCCAGTCTGAAAATTTTGAAACCACTTATAAACTGTTCTAATCGAAGGTGCAGAGTCACCGTAATGTTTATCAAGCTTCTCTTTAGTCTCCTGAGGCGTTTTGCCTTTCATAAAGTAATGTTTAATCACCACACGAAATTCTTTTTCGTCCATTTCTTGAAAATCACTCGACTTCCTTGATTCACACGAATGCCAAACACAAAGAAATAGACCAATATGGCTGAAACTTGGTGTGCGTTCATTCAAGAGATGCTACTAACTAAACATGACCTTGATTCGCGCCGGTGGTGCCATCTCTCGGACTTTGCACGGACTTTTCAAACCAGCCTCGTATATATATATATATATATATATATATATATATATATATATATATATATATATATATATAGAACATCGGATGATGAACATTTTGAGGAACTGTTATATCCACCGGAAAAAAAAACAGCGTGGAAATCATTCAAAAATATCTGTTGTGGATTTCTTGGCAATACTAAAGAAGAAAACTATAGTGAAATAGTGCACTCACTTCTGACTTCATACAAAGAAATGGGCTGCAACATGCCGTTAAAAATTCACTTCTTGGACTCCCACCTAGCCTGAAAATCTTGAGGCTCTCTTCGATGAGCATGGTGAGCGTTTTTCATCAGCAGATTTCTACTATGGAAAAGAGGTACCAAGACAAATGAAGTCCCAGTATGCTGGCCGACTACTGCTGCATCATGAAAAGAGACATCCCGAAGGCAAAATATGACCGAAAATCATATAAAACTTTTTAGGTTAGACAAAATTAGCCGTGTATTTATTATTCAGTGTTTTGTAAGTACTAATTATTTTAAAACTTTAAACACGTGCCACAAAAAAACCCTGCCTGATGGATAAAATCTGAGAACATATTTAAACTCAGCATGGAAAAGATAAATATATTCCATTAATTTAACCCTTGTAAAAGAAAAAACAAATTTTGTATACCAGTGTAATAGTTCGATTAAGCTTTTTGATAAAATTAAGGTGATATCAGCATTTTTAATTCAGAAAAACACCATTTTACAAGACTGTAGGTAAAAGAGCGCCTAGAAAATGTTTACAGCTACCAGAATTTGACAGGATTCACAATACCAATCAAGACACTTAATTAATTCAGCCAAATTCTAGTAGTTGTAACCATCTTCTATACGATCTATTGTTTGCAATGTTGTAAGGTGGTTGTATTCCTCTTAATTACAAACGCAAATAGACGCAAGTTGCTTTAAAAAATATATCTTTGAGCTGTAAAAGCTAGAACTCGTCTGGAAACAAATGTTTTTGTAAATGCTAACTTCCGCACTACATTTACGGAAAAGAGTAGGCCTTATTATTTATTTGTGGTATTGATACTGATAAAATTAATGACTCAAGTTTTAACAATACTGAGAGATACATTTAGAAACTTCCTGTTAAAAAGTAAAACGAAAAAAAATTGAAGTGGATTTTATGCCTAATCTAGGCTTATCTCCAGGACAGCTATTTAATCTAGAGAAACTTGGTTTTTCATCGGTTTTCTGTCTTCCTTTTGTTGGCTAAAACTCTGAACGTCGCAGAGCACCGTTCCAAGAAACGTTTTTCCACCAGAAATACGTTTATTTTTGTAATATATTAATTATGCGTTAGTGAAAGAAAAGACGAAAAGCCCTTAAAAATTTATTAACAAACTTTAAAAGATAAAAACACTGCAAGAAGAAACTTAAAGCTAAATTGCGCACATCCTCCGAGAGACACAGTACTATTTCGAAACTTGCTTCAAAAAGGACTTCCACGTAAGAACTCTCCATTATGTTCTCCCAGTATTAACGTACTCGAGTTCTCCTGCATCAATAATCGCCTGGCAATCGAAGTATACTGTCGACGAGATTTTCTGCATACTCTATGTTACAAATTTGTCGAAACTCGCGAGACAACTGTGTCAAAGTCTTTCCTCTGCGTTTTCTCTTTACAAGGGATCAAACGTTTTCAATAGGGTTGGCGTCCGGCGATTGTGATGGCCACTCTAGTATCTTATCGTGGGCCCAAGCGAGCCGCACCGCGACGTAATTTTCGCCCAGCAAGGGTTTCTTCAACATGCCTCGGAATTTGACATCATGAGCACGAAGATGTTATCGAATGATCTCATGGGACACATTCAAACCTGATTTTGTTATTTTGGCCCTCCTTGACGCAGCGTCAATTTCGTGTCTCGTAAAAACAAAGACACGATTCGTTTTTCGACTTTCAAAGTGACTTTGCCTATCGTGCCACGTTTTGGCTAGTCGTCGACATTTTTCGTCTCGTTAAAATAATTTACCCACTTTGTCACAAACGACACCAATTTTTAAATATATTGAGCGACGTGGAATGTGTCATTTTAGGCCACTTTGGATGGGAACAAAGAAAGACTGCCTCGAACCGCCGCACAAACAAGTCATTCATTTTGGTTGTTATGTAATTTCAGCGAATGTTCGGAATCGACTGATACTTTTACTAAAATGAGTCGTAGACAAAGATTCTCCCTACCGATTTTTTGTTGAATCGCTTGAATCGCGTTTACCAAAAATGAATTATCGCGGACATCTTCTTACTTGATAGACTGGAAGTGATAAAAAAAACTTTTGACCTTTTATTGCTTATTTTTGAACAATAAGGAAATAATCACAACATTCAATATCTTTCACACCATTATTACTGAAATAATTATGATAAGGAAATTTTAGCTGGTAATCTATTTTCATGCAAAATATGCCCATGTATACTTAGTTTCGCTAACTTAAAAGATTATTTATCACTCCAAAATTCAAAACATTATTAAATAACATGTAAGTTATTTATTTACTGGAAAGTAAATATTCACAAATCGTTAAAGACAAGACCCGCATTAGGGATTCAAACTTTTATAAATGAATATTTATACAAGAAGTATTTAGTGACAAGATCTGCCACATTAAAAATAAGAACTACTTTTATAGAGGGTATTAGGTTCTTCATCCTGAAAACTTTAAGATATGAGGCAGCACAAAACTATAAGAAAAATTAAATAAATACATTTTGGCAAATTTAATCATTTGAAAATTACCTTCATTCTCGTAGAAAATTGTATACACAATTTAATTGTAAATATTCCACCAATATTTTTAGAAAGTAAAATCTGTTAATGGTTAGGAAAATGTTTTAAAAAAAAAAGTTATTCTAAAAAATTGATTATTTTTTCGACTTTGAGATCGTGGAATCTTTAGCACAATGACGCTACGGAGCAATTGTCACCACTACGATAAATATTTTACTTTTACACTCGACACACATTTCGCTAACCATATTACCATCGTCAGGATCGATAATTGGCTAAATGTAAGGTTTAAAACTAGGCTAATTATACTAAAATTGTACTTTACTCTATTGGAATCGACCAATCGCAGACGGAACCTTAGTTTCGGTCGAAAAGCCCGTACAGAAAATTATGGGGAGTAGACACTCTTCTTCTTATTTAGACTATTTTTACATTTTATGATTTTAATACTTTTTTTTATCTAGTAATTGCCTATTACATACTTTTCTTATTAACACTAAATTATCTAACGTTACTATATAATTATATTCAAGAGCGTATTTGCAGACACTGGAATTATACGGTAGATCAATATTAGGAATAAAGATGTATTTCATACAGATCTCGATACGAGTTACTCAACCGAAAGTTAACTTTCTTCAGTTTCAGTCAAATAAATCACAGTTTTATTATAAACTAGCCATGCCCGCGGCTCCGCTCGCGTGGACTTGATTCACTATTATCGTCACTGCTTATTCCTTATGTTACTTACTGTAATAAATATATCCTATAAACTGGCCAGAAAATAAAATTTATTTTATAAAAAAAACACGTAAATCGGTTCTTGAAGACTAAGCGCACTAACGGACAGACAGATAGACAGACAGACAGAGAGACGTTGCGTTTTATATATATTATCGATTTTTTTTTATAAATATTAAGTTAAGAATTAAAAAAAAAAAAGCACGTAAACTGGATAAGTGATTCTACAGTGATAAGCACACACACTAACGGACAGACAGACAGACAGAAAGACATTTTATAAATATTATAGAAGATTATAGATAACCTGGCCATACGAATTAAAAAAAAAACCGTTAATCGGATAAATGGTTCTCAAGTGATAAGGGCACTAATGGACAGACAGACAGCGAGACGTTGCATTTTATGTATTATATTCTTTGCTACATGATATTGCTCCATATTTAATGGTTTAGGCAGTGTATTGCAAGAGAACGCGCTAGCTGCAAACTTTTTTGATTATCGTTGCTGCTTATTCCTTATGTTACCTAATGGAATAAAATATATCCTATAACCTGGCCAGAGAACATATGTATCTTTTAAAAAAGAAGCACGTATATCGGATAAGTGGTTCTCCAGTGATAAGTGCACTGACGGAGAGACAGACAGACAGCGAGACGTTGCAATTTATATAAATTATAAACAACCTGGCCAGAGAACATATGTATGTTTAAAAAAAAAAGCATGTAAATCAGATGAGTGGTTCTCAAGTGATAAGCGCACTAACGGACTGACAGACAGACAGAGAGACGTTGCATTTTATATATATTATAGTTTTTAATTTTAAATTTATTCAGTCGCTACGGTTAATACTAATATGGTTAGCGAAACGTGCGTTAGGGCAAAAATAAAGTCCTTAGTGTAGTAGTGATAATGTACCACTATTCTCAGTAGTGACATATGGTTAGTTATCAGTAGTCTTTCTTTGTTTAATGGTGTGCGTTGATAATTAGCATTAGTTTACGATATATTTCATCAAAATCTTTAAAGAATTAAAGTAGGTAAATTTTCGACCGATTAAAGCTACTTAAGGTCATATCTCGAAAACGGATCATTTTTGACCATATGAATACTAGATTTTTTTTTATTTATTTATGTTCACACACACATCCCTAAATCATCAAGACGTGGAACCGAGCAACCTGTATATATAAGAATAAGTTTTTGTAGGCAGAAATGTTGAATACGTCATGACAATATTCTTTTGAACACGTACATGCTAAAAGTGCAAATAGGATAGTATGGATGCTTCTTGTATAATATCACTAGAGACACTGTCCGGTCAGATTTGCTTTCTAGGAAATGGTAATATTTGTGCTTCTAAATTGGTCTTGTTCTCCTGACAGTTTGAACGGTTACACTTTTAGTTAGAGGTTATTACAAATAATTCTCGTTCTTAAAAATATTCTGAATCCTCACTTTTTACAAAAAAACAAATACTCAGTCACACATACATGTCGGTTCTAAATTTCGTATTCTATTTAGTAACCCGAAAATGGGTAAAATCAAATTCCCTATCACCGGCACAAACTGATATCGCGCGCCCTAGCTTTCATTCCTGGTACCGTACATATAAAACCGCAGGGTCGCTCTTCGAGCGAAATAATCAATCCACCAACAGCTAATAGCCTTGACCAAATTAAATACCAGAGTAAGAACAGACCAAACAGGAGATACGGAGAGCAAGAAGCGAATCACTTCAATCAAGGCATCCACTCAATTGCTCCATGTACCTGATGCCGAAGTCAAACCGCATAATTTTTTAACCCGTATGATCAATGTTGGATGAAACAAACAAATTATATCTGCTGTCCGTTCGTGAGTGCGTTCTGCAAAGCTATCTAATGTTACTACAAGTTTTCATCGGCTACCCGTTCTTCAAAACTTCTCCCCGATATCAGAACCGTATAACGTTACCGTTAACCAACTTCAGTTGGAGTCACCATTCGCTGTACTCAATTACGTTCTAATATAGCGTTATCAGTGAATGTGACTGATGTGTCGGTCAACGGTAACGCTTACTGATGACGGTATAATCAATTGCGGTTACTGTTGACCGTCGTTTTTAAATGTAGCGTTTCTTTATTGTATAAGTTACTCCAGGCAAGTGAGCTCTTGGCTACGCAAATCTGAAGGGTGGTACGCAAGATATAACTATTGGATAACTTAAATGAAAGTCAGACGACGGGTATTTACCTGTCCAACACCGAAACATCGTTAAAATCTTACCTCAAGAATATATTACCACGACATTACCCTACACTCATATTTTGTCGGATTATCCTGCTATTACAGCTGTTCTCTTTACTGTTTAAATTTAGTGTTTACTTTTAAAAGTGCATTAGATCATATATAATGTTGCTAGAATTTAAAATAGGTTATAATAATATTTCGATAGTGTAGTAATAAATTTTGTTTCGATTAAAAATATCATTTTTAGTTTTATTGAAGATAGTATTTTAAATACCCCGGTGAAATTCCAAATGTGGGTATGATATAAAATTCTTTTTTTAGATTCATTTTTCTAAAGCATCGCGAAGTTTTAATTTTCAGCATTTTTACAACACTCGCTTCACTAAATGATTTTTTCACATGGATTTTTGGGATACTATTGAGGGTAGTAGTCACTGTCGCCTATACAGTTTCATGGTGAAACATCACTTTTCTTTCATTGGCAAATAAAGTCGAGAGGAGAGAAAGAAATTATCGCAAACTGAATCAGCCGAAACCAGCAAATGATTCAACACACTAACTTAATTTTGCTCAAGAACCGATCACAATGGCTAAATAAATCATGTTCGATCACCAGTTTTCAGAAAATTTGGATCGTTACTAGAGGTTAAACTGTCGTGCAAAGTTGATTTTAAAATCCCCATACATCTTTAATAAAACTCACAAGCGATTTAGGGTTTTATTAGATGTAAAACCTCATTCGGTTCAGTTTTTGAACAACCAACAGTCTCATTATCACTTAGAAATCGCTTATGTCCTTGAGTAAGAAATGATCATTCATCGCCGTGTACTTTTTAAAACATTGCGTTGCCGTTATCAAGTTTAACACAAAAGTCAATCGCAACTCTTTGTTTTAAACTAATTTTCCGACAGTTCGTCAAAACAAACTATCACTCTTACCATTATAACTACATATATAATGAGAAAATACTATAAAACAGCTGATGGAGCTCTACTGAAGGTTGCTATTTTCCATATATGTAATACTCCTATATAGCTTTTTTTTATGAGTTTAGCACACGTGCTACAGGGAAGTCCCTAAAGCGCTTCAGGAGCGGCATGTGTGCGGAATGAGCGATTTACGTTGTTCTTGAATCGCTGTAAATTGTACTTAGTGGAAAACATAGCCATGGGCAAATTATTCCAAAGGGATAATGTTCTCCATACAAAAGACTGCTTAAAAAGCGTTGTACGCGGAGTAACAAGCTGAACCTCATACAGATGTGAAGTATTAGCGTGACGTGTATTTCTAACATGCACCGCTCAGAGAGCAATTAAGCGGGCTACACCCTTCGAACATTTTCCATGAAAATACTTGTAGAACTCAAGTCACCAACCGTTCTTCAATGTTCCAGCAAATCAAGGCCGCCGGTCAGTTCCGGGACTCCGGTCAGATGAACAGCTCTTCTCTGAAGATTGAGAGAGAAGTGTTTCGCCGTTAGTAGAGTATAGACATCGTTTCTGTCTCTCGCACTCTAGCTCTGAACTACGCACGAACTGCACATGCGTTTATATAATAATTCCGTAGTTCCCGGAAATTAATAAGAGGCGCACATGCGCGTTAACACTCTGCTCTCTTCTTGCTTCTCTCTTTAATGGTACTCGCTTCGCTTACAGGCGAAGATAGGGCGCTAGCTATATAGGAGTATTACATATATGCTGTTTTCGAAAATAAAAAAATGCAATAGCTGGAGCTACTATTTTCTTCTATTATCAAAAGTGCAGTTTAGTTTTGAATGGAGAGTGCCAATACAAGTTATGATGTATATAATCGCTTTTACCGGGAGGGTGTTCATTTTTAAATTTTTGCAGTAAACTTCAATTATTTGGAGAAATAAAAATTTTAATTTTAATCTGTTCTATTTCAACTCAGAAGCATAAACACTAAATTTTATTTAAAAAAGCTCATGGCTCTCAACAGTATCAAATGATAGTCAACTAAAATCAACCACAGGCTTTTATACATTTCGTACTTATCTTCATGAAGCATTGCACTCGTTATAACAATGCTTAATCCGATACCAGTTAGTAATTTGAGAGCAAAATCTTTATTTTTACTCTAAAAGCTGAAAAACTGACTATTTTTACCCATAAAAACACGGTTTCGATACATATTACGTACCAGACGATCATAATAGTACAGAATGAAAATAGCATAGAATTGTTGTAAATGTGAATATTGCTTGAATCCAGTTCATTAGCACAAAATTGAAATTTTTCCGATGTAGTCATTGAGCTTTAATTGACATGCGATAAACATCTTTGCTAAAAACGGGTTATTAAATTATAAATATTTTTCTATTTAAGTCGAGAATGAGACAAATAAATATTAGTTCAGGATACTTGATTGCCTTACCAATCTTCGTTTTGCATAAGGAAAATAGTTTTTCAGTTTAAAATTTATAGATTGTACATATTTTATTACCTATTTTTGTACTTCACATTTTTAGTGTTCCATTCGGAACACTTATAAGATCACTTCGGTGTCTGTCTGTCTTTCACACCCGATTTTCTCCGAAACTATTTGACATCACACGTAAGCTAAAAAGTTTTTGGTCTGACACTCAAATGTCGCCCTTTTCAAAAAATCCATATGATTTTTAGATTGTACCAACTTTCAAACGATACGTGTCAAAATTTGATGACATTTCGACGATTAGTTTATAAGTTACAGTGGTTTTAGTGACGCTACTTTTGATATTTTCTGCACAATGGAAAAAATCGACTTTCGTATCTTGATTAAACACTGTTTTCGATGGGAAAAAATACCGTTCAAGTAAAGCAATGGATTGATAAGTGCTATGGGGATTCTGCTCCTGGAAAATCATTCATCATTTAGTGGTATGCTAAATTTAGCCTGACTTTAGAATGAGGTGGTTACACAGAAAAACATGAAAAAATCCGCGAAATTGTTTTGGACGACCGTAAAGTGAAATTGTGTGAGATAGCTGACACCCTAAAGATATCAAAAGAACGTGTTAGTCATATTTTGCATGAACATTTAGGCATGGGAAAGCTCTGTTTGAAATGGGTACTGCGTTTGCTCACAGTGGACCAAAAACAACAACGCGTTGATGATTCTGAGCGCTGTTTAGACCTGTTTAAGCGCAATAAAAAGGATTTTTCACGCGATATGTGACAATGAATAAACATGGAGCCACCACTGTACACTGGAATCAAATTGGCAGTCAGTTGAGTGGACAGCAGCCGGTAAAATCCGCCCGAAGCGACCAAAGACACAACAGTCGGCTGGGAAGGTTTTAGCCTTTGTATTTAGGGATGCGCATGGAATAATTTTCATGAGAAATGAAAAGCCATCAATAGCGAATATTATATAAAGTTATTAGTGCGTTGGATGACAGAAATCGCAAAGAAACGGCCACAAATGAACAAGAAAAAAGTGATCTTTCATCTAGACAATGCACCGGGTCACAAGTCAGTGGTTACGCTGTCAAAATTGCATGAATCGAAGTTCGAATTGCTTCCTCATCGATCGTATTCTCCAAATTTGGCTCCCAACGACTATTATCCATTCGCAGACCTCAAAAAAATGCTCGCGTGAAAGAGATTTGGCTCCAATGAAGAAATTATCGCCGAAACTGAGGCCTGAAGCCAAGGACAAATCCTTCTACAAGAAAGGTATAGAAACGTTAGGAAAGCGTTGGACTGATTATTTCGCTCTTGAAGAATTAATGAACAAAGTCGAATTTTGCAAAAAATATGTTTTAAGTAACTAGACCAAAAACTTTTCAGCCTACGCGTTAGAAAGTTGAAATTTAGCACTAATATAGGAATTGATGGCCTTATCAGAGCCGTTTAGTTTTAAAAGTTAAATTTTGACTTAAGGGGTTGGTTTTGGGGGGTGAAATCGGAAATAAAAAAGAAATTTTGTATTAGGTCATCGAGTGGGATGTCAAGTGAAAGCTTGTAAAAACGACAAAACGCGTCTCGGGATAGATTTGACGAATAAGAGAACTGCTGAAATGTGGGCCTTGTCGTTTTCAGTTACTTTACATTAACCATATATGCCTGAGGACATTTCCTCGAGTGTTGGCCGTGTCAACCACTCTGGTGGCTTGAAAACTGCTGTGTCAGGTTTCGTTGGAGTATCAGGTATGCGTACTTATTACAATTAGTTGTACCCTAAACATTAAAATATTTCACAATTTCCACTTTATTATTTTTTCCGTTAGAATTGTTTCAGCATGACAGTGTCTTTATCAGACTAATGATAAATTGACATTATTTCTTTATATATGTATTTGGGTCTACCTAGTTTACTTTAATTAAGAAATACACCTTAATTAAACTAAACTAGGTAGACCCAGATACATATATTTAAAAACAACAAAAATTTAAATTATAAACATTTGGACTTATCTATGTACTAAAATTCCAGGTGCATTTAATTGTATTTTTCCTGAGTATAAAGTAAGTTTCAATAATGGGGAGTTATTAGTTTCTAATTGTTGATTTAAAATATATCTGATTTTTTATATTTATTTATCTCCATACTTTCTAGGAGATTTAATTTTTTAGATTTCCTTTTATTATGCAATGATTTTCTGTTATTAAATGATCGGCATATCGAGAGATATTATTTTGTTTTGTGTAACTTCTTTTATCTTCATTTATTTAAAGCATGACCCACAATTAAGTTGGTAAACTCCTGATTTTGTCCTATTGTTGATTTTATTTTTGTTGTTTTTTTATCACATTAGAAAGTTTATTATTAGTTTTAAAAGCAATATTTAACCCTCTTTTAAACAACTGTTTAGAAACAAAGTCAGTTATTTTCCCTATATAAGTTAAAGTATTAAAGTTTTAGTTATTGTTTTTATAAGTTAGGTATAACAGATTAATTACTTGCCGGTAGGATTTTCTATTGACAATTCTATCTATGATACTAGGTTGATATCCATTGTTAAACGCTATTTGTTGTATTATATTTAGTTCCCTGTATTTGCTATATTCTAGCTCGAAGTCCAGTTGGTGTAACTGATGGAGCTCACTAGAAATCTCGATTCTTTGAAACATCATAGTTGATGACTTGACTCTGTTATACAAATACTGTCTCAGCATGTAGTTCACTAATATGTTTATGATTAGAGGAAGAGTGTAAACTAGGATTACACATCACACAAGTATAGTACTTCCATATGCGGTTGTACTTGTCACTTTAATCCACTCTCCTACAGAATTCTTTTTTATGAAGAACTTTTCCCCTTCGAAATAATCTATCGAATACTGTGTTTCGCGCTGAATATAATTTGTAATGATTCAGGACAAATATAAAATGCTACTTCTATCAATGAACAGGTAACAATTTCATAGAAAATAGAATTTTCGAAAAAAACTGTAGTAACATTGATTGATTCAACCAAAATTATTACGAGTGCATTATCTATAGTAATATATCTGATACATAAAAAAAAATTTCAAAGTCATTAGTTTTCAGTAAGGATCAAAAAAAAAAACTTTGTTGAAAACTCATTTAGGGTGTGTTTTGTAAAATGATTGATCATTTTATACCTCCGTAACAAAAATTTTTATTTTAAAAGCAATCAACGTACGGAACACTAATTGCGCAAGTCCCACTTGCACTTGGCCGGTTTTTTTTTCTTCAGAGCATTCGTTTTTGTTTATAATTGTGTGTGTTTATAATAGTGTGTGTGTTTTGTATCGGCAAACTTTTTCTATAAGATAATTGTTAACATAAATATCTCCGTTATTTTATGTTGATTTTATATTTACATATCTTATATTTTCTCTTCTCTTACATTTAGTAATAGTCAGTATTCGATGTGAATACTTAGAATTCATAGATGATTTAGTTTAGTTAATAATAAAGTTGTATAGCCTGTCCTGATTTTTTAAGGGGGCAATATAAAAATTCTGACCTTTTGTTTTTGATAGGTTGCAGAGATGGACTTAAGAATTTTATTCATTAATGCAAATAAATAAAAAAGTGTTTTTGGAGAAGTTTATTTATAGATGCATGTAAAAACAAATGGATAACAAGTACAAATATACAGTTTGAATGAATGGAGTTTACAAGAGGGGACATATTGTAAAAATAAAAATATATTTTAACTTAAGCCTAATTCTGTTTCACTATCACTGTCATCAGCTGAGGTAATTATCAGTGGTTTTATATTATTTACATAAATATATAAATTTTCAACTTTAACAACGTGCTGAATGGAATTCTTCCAGCTTTCACAAGATATATCATTTATAAGTTTTTTTTACTAATTCAACCACTGACACGCTTAAAGTAGGAGAAACATTTTGTGCCTTTATTTTTGATTTAACTTGATGCCAAATATGTTCAATTGGATACAAAGAATACGGAGAAAGACGACAGTGCGTCCTGTTTTCTCAGCCATACTGTCACAAACATATTTCTTTTTCAATTTATAGTCTTTCAAAACTTCCGAAAGACCACTTTTTATAACTAAGTCAAAAGAAATGTTATTTTCTAACATATATTCCTGTATTTCCGATTTGGTGGTGGCTGCATTAGGAACCTTATTTCGTAGACGACTATGGTAACTTGCATTGTCCATAACTATAACACTCTGTTCGGGAACATTTGGCAGTGTCATGGGTATCGAACCATGTTTCGTCAAGATAAATTATTGGCCAATTCTCTGATCGATACTTTTTTAATTTCTTGTAAATAAGTATGTCGCAAGATTCGTAATCTTTGTGACTCCATCACTACTTACCTTTTGTTGATTTTTCGGAACGTGAATCCCATTCTTAAGAGAATTCTGTGAAGGGTTGATTGGTCCCGTCCTGCACCAATTTTAATTTTTTTTTGTCTATTGTCGGCACCAACTGCTCTTCATACATAGAATATATTTTTCTCCTGATGACGTATTTTTCACAATCGTCTATATGATGCATTTGAAAATCTTTCCTTTTTTTCTTGTTCCTGAGTGATGGTTTTCCTACAATACCCTTAATCGTAGAAATTGGGGTTTTTGTTAGTTGACTGGATTCTTGCAAAGCACTTTGTTTATTCAAATTTCTTTTTACCAAACTGGCGTAAACATTTTTCTCTATTTGTTTAGCGTCAAGTGATAAATGTTTTCTCTTGCGATAGCCACTATTGCAATTTTCCCACGGACGCCACATAATTAAAATAGAACCGTTACATCGTAAGTAAAACTAAAAATAATAAAAAGTATCTTTCGAATCTTAATGGTGACCTGTGGTCATTAGGCCTATATTATCAAATTCTTAAAGGGCTCCAAACCGGGTTGCCAGGTAGCAAATATATAGGCAAAAATAGATCCAATAGGTGAGGGCGGTATACAAAGCAGGTAAAATAAAAAAACGTTTATCGTAATACCAGGCAACTATGCACAAAACCTTAATAGGGTCGTTTATTGCCCCATTGAAAAAAGCAAAAAAGCAGGATCTTATATCTATATATACTTTTTTATTGATGAGCACTCCCTTGATTTTTACGTTTTCTTGTGTAAATGTTCTTCTTATGATTTCGTCTACGTTCAGGTTGAAAAGTCTCAACGATAACACATATCATTGTGTGCCTTCTCTTCTGATATCAATTTCTCACTCTCACTAACATATTTCTCTAATTTCCTGAAATTCTGTTATAAATGACTTTTAGAAAGGTTTTACAGCTGTGGTTCAATAAACTAATGTCTCCGAGTCTATGCTTTGCTTTACTTTGATATTTTTCAGAATAACTTTGGTATGAGCGATTCTTTAGGTATAATTCCTGTTTTATAAACAGGTCTACAGAAATACGAATTTTTCCTCATCAATAAATAAATATATATTTAATTTAATATAATAATTACATTAATTAATATTTCAGAAAGCAACCTATATGGTCTAGGAGACTTTCTACATTCTCTTGGTTATTTCCTACCCGCTACTATCTGGTTGATTCTGTGATACAATTGTCTATCGTCTTCAAAAAATTTCTGTATGTATTTCTTCCATGATAACTTTCATTTCGATAATTTCTTTGCCAAATTTATCAGTTAATCGGAAGGTTGAGTTCGTTTTGGTATCCCTGCTAAATCGTTGGCCTTTATATATATATATATATATATATATATATATATATATATATATATATATATATATATATATATATATATATATATATGTATATATATATATATATATATATATATATATATATATATATATATATATATATATATATATATATATATATGTATATATATATATATGTATATATATATATATATATATATATATATATATATATATATATATATATATATACGAGGCTGGTTTGAAAAGTCCGTCCAAAGTCCGAGAGATGGCACCACCGGCGCGTATCGAGGTCATGTTTAGTTAGTAGCATCTCTTGAATGAACGCACACCAAGTTTCAGCCATATCGGTCTATTTCTTTGTGTTTGGCATTCGTGTGAATCAAGGAAGTCGAGTGATTTTCAAGAAATGGATGAAAAAGAATTTCGTGTGGTGATTAAACATTACTTTATGAAAGGCAAAACGCCTCAGGAGACTAAAGAGAAGCTTGATAAACATTATGGTGACTCTGCACCTTCGATTAGAACTGTTTATAAGTGGTTTCAAAATTTTCGGACTGGCCATATGGGCACAAGTGACGCTGAACGTTCTGGACGGCCTGTGGAGGTTACGACTCCAGAAATCATTGATCAAATCCATGATATGGTGATGGATGACAGAAGAGTTAAGGTGCGTGAGATTGCTAGTGCTGTGGGCATCTCGACTGAACGGGTACATAATATTTTGCATAAACATTTGGACATGAGAAAGTTATCCGCAAGATGGGTGCCGCGATTGCTCACGCTTGACCAAAAACGGAATCGTGTGAAGTGTTGCAAGGATGGTTTGCAGCTGTTCCAGAAGAATCCGGAGGCCTTTAAGCGTCGTTTCGTCACTGTGGATGAAACATGGATACATTACTATACTCCTGAGACCAAACAACAATCTAAACAATGGGTTACCAAAGGGGAATCTGCACCAAAAAAGGCGGAGACCGTTCCTTCGGCCGGAAAGGTTATGGCGACTCATCGACTATCTGAAAAAGGGTAAAACTATTACAGGTGAATATTATTCATCGTTATTGGACCGTTTGAAAACCGCGCTGCAAGAAAAACGCCCGCGATTGGCCCACAAGAAAGTCCTTTTCCATCACGACAACGCACCAGCCCACACCTCAGCAGTCGTGGTCGCAAAATTAATGGAAATAGGATTCCAACTCGTTTCACATCCCCTCTATTCTCCAGACTTGGCTCCCTCGGACTACTATTTCTTCCCCAATTTGAAGAAATGGCTGGCGTGGACAAAGTTTTTATTCAAACGAGGAGGTGATTGCAGACAGTAATAGATATTTTGCAGACTTGGACAAATCCTATTATTCGGAAGGGATCAACAAACTAGAACATAGTTGGACGAAGTGTATAAGCCTAAAAGGAGACTATGTCGAAAAATAAAAAAGGTTTACCCTAAACACATAAGTAGTTTTTATTTTTGCACGGACTTTTCAAACCAGCCTCGTATATATATATATATATATATATATATATATATATATATATATATATATATATATATATATATTGTGATGTGTTTTACTTGCCCGATTTTTGAGGCGTCTATTTTGTACCTTGTATATTAATTGGTCGCTTTTTGCGGCGTCATTTTGTACCCTGTGAAAATTGTTTTTTTTCCCACGCTTGGGCACAATTTTCTTGCAACCTCTTTTTAATTTCTGAGAATGAATTGAGTGAATAATGATTTTAAAAGAACTAAAGAAATTAAACAAACACTAGCTCAGTTTTCCTTGGTAGAGAGATATGGGTAAGAGATAATTGTTGTACGTCTTTTTGGAATTATTTTCTATTTTTTTAAAAGCTTCAGCTGTACAAATTTTGGGCACCATTCATTTTAAAATAGAAAGGATCTAACTTCGGTTAAAAAAATGAAAAAATACTGAAGTGTTTTATCGTTATTACTAAAAAGAATTATTCTAGTACAACTTTTCTTATCCTGAAAAGAAAAATAGGTATTCAGTGAGACACTAGCTTTAATCAACAAAAAAAGAAAATTTATTCATGATTTAAAATAAAAGTTCCAACCTTTGCAGTTTTAAGGAATACAAAAAAAATTCTAGCCTAAAAGTAGTTTTTATAAATTAGAGTCCCTAAATCAGAGATTTTACTTCTAAATCTTGACTACACCCGAAATCGAAGAGTCGTGATTTTCACTTCGCGATTTTTCAGTTCAAATTGCTGTTAAAACACTTATTTGCGGGGGATATATTTATTGATGTATGTTCTGGTAACTTACGGTCTTCCTATGGGCTTCTAGGCCTTCAATGCAACACAAAACCGATTTCACACTTTTGAGAAGAGCCTACTTTAACTACTCCATTTAGAAAACACACAACGCCCACTACGGCTTTATGATAAAAAAAACTCGTGCTTAACTTGGCTCTCGTAGATATTGTCGTAAGCCTCTACTGCGGCTCGGTGGAAAATCGCCACTTGGCGGCTCGGTGGAAATTAGCCTGGCTGCGGCTTGATGGTACTAAGCCTCTCGGCGGCTTGATGGTACTGCCTGGCGGCGGCTCGGTGTTCTAAGCCTGGCGGCGGCTCGATGGTACTAAGCCAAGATTCGCGTCCTCCGGACCCTTAAATAAGCCGTGGGCATTCTGTCTGTAATATGGCGACGCCGGAACCAAAACTCCGGATACAAACATTTGACCAATCCCGGCGTATCGATAGATTCGGTCGCAAACCCGCACAGCACACTAAATAACGAGCGGCTAAGAATTTCTGATTAATATACCGCTCGATACAAAAATGAAAAGAAGTACATTATTAAGAGAAAAATCAGTAACATTATATGGTCTTAAAATCTAGGAAAAAATGAATGTTACATTACCCCCTTCCAAAAAGAAATAGACTACACTAGTCTATTAAACTAAGGCTACTTATGAAAAGGTACAAAGTGGTACACTATCACTTAATACTAAGGTCAGAACTAAAAACAAAATTACAAACTACTAGACTTAATTCAATTAAGCACTAATATTAAGTACAATGAAAACCAAATGAAAATCTTTGCATGTACA
Organism: Pachyrhynchus sulphureomaculatus; assembly: GCA_019049505.1. Taxonomy (NCBI): domain Eukaryota; kingdom Metazoa; phylum Arthropoda; class Insecta; order Coleoptera; family Curculionidae; genus Pachyrhynchus; species Pachyrhynchus sulphureomaculatus. Next base: position 181,065,228 of record CM032447.1, on the reverse strand, counting down.
CAAGAATCTTATAACTAGACTTAACTTAATTAAGCACTAAAGTTAAGTACATCAAAAAGTAAATAAAAATCCTTGCATGAACATAAGAAATACCTGTTCAAAGTAACAATCGCGGTCTTCTTATATAAAAGAATCAGCTCTGTTATTGTTACCAAAAAAAAAAAAAAAAACTTTGTCTAGACTCTTGTCTAAATCAAAAAAAATGAACTGAAACAAAGTATGAACACCCCCCTTAAAATATTTTAAGGATTGTCTGAGAATTTTCTATTTCAGCAAAAGAAATTTATAAAAATTCTTAAATAAAGAAAAACAAAAAAATAAGTGATTCTAGTGCAAACACTAACACTAAAAGGAGAAAGTCTTGTAAGACCATTTAGCACAAGGCTAAGAAAAACACCTGGATGAAAATCCAGACAAACGCTCGGAAAAAATCGCCATCAATGCTCTAGCTCACCGCTAAGAGAACATTCTAAATCTAGTATCACTACTAGTCGCATCAGAAAATAATCGCACTCTATCGCGCAATGTCGACGTCCTAAGACATCTAGACATGCTAAAATCGCCAGGGAAAACGCTCTGGTTGATCGCCAGATAATCGCACTCTATAACGCAATGTCGACGTCCTAAGACATCCAGACATGCTAAAATCGCCAGGGAAAACGCTCTGGTTGATCGCCAGAAAACACGTCAGCTCATCGCCAACAAAACACTCTGGTATATCGCCAGAAAAAAACCTCGGCTCCTCGCCAAGAAAACACTCTGGTAAATCGCCAGAAAAAAAACCTTGGCTCCTCGCCAAGAAAACACTCTGGTATATCGCCAGAAAAAACCTCGGCTCCTCGCCAGGAAAACATTCTGGTACATCGCCAGAAAAAACCTCGGCTCCTCGCCAAGAAAACACTCTGTAAATAGTCCTCGACTACACAAAGTCTGCGTTCTAAAAGAACAATCTCGCCATTAACATAGTGAGCAGCTATAAAAGCTAACAATATCACTATAGGCACAGTGAATAGCTACAAAAGCTAAAATTCACTCTAAACACAGTGAATAGCTATAAAAGCTAAAATTCACCAAACTGAATGATCCTGCTTCAAAAAGCAATGTTCACAAAGAACAGAATGATTAGTCCACGCGCAACTAACATTCAAGGAAACATTCCTAGCATAACTATGTGAGACAGCTAGTCTCTAAATAGGACCTCCCTAAAGTCATAATCCTATATATAGGAGTCCATAAACAAAACGACTCAAAATCACACATTTTGAGCACATGCCCTCAGGCAACCAACATACACTGAAATATATACAGAAATATATACAGAAATATATACAGAAATATATACAGAAATATATACAGAAATACATACAGGAGTTCAAATCCCAAACTCTTGGTTATGATAACTCCATACTGAGCTTGGTGAAAGCTCTTAGCAAAAGCTAATCAAATCTTCGGCACATCGCACCAAAGTGACAAATCTGCCTAGAAACATGAGCCAGAAAAAACGCCCTCCGTCATCCTTCAGGGTGGCTACACAGAGATATAAAATTTAACCAGCATTGCGCTTCTTCAAGTTGTATGAAGAACCCTCGTGTACTGGTCTCGCCCTAGAACAACAACGAAAAACATTCAATCCATCCCACATAACAGGAGACAAACACCTCACTACGATATACTGAAAGGTGGAGACAATAGAATACGGAAATGGTGACCCTGGAGTCCACCAACAAAAGGGAGTAGATTATAGCATCCACTAAACTAAAACGGTGTCTACCACACCACCATAAGTCAAAAAAAATTAATCAATAGGGTGTTCCGAAACACACTACTGCCAACAGCCTGTCACCACTAATAGGCTAATTGGAGCTGAGGTCGACTACAGTAGCTAGGCTCTCCTTTGGCTCAAATAGAAATAACCATTGAGTAACAAAACCTCTAAAGGTCCCAAAGGTCAAACGTTCGCCCCCCATAGACTACCCTTCCAATCAGTCTGTTCCTCAGGAAGATTAACTCCTTGCCAAACGTCGTAACGGCATCTGTTAGCACCCGGTGCATCACAGCCTGTAAAAAAATAACTTATGGGATACAACCTAAGTAAAAAATAACTTATGGGATACAACCTAAAAGGTTTACAAGGTTGACTTAACCAAGCTTCTAACGGAAATTTCCAAACTACGAAAATGAGCTTAAAAAGCTACATGAAGCAAAAATTTCTCAATTTTCCGGTGGCAACGCAACCCAAAAACTTTTGAAAACGACAAGAGCTTTTCCAGCTTAATCAGAAACAAGAAGAAAACATCGTTGACAGCTAAAATATTCGATCATGGTGTTAATCGTCTCCCTAGACAATAGCCTCTAGAAGAAACTGCTACAGGCATAACCGTTTTCTGTCAGCCCAAACTTCTAGATTACCTCTTGGAAATCTAAAAATTCGGTTAGGAATCTTCCTTCACTGCGCTTAGCCACTCTTGACAAGGTTCTCATCTCGGTATCAGATTTTGATCCGTTCTTTGTGAAACGCCTGTCTTACTCTGCTCTCATTTCCTGTAAATGATCAGCCTTTAGTTCTCCTGCAGGACTTCAATTTCCTATCAATCTGATAGTATACCGAAAAAACTCAACATACGCCTATGAGTCTATGCAAAAAATTTTTTAAAAAAATTAGTGACTCAAAGGTAACGTTTAAACGGCCCTGAAAAGAATAGAGTATACCCTCAGTTTGTCAATTCAGAAGAAGATCTAAATCAAAATAATCCAAGTCTTAGACTCACTGGATAAACCAAAATCAATTTACTCTTAATTGCACCCAACATATACCACTAAGGTAATAGAAATCCACCCACTCGGGTAACAAACTTTGAAATTGCTCATAAAAATTTTGACTCTACATCACACTACACGAGCTACATCTTGCGCTTGTCCTAACTCAAGATCCCCTTGGATTGCCTCTAATCAAAATTTCGCTTCCAAGTGTCAAGAACTGGATATTATTTGGGGTCATAAGCAAATCAAATCCCGCGACCACCGACATACCAGTCTTATGATATATCCTGAGTGAGACTCCTTCGCAAGCTCGCAACAGCTGAGTCGATGCTAAACATCAACCACAATCAACCTAAGTTTGGATATGGCCAATACCCAAAACCTTAGCATTAAACAATAAAAGTAAGCTATTCTCTGCTCAACTTTTACAACAGTCAAAAAAAACGAGGTCGTCACCTCTACAGAGCAACATCAAAAAAAATAAAGTAAAGCAATTAAGATAATGTAAATATAAATTATTCTTCTTCTGACAAACTTTCATTAGGGTTAGGTCCATTGAATGGTTTTAAGTCTTTAATATGCCATCGTCCTACTTTAGTCCCATCTAAATTAACCAAACCATGAACTAAGTCTGAAATCTTTTCTCTTATCACGCAATGCACATACTTAGGTACCAACTTAGATGTGAATTTATCGGCTGCACTGGAAAGAATTTTATTTTTTCGCCAAACGTGATCACCTATATTAAAGGCAAAATCCCTTTTTCTAAGGTTGTAAGACTTACTGTTCCGTTCATAAGCCTTATGTATCCTACTACGCACGTCGGTGAAATTAAAATTTACTAAAATTCCGAATTTTTGTGCAAAATCACATCCTAAAACCAAAGTATGTGATAGAGAAGGTACTACTAGAGCAGAGATTACTAAACAATGACTATTGTAGACTAGCGGCAACTCAACCGTACCTAAAACTTTTAGACGGCTGCCATCTGCAGTGGTAACACTTCTATTTTCGACATGGCATATTTTAATACTTAAACGACTTAAAATTTTAATACCATTCTGACCTACTGAGGTATTTGCACGAGAGTCAAATAAAGCCGAGAAATGGACACTTAATGGATTTATCTTTATATGCGGTCTATTATCTAAATATTTATGCACGAATAAAGGAGATATGTGACCATTTGGAGAAGCAGGAGTTTTAACTTGAGAAGGAGGATTTTTATTAGACTTAAAAAAAAAATCAGAAACTTTTGTAACTATTTAGTCCAATCTGATCTATTGGATTATTTCTTTACTTAAGATCCTCGTTGGAATCTTTCTTTTATCCGCGACCGGACGTTCTGAGAAAATACGACGGATTTTCATTTCATAGTCTAACTCATATTCCAGTAGGTGATTGACTTTAAAATTGAAAGCTTCCATAATAAATGAATACAATTTAAAAGAATTGTTTAAAAGGTCGTGAAAATATTTCTCCTGTGCTCCCAATAGTCAAAATAAAAAATATGTAAAGGCACTTAAAATATGTAAATTTCTTTACCAAACATTTAAAAAAATCTTCAACAATTTCAAAAAAATTTCTAAGTATTGCCTTGTATTAAAATTCTTTTACCAAATATGTTAAGAATTTTCAACAAAAAAATCTCCAAATATCGTTTCATATCTGCAAAGTATTTTTAATATTCATGCAAAACATCGGTGAGGAAAAAAAGTACAGTTTTTTCTTCGGTTCACCGCAAAATAAATCTAACACTGCAAAAATTAACGTAAAACCAGCACATCTGCTAATCTGAACTATAAAAGTAGCTTTTAAGAAAAAAGTAGGAATCTCTTATCTTAGAGTCGATTAACAAAATTCAAATATCTAAACCACCATCAGATAAATTGAAATAAATAATTCTACAAATTTCCTGCTTTTGTCTTATTGCTATAGTGTAGTTTCGTTTAATTAAATATTATGAAATAAAAATATCTGAAAAGTTAGAGCTTTTACTTTGTTCGAAAGCTAGTACACTGAACCCTTTAAAAAAATAAAATTCCAAAAGCCCCGCGTTGACAGCGCTATTTTGTGATGTGTTTTACTTGCCCGATTTTTGAGGCGTCTATTTTGTACCTTGTATATTAATTGGTCGCTTTTTGCGGCGTCATTTTGTACCCTGTGAAAATTGTTTTTTCCCACGCTTGGGCACAATTTTCTTGCAACCTCTTTTTAATTTCTGAGAATGAATTGAGTGAATAATGATTTTAAAAGAACTAAAGAAATTGAACAAACACTAGCAGTTTTCCTTGGTAGAGAGATATGGGTAAGAGATAATTGTTGTACGTCTTTTTGGAATTATTTTCTATTTTTTTAAAAGCTTCAGCTGTACAAATTTTGGGCACCATTCATTTTAAAATAAAACTTCAGTTTAAAAAATAAAAAAATACTGAAGTGTTTTACCGTTATTACTAAAAAGAATTATTCTAGTACAACTTTTCTTATCCTGAAAAGAAAAATAGGTATTCAGTGAGACACTAGCTTTAATCAACAAAAAAAGAAAATTTATTCATGATTTAAAATAAAAGTTCCAACCTTTGCAGTTTTAAGGAATACAAAAAAATTCTAGCCTAAAAGTAGTTTTTATAAATTAGAGTCCCTAAATCAGAGATTTTACTTCTAAATCTTGACTACACCCGAAATCGAAGAGTCGTGATTTTCACTTCGCGATTTTTCAGTTCAAATTGCTGTTAAAAACACTTATTTGCGGGGGGGATATATTTATTGATGTATGTTCTGGTAACTTACGGTCTTCCTATGGGCTTCTAGGCCTTCAATGCAACACAAAACCGATTTCACACTTTTTGAGAAGAGCCTACTTTAACTACTCCATTTAGAAAACACACAACGCCCACTACGGCTTTATGATAAAAAAAACTCGTGCTTAACTTGGCTCTCGTAGATATTGTCGTAAGCCTCTACTGCGGCTCGGTGGAAAATCGCCACTTGGCGGCTCGGTGGAAATTAGCCTGGCTGCGGCTTGATGGTACTAAGCCTCTCGGCGGCTTGATGGTACTGCCTGGCAGCGGCTCGGTGTTCTAAAGCCTGGCGGCGGCTCGATGGTACTAAGCCAAGATTCGCGTCCTCCGGACCCTTAAATAAGCCGTGGGCATTCTGTCTGTAATATGGCGACGCCGGAACCAAAACTCCGGATACAAACATTTGACCAATCCCGGCGTATCGATAGATTCGGTCGCAAACCCGCACAGCACACTATATAACGAGCGGCTAAGAATTTCTGATTAATATACCGCTCGATACAAAAATGAAAAGAAGTACATTATTAAGAGAAAAATCAGTAACATTATATGGTCTTAAAATCTAGGAAAAAATGAATGTTACAATATATATATATATATATATATATATATATATATATATATATATATATATATATATATATATATATATATATATATATATATAGATATTATCAAGTTTCGTTTGTAATTCTCCTATTTCATTGCATTTGTTTTTGTAGTATTTCTCCTTTACTTGTCTTATATTTTACCGAATTTTCAGTTAGATATTTTTGTATGTGACATTATTTCTTCATATTTCGTCGTTAATACATTCATTGTAAAATTGCAAAAGCCATCCATTTCTGGTTTTCTTTTCTATTTTATTTATTAAAGGTCGCCTTGTAATTTTAGATTAATGTGTGTTTAAAATAGTAACTTGATCTTTAATTTTAATTTAACAACATAATCAGAATATGTTTAATTACCTGACAGATTTTCAGTATCAAATTCAATTTTTCAGGTCCAAAAGCATAAAAATGTCAGTTACCAAATAAGGCGTAAATAACTAAAGTGTTTTTTTACGTTCCTGTATTTTTAACGTAAGTACGTAATTTTCTGATGTCCCTGGGTTTTATGCATGTAACATTAGTCTGTTTCGAGTCCAAATAACTGAAAATATTATTTACCTATGACGGGTACTACCAAACTTCTCATGAGGCTATATTATTAACGTACAAATTGTCTAATATATTTTTCTTCTTACTCCTTTTCCTCTTTTATATAAACACAAGTACCCACCTTCAAACGATAATTGTCAAAATTTCATGACATTTCGAAGATTAGTTTACAAGTTATAGTGGTTTTAGTGACCTTAGTTTTGATCAAACACTGTTTTTTGATAGGAAAAAATACCCTTCAAGCAAAGCAATGGCTTGATAAGTGTTACGGGGACTCTGCCGCTGAAAAATCATTCATCATTTACTGATATGCTGAATTTAAACACGGTCGTAGAGATACAAATGCTGTTGATCGCTCTGGACGCCCAAATGAGGTGGTTACACCGGAAAATATCAAAAAAATCCTCAAATTGTTTTGGATAACCTTAAAGTAACATTGCGTGAGATTTCTGACACTCTAAAGATATCAAAAGAACGTGTTGGTCATATTTTGCATGAACATTTGGGCATGAGAAGACTCTATTCGAAATGGGTACCGCGTTTGCTCCCAGTGGACCAAAAACAACAACATGGTCATGATTCTGAGCGCGGTTTGGACCTGTTTTAACCGCAATAAAAAGGATTTTTTCATATGATATGTGACAATGAATGAAACATGGATCCGTCACTACACACCGGAATCAAATCGGCAGTCAGCTGAGTGGACAGCAGCCGGTGAAAGCCACCCGAAGCGACCAAAGACACAACAGTCGCCTGGGAAGGTTTTGGCCTCTGTATTTTGGGATGCGCATGCAATAATTTTCATTGACTATGCCGAGGAGTAAAAAACCATCAATAGCGAATATTATATAAAGTTATTGGTACGTTTGAAGGCAGAAATCACAAAGAAATGGCCCCAAAGAAGCAAGACAAAAGTGCTCTTTCATCAAGAGAGTGCACCGTGTCACAAGACAATGGTTACGATGGCAAAATTGCATGAATTGAAGTTCGAATTGCTTCCTCATCCACCGTATTCTCCAGGTTTGGCCCCCAGTGACTATTATCTATTCGCAGACCTGAAAAAAGTGCCCGCAAGAAAGAGATTTAGCGCCAATGAAAAGGTTATCGCCGAAACTGAGGCATATTTTAAAGGCAAAGACAAATCCTTCTACAAGAAAGGTATGGAAATGTTAGAAAAGAAAGCCTTGGACTGATTGTATCGCTCTTAAAGGAGACTGTATTGATGAATAAAGTCGAATTTTGCAAAAAAATGTGTTTTTAGTAGCTAGATCCAAATCTTTGAGTTTATTTTCTGTACTACACCCAGTTGTTTATAAAATCTACATTACAAATCTGTCTAATGTAGTTCCTTCTCACTCTACCCATTTGGTCTTTTCTGCTATTCGGCCCACTATTTCCATTTCTGGTGTTTCAAATATTTGTTTTGTTTTTTTATGTTCCGGGTCGGGTTTTTTCTGTGTACATCAGTATAGGTCTAATTGTGGATCTGTAATTAGAGGAGTCATTTGAAATCTTACGTATTTGTTTCGACGCACTACATTATTTACAATGTGCCACAGTTTTCACTATCTTTGCAGTGATTCTTTTATGGACACAGCACACGTGCTGCAGTCAGATCTCTAAAACGCTACCGTAGCGATGCGTGTGGGAAAAAAGCGATTTACGGTGGTTTTGAATCGCGGCAATTGTATTTGGTGGGAAACACAGACCTGGGCAGTCATTCATATTTTCCATAGGATTTTTTTTTTGAAAAGTATGGTACAAGATGAACCTCATAAGGATTTGATATAGTAGCGCGACGTGTATTTCTAGCACGTGAGACTCTGAGCGTAATTAAGAGGGCTATATCCATTGATCACTTTCTATGAAAGTCGTTGTAAAATTGTCTTAAGTCGCTAACCGTTTTTCTATGTTCCAAAGAATTAAGGTTGCTGGTTAATTCTAAATTCATCCAATAGGTTTGGCGTCACTGGTTTGATTATCGTGATTATTTTGTAAATAACCAAAAAGTAAAATCGCAATTTCCACATTTTATAGTCTACCTTATGATTTATTATGCAAACATAATAAGTATTTTGTTGTTATAACGAGATAAATTTTCCAGTAAATACAAATACCAGATTTTCCTCTTAGCGTAAAGAACATTTTCATTTTTAATTAAGATATTTAAAGTGCTAATTGGATATCTAATTAAAACACAGATCAAGGAAGTGAAATGCATCAGGACCCCGGAGAAACGCTTTTAGGGTTTTAGACAAAAGAGAACAGACGTTTTCGTTTTACTTTTAGCACGCTGTTCGTTTTTGATTAGTGCTCGTTTAGATAAAAAATGTCTGGTTGAAAAAGGTGAGTGAACATAACAGATTATTGTCAAAAAAACTTAAAGAGGGAGAAATGGTAAGGGCTGCAAGTTTGATGAAAAAGTGGTTCCGGTGACATTGTTTTTTAAATCGTAAAAACAAATTAAAACGAACTTGCGCTATCGCTAAATAGAAACTAGTACTATAGCTTTCTAGAAGTTCAGTCCTGTATGAAGAGTAAAAAATAACAAAATGTATTTAGAATTGTAGAGTGTCGAAAGGGCAATGGAAGATATGAAGTGTGAAATAGCAAGATATCATTGTACACATTTACTGAAATCCCAAAGAAATAAAAACCACAGCGAATAAATAAAATTAATAGATGTTTTCTTAAAAAAAACAAAAAAAGTTAATAACACGCACCTCGTCTGCTTTACTACACATTCAAGTAAAACCTCATCACTCCACAATCTGTGCAGCTGAACTCCTGCCTATAAAAGAGGCTATCAGATACGCTATTAAATCTACGGAAAATAATAAATTCCTCATTGTATCGGACTCTCTAAGTGCTTTCTTCTTCTTCTTAAAGTACCTATTCGGTTCGAATATTGGCAGTCATTCTGGCTATTATTACTTTATCCACTGCAGCTCTGAAAAGACCGGTAGTATTTGTTGAGAACCAATTTCGCAGATTATTTAGCCAGGAAATACGTCTGCGCCCTGCTCCTCTTTTTCCAAATATCTTTCCTTGAAGTATTTGCTGTAGTAATCCATATATGTGGGGATTTCTCATTATGAGTCCTAAGTACTCCAATTTTCCTACTTTAACCGTTTCTATAATTTCCAGTTTCTTGTTCATACAACATAAGACATTCTCATTAGTAATATGGTCCATATAAGAAATTTTAAAAATTCGGCGATATAGCCATAATTTAAATGCCGTTTCTTAGAGGTGGCTTCAGTCAACGTCCACACCTTAAAGAAGAAGACTGAAGACATAGCATCATGAAGTCTCATTTTCGTGCTCAATTTTATTGCTGAGCTTTTGAAAAGTGATATCATTTTGAAGAACACTCCTCTAGCTTTTTCGATACGGCAACGAATTTCCTGCGAATGATCCCATTGTTCATTTATCATGGTACCTAGATATGAATATTGTGGAGTTCTTTGTATTTGTTGATTGTTAACCATCAACAAGGTAGCAAATGCTTTAAAAGCCATTAAATCCAATAATACTAATTATGCACATTTAAGACAGATGTCGGATTTATTATACTTAGCCAAAATAAGGAATAGACAAATAACATGCATTTGGATCTCAAGTCATACAGGGATCAAAGGCAATGACAGAGCAGACTATGAGGCCAAATTAGCTATAGATAAAGGCATTAACATCACAAACCTCTCAAATGATTTTCAAAGAATCTTAGACATAATAATTAGGAACACTTTTCAATTAGATGGGATCTTGAGAATTTCAATAACAACCTGTGGGAGGTTAAACGTCTTGTTCATCCTCCTCTCAACATACAATGCCTTAGCAGATCAGAGAATACTATACTGAGAAGATTGGCAATAGGTCACATATACCAGACGCACTCCCACTTACGAGTATTAAAGAGGGAGCCAGCACCATTATGCTCCTTTTGTAACTCCACTTTGACGTTGAAACACATTTTTGAAGCAGATCATTCGTCAAATTTCCACTTTCAATTAAATAAATCGGGTATTATCGGTTATCTTAAAGAACTTGAAATAGAAATCTAAACTCTATAGGGCGCCAAATGACCTTAGATCTCGACTCGCCCGGACCCACAAACTTCAATCAAATCAAATAAATCCTGTAGTAAGGTAAGCCTGACTATAGAAATGCCTGTAACTTCTCAATATGCTGTACAATCAGCTTTAGTGTAATAAGAAAGAAAACCCGAACTGAATTGTACGACGTACGACTCAAATAGATATATATATATATATATATATATATATATATATATATATATATATATATATATATATATATATATATATATATATATAAGGTATGTGTATACTACAAAACAATTTTACATATCACATATTCAATCTCTAACTAAGATTTCAAGAAACAAATATCTACTAATTATCTAGAAAGTAGAAGTTAAAGGATATATGAAAAAATCAAAGTTCAAACATAGAATATAGGTAAAGTTTTACACCCAGCGGCAACTGCAGTTTTTCTGGCTACAAAACCCAAAGTATGTTATAAGTGATACTCAAACATTAAAATTGGTCCCCTAAACTTAATAATAAATAAGGAAAAAAAATAACCCATAATAAATTTTTAAAGCATTGCGCAACACAAGCCGTCGTCGACCCTTAAAAATTTCCAGGTAGGACACATGTCTTATCTAGAAGGAAGAGTCATAAATAAAGTCCAAAAACAACTCTGCCAGGCCAGTTCCTGGTACCACAGTCTTAATTAGATTTTATATATGTTTAAATAATAATAAAGATGTAATTGTAAATTGTGGCGATAGGCGATAATCGAAGTTAACTTACACCTCTATTAATACTAAGATAGGTGGCGTCTTGAGAAAGTCATGTATTGTTTCTAAGACCGACAGCTTATATGTAGGTAGTAGTTATTGTAAAAATACGTACCATACCATACCATAAGGCAGTTTTCTCTACAGAGTGCTGTAAAAAACATATATTTTAGCACTTGAACAACGTTAACGAATATCACGACATCTTTCCTATTGTGGTAGGAAGTTAAAAGTTAAAAAAAATCCATATTGATTGTTACTTTCAATTGTATTAAAACTAATAAACTAATATAACTCGTCTGTTGCTACGTTCCTTCAGACATTTAAAATATTTGGTTTATAATATATGGATGTTTCCTTGTTAATTAAACGATAAATAATACCATTTATTCGAATCCCAAAACTGGCATAAGAATTTTCACGATGTTTTTTAGAAATAGAGATTAATCACGTTTTAAGGGTGTTAAAAAGGGGAACAAATGTCCTCATTTTACTTTTAAGTATTCCATTCGTTGAATAGTACTCGTTTAGATAAAAAGTTCTGGTTTAAAAAAAAAAGTGAGGAAGCATGAAAGATTGTTTTCAAAAATACTTAATAACAAAGAATGAAAATGAAAAAGTAATGATAAAATAGTGAATGACTTTGATTTTAAAAGAAACAAGGTAGTGCGCCTTCGCCAAACGGAAATGAGATCTGTATTGTGCTAATTTCTAAGAGTAAGATACATTTGTCACTAGATCTCAGCGCATCTGCACTTTGCTTTAGGATTTGTTTTATGTCTATTCGTAATATTTTCCGTTTATCAACAAAGCACTGTCTATAACCGACCAAACTTATTTCAGAACTTTTCAAAAGTTGAACTTTTTTCCATGTACAAGGTAATAAAAATTTGCAAAAATGTATTATTCTCTCTCTACGAAAGAAGGAGTTTACAGTTGCATGAAAAGGTCTATTTCTACATATTTAATGGCCTAGAACCTTTAAAGAAGTGTATGTTTCGTTTGATTGCCTTATTAAATAATTCAAAAATGTGTAAAAATATATTTATTCCATCTAAATTGTGGACATAATGTTCTAGAGCTTTGTATCATGTTTAATTTGCATGCAAACTACTTATGTGTTTGGGGTAAACCTTTTTTATTTTTCGACATAGTCTCCTTTTAGGCTTATACACTTCGTCCAACAATGTTCTAGTTTGTTGATCCCTTCCGAATAATAGGATTTGTCCAAGTCTGCAAAATATCCATTAGTGTCTGCAATCACCTCCTCGTTTGAATAAAATCTTTGTCCCGCCAGCCATTTCTTCAAATTTGGGAACAAATAGTAGTCCGAGGGAGCCAAGTCTGGAGAATAGGGGGATGTGAAACAAGTTAGAATCCTATTTCCATTAATTTTGCGACCACAACTGCTGAGGTGTGTGCTGGTGCGTTGTCGTGATGGAAAAGGACTTTCTTGTGGGCCAATCGCGGGCGTTTTTCTTGCAGCTCGGTTTTCAAACGGTCCAATAACGATAAATAATATTCACCTGTAATAGTTTTACCCTTTTCCAGATAGTCGATGAGGATTATCCCTGGCGAATCCCAAAAGACAGTCGCCATAACCTTTCCGGCCGAAGGAACGGTCTTCGCCTTTTTTGGTGCAGATTCCCCCTTGGTAACCCATTGTTTAGATTGTTGTTTGGTCTCAGGAATATAGTAATGTATCCATGTTTCATCCACAGTGACGAAACGACGCTTAAAGTCCTCCGGATTCTTCTGGAACAGCTGCAAACCATCCTTGCAACACTTCACACGATTCCGTTTTTGGTCAAGCGTGAGCAATCGCGGCACATCTTGCGGATAGCTTTCTCATGTCCAAATGTTTATGCAAAATATTATGTACCCGTTCAGTCGAGATGCCCACAGCACTAGCAATCTCACGCACCTTAACTCTTCTGTCATCCATCACCATATCATGGATTTGATCAATGATTTCTGGAGTCGTAACCTCCACAGGCCGTCCAGAACGTTCAGCGTCACTTGTGCCCATATGGCCAGTCCGAAAATTTTGAAACCACTTATAAACTGTTCTAATCGAAGGTGCAGAGTCACCATAATGTTTATCAAGCTTCTCTTTAGTCTCCTGAGGCGTTTTTTGCCTTTCATAAAGTAATGTTTAATCACCACACCAAATTCTTTTTCGTCAATCTCTTGAAAATCACTCGACTTCCTTGATTCACACGAATGCCAAACACAAAGAAATAGACCAATATGGCTGAAACTTGGTGTGCGTTCATTCAAGAGATGTTACTAACTAAACATGACCTCGATACGCGCCGGTGGTGCCATCTCTCGGACTTTGCACGGACTTTTCAAACCAGCCTCGTATTCTATAGGTTATATAGTCGTCTAATTTACATATATAATATTCTGAAAATGTGTTGATTTTATTTGGTTTGACACCAAAATCGTCTAGAATCTCATAAGACCGAGATATGTGCGAATTTATAGAATTGGAAAAGAAAAAAAAATCAAAAACATCCGAACAAGAATCAAGTTTCTAATTATTCAAATGACAGATTAGAATTGACAGAAATAGCTACAGAGAAAAATATTATCAAACACTATATGACACGAAAATATCGCCACCTCCCGGGGAAGAAGAGTGAAATAGAGCGATAGTAAGAAATATGGGATCTGAAGAACATTCCTATGTAACAACGGATGAAGTAATGAGCGCCATATGCACAACAACAAAGAACCAGGGGACGATGAAATAATTATAGAAATGATAAGGTATGGAGGGGCATCGATAATACAATCTCTTCCAGCTTTATTTAACAGGTGCTTTATAAAAAGTAAAATACCAACACCTTGGGTAAACGTAAGATTGTGCTTATTTTTAAAAAGGGGAACAAATTTAAACTGGAGAATTACAGACCCATCAGCCTGTTATCGGTACTATACAAAATACTCACTAGAATTATAACATCTAGATTGATTGATTGATTATTTTAGTTTGGCGCGTCGATATCGAGGATCATTTGGCGCCATAAGTGGGATATTTAAATCTTAGAATATAATTGTGTTTCTTTGAAGAATTTGATCAAACTGGAGATATTTGTAACATTTGGAATCAATATTTGATCGAGAGGTTTTAATAGATCTAACCTTGTCTTAATGTCTAAATATTCATTTGAAGTTAAAATATGGTTAATAGTTAGAGTATTGTCGCAGTTTGGACATCTGGGTGGCGGATCACCTTTCAATAAATAAGAATGAGTGAGGAAGGTGTGTCCGATAGCTACCCTCCTCCATATTGTATTCTCTCTACGTGACAGAGCATCGAGCTGAAGGGGCGGAAAAACTAGAGGTTTAACCCCCCATAACTTGCACGAATCCTCCCGCAGGTCCCACTCCAGCTGAAATAGATTATAAAAAGTCTGTTTGAAAAAGTTTTTTAGATCTTTTGGAGTGAGGATTATGTTAATTGGAGTGCCCGAGGTGATGGCAACCCTAGCTTGTCAATCAGCACATCTAGATTAACGGACAAATTAGACAGTTATCAATCACGTAAACAAGCGAGATTTAGGCGGAGATACAGCACTTTGGGCCTTCTTCAAACAATTAGATTACTAGTGGAAAAAACAAATGAATATAATGTCACCTTATGGATAGCAATGGTTAATACGAAAAAGCATTTGATTCGGTAGAGGTATGGGCAGTCCTTAACGCCTTAAGTAACAGCCGAGTCGATAAAAAATACATAACTCTTCTTAAATACATATACAAAAATGCCACTTTACAAATAATGCTTGAAGAGAAAACAAATAACATCAAAATTAAAAGAGGAATTAGACAAGGCAACTCGATATCCCCAAAGCTGTTCACGTTGGCTATAGAAGACATGTTCAAATTGTTAAAGTGTAGTAAATAAAGGAATACTAATGGACGGGAACAATTAAATCACTTACGGTTCGCAGATGATGTTACTCTGATCGCCAACACAAAAAAAGAACTAGAAGAAATGCTGATAAAATTAAATAACAAGTCTCGAGAAATAGGTCTAAAAATAAACTTCAGGAAAACCAAATATTTGAACAACGAAAGTAAAGATAACAGCCAGGAACTATTAATAGAAGGTGAAAGAATAGGAAAGGTACAAACATTCATATATTTAGGACAACAAGTCGATATACCAAAAAATAATTTAAAGGTTGACTTAAATAGAACAGTCTCGTTAGGTTGGTCTGCACTCGGAAGGTTACAATTTATACTTAAATTGAACATCCCAAATATAATAAAAGCCAGAGTATTCGATCAATATGTACTGCCGGTATTAACATATGGCACTGAAAAGTGGGCTTCAAAGAAAAGTATAATAAATGAACTCCAGGTAACCCAAAGAACAATAGAGAGGAAAATGCTCAAAATTAGACTCCAAGATTATATTCCTAACATCGAGATTCGAAGAAGATCAAAAGCGACAGATGTAATATAACGAATTAAGGTGGAACTGGGCGGGGCATATCGCAAGGATGAACGATAACAGATGGACACGCAGTATAATTGAATGGAGGCCTAGAGAACACAAAAGATACAGAGGTAGACCACAGACAAGATGGATGAACGACATAAAAAAATTAGCAGGACACGATTAGATGCAAAAAGCAAACAACAAAGCTCGTTGGAGGCAACTTGGGGAGGCTTATATCCGACTATGGATGGAATAAGCTAATGATGATAATGAAAATTTTATTTCGGTCTGTCAATTCGTTCGAGGCGTAGCAACTGTTTAATATTTACGTGTCATTGGTGTTTTTAAAATGGAAAAATTGAATATCGTGCAGTGATTAAATTTTTTATTTTGGATGGTTTAACACCAACAGAAATTCATCCGAAATCCTTAAAAGTATATAAGGATGCATCACTTTCACTTTTCACTGTGAAAAAATGGGCTGCTCTTTTTAAATCTGGTCGTACACGCCTCGAAGATGATCCACGTGAAGGCCGTCCAAAAACTGCTACAACGCCACAAATCATTCAACAAGCCCGTGATATGGTGTTAGATGCTCGATCAGTGAAAGTGCGTGAAATAGCTGAGGATGGATATTTTGCAGACCTTCCGGAATCACACTTAATAACGGTATTAAATTACTGGAAAAAAGTTGGAATAAATGTATTGAACTTTCAGGAGATTATATTGAAAAATAAAATATATTTCACCTCAAAAAATTTCTTTCATTGTTAGGCCGAGAACTGTTCAGACACACGTAAAACAAAGTCAATAGTAAAGCAATATATAATACATCTGTTCTCTTAATTATTGGGAACTAGATAGGAGCTGAATAAATTCTATATTTCGTAAGGAAATGATTATAATAGCTTTGAATTGGGGCTTTCAGAATAACAGTAAAAATTCAAGGATGTTTACTTTAAAATTAGTTTTGATTTCATTTAGTGAGTGAAAAGACAAATGGGATTATAATACATTATTAATAATTTTAATAAATTTTAATGCCGTTAATAAATATTACACATGACAATTTCCTTCTTATTACACAACTATGTCAAAAAATTTAAACTGAAATATTTTATATAAAACAATTTAAAGTTTACAAAGAGAACTTTTAGTAGTTTATGTACTTTTAGGGTTTACTCAATCGCCTGAAATATACTGATGAAAATCAATTTTCAAACAAGAAATGAGAAGTTGACACTAAGAGTTCCAAATTTTTTAATTTTTTTTTTAAAGAATGTTATGAACTTTCGAAGATTTAATTTAAATATTAGATAATAGGATGGATACAACGAATTGTATTAAGTACGCATACCTATTACTCCATCGAAAGCTGACACAGCAGCTTTCGAGCCGACAGAGTGGCTGACACAGTCAACGCTTAAAAGCACGTAGCGCTTTTCGAGGGATGCTTCTCAGGCATATGAGGTTCAAATATTAGCAATAAACGAATCGGACCTGCTCATTCAATAATATTTTTAAAAGTATTTAAAGCTTTTTCTGGATAAGTGACAATATTAAACATTAGCTAGCTAGTGATAAATACCCTTTTTGCAGTGAGTTATGTTGAAATGATCTGAGTTTACAAAGATCTAACTCGATTTTTAGAAATTGCACAACGCAATTTGTTATGTTGAAGTAAACAATTCTACGGGGCTGGTTTGAAAAGTCCGTGCAAAGTCAGAGAGATGGCACCACGGGCGCGTATCGAGGTCATGTTTAGTTAGTAGCATCTCTTGAATGAACGCACACCAAGTTTCAGCCATATCGGTCTATTTCTTTGTGTTTGGCATTCGTGTGAATCAAGGAAGTCGAGTGATTTTCAAGAAATGGACGAAAAAGAATTTCGTGTGGTGACTAAACATTACTTTATGAAAGGCAAAACGCCTCAGGAGACTAAAGAGAAGCTTGATAAACATTATGGTGACTCTGCACCTTCGATTAGAACAGTTTATAAGTGGTTTCAAAATTTCGGACTGGCCATATGGGCACAAGTGACGCTGAACGTTCTGGACGGTCTGTGGAGGTTACGACTCCAGAAATCATTGATCAAATCCATGATATGGTGATGGATGACAGAAGAGTTAAGGTGCGTGAGATTGCTAGTGCTGTGGGTATCTCGACTGAACGGGTACATAATATTTTGCATAAACATTTGGACATGAGAAAGCTAGCCGCAAGATGGGTGCCGCGATTGCTCACGCTTGACCAAAAACGGAATCGTGTGAAGTGTTGCAAGGATGGTTTGCAGCTGTTCCAGAAGAATCCGGAGGACTTTAAGCGTCGTTTCGTCACTGTAGATGAAACATGGATACATTACTATACTCCTGAGACCAAACAACAATCTAAACAATGGGTTACCAAGGGGGAATCTGCACCAAAAAAGGCGAAGACCGTTTCTTCGGCCGGAAAGGTTATGGCGACTGTCTTTTGGGATTCGCAAGGGATAATCCTCATCGACTATCTGGGAAAAGGGTAAAACTATTACAGGTGAATATTATTCATCGTTATTGGACCGTTTGAAAACCGAGCTGCAAGAAAAACGCCCGCGATTGGCCCACAAGAAAGTCCTTTTCCATCACGACAACGCACCAGCACACATCTCAGCAGTTGTGGTCGCAAAATTAATGGAAATAGGATTCCAACTCGTTTCACATTCCCCTATTCTCCAGACTTGGCTCCCTCGGACTACTATTTGTTCCCCAATTTGAAGAAATGGCTGGCGGGACAAAGATTTTATTCAAACGAGGAGGTGATTGCAGACACTAATGGATATTTTGCAGACTTAGACAAATCCTATTATTCGGAAGGGATCAACAAACTAGAACATCGTTGGACGAAGTGTATAAGCCTAAAAGGAGACTATGTCGAAAAATAAAAAAGGTTTACCCAAAACCCATAAGTAGTTTTTATTTTTGCACGGACTTTTCAAACCAGCCTCGTATATTCAAATTCAGAAAAATTATTTTTGAGAAATATTTTTGTACAATTATTACAAATTATAATAATGTGATGTTGCTAGTACAGTGTGCTCCATATGTATGGAATAATGATTCCAGAGCATTTATTAATCAGTGTATCAAAAAATGTTTAAATAAAATAAAAATTATGTATAGGGTGTTATACGGCGCACATGCTGACGTTGAAAATAAAATGTTTTGAACTGTCATTTCGAAGAAATTAGCCCGTCTTGATGTTTTTCAAATAGAAAGCCCTGTATATTATTTTATTTTTGAGTCCTACTAAAAATTCTAGATATTATTTGTCTAACATATCATATGTCTAAATTGAACTGCTTTGGAATTACTGATATTTGAAATCAAGGAGACTAAATTTAAAAAAAAATTTAAGCTGGCTTGTGTCAATCATCTACTGTAAGATAACGACTTAACACATCAAAAATTGATTAATTGACGAAAACGTTTATTGCTGCATTTTGTGAAACTGCAATTTGCGCGTATTATCATAATGGTACATTTAACAGAAACTGGAAGAATCACTTTGTTAATGATGGTTGGTTACGGAGACCTTAGGAGAATACAACAGGAGGTGTGTGATCTTTTTAACGCAGAATATCTAAATCGAGAACCTATTACCTAATCCGTAGTTAGCACAACATTAAAACGATTTAGACAAATAGGTTATGTTAAGGATCATTCTAAATCTGGATCTCCAAAAGTTAAAACAAGCGATGATAAAAAGTTAGATCTTTTATTGAAAATTACAGAAAATTCCCATGCAGCCACTCGTCAGCTTTGTCACATAAGTAAAGGTACCTTAAGTCGTATACTGAATGAAGAAAAATTGCATCCATACAAACCCTTTCTATTGCAAGAATTATGTGAAGGTGACTACGATAGACGCGTTGAATTTTGCGAGGTCATGATAGAACAAATCAATAATAATCATAACCTAATTGATACTATTGTTTTTTCTGACGAGGCCTCATTTTGTCTTAACGGAAGAGTTAACAGGCATAACTGCAAGTAATAGTCTAATGAGAATCCCCACTGGATAATCAACAGTCATTCTCAAAGATCACAAAATATAAAGGTGTGAAAATCTTACAGGACAGCGGTATTTACAGTTACTCCAAGAGCAAGTTATTCCAGCTTGTGCAGGTCTTTTTTTACCGATAAAAATAATTTGGATACCCCTAACAGGAATCTGTGGTATCAACAGGACGGAGCACCTCCTCACTATGAAATCAATGATCGTAGATAATTGGATGCGATTTTTCCTAATCAATGGATAGGCAGAAGATGTGCTGTAGAATGGCCTGCAAGGAGTCCCGACCTTACGCCACTCGATTTTTTTTTATGGGGTCATTTGAAAACCAAAGCTTACCGAAGTCGCCCTGAAACTGTAGAGGATTTACAACAAAGAATTCAATATGAAATAGCACAGATCACCTCGGATTCTCTGCAAAACTCTGTTCAGGCTGTTTATGACATATTGAGTCATTACCTCGCTGTTAACGGTAGACATTTTGACAGTAATTCCAAAACAGTTCAATTTATACATATGGTATGTTAGATAAATAATATCTAGAATTTGTAGTAGGACTCAAAGATAAAATAATATATAGGGCTTTCCATTTAAAAAAATCAATATGGCGTAATTTCTTCGAACTGACAGTTCAAAACATTTTATTGTCAACGTCAGTATGTACGCCATATAACACCCTATACGTAATTTTTATTTAAACATTTTTTTGATAAACTGATTAATAAATGTTGTGGAATCATTACTTCATACATATGGGACACCCTATAATATTTTCTATGATAGATACACTATCTACATTTTGATTTGTCTAATCTAAGGTTTCCACAATTTTTTTACTATAATCAGATAAGAAGAATTTTTGAAATTAGGAAAAAACTTAATTTCGCTTGGCTACACTGTAAAGTCCTTAAAAAAAATGTGGTTTTAATAATTCTATAAAAGGTCCCATTTTATCATAAATTTAACAATATATACTTTAGTTTATTAAGAAGATAACATGTAGAAACATAAATTTTAAAACTTTCGTGGATTTGCTTCAATTTTGGCCAATTATTTAGATTTTTAATATAAAATGAAACTTATACATACTAGTATTTATTCCGACCCGATAATTTTCTGATTTATAACTAAAATATTCTAAAACTTGGAAAATAGTGTATTGATTTGGGATAATTACGAGTAAAATATTCTAGATATCCTATATTTTAACTGTTCTAGAATTGTTTTTCGCTGTTTATTCCTGCTGGAATATGGTTGCTGTTTTCTACATTCATAGGGGTGGGGTGAACGTGCTGCCTTGCCCCCCTTAACTATATCACAGGCTACAAATCCTTTACACGAGGATTTCTAAACTTTAATAGGAGTGATTTTCCCGGATTTAATAACAGTTCAATAGAACTGTTCCAATTTGCAATACAATTTGAATATACATTAGGATATTTTCGCAAAATTTTTCAAATTTTTGCCATTCAGCAAAAGCTGCTTATCATCAGCAAATTGAAAAACTTATCTATGTTTAGCACACCATAAAAAGCTTATTCAATCATTATACAAAACAAGAAAAAGATCAAATATTTCCTTGACACACTTCGTTTTAACTATCAAGTTAATAATAGGTTTATAATCGTGATTTAGGAAATCATGGTAGGGAGGTGTGATTTGAACATATTGCGTTTGACATACATTTCCTGCTCTAATAGTGGGGCCTTGATTACATAAGAAGGCAGTTTTTTTGCTAATAAATTATCATTTATAACATCAAAAGCTAATAATAAAGGAAAGTAATCCACCACGCCTTATTTTTTTTGAGTTCAAAAACATATTAATTAAATTTATGGATTTAAAAAATTATGATGAGTGGATGAAAAAATATCATGCTGTCTGAAAACCTTGACCAAACTGCCGATATTATTATTTCACAGATTTTGATAAAAACTGATATATTTAGGCAGCTCTTTTCACCATTGTTAAAATATTAGTATAATTTTAGCAATCTAAAATCTCTCCGCAAACATTCTTGAAGTATTACTATTGTTTGGTAGAGGGAAACGCTAAATATCAGCAACATCTTTTACAATATAAAACACGTAATGCGCTAAACGCCGATGTTTCGAAAACTGATTTTTTAAATAATATTAAGTATTCCAGTCATATATTATATATATATATATATATATATATATATATATATATATATATATATATATATATATATATATATTAGAGTGACCGGATCTCATAGAGGGGGAAAAAAAATGTCGGAATCTTGTTCGTCTGGACCCCACAAAACGATTCCCCTTTCGAGATATTGAGATAGCCGAAATTTGAGCTCGATTAAACGACGTTAACCCGTGCCGCTCGTCGCTCAAAGTTTGAAAAAATCCAAATTTTTGGCCAAAAAGCTGACATATGGAGCCATAACTCCAGAACGGTAAATAATAGAAACACGCTTAATATGTCAAAAGAAAGCTAATGTTGTTCTTCAAAATTTATATTCTATACATAATTGTTGTTATTTTAAGTCAAACCGAGTTACAACAGCCTTTAGCCCCAAAAACGTGACCTGGTACCACTAGGAGCATACTTCGTATATTTTGTTATTAAGTGATAAATTTTTCTTTTTTTTTGGTATATATTTTTGAGTTTAAAATAGAAAATATAATAAAAAAACAAGTAATACTGATAAGTCTAATGACATTTTTTATTTTAAAATATAAAAATTAGGTATATAATACATACAAAACAGACACAGAAAAGATACAGACGTAGTACCTACATGAGTTGATAATTTTACATAGTTATCTAATCTATTCTAGAGCTTTTGTTAAAGTAGTTTTTGAAACGTCAGGATATAATGCTCGGCATTTACTTACAACTTGCAGGACATATTGCTTTTGGTCTTCATCTTTTGTCAGAAGGTCGTTAAAGTCGGTTATTAATTTAACACCACGCTCAGCCATATCATTAACTACTTTTAATGTTTTGACAATTTTCAATCCTTCTTGGAAGTCATTATTTTTGAGGCCAGGTGTTTGGATGTTGTCTTAGGAAATCTGTTTTTATATTAAATTGGTCAAAGAATGTAAACGTTTCTTTGGTAAGTAAATTTACCAATCCTCCATCAACTACCTCTTTCAAGTTTTCTTTCCTAACTTTTGGATTTACAACCCTAGCGTGCTGTGATGGTTCATCTGTGCTACTGAGCAATTTATTAGCCATTAACAACTTTTCATCGTCTGTAATGGTGGGATCAAAAAACGATAATCCCACCAACTTTGCATTCAAATACCACAAATGGTTCGAAAATTTGGTCAGGGCTATTTCTGCAATGTCGATGTCACATTCTTTATAGTCTAACAGACTATGCAAAATACCTAAATCTTGCTTTAGTGCAAGATGAGCTTTTGGAGCATTGAACCAAGCTTTACAATAAATTTTAACTAGGAAAACAGAAATGGCACGCACAGAACTTTCTTCTTCTTAAGACATCTTAAATTGACGACGAAAAATGAACATTTTTAAGCAGTAAATAGCCTTTGCCATCCACCTAGCGTGATGAATGGCGCCTGGAGTTCTAAAACCCACAACATTGCCGTCTAGTGATCCAACAAATACGAGAACCAACTGCAATAGCTCCTTGTAGTCATCTCTGGGGTGGCTCTCAGTTAATTTGGTCTCGAATTCAGCAGTAACATTTGCAATTACTTCTGGAGTTAGCTGCTTTTGTATTAGATTGTCACTGATACCTGTGTCGTATTTTCCTTTGTCTATCTTGGGCCACGCAGTGAGGAATCTCTTGAAAATGTCTGGATGAGGTCCAGTGGTTGATCCCATTTTTGTGTCGAATTAACACTTAACAGAATTTCCAAGATATGGTGACGGCAAGCTAGGTATAACAATTCTCTTCCTAACATTTGCTCCAATATGACGCATGCTCCTTTGAGTCTTCCCGTGTTGGATGCTGTAGTGTCGAAGCACATCGCCTTGACGGTGTTGAGAAGACCCCATTCATGTAGGCCTTCATATACGGCTACGGCTTGCTCCTCTCCAGAGCTGTTTGCTGTTACAGGAACTCCCAGCAGCTGTTCCTTTTCGCCATATGAAATAGCTATAGCTATTCGCTCACATTGTTCATTTTTTAAAACATCCGGTAAAAGTTTACCGTCCCAATGGACAACCACGGGCTCTTTTTCAGGAATGTTTACTTTATCAAAAATTTTTTTATTATATTGTTCTCTGAACATTTGCCTTCTATCATGTAATAAAGTTTTCGAGACTTTGTACTCAAGAGGGTCAAGGTTTAGTGCTTCTAGAGTAGCTATTAAAATTCTCGTGGCATTTCTGTCGGATACCTTACATCGATCTAATAAAATGGACAATTTCATATTTAAAATCTCTTTGACGCCCCTTGCAAATGAAACTTTTCATCCTCTTGCACTCAGATGGTCCTGGATCTTCTGCAGCTTCTTCAGGGATGTCCATTTCCTCCAAGCTCTCAAGTTCCTGGTAGATGCTGTCCTCTTCAGTGTCTTCTTCGAACTTGTCTTCATCATCCGTCTCTAAGAAGCAACAAAAGAAAGAGAAAAAAAAAGACTATAAAAACTTGTCGTTTTAGCAGAATAGTAATAATACATAGGTACTAAATTACCTACTTCTAATTATCAAAAGGTATTATTTAAAAAACATAAACTCAGTCATAAAGATGCCAAATCATGCTCTCATGTACAATTTTCTTTCAATTATAATGAAACTATTTACTTATTTGTTTATCTATTTTTTAGAATACTAATAATAAAAAAAAAAACTCACCAATATCAAAAGTTGCTTCTTGGATTTGTCGGTTCATTTTTGCAAGTTCCTTTTTGCACCTTGATTTCTTCAGCTCGAGACAACTTGAGATCCACTCCAGTCATGGAACCTGGGCGGCCCTTCTGCCTCTGTTTCACGAGAAACGCCTTATCTTCTTCCGATTTCATCAGAGCCAAGGCATCTTGTTGAGCAATAGCAAAGAGATCATCCAACTTTTCAACAAACTGTTTAAATTTGTTCTTGGCCGTTTTCGATGTTTTCTTCCGGTCTTTTTGAATAGTTCTCCACTCGGCGTGAAGTTTTTCCAGCTTAGTAATTGCATCTTGCTCATGTTTAGTCGAGATTCGAGCTTTCTCCCAAAAAATGAACACTTCTCGTATTGTAAGTTTTGCTGATTCTCTTACAGTTAATTTCACAGTACGTAAATTATAAAATAAAGCACACAAAACTTGACGATTTGAGGGTAGTTTACAACCGGTGATCTGGTGAATGGGATAGCCCACAAGAAATATTTTATCCTTGGTCCGGCTTTGTACACCTGATGTGGATGCCATTTCAGAGGCCAATAGGTAAATAACAGTTAACTTGGAAAATGAAACAAAATATATTGCAAACTTTAATTTCAATAAAATGTTTTCAAATGTCTTTTAAAATAATACTATAATAGTTATAAAAACAATAACACACACACTTGGAAAATTAAAAAAAAAAAAACGTTAAAATATCTTCACTAGATAATTGTTCGATCTAACCAGCTCAAAGGCACTTTAGAAACTAAACTGAATAAATAAAAGGTCGGTTGTACGCTGAAGTAAAATCACCATCCCTAAAATTGAAATTAGATTCACCCTCCTTTTTACCTGTCAAACGGGTCTTTCTTTGGTAAACTAGTCAGGTAATCCCCATATAACAAAAGATTAAATTTGAACAAAAGGCTCTTTATGTTTGAAAATTGAGTTCCAAAATACTTTTTAACAAAAAAATGTTAATTCCGAGACACATTATGTAAAAACCCGTAAAATTCTTAGAATACTCCCAAACTGGCTCCTACTGGTACCAGGTCACGTTTTTGGGGCTAAAGGCTGTTGTAACTCGGTTTGACTTAAAATAACAACAATTATGTATAGAATATAAATTTTGAAGAACAACATTAGCTTTCTTTTGAGATATTAAGCGTGTTTCTATTATTTACCGTTCTGGAGTTATGGCTCCATATGTCAGCTTTTTCGCCAAAAATTTGGATTTTTTTCAAACTTCGAGCGACGAGCGGCATGGGTTAACGTCGTTTAATCGAGCTCAAATTTCGGCTATCTCAATATCTGGAAAGGGGAATCGTTTTGTGGGTCCAGACGAACAAAATTCCGACATCGATTTTTTGCGGTCACCCTAATATATATATATATATATATATATATATATATATATATATATATATATATATATATATATATATATATATACTATATGGCAGAAATAGACAAAAAAATAAAGAAAAAAGATCAGAGAAGACGTCAGACAGTACAGAAACTAGAAAATAGAAGAAATTTTGAAAGAGGCGAAAAGTTGAAAATCAAATAATAAAGCTACAGAAAAATATTATCCAACATTATATGACACGAAAATATCGCCACTGCCCAGGAAAGAAGAAGGAAATAGAGTGATAGTAAGAAATGTGGGATCTGAAGAAATTCCTGATGTAACAACAGATGAAATAATGAACGCCTTCTAATATATGCACAACAACAAAGAACCAGAGAACGATGAAATAACTAAAGAAATGATAAAGTATTAAGGGGCATCGATAACACAATCTCTTCAAGCTCTATTTAACAGGTGCCTCAGAGAAAGTAAAATACCAACACCTTGGGTAAACGCCTTGATTGTGCTTATATTTAAAAAGGGGAACAAATTTAAATTGGAGAATTACAGACCCATCAGCCTGTTATCGGTACTGTATAAAATCCTTACTAGAATCATGACGTATAGATTAACGAACAAATAAGATAATTATCAATAACATGAAGAAGCGAGATTTAGACGGGGATACAGCACTTTGGACCATCTTCAAACGATTAGATTACTAGTGGAAAAAGCAAATGAATACCTTATAGATAGCAATAGTTGACTACGAAAAAGCATTTGATACGGTAGACATATGGGCAGTCCTTAACGCCTTAAGTAACAGCAGAGTCGATGAAAGGTACACAACTCTTCTTGAATGCATATATAAAAATTCCACATCATAAATAATGCTTGTAGAAAAAACAAATAAAATCAAAATTAAAAGAGGAATTAGACAAGGCGACCCGATATCCCCAAACCGGTTCACTTTAACTCTAGAAGACATGTTCAAATCGCTAAAGTGGGAAAATAAAGGAATACCAATAGACGGTGAACGATTAAATCACTTAAGGTTCGCAGACGGTATCACTCTGATCGCCCACAAAAAAGAAGAATTACAAGAAATGCTGGTGGAATTAAATAACAAGTCTCGAGAAATAGGTCTAAAAATAAACTTTACCAAAACAAAATATTTGAACAACGAAAGTGGAGATAACAGCCAGGAACTATTAATAGAAGGTGAACGAATAGGAAAGGTTCATATATTTAGGACAAAAAATCGAAATATCAAAAAATAATTTAAAGGCTAACTAGGATAGAAGACTCTCGTTAGCTTGGTCTGCGTTCGGAAGGTTACAATCTATATTTAAATTGGATATCCCAAATACAATAAAAACCAGAGTATTCGATTAATATGTACTGCCGGTATTAACATATGGCACTGAAACGTAGCAATAAAGTATAATAAATAAACTCCAGGTAACCCAAAGAGCAATGGAGAGGAGAATGCTAAATATTAGACTCCACGATCGTATTACTAACATCGAGATACAAAGAAGATTAAAAGTGTAATACAACGAATATGTATATTAAGGTGGAATTGGGCGGGGTATATCGCAAGACTGAATGCTAACAGATGGACACGCCGTATAGTTAAACGGAGGCCTAGAAAATACAAAAGATGCAGAGGTAGACCACAGACAAGATGGATGGATGACATAAAAAGATTAGCAGCTCAGCAAACTCACTGGGGGCTTACATCCGACTATGGATGGAATAAGCTAATGATGATGATATCTATATATATATATATATATATATATATATATATATATATATATATATATATATATATACATATATATATATATATAATATATATACGAGGCTGATTTGAAAAGTCCGTGCAAAGTCCGAGAGATGGCACCACCGGCGCGTATCGAGGTCATGTTTAGTTAGTAGCATCTCTTGAATGAACGCACACCAAGTTTCAGCCATATTGGTCTATTTCTTTGTGTTTGGCATTCGTGTGAATCAAGGAAGTCGAGTGATTTTCAAGAAATGGACGAAAAAGAATTTCGTATGGTGATTAAACATTACTTTATGAAAGGCAAAACGCCTCAGGAGACTAAAGAGAAGCTTGATAAACATTATGGTGACTCTGCACCTTCGATTAGAACAGTTTATAAGTGGTTTCAAAATTTTCGGACTGGCCATATGGGCACAAGTGACGCTGAACGTTCTGGACGGCCTGTGGAGGTTACGACTCCAGAAATCATTGATCAAATTCATGATATGGTGGTGGATGACAGAAGAGTTAAGGTGCGTGAGATTGCTAGTGCTGTGGGCATCTCGACTGAACGGGTACATAATATTTTGCATAAACATTTGGACATGAGAAAGCTATCCGCAAGATGGGTGCCGCGATTGCTCACGCTTGACCAAAAACGGAATCGTGTGAAGTGTTTGCAAGGATGGTTTGCAGCTGTTCCAGAAGAATCCGGAGAACTTTAAGCATCGTTTCGTCACTGTGGATAAAACATGGATACATTACTATACTCCTGAGACCAAACAACAATCTAAACAATGGGTTACCAAGGGGAATCTGCACCAAAAAGGCGAAGACCGTTCCTTCGGCCGGAAAGCTTATGGCGACTGTCTTTTGGGATTCGCAAGGGATAATCCTCATCGACTATCTGGAAAAGGGGTAAAACTATTACAGGTGAATATTATTCATCGTTATTGGACCGTTTGAAAACAGAGCTGCAAGAAAAACGCCCGCGATTGGCCCACAAGAAAGTCCTTTTCCATCATGACAATGCACCAGCACACACCTCAGCAGTTGTGGTAGCAAAATTAATGGAAATAGGATTCCAACTCGTTTCACATCCCCCCTATTCTCCAGACTTGGCTCCCTCGGACTACTATTTGTTCCCCAATTTGAAGAAATGGCTGGCGGGACAAAGATTTTATTCAAACGAGGAGGTGATTGCAGACACTAATGGATATTTTGCAGACTTGGACAAATCCTATTATTCGGAAGGGATCAACAAACTAGAACATCGTTGGACGAAGTGTATAAGCCTAAAAGGAGACTATGTCGAAAAATAAAAAGGTTTACCCCAAAGACATAAGTAGTTTTTATTTTTTGCACGGACTTTTCAAACCAGCCTCGTATATATATATATATATATATATATATATAATATATATATATATATATATATATATATATATTATTTATATATATATATATATATACATATATATATATATATATATATATATATATATATATATATATATATATATAAATAATATGTATATATATATATATATATATATATATATATATATATATATATATATATATATACTTATTATTTATATATATATATATATATATATATATATATATATATATATGTATACATATTATTTATATATATATATATATATATATATATATATATATATATATATATATAATATATTTCAGGTAATACCTGAAATAAGCCTAGAACTGAAAGCTTCGCAGCAACAAATGAGGAACGATAGATGCCCAGGTGAAAATCGGATCAGCAGTGACATGTTGAAGACAGGAGATGAATCGCTGCTTGAAAGTGGACGATTTTACCTGATAAGTGTCTAATGCAAGTAAAAATTCCAGATAACTGGCAAAAGGCAGAAGTTATCTTATTGTACAAAAAGAGAGAGAAAACTGTCGTCCCATTAGTTTACTCTCACACTTATATAAGCTACTGACTAAAATATTAACAAACAGACTGTCAAGCAGGTTAGATCAATATTAGCCCTTCGAACAAGCGGGATTCAGGAAGGGTTATAGTACCATCGACCAGCTTCAGACACTTTGTACTCTCATCGAGAAGTGTACAGAATACAATATATTTCTATTCGTGGCCTTCGTTGACTACCGTAAGGCTTTATATTTATATATATATATATATATATATATATATATATATATATATATATATATATATATATATGTATATATATATATATATATATATATATATATATATATATATATATATATATATATATATGGTCATGCTTCGCTGCAAATAACCATTGACGGGTACACAAGGATCGACAATATCCGTACCAAAAGGGGGAGTACGTCAAGAGGAAACAATTTAAGCCAAACTGTTCACCTTAGCACTGGAAGATGTGTTTAAAAATCTGAAGTGGCGTGACAAAGGAATTAACATCGATGGTGTACGACTGAACCACTTAAGGTTCGCAGATGACATTGACATTATTAGCAAGATAGCAGAGAAACTTCGAATCATGTTGCAAGAGCTCCATGAGCCTTCCTTAAAGGTTGGACTAGAAATTAACTCAAATAAAACCAAAATAATGAGTTCCCTAGACTGTGTGTGTGACTGTTACCAACCAATTGCTTAAAAACGTGCCTTCGTACATATATTTAGGTGACAAGATCCAACTGGGAAAAGAGAACCAAGATGCGGAAGTCTTGGATGGGCAGCATTCAGTAAACTGAGACATATAACGAAGTCACCAGTTATCCCAATAAATCTTAAAAGGAAAATCTTCAATAGGTGTACAGTGCCTGTTCTCACTTATGGTCTAATAACTACAGCATTAACTCGCAAGTCGACTAGCAAGCTCCAAATCACTCAAAGAGTAATGAGAAGAGCCGAGCTTGGAACAAGTCTTCAAGACCAAGATATCCGAGAAAATACAAAAGTACCGGATGTATTGGAAAAAATAGCACTGCTAAAGTGACAATGGGTGGGCCACATTGCGAGACCAGATCCGAATAGATGGACTAATAAATTATTAATATGGAGACCCAGAGAAATATGCACACCATATGACATCCAGCGGATCGCAGGAACGAACTGGACACAAGTTGCAGTGGATAGAAGGGCATGGAAGGTTCAAGAGTGGATGGACATATATATATATATATATATATATATATATATATATATATATATATATATATATATATATATATGTATTATAATATTCTTACACTTTTGTTTGCATGATTTCTTTCTATTTACAAAGAGTTCAAAATGTCAATTCAATATGTTTCATACATCTACATGTTTTCATCGGTACTGATAATATTTCAATAAATATCTGGAAGTAGACTATTTCGCCGGTTCAGATCATGTAAAATGCATTATTACCTTTTTAGTTAGCTAAGTTGCTCAAATACCCCTTGAGCATTGTGTGACTTAATATTTATTTCTGGAAAAAAAATAAAAAATTATTTTAAAGTATCATATACACATTTTTTTTTTTCATGGATCTAGCACACGTGCTGCAGGGAAATCTCTAAAGCGCTACAGGAGCGACATGTGTGCGGAAAAAGCGATTCACGTTGCTCTTGAATAGCTGTAAATTGTACTCGGTAGGAAACACAGTTCTGGGCAAATTATTCCAAAGGGATGAGGTTCTCCATATAAAAACTGCTTGAAAAGGATTGTACGAGGAGTAACAAGCTGAACCTCATACGGATGTAAAGTATTAGGGCGACGTGTATTTCTGGCATGCAGTGCTCTGGAAGGAATTAAGCTGGCGACATCTATCGGACACTTTCCATGAAAATACTTGTAGAATAGACTCAAGTCGCCAACCGTTCTTCGTTGTGAGCTCTGTACAGAATTAATAGTCGTTGTGAAGTGTAAAGCCTTCTGGTTCGAAATAATATTCTCAGCTTTCGAGGCTTGCAAAATGTTCATGCCAAGACATATTTGCTCCCAAATTAACGCTCAACAAATTGAGTGTCGATACTAGAGGAATAGAGTGCCCGGACATAACCATGTCGGGTTCAGCAACGTTAACTTTTTGAAAAAAACTGCTGCCTGTGTTTTTGTAGCGTTAAATTCCACTTGGTTACTGTCCAAGATAGAATTTCCTTCAGGTCTTTGTTAAGTCGAATGACTTCCTTTCTGTCTGCGGATATTCATCTGAGTAGCCGATGTCCGAGCGTTCAAAGTGAATGAAGAGATAAGCGTAATGCCATCTGCAAAGCTGTATATTGGATTGCCGGTCTTTCCCAGCTGACACGGTCGAATGCCTTCGATATATCAAGAGCAACCGCTCGAGTTTCCCCAAAGTGTTCAATTGCGTTGTTCCAAACATGTCTTACATAAAATCAGAAGATCTCCTGTTGATCTATGTTTACAAAAGCCATATTGGTGGTCGCTAATAATGTGAATCCTTCAAGATATTTTAGAAGATGCTGATTGATAGCCTTTTCCATGACTTTCGATATTATTGAAAGCAGTGCGACTAGTCGGTAGTTATTTGGAAAGGTCTTCTTGTCTTTTTTAGGCATCGGCTGAACTGTGGCACATTTCCAGCAGAAAGAAAATATTCCCTTTCTGTAAGATAGGTTGAAAACTCTCCAGAAAACTGGTGTTAGTTTCCTAGCACAGTTTTTGAGAACTATGGCAGGTATTCCGTCAGCGCCAGAAGCTTTTTTGGTGTCTAGCTTCATTAAAATACTTTTTATGATACGCTGTCTGAAGACAATATCGGCATCCTTGACTGCACTATGGGAATAGTAGGTGGTGTTTTTTCTTGGAAATCGACAGTAGAATATGAAGCAGAGAGTTCAGCCAACAAGCTCGCTTTCTCAACAGGTGTTGTTGCAATAGAATTATCTGGCCGTTTGAGTGGTGGTATGGTGGATTTGGTGAAATTTTGACTAACTGCCTTAACGACTAACCAAACGGACCTGGAATTGTTGGGACAAGCAAGAAGTTTATTTCTAATTCGTTGATTGTGTGCCTCCTTGGTTTCGTCGATAATTTCTTTGCAGCTGCTCCGGGCACGAACAAAGGTGTTCGTGCGATTTGTGGCGTTAGGATTTGCACGCCATTGTCGGTAGGCAAGATGTTTAGAAGCAACAGCTTTTTTGCATTTTCGGTCGAACCATGGCTTGCCGTTGGAAGAGCATTTCTTGGAAAAGGGATTTAAGTTTCCATACCAGCCAAAATAACATGGGAAACCTCCTTGGCGCAGTCAGATGGGTCGTCGGATCAAAAACAAACGTCTAACCAAAGGAAAGTTCGAAAATATTCCATGAGTTCTTCCCATTTAGCAGAATTGTAGTACTAAATCTTGCGCGGTTTAGGCGCCTCTCTGTCACTGATTAGTAAGATACTCGATGTCAAAAGGAGTTTATGTTCAAAACAACCCAACAACGGATTTATTGTGACCGTGTAAATCTCTTGATTGGTGGTTAAAAAACAGATTAAGAAGACTGGCGAACTCCCGTCTCGATCATGGATCCGTGTTGGTTCATCCTTAAGCTGAGTTAAGCCACAACTGATTGGGAATGATTCAGTTTCACGACCTTGTTCGTCGGTAGTATTTGAATATTTGGGCCAGTTGAGGTTGTGGACATTAAATTCACCCAGGATGGCAATTTCGGCATTTGGATAGTTAATTTGTCAATAATAGATGGTGTCTGCAAGAGAAGCGAAAAGTGTTCTAAAGTTATTGTCACTTAGTGGTCGATAGAGAATGCAGATGAACCTTGTGGTTTGTTAAGTCGTTATTTTTAACCTCATATCAAAGTTTCGGGGCTCCAGGGCCTTCTCTCGTTGGCAAGAGAAGTCGCTTTTGACAAGAAGACAGATTCAAAAGTTACGCCTAAATCGGGAATAGGAGTCGTACGTAGGATAAAGATAATTGACTGTACTGGTCGATGAACTGACCTTGGTTTCACAGAGAGCGAGTACATGAGGTTCATTTGTTTGCAGGTGTTGGTGCACTGAATTTATGTTCGAGTTTAAACCTCGTATGTTGCAAAAATCTATTTTAAAATTACGGTCTATGCATGTCGACGCCCCTGAACGAGCCCCCACTCGGAAATCCGAACGGGGAGCTATTTTACCTTCGGAATTTTTTGTATTATATTAATTTAAATTATAATATGTCATAAAGAAGATATAATTGCTTATCAAAAAAAAACAGAATAATGGATAATCCAAAGCCTCAATTTGGTATTTTTTTAGTCAATAAACGTTGCCCTAAATATGACATTAATAAAACTTTAAAATCAAGAAGCTTTTGATAAAGGTCAAATGGTTAAAAACATCTCTAGTACTCAAAACTTTTCTCTGAAAATACGTTAATTGACACACGAAGCCTCTTAAAAGCAATATGTCTAAACGACGTCTTATCATTGAATCCCTTTATGGATCGATGTGAAATAGAAGGGTCTACCTTCAATAATTCAGCAAAATGCCATATACAAATATTAATTTTGACAGCATGAGATTTTATGAAATAAGGGATTTTATTGGCGAAGAAAATACACTTTACCAGCCTACTTAAAAATTTATCAGTTTGATCCTCCACAGGATTTTAAATGTTAAAACCGATTTAATTTAATTGCCAGGGGATTGAAATTTCTATTATACCAGTTTATGACAATATCTCATCAAGTATCAAGAAAAAGGAGTAAATTTTACTTGTTTTACCAACCTCCTACAAAAATTTTAACGTAAATTTTAAAAAAAAAAATCAAGTTCTGGACGCAGTTGACTTTTCACAATGTTAGTCGCTGTCCCTTGTATTTGATAATATTAGGAATAGGAATAACAAGGCACTTTTTAAGACTACTCGAGTCCGTGGGGGACTATTATTGTTTTCAATTTTTGTTAACGAAGCGTCAGATTTTATTACGACTGGAATTACGCTTATGTTTGCGGGTGATATTTCACTTATAGTTTGAACGGGAACAGCCTTTTAAGTATATGCATCCCTAATAAAGTATTGTTTGGATATAGATTACGCCTTGGTATATTTATATTTGGGTTCCTTGAGTTATTTATACAGGGTTTATATAAAAAGTAATGAGACCATTTTTCTTCTGACACAACTGGCTCATTCTAGGGGGTTCTATATCTTCAATACATTTTTTTTCTCGAATTTGGCCTCATTACTTTTTTTACAAACCCTGTACATGATCTTATGTCGTGGTAATTTTTTTCAGACATTGTATCAGTATAAGTCAGATCAGGCTTTTTGGAATCTCGCATCTTAAGGATATCCGTCTCTAATAAAATATTGTGGAATGTATATTATACCCTGACACATTGTTATTTGGATTACTTGAATTATCGTGATAAGTTTTCTGTAGACTTTTTAACCTCTCCTACAGAAATAAAATATTTTCTGACTTTTGAAAATACGCTACGGTTCCGCCGATACCTAAAAAAGGCAAGGATACCTTGCCAGGAAATTATCGTACAGTCACACTAAAAGGATTTATCAGAGCCCCTGTGGTCTTCCTTCAGATGTTTGAACAAGATGAAGTCACAGACCACTAGATCAGTGTGTGGTGGATGTTATAACTCTGTGAATCTAGAGCTAATTGAATCGTACAAACCTTGTAGAACCTGCAATTGTCGTGCAAGAACAATATTCTCCATTCAGGTCTAGATCGTCTTTCCGTAAATCTCTCCATTGTTACCATCATGGACTCTTTTTTTATACTCCATAAGCAGAATTCCTCCGCAATCCCAAAAAACGGTCTTCATCAACGACGACGACTAAGTTTTCGCATTCTTTGGAGTTAGAAAGGCCGTATAAATCCATATCAGTGACTTCTGCTGAATAGGAAAGTACCTAAAGCGAAAAATTCCTTTCATCCCTAAATCTTTGTGCACAATCTTGAAAACTGTAGTTTCGGATAGCTTGTTTAGGAAACACTGGGATCTTTATTCCTCGACCTGTCAGCAAAAAATCCTCAACAAACTTGATATTTTCCTCATTTTTAGTGTTCCGTACAGAACACTTATAAGATCATTTCGGTGTCTGTCCGTCTGTCCGTCTGCCCGTCTGCCCGTCTGTGACACCCGATTTTCTCCGAAACTATTTTACATAGAAAGTTGAAATTTGGTACTAAAATAGGAATTGATGGTCTCATCAGAGTCGTTGAGTTTTGAAAGTTAAATTTTGAGTTAAGGGGCTAGTTTTGGGGGGTGAAATCGGAAGTGAAAAAAAAATTTTTTTACCTGGCCATCGAGTGAGCTGTTAAATGACAGGTTGTAAAAACACGAGTTCAAAAATATATATACTGTAAAACTTGCGCGCACTTTTCTTTGTATTATTTTTAAAAAAATTCCGAAAAAGCGCTGTCCCCCCTTATCTCGAAAAGTACGAATCAAAAAAATTCTGGAATATTCTCCACAGGGTGTATATTGAACGAAAATTATCATGAGTGCATTAGCTTTAATAATTTATCTGGTATATAAAAAAAAACAAAAATTACAAGGTCATCAGATTTTAGTAGAGATTGGAACAAAATTTTGTTGAAAAATCATTTGGGGTATGTTTTGTGAAGTCATTAATCATTTTATACCTTCGTAACAAACATTTTTATTTTAAAAGCAATCAACGTACGGAACAGTAATTGCCCAAGTTCGACTTGCACTTGGCCGGTTATTTAACCTCAACAACTCTTTCTTATCTGAGATCAACCTGAATCGAACCTCTATTCCTGTTCAATTTGTTGGGCGTTAATTTGGGAGCAAATATGCCCTGGCATGAACATGTTGCAGGCATAGCAAGGAGAACTTCTCAAAAGTTGGGAATATTATTTCGAACCAGAAAGCTTTACACTCCACAACAAACTGTTAATTTTTTACAAAGCTCAAATTCGACCAACTATGGAATACTGCTCCCATGTTTTGGGCTCCGCTCCCAAACATACACTGCATTTGTTGGATTCTGTTCATAGAAGGGCTGTTCGTCTGACTGGAGACCCAGACCTGACCGGCGGACTTGATTCGCTGGAACATCGAAGAACATTTGGCGACTTGAGTCTATTTTACAAGTATATTCATGGAGAGTGTTCGAAGGATGTAGCCCGCTGAATTCCTCCTAGAGCGGTACATGTGAGAAGTACACGTCGGGCTGATACTTCACATCCGTATGAAGTTCAGTTTGTTACTCCTCGTACAACCCTTTTCAAACAGTCTTTTATATGGAGATCCTCATCCCTTTGGAATAATTTGCCCAGGACTGTGTTTCCCACCGAGTACAATTTACAGCGATTCAAGAACAACGTGAAAAAAAATTGTAAAACTGGAAGACGTATAAAATTTTGTTATAATACAAAATAGCAACAATAATTTGACGAACAATCGAATCTGTATTAAGCTACTTTCATGACTAGGTAAATAACTTAAAAAGCACCGTCGTATAATATCAAAAAATTATAAGTGTAGGGACTGTGCAGTGGGGTGGGGCGAATGGGCCAGTGACGAAAGCACCGCGCGTAGCGCTAGTTGGAAATGAGTCGACTATCAACAAATATGCAGGGGCATGTAAACAAATATTCTATATCGTACCGGATAAAAAAAAGAATGCGAATTGTAGTGGTTTTCGTAAAAAATATTGGGGAGCAACGTTAATTGTACGATCTTATGTATAGGGTGGTCCAAATTGGACACTTTTAAAGGTAAACTCCATTATCTAAACTGATGTCGGTGTCTGAGTACTGTTTCAGATATACAGGGTGTTTTTCAAAAATCTTCATTTTGGAAAAATGTTTGTAATTCTTTTCCTATCGAAAATTTTTAATTTCTGTAAAAACATTCTCAAAACACTTTTTCACGTGGATTTCAACAGTGTAGGTTACATTTTTTACAACTAATCAGTTTTTGAGAACCATGGCTGGAATTCCGTCAGCGCCAGAAGCTTTTTTGGTGTCTAGCTTCATTAAAATACGTTTTATGATACGCTGCCTGAAGACAATATCAGGCATCCTTCACTGCACTATGGGAATAGTAGGTGGTGTTTTTTCTTGGAAATCGAGAGTAGAATGTGAAGCAAAGAGTTTAGCCAACAAGTTGTCTTTCTCAACAGGTATTGCAATGAATTATCTGGCCGTGTGAGTGGTGGTATGGTTGATTTGGTGAAATTTTAACTAACTTCCTTAGCGACTGACCAAAAGGACCTGGAATTGTTGGGACAAGCGAGAAGTTTGTTTGTGTGCCTCCTTGGTTTCGTCGATAATTTGTTTGCACCTATTCCGGGCACGAACTTAAAAGCGCTGTCCCCCCTCCTCTTATTAGCAGATTTGTAGTGCCAAATCTTGCGTGGTTTAGGCGCCTATCTGTCACTGATTGGTAGGATACTCGATGTCGAAAGCAGCTAATGGTCGGAAGAACCTAACGGCGGATTTACGGTGACCGTGTAAATCTCCGGATTGGTGGTTAAAAACAGATCAAGAAGACTGGCGAACTCCCCGTCTCGATGAGGAATCCGTGTTGGTTTATCAATAAGCTGAGTTAAGCCACAACTGATTGAGAATGATTCAGCTTCACGACCTTGTTGGTCGATAGTATATGAATATTTAATCCAGTTGATGTTGTGGACATTAACGTCGTCCAGGATGACAATTTCGGCATTTGGATAGTTAATTTGTAAATGATCGATGGTGTCTGCAAGAGAAGCGAGAAATGTCCTAAAGTTAGTATCACTTGGTGGTCGATAGAGGATACAGATGAACCTTGCGGTTTGTTGAGTCGTTATTTTTAACCACATAACATCAAAGTTTCGGGGCTCCAGAGCCTCTTCTTTTTGGCAAGAGAGGTCGCTTCTGACAAAAAGACAGATTCCAAAATTACGCCTAAATCGGGAATAGAAGTCGTACCCAGGATAAAAATAGTTGACTGTGCTGGTCGATGAACTGACCTTGGTTTCACAGAGAGCAAGTACATAAGGTTTATTTGATTGCAGGTGTTGGTGCACTGAATTTATGTTCGACTTTAAACCTCGTATGTTGCAAAAATCTATTTTAAAATTATGATCTCTCCATGTCGACGCCCCTGAACTAGCCTCCACCCGAAGATCCGAACGGGGGGCTATTTTACCTCCCGAATTTTTTGTGTCCAGGTGCCTCGTCATGCTGTTTGGTCCCACAGTCCGGGACATCGGCACCGCCACGAAACGTTAAGCAACTTCACGCAGCCTAATCCGATGCGATGGTATCACACAGGGCGATGCTGGTGGGATCTGGGCATCTACCATCTAGGCTGGCCATCGATGCTTGAAAATGGGAGCTTGAGACCGATTTTGCTTGGTGGTCGCGTTCCGTGTCCAAAATTTGCTCTAATTCCTTTAACGCGTGATGCCATTCGACGAAATATTTGCAGTTCTT
Organism: Pachyrhynchus sulphureomaculatus; assembly: GCA_019049505.1. Taxonomy (NCBI): domain Eukaryota; kingdom Metazoa; phylum Arthropoda; class Insecta; order Coleoptera; family Curculionidae; genus Pachyrhynchus; species Pachyrhynchus sulphureomaculatus. The sequence continues at coordinate 181,025,837 of CM032447.1, read as the reverse complement.
TTCGTATTTTTTTAATTGTCCAATTCGGGGGCAAAGTAGTCGAAACTTCGATTTTTTCTGGGTTTGTCATTCGTGTGGATAAAGCATATTTATTCACCTCAATGTACAGCTTTTTTTTGTTTTTCATCGATGTCCTCTGAATTATTTGTCAATCTGGAAATCATATTATTAGTCGTGAGCCGTGTTCTTGAGACAGTTGATAAAACTTTTTTTCTGTATTGATGGCTCGTCAAATTCTTGCCAAACACCACTGATTTTTTCAATTTTCAAAACATCATCCACTTCACTACAACTGAAAGTTGGATCGGATTTTTCATCATCATCGCAGAAAACTTCTTCTTGCTCTAATTCATCAACATTTTTGCTACATTAATTATTTTCGTAACACTGTTCACTTTTCTCCGACAAGAATCGCACATATGTAAACCAATAAACTTTTAAATTTCTCGTTGCACTTTTCACCAATGTAAAATAAATTCTTCGTGACGCATTTTTATTTTTTTTTTTCTTGTGAGGATTGTAACATGAAGTTGCTCGGACCGTTTTAAAGTGTTTGTACTCGTTATATATATTATTACATGACGAAAACTTCAGAAAACATTGAAGAGCAATATTTCCCGAATAAAACAAATGACACACGCGCCAACGCATCGGTCGCCGCAACAAGCGTGTTGAGAGATTTTTTTTCATATTTTATAAGAATTATGTATCAGAAACATAAAGAGTCAAAAAAAAGTTTTAAAACGAATGAGAGCATTTGTTAATAAAAAAAAGTCTATAACGATTTTTTTTCGATCGAATATTTTATTTTCGTAGAGTCCATAGGGTTTTACATAAACCCTGCAAATTTCAAGTAATTCGATAAAGCATTTTTCGCATAATTAATTTTGGAAAAAATAATTTCCTAAATTTTTAAGTTGCAAAAACAATAACAAAAAAAATGAATTTTGAAAAACTACTACGTGGACCCTTTAAAGGTTGGTAAGAAGTACTCATTTCTACAAACAACAATGATTTTTTCGAGATTGTGAAAAATCGAATGACCACTTGGCGACCATTACAAATGTCTGTCGGATTACAAATCCCTTTATAAAAATTCTATTTTCTTTTCTGGTTTCCTCGACTCCTCCAACACGCTCCAAATGCAATTGTTTCCCTTTTTCAAATGTGGACTGTTTGAACGGTATATCGTGGGTAACTGCAGAAAATCCCGTTCTCAGGACGACGACACTCATCTGTAATTCCAACAAATATTTTACAGTGTCAAACACTACCTAAAAATATGCTTTGTCTTTTCACACTATAGTTTACACTATTTACCTTATTCTAGTAATGATGTCACCTACAGCTTGGTTCACTTTTTTTTAAACTCACTAAAAATATTTGCTACTCCCGAACCCACGTGTTTTACATGCATTACGCGTATTTTCGAATAGTCAAGCGGCTGGCACTGACCGCTACCGCGGTGGCGCCACTTGGGAAGCTACACAGTTCCTATGTAAAACGTATGAGATGGCTTTTAAAATTGTTATTATTTTCATTCAATCATTGATAAAATTAATACAATAAAGGACATATAAGCAGTCCTGAATTTAGGAATAAAAATAAAACTAAAATAATAGAAACTCTACTAAACAACAATTATTCCTAGTCATTAATCAAAAGAGTAATTAATGGATAAAATAGACCAACAAAAATGTTTGACTCTGAAGTGATATGCTATAAATTCTCAGTCATAAAGATCGATAGAAACATTGTCACAAAATCTAAAATAGAACCTGGCTTTTTACAACTTTGATTTATCTTGTTCCCTATACACAGTACTTGAAGATAAATCACCTAATGGGTTATGTTCTAATTTAGTTTACAAGATTCCTTGTTCTAAGGGTATGAAACTATTTCGTTAGGGTAACTGTACAATATATAGCAACAACATAAAAACAACTGTTCCGGCATATTATTTCACCACAGAAAAGTTAATTATTTCAAAGAGTTTTAAGAGAAATGACTTTTTTGACATTTTTTGATGATACCATAGAACTAATACACAAGGCTTAAATATATTTTACCATGTTCTTTTTAACTTTTGTAGAAATAACCCTGATATTAAATTCAGATGTAAATGAAAACCAAGATAAACACTTTCCAAAAAAATCAGAAAAGTAATTTTCCCACAAAAGAATTTAATTAATTTGAGCTCTACAAGTCTATATATTGAAAGATAGGGAAAATATTACTCACAAATTAAGTAGAAGATAAGCTCTAGAGGGATCTAAAACTGAAATCTGCTATTTCCCTCGACACAATTTTCAGATTCCTTGTAGCCGAGAATCCTGAAAAAAACATGTATATATCTATATATATATATATATATATATATATATATATATATATATACATATATATATATATATATATATATATATATATATATATATATATATATATATATACATATATATATATATATATATATATATATATATATATATATATATATATATATATATATATATATATATATATTCTTCTTCTTTTTAGCCCCTAGAAATCCACTCCTGGACGTAGGCCTCGCCCAGAGATCTCCATGCCGATCTTTGCTGGGCGGTCTGAATCCAGGTTTTCCCCGCATGTTGCTGGATGTCGTCCCTCCATCGCGCCTACGGTCGTCCAACGCTTCTCTTTGTTTCCCTTGGTCTCCACTGCATAAGGGCTTTGAAATATTTAGAATTAATTCTGATCACGTCTCCCGCCCAATGCCATTTCAGTCTGGCCACACGCTCGATGACGTCGCAGGCTCCCTTTTTCTTATTTCATCGTTCCAGATTCTGTCTCTCAGGCTTACCCCGAGCATCACCCGCTCCATTGCCCTCTGACGGACCCAGAGGCGATTGGCACAATTTGCGGTTAGTATCACCGTCTCAAGTACGTATGTCGCCATTGGTAGGATACATGTGTCGTAGAGCTTCATTTTCAGGTTCACGGGGGGTCGTAGGGCACCGGAGCATATAGCTGAGTCTTACGAACACCATCCAGGTAAGACTAATTCGCCGCGTGATCTCTTGCTCAAGCTTAATATTATGTCCCAGATAGTTGTATTCGTTCGCTACTTCCAAAGCGTGATTCTCGATTGGGACATATTATCTGGGCTTATTATTTTGGCTTTTTGAAGGTTTGAGACCAATAGCTTGGGAGGGAAATTCTTGGAGCATTGTCGTTAATTCTTCTGCGTCGATACCGAAAAGTACAAACCATCCGCGAAGCGGAGGTGATTGAGAGGCTTTCTCTCTATGCTGATGCCCTTCTGTTTTCAGGATAGACACTTGAACATGTCCTCCAAAGCCAAGGTGAATAACTTCGGTGAGATCGTGTCCCCCTGCCTGACGCCCTTCCTTACAGGAACCGTCCCGGTGATCCAGCCGCCCTCAGTCCTCACATGCAGGGTGGCGCTCTCGTAAATGTAGCGGAACAGGTTCGTGTATCTGAAATTAATACGGGCTTTGTTCGTCACCTTCAGTATTGTCCAGGTCTCGATCGAGTTGAAGCTTTCTGGTAATCCACGAGAGCCATGTGAATTATACGTTAACCCGATACATGTTTGACTATAAACATAACTTTTAAAATTTGTGTTAAATTTTTATCATAATATTGTCCTAGTTCTCAAATAATTCTCTTTCAATCTGTTTCTCAAATTCATTTTTTTTCGAGATAACCATGTCAGCACAAAAAAGTCTTTCTTTTCTCTTCCTTCCATTGACAGTACCTTGCGTCACCCCTTCATCACCTCCTGGTGCTTCCAGTCTTCATTGGTTTTTGTAAACAATCTCTTCCTCCAATCAGATCCCAACAAGAAATTAATAAATTAATAATTAATTCATTAGACAATCTTCCTCTTCGTTGCTCCCATTATTTTCTCTCTCTCTCTCTCGCTCCCTCGCTCACCCTTTACCTTAATTAGGTTATGATTTATCCTTCCTCGACTCCATACCGGATTTTTGGTCGCTCAATTGGCTATATCCTTCTCACTTAAGGTCCAATACTTGCACTTCCCATTTTTATCGGTTCCTTCCAGGTGTCGACCCCGCATTCTGGTTAATTGAGTTTTCTTGACTAAACCCCTTATCTCTGTCGGTCAACTGTCTCCTGTCGTCCTTGTCATCTTTCCTAAATGGCGGTGGCCATGTGTGGTGGTCACAGGTGAAATAATTAACAATGTTCTCAACATCCAAGGTTCCCAATTACATCCATGTTTTAAATTTGGTTTTTAGAATTTTGTCTACAGTGTCTTAGTGTGTACTTTATATATTTTATGGATTAACCAACTTTTATATGTAACAACTTTTTTATGTATAAGCTACCTACGGCCATTCAGGCTAACGAAATCTTTGCACTTCTCATGTGAGTTTTTTTAATTTATTATGACTAATATCTTATTCTTGTTCTACACTAATTTTATTTATTATAACAACCTAACGATAACATCATTAATTTAAAGTTGTCCCAGACACGATTAGTGAAAACGCTTTGTTCTTCTTTTCAGTTCTGCCCTGAAGAAGGTCCCAATCCAGGACCGAAATATTGGCTTAATGAAAATTGTGTGATCTCTTATCACGCCCCTTTTTGCCGAGTTCCCCAACTAAGATTGTATATATATATATATATATATATATATATATATATATATATATATATATATATATATATATATATATATATATACACACATATATACATACAGTAGAATCTCGATTATCAGAAATGATATGGACCAAAGTGATTTTAGATAATCGAAATTTCGGGTGATCCGAATTTTTTTATAAATTAGAAGTTTAGAATGAATACAACATTGCAGATTAACTTAAAAGCATTTATACGATATGCTATTACGTACATAGGTATTTATTAAAACAAAGAATAGAACAATTAGTTTACTTATTTTATGTATATGTACGGAAAATCGAAAATAAAACAGTTTCATTCTTAACTTTAGTGTCTCTAACTACACTCGTTTTGCGTTAGTTCTGTTTTTGGCTGCAATGTCTCTCCAACATTTGATAAGCAAAACGTCCGCGGCGGTTGCATTTTCTTGTTGTTCTACATAAGTTAACGCTTTTTGTAGGGCCTCTAGTGCTTCTGAATGTTTTTTACTGGAATATTGACAGTGGCTTCTACTTGGTTATCATCATCGTCATCACTGTCTATTTTATTAGCATTTTTGTATACACTTTTAATTAATTCTTTGTCAGTCATTTCATCTTCCACACTATCACTGTTTAACCATTCACAAACATCGGTTTCCGTAATACTTTCACACCCTGATATTCTTGTAATAATTTGCTGTAAACTTTCATTATCTTCTGTTTCTGCCTCTGAGTAATGTCTCTTCTCTTGTGGATTCAATTTTGGCCAAGATTTTTCCAGAGTACTACTCTTTACTTGATTCCAGGCTGAAGCTATCCAATATATAACATTTTTCAACTTGATCTTTTTTAGATAGTCAGTAAGATTGCCACCTTCATCTACTTCTTCTAAAATATGCTCCAATAACAAACGCCTGTAATTGCGTTTTAAATTTCACCCTGATCCATAGGCTAAATGAGATAAGTTACAGCAGGAGGCAAAAACATTGCTTACAAGTTGCTCCGCACTGGGGTAAGTGGGGGCGTTATCTAGTAACAGAATACATTTTCTAGGATATCCAGGTTCTTTTAAAAAAAGCTCCACTTTGGGAACAAAATCTCCAAAAAACCAGTCTTTAAATAGAGTCGCGTTTTATCCAGGCATTGTTTTGATTTTTATACAAAACAGGAAAAGCATTGCGACGAATATTCTTAAAGGTTCGTGGATTTGCTGACTTACCAATACATAATAATGGAAGTTTGTCTTCTAGAGGCCTTACTGCATGCAAGAACAGTAATACGTTCTTTGCTACGTTTGTAACCAGGTGCTCCAGCTTCCGTTCTTGAAGCTAAGATATTTGACGGCAACATTGTGTAGTTCAAGCCTGTTTCATCACAATTATAAAATTGGTCTTGTTCTTTCATAAGCTACTCAAAATTCTCTGCAAATTTTTTTGCAGCAGATACATCAGCCGATAATCTTTCTCCACAAACTTTCAGTTCACGTACACCATGTCTTTTTTTCCACCTGTCTAGCCATCTATCACTTGTAGAAAAATGTACAGGCGCTTCAATAACCGGCAACTCTTCGCTTAAACTCACTGCCTTATGTTTTAAAATTGTTCCTGAAATTGGTATTCCACGTTCTCGATTCTGTGTAAACCATAAAAATAAAGAATCATCCACTTTTTGGTATTCACCGCTTTTCATACTTTTTCGTGCCTGTGTGGGCGATGACAAAACACTACAACATTTTTCAAGTTTTTCGCGATTTTTTCTCCACTCTGAAACAGTACTCACGGCTGCACCTAAATCTTTCGCTATATTTTTAAGAAGTTCACCATTATCTAAACGTTGAATTGCTTCAAGTTTCTCTTCGACTCGTCGACTAACCAAAACATAGACAGCGGTGAAATTCTAGACGTCGGGGAGTTCCCGACGCGTTAAGGAAACCACTCATCATCTGTTTCGAATAATGGGGATTTTTTCGTTTAAGGGGAATACAATTTGCTTTTTAACAGTTCGTTTCGGATAAGCCCGATTTCAAATAATCGCGATTCAGATAATCGGGATTGTACTGTATATATATATATATATATATATATATATATATATATATATATATATATATATATATATATATATATATATATATACATATATATATATATATATATATATATATATACATACACATACATTCATATATACATACATATATATATATATATATATATATATATATATATATATATATATATAAATATATATATATATATATATATATATTATATATATATATATGGACATATATATAAATATAATACATTAAAATTCCGGGTTTCAATCCGTTCGTCTAACAATGAATTTGCACGACATTTCGCCAAAATCTCATTTAGCATTTTCAAGTGCTCTTGCTGCTGCTGCTACTCGATACTGTGCGATAAGTTAGCTTCGAGCTGCAGCAACAGCAAGATCACAGTATCGAATAGCAGCAGCAGCAAGAGCACCTGAAAATGCCTAATTAGATTTTGGCGAAACATCGTTAAAATCATTGTTAGACGAACGAATTGAAACCCGTTACGTATATATATATATATATATATATATATATATATATATATATATATATATATATATATATATATATAAAGATAAACTGTTACTTCAAATATAGGTGTAACGAAAATTTTTGGCTAACCTATTTTTTTTTTTCAGAAATAAGCCTAAATTCTTGAGTATAAAATTTGTAAATTTTGGATTGTTGTAGCTTCTACTTGATGAAAATTCATTATAAATATATAATAAAAGACTGTTTTTAGTTAATTTCCACTGGTTTATTTAAATTGCGATGACGCGTTTCGCTGTCGATGCAGCTTCTTCAGATCTACATTTTACACTGTCAAGTTAGGTTTAATGTTCACAATTTTTATATAATTTCTTAATTATAATATTACACCTAATTAAATTACATTGATAGTATTGGAAAACCCACACAGATTTGGAATTAGGAGAATAAATTCAATAATGGTGAATTGCTTAAATCTACCTGATCGTTGAATAAAGTACCTGTAGTCCTTAATCGATTTATTTGCATTGTCTCTAAAAAGTTTAGTTTTAAACCTTTTTGTTGGGGTGTGTAAAATTTTGAAATTCTTGCTAAATGTGTGATTTTCTGTTAAAAGATGATTAGCATATGTCGAATTAGATTTTCTATGGATGAAACTTTTTTCGTGTTCTGTAATTCTTTGTATAAATGTACGTCCAGTTTGTCCTATGTATGTTTTAGGACATGACCCACATGTTAATTGATAAACCCCTGATTTATTGTCTTTGATGATTGAAATCAATAAACATTGTGTGTGAATTGTGAATATTAAACCTAACTTGACAGTGTAAAACGTAGATCTCAAGAAGAAGCTGCATTGACAGCGAAACGCGTCATCGCAATTTAAATAAACCAATGGAAATTGACTAAAAAACAGTCTTTTATTACATATTTATAAAATTTGTTGTAATTTTAGCTACAAGAAGCTGTTTTTATGTATTTTTTTAAAATTCTGTTTGCAGCAGCTTTTCTCCAAAGTTTATCTTTAATCAATCAAAAAAACATATAATTGACAAACCTCATTAATAATTTCATCATAGTTAATATTCACATTATTGCACACATCTACTTCTACAAATATTTCTTTAGTAACTTTTTAGGCATTCGAGCCTTACAAGAACATATCCACAATAGTCTTAGTGTGATTCTTGAAAATCTTAGTTCTGAATAATTGTTTCAGGGTGTTCGGGGTTTCAAGGTCCGGTTTTCATTTTATCTACAGCTACTGCTATCATAGTAATAATGTTGATTTTCATTCCAAAGAAGAATTCTATCTATTCCTAAAATAATTATTATTTAAATATTTTTTCTTGCAGCCCTTTATAATGTCTAAATATAAAACACAAGATAGAAATCTGCCTGAAGTCTGAATGCGAACGTGTTTTTTAATATATTTTTTCATATTGCACTGCACACACTGCGCCATCTCCATTTTGTCGCCTTATAGTCAAAAACTTAAGTTTTGAGGTTTTCTTCCACCACCGAAAAAACCCCCGAAATATTTTCAAAAATTTTTCTAATAACCCATGCAAACAAATTAAAATCAGTACAAAAAAGTATGACAAGAGCTATATGAAAAATGTTTGCTACATCCTCAACTGTGTATATTCTAAACAGTATCTTCTTATTTCCTGATGTGATAGAAGAAAACGAGCTGTGAATTAAAATTCAGCGGCCCCAACATTTGTAAGCAAAACTTGATCTAACACATGGGCTGAAAAGTCCCGGGCCTAACAAAGAAAACACGGTTTTTTTGGTTCAAAATTAGCTTTATTCATCAACGTAATCTCCATCAAGAGCAACGCAATCATTCCAGCGCCGCTCTAACAATGGCCAAACACTGCTCAGAATCATCAACACGTTCTTGTTTTTGATAAACAGTGAGCAAACGCGGCACCCACTTTGAACAGAGCTTTCTCATAGTCAAATGCTCATGCAATATAAAGCCAACACGTTCTTTTGATATCTTTACGATGTCAGCTAACTCACGCAACTTCACTTTTCGATCCTTCAAAACGATTTTATGGATTTTTTTGATGTTTTCTGGTGTTACCGCCTCATTTGGACGTCCACTGCGTTCTGCATCATCGGTGTCTCTACGACCACGTTTGAAGTCAGCAAACCAACGTTTTATTGTTGTTTCTGATGGAGCGGAGTCCCCATAACACTTTTCAAGCCATTGCTTCTCTTGAACGGTATTTTTTCCCATCAAGAAGCAGTGTAAAATTAAAACACGAAATTGTTTTTGATCCATTGTTTTGAAAATAACAAAAGTAGCGTCACTCTTAGCACAATAACTCACACACTAATGAATAGAATATCATGAAATTTTAACAGCTGTCTTTTGAAGGTTAGTATTAACTGAAAAAAAGGTGACTGCAATAAAACTAGCGCCATCTATGTGTTAGGGCCCGGGACTTTTCAGCCCATGTGTTAGTTCGAGGTGCCATGTAATAATTTTCATAGTCATCAAGTCGCGATAAACCAAATTCAGTTTTTGATATATTTATAATTATTGGTTTATGAGTTCGGATTACTGTTATTTACCACAATAGTTCAAAAAAATCCATTCAATTTTAAATTTCATACTCATATTATCTACAAATAAAAGTTGTAGCTTATTGGTGTAGAAAGAACTACTTAGAAAGTTTTTCTGGAAAAAATTTTCGTATAATGAAGACGCTTATTGGTCTTTAACTATGAATTTCACCAATAATAGTTTCCCCCTTTTAATAAGTTATCTTAGTGTCATTTACCAGATTGTGGCCTTTATTAATTTATAAAGTTTGGAGGTAATTTGTTTAAATTTGTTGCAACTTTTATTAATTGAGAATAGAAAGAAGAGTTTAAATAATATATTAAATCAGATTATTGCCAGCTTGAAAATGGTTAAAAGTTGTCTTAGTAATCATTTTTAATTTTTGCAGCTTCAGTTGACCAGATTTTTCGCCTCCTTATCAATATATTTGGACAGATATGTCATGTGTTTCATAATTAGTTTAAACAATGACTGAAAAGCATTTGTCGAAATGACATTGTAATTATTTTCCTGTATATTCTGCCTTCAAAGAGAATAGATTCTATTTCTGACAGAATTTTCTTTAAGTAATAATAAAACTTCAAGTACTAATGAGTTAATAACAAATAATTTTTGAAACGGATGACGGCATGAATTAGCATTCAAATATCAGGTACGAGCTGGCTTTCTGTAGACGGAATATACCAAGATGTTACTTTTTCTTTGTACCAGTACACAAAAATTTTAAAATTAATTTTTAATGTTGTTGACTGAAGTGATTAAAAGAGACATTCAAATTTTCTTCGCCATGTTGTCAGATAACAAATATAAAAAATTACCCACACACATCGTGTGGTAAAAGAGACTAGATTTAACCATTGGTTACTCTTACATCTAACCTCCCCAACACACAACGCGCTTACAAACAAAAATCAAACATCAATTATAGACTAACATAGCAAAAATTTAATTAATAGTCGAGAAGAGACCTTAAAATGCAAATTAACTACATCTGAAAATTCTGCTTATTCAACAGCTCTTCCCTATATAATCGCCGAAGTTGGCCAATAATATACGTTTTCAAATCTGGATTCATGGTATTATATATATTTACTGCATCATATGTAAAACTGCGTTGAAACAAGGCAGTGCGATGCGGAGGCATAGTCAAGCGATCAAGCCGTCTAATATACCTATCATGCACAAAAATTTCAGGACACTAGCTTCTCCCTTAAATAAATCGGGACTGAAGTTCCTAAGAGCCTCATTAAAAATATCAAGAAGTGCAGTTGCACAGTGTTTGCAAAATTTAACCATTTTAACTCACTTATTTTTAAAGATACATATCATATTTCCTCAAATAGAATATAAACCTACAACATTCTGTAGATACTGTAATCGTCTTCTTGAAAGCGCATCCAAGCAAAGATAGTAGACAATACTACAATAATGAAATGAAAACAAGACCAAGGACTCACACAATCACAAAGAATTTTTTTATCATCTTAAAATTAAAGATAAATCGATTTGCTTATAAAACCTTCATTTCTGTATAACTTTTTTGTAGGAGTACCCTAACATGTTCCCTGAATCTGAGATGTGTAACAATGCAAAAGCCCAAATTCTTGGGACTGTCAGAAAACACCAAATTTTGATCAGCTAGCCTCAGTTTCAAAGCCATGCTCAAGGCTGATTGCCGGTTTTCCTTCCAAAACAATAAAACTTATGTTCATCCGAGTAAGCTGACAAAGCCATGAGATCCTGATTTAAATATCAGCTGCAGACTCAGAATCTGATGGTTCAAACAAATGAAGCAATTGTGTGTCATCAGCGTACGACTGAACCGATAAATACGCAGCAGTTTTGAATAAATCAAAAGTATATATGAGAAACAGAAGAGGCCCCACTATTAAACCCTGGGGCACTCCCGAGATAATTTTACCAGCAGTTGTACAAACATCATTCATTCGCATCCTCTACCGTCTACCCGACAAATAGCTATAGAAAAATTGTACGACGTGATCAACAAAGCCAGATAATGCAGTTTAGCACAAAGTAGGTTATAATCCAACACATCAAAGGCTTTCGAATAATCTAGCGAGACTGATATAACAGCCATATTTTTGTCGGTAGCTCAGATCATGCTATCAGTTAAATTCAATAAAATCGTTGATGCGCTATGACCCCCCCGAAACCCAAATTGATGCAAGGGGAGCAACTCACAGCAACATTTGTCAAGAGATATAGACGCAAATCTCTGATGGTCAAAGGATTTTTAACAGGACACACAATAGAATCTTTCCAGATCTCCGGAAAATACCCACTCTCTAGACAACAGTTAATTATATGGGAGATGATATAAAATAATAGGTAAACTAAGTTTAAGCATAAAAAGTGTCAAACCATCACTTCCAGCAGCATTTATACTATTAACATACCTGCCAGTTGACTCAGGGGTTTCCATTATGAAATTAAAGTTCAGATCTAAATTCCTCTTATTGTTACTATAATAATGTATTTTACCAGCACAATTGTCGAACTTTCGGAAAACGCTCAAAAAGTACTCAGTTATATCATTCACATTAGTCAAATGTACAGATAGACGAGGGTATCTTTTGAACCCCTGTGAACATGGCACTGCTGAAGTCCTCTCCATAACGATTTTGCATTTTTTGTCTCTAAATATGCAAGATATCCTAGTTTTTTTTTTCATAAACTGAGCTAGTGCTCGGTCTCTTTCTATCATAAGCGCTTTCAAAACAGGTATTAGCCAGGAAGCTGGAGGCTTATTTACTCTTACAGTTCTGAGAGGACAATGGTCCCTAAACACGCCTGATAAATGAAAATTAAGAAATCTGACCTTGTCCTCAATATCTTCAATGTAATAAATGACATCCAACGATATGCGCTGTAGGTCAGTATAAAAATTATCAGCATTAAAGTGCATAAAAAAAATTTGTCGTCAATATATCTGCATCAAAAATTTGATTCTAAAGAAGCTGAGCTCCAAGCACTTTCTTCAAAGGCTTCCATAAAAATGTTCCTCGGAAAATGATATACTCGTAAGTAGACGACAGGCATACTTTAATTAAATCGACCAAAAATGAATAATGGTTATTACGCCTAATTACGCCTATTACGCACTGAAATGGCTAAATGTAAAGCAAAGACTGCAGCTAAATACAATATGTTTTATCCAGAAAATGAAAATGGGAAATGCACCAGAATACTTGATTGAACAAATAAGATATGTTGGGGATGTTCAACCGTACCGCCTGAGGAACGCATTAGATTTTAGACCGCAACGTGCAGATACCAGTGCAATGCAAAAATCTTTATTTTCAAAAGGCCTGACCTTATACAATATGATGCTGAACAACATAAAGAGTGAAACAAATATGAAAATGTTTAGAAAAGGAACAATAAATTTTGTAAAAAAATATTTTTAATCAGAGTATGAAATTGTATGTTAAATTTATTTTAAATGTAAATTAAAAAGTATTGTGAATACTACTACTAAATAAATAAAATAAATAAAAATAAATAAATAAATAAATAAATAAAAATAATGTCTGATATTATAGCAACTAAATCCTCAGTTGGAACATTTGTAAGTAGTGATTCGACGTAAAAACTAACCGAAATATCTTTAGAGTTTTTTGTGTAGATTTTAACTCTCCAATAAAATGTTGTCAGTTTTTAATAAATAAACTAGTTTTTCCTGTGAAAAGAATTAGGAGATTTACAAGATATTTACCTATTTTGTAAGCTGCAGAATCTATAACACTAACGATTTTTGGAAGTTCATCAAATCGAGGAAAGATAAACTAGACCAGTTATTTAAGACTGTAATATATCTTTCAATTTTAGCAGTATTATCACTTAGTAATTAGTGATTTTTCTCCCCATTATTTTTTACATTTTTTTTTTTGATATCACGTTATTTTGATTTGTATTAAATTATATAATTACTTTTATAACCCCGTCTTTTATTCTAATTAAACGCCAACAAACACCTATAGAGCCTGATATATTGTTGCTCAGTTTTCTAGATATTGCTACAAAAAAAACAATGGTCACCAAGGATTTACTTAAATATTAACGGGGATTACAGATTGACAGCTTCGAGTTTATAAATGCCGTAGCCACATACAAATTACATATTTATTTAGTGCCAAAAATTTAGAAGTGTAACATTAACTCATGATCAATTACTAGCTCAAAAGCTTCTGCAACGACTGCATACAAACATAAACTGCACCTTTAATGTGACAGTCCAAATTACTTGGTTAAAAACATTACTATAGAAAGAGAAATAAACTTTTACATAATAAGCCTTTACGTCCAAAATCTCAAAACTAGTCCAGCGTTAGAAGAGATGCTGCACATTTTTAAGTCAAGATTTTAAAACAATCCTACATTTAAATATTTAACCACATTACCGGCATTCCTCGTGAACCTAGGGTCGAAACACCGAGCTCTTGACGTAAATGAAGAAACAAGAGTACTATCATTTGAGCAAGACTATGCGTCGTATTACTTGCAACCGCACGAATAGCTCGTAAAGTCATTGAAAACGTACAGCTCCTCAAAGCCCGTAAACATGAATAGGGCTCCCTCAGAGCTCAATATATCATAGCATTTCTGATGTGAATCAATGTTTTCCGTAGAAAAAGAGCGAAAGACGGATAGCTAAATTATAACAATAATAATAAGAAGCCAAGCCATAGAACGGCAGAGGAATTCCATCACTAGGCTACCTCTATCTCGAAGATATAGAATATTAACTATGAAAATTGTCGAACATAGTTAGGCTAATAAGTCGTAATATAACGAAACGGGTCCCGAGATAGTTCGAGAGATCGGAAAACAGTAAATAACTGCTGAAGTATAAACTTTGTTCAGTTTTGGTAGATAATATTGTTTTTAATAGTAGCTTTCTCTATTAAGAATTGAGATTTTTTTTTAACAGTTACACAGTTAAAAATCAATGTCGTCATCAGCTAAATAAAGTCTTCCAATCACTCTTCAACACTGTCTGCAACCTTTAGACAAAACCACACCGGTTTTCTAACTATTAACAGCTTCCAATTAACAACATATGTTTTGTAACTGCTTTAACCGTAACAAATATTTTATTAACGTTTTAAAATTTCCAAACTGCATAAATAGCTCTTAAACTGAAAAACGGTACATGAATTTATCGTCGAATAAAAATTCTATAAAGATTCATCTTATCTTACAGAGGTAATAAACTCATTGACTAGATTCAATGTTGTAGGCCTTATTTTTCTTTCTTATTCATTTTGAATTCGAAAGAATACGCCTGGGACTGATAAAAGAAAATGCTTTACGACTGCTTGGTCTAAAGTGCATTTGAAAAATCGTCAACATACATAAATAAAGTGGGAAATTTTATGAGGGCTCTCCTTTAATAAAAAGACAATTTTATTTTCGTTACATTTTAGGAAATATTATTCTTTGAGGCGGTTTTGCTGGTTTATATTGTAGAATTTAGTTATATTCTTCGTTTTATGTTTTGTTTACAGTTATATATATTCTTAGGTTCATGTTTGATAATATAAAATCTGTCTATTTTATAAGGTAATAAAAAATACCGATGTACATCGTGCTTTAACTGAAAAAGTGATTTTTGGGTCACAACAAGTTATTTATTGTCATTGTAACGTTTTATTGGGTGCTACGTAATTATTAAATTGATCGAATTTGAAATAGATGAAAAAAGTGTTTTAACTTATCTTAATTCAAAATATCTAATTTTTTGTATAAAAAATTAATTTTAAGGTCATATTTAAGAAGGCCAGTAAACACCGATATCCGAAGTATTGACACCAAGAAAATTTCAATTATAATACTAGATCTAAGAACTGCAATTGGAAAAAAATACTCTTAACGATTGAAAATAATTTAAAAAAGACCTATTTCATAGATATTCTTGGCTCCTAGTTCAACATGTCGTACTGGGAACACACTGAGTATTCGCATGTCATTCGATTTACTCAACAGCAGAAGCAATTCCTGTTCGAGTAGTAAATATTTTGCTCCAGACTAGAGGCGCATAATTTGAATAGTTATGAATTAGACAAAGACACTGGTTATGATACAATATGATAAAAATCTTAGAACATGGTCACAAGTTTCTGTTAATGTGTGAAAAATGTCTGAAAGATTTGAATGAGTTATATATATATATATATATATATATATATATATATATATATATATATATATATATATATATATATATATATATATATTTATATATATATATATATATATATATATATATATATATATATATATATATATATATATATATATATTTATATATATATATAGATATATATATATATATATATATATATATATATATATATATATATATATATATATATATATATATATATATATATTTATATATATATATATATATATATATATATATATATATATTTATGTATATATATATATATATATATATATATATATATATATATATATATATTTATATATATATATTTATATATATTTATATATATTTATATATATATATATTTATATTATATATATATATATATATATATATATATATGCTTATACTGCACTCTGTCGGTGACTTATTTAAAGTATATTCGAACAGAGCGGCCAGATCATAACCGACACTGAATTGCAGAAGTGCTCCCGCTCAAGCTTCCCGCTTGAAGGCATAGATGGCGCATTGGTGAAGCGACCAAGGTAGATCGAAAAATCCTCACTTGGTAGTTCCCAAAAGTTTTCTCTGTATTTGCTAGATCATCCCAAGACGCGTTTCGCCGTATCACGGCTCATCAGCTGGGCTAGGTTCAGCAAACACACAGAACACCGTTTGAGACCTTATCCGGTTACTGAGGGAAAACTATGACAAAATAGGTGCTTATACTGCATTCCGTTGGTGACTGGACGGACGGTGTTTGGGAAATACCAAGTGCGGATTTTTCAATCTGTCTTAGTTGCTTCACCAATGCGCTATCTATGCCTTCAAGCAGGAAGCTTAAGCGGGTGCGCTTCTGCAATTCAGTGTCAGTTGTGATCTGGCCGCTCTGTTTGGATAGACTTTAAATAAGTCACCTACAGAGTGCAGTATAAGCACCTATTTTATGATAGTTTTCCACCACTCTCCGGATAAGGCTGAAACGGTGTTCTGTGTGTTTGCTGAACCTAGCCCAGATGATGAGCCGTGATACGACGAAACACGTCTTGGGATGATCTAGCAAATACAGAGAACACTTTTGGGAACTACTAAGTGCGGATTTTTCGATCTGCCTTGGTTGCTTCACCAATGCGCTATCTATGTCTTCAAGCGGGAAGCTTGAGCGGGTGCGCTTCTGCAATTCAGTGTCAGTTGTGATCTTGGCCGCTCTGTTCGGACAGTCTTTAAATTAGTCACCGACGGAGTGCAGTATAAGCACCTATTTTGTCATAGTTTTCCGTCAGTTCCCGGATAAGATATGAAACAGTGTTCTGAGTGTTTGCTGAACCTAGCCCAGCTGATGAACCGTGATACGGCGAAACGCGTCTTGGGGTGGTCTAGCAAATACAGAGAACACTTTCGGGAACTACCAAGTGCAGATTTTTCGAGCTGCCTTGGTTGCTTCACCAATGCGCCATATATATATATATATATATATATATATATATATATATATATATATATATATATATATATATATATATATATATATTCCTTCGTATGTAGAAAGTTTTTAAAACATACAACAATCACAATCATTAAAACTGCTCTAACATATCTGCTATTCAAATAAATATTTAACATCGAATTGATTTCTTGCATATCTTTTAGATCCCAACATTCCTCGGTTGGAGCAGAGGCCCAACTCGACGACGGGAGAAGAAGACTGCTGTTACACTCACTGCGGGGCGCCAGGCCGAGGTCTCCCCGACGCCTGCGAGCACTGCCCCGGCAGGCCCCCCAACGGCACGCGGGGGCACACCACGACGGACACCACGGACGACAGCCGGAGCACCGTTGACACACCCACGTCTGGCACAAGGACTTCCATCAGCCAAGTGAACCGGTGGATGTGGTGGACCATTTTGTTATTGACGCTGCACAATTGCGCGCGATTAAATGACCTCTTAAATTGTTTAACCGGTACCGTTAACAGTGTTCGGACAGTGCCGAAGTGCTGATAGGGACCGATCATCGTACTGAGGATGCCGCTAGCCAGAGACGGACCGAAACGCCGCTGGCGAATAGAAATAGAAGATTTTATGTGTTCGAGTCAACGCCCGCAGGTCTGTCTGTGCCTGGCATGGACTTTGCTCAAGGGAGAGGGCTAAGGTTTATTAGGTCTTACTTATGTTACGAAACTACTTTGCAAAATTAATTATTTACCTAATAAAGGTCTTGATCCGCTAGAAAATGTTCCTTCTACAAACCTTCTATTAGTAGCAATATTTTATTCTGAAATCTTATTCCAATAAGATAAAACTAGAGAAAAAAGGATAATTCTCAATCAAGAATGCATTTGTACGACGCAAAGTAGAAAAATGTATATCGTACTTAACAAGAGATGATTACATGAATATCGCAATTTTTTATAGCTCTTAAAGTAGTAGATCACAACTAAGACTTTATAAATCTACCCGGCTCTTTAAATACTTTTGTATCATGAAACAAAACAATATTTGGTTATAAAATTTACTAAGATATAAAGGTATTTATGAAACCAAAAAGCCCTAATAAAGAACGGACTCCCCAACTAAAAAAAGTAATAGCTCACTAAATTTTTATCAAGATTAATGTGTTCAATAAACTCAACTACGTAAATTTAATTCTCATTCATTACTTTTTCAATGTTCGCGTGATTTTTGACGACCAATCATTTATATGTTTAGGTTATAAAATTGCATTGACAAAAATTTATTAATTATCTCTCCTAATACAAAAAAATTAAATGTAATGGTCTCATATAATAAGTATAAAAAAGAATACTAATTATAAATTATAACCAATCATTTCAGAAACAAAAACTAAAGCTTCAAGAAGTAAATAAAGTTAGCAACAAGATGCAGATACAGATTAATGTAAATACAAGTAACTATATACGTTTGATATTCTTGCTATCTTTAATAACATTACTAAAAATGTTTATTCTATAAAATTTGATGGTGTAAAATCTTTTAGTGGGAGTCTAACTTTATTTACACATATTTATAATGCATCAACAACCAGCACCAATAATCAAAACTGGTCTCCACAACTCAACTAACCTGAGTAAAACAAACGTTCATAACTTTATAAAATAAATTGGTACAAAGATTAAATCTAGAAGAGCAAAATTTTTTAATGAAAATATTAATTAAGAGCAGTTCTGTTGATTACGTATGAAGTTGATATAAGTATTTATTGATACCTTTCATGTTTATGTGGCCTAATTTTAATACAAACTAAACAAATTTTAATGAAACACATGTTAACATTACAAATGTACAAGGATTATTTGTTAGTTATTATAATTTATTCTTGGTATACTTTTTTGCTTATTAAAAAACTTAATAAAAATATGGGTACTACAGCTACTTCTTTAAAATTATACTAATTAACTAAACGAATGCAGTTTTACAACCCTTTTTGTTTTATCAAACGCACAAACTTTTATTTAAAATTTGGTCGTGATTTTATAATAAACTGTAAAAAGGTTTTATATTACGAAGCGTGTATTAAAATATTAATTAAAATAAATGGTATACTGTAAATAAGATATCTCGTAACTCTTAGTCAGTCGTTTGAAAATAAAATATAATATATCGATATAATATAAAAAAAAATCTTTATTTTTGTAGCACAGAGCTTTTATGCCTTTTGTTTGCCATGCGCGCATAGACAGACCTTGACGGATGTCTGGCGATTTTTTAGAGAAAAGAATTATATCTTTATGCACATAGTTTGTTTATGACTGCGTATTGTGGAATTAGAGTCATAAATTTAAACCAATGTTGTCCGTCAATTACCAATAAGTATTGATTTTAAAATTCTACTAATTTAGTATTAATTTTTAACAAGAAAAGAGAAAAATATCACGTCAACATTTTAATTAAATGATGACTCTATTTTTGTCTTTTACTTTGTCATTTAAACTTGTTCAAATATGTGTTTTGTTTATACCATTACTTTCTAAATATAAAATATACACAACATGTCTGACAGAAGCAAAACCATAATAAATGCAAAACTAAAATAAATAAACAAATGTTTAACTTAACATATTTCAAAAGTGTAAAAAGTTATTTACCTAATTTGCTGCCTGCAATTTTTTTAAAAACTAATTTTTTTATGCAGGTAATATAAATGCAAAAATTAGCCTTATGGAATAATTATTCTAGCACACTCTGTATCCAAATTACCATTTCGATATTGAGATATTTGACAAGCTATCGCTCTAACTACAATTTGGGATGACGGTGCTGTCCTTAATCAATAGCAAATAATGTATTGTCGCTTTAAGTAGAACTGCAGAAATTAGAATAGAATACTCAAGTTATACTCCTAGTATTATAATTCAGTGCCCTCTCCACTTAGGGTAAAAGATTAAATAACTTTAAGTAAGTGTAAATCATACAAACATATATACTTAGCACAATAATAAAGCATTCTTCATACTTAATACAATTGTTGTTAATTTTAATTATTACGTAATGATGACTAAATTTTGATTGTAATTAAACTATTATAGAACAAGGTATACATTTAACAAATTACTCTAGTCTATAAAGAAATATCGATAAATAATATTTAGTGCGATTAATTTTTTATTATTATTATTGGAATCTGAAAACCTAAATTTAACCACTGAATTATATAATTTCTCCTGCGTTTTTAATTGCGTTGCATTTATCATTAAATCCATGGGCAGCATTGTAGGTTCTTAACATTCTACACTCTTAACTGTTGCATTTTTTTACTAGCAATATTTTAGCAAAATTTTAAAAGTAATATAAACATGGTTCTAGATTGATCAATAACTGTAATAATATTGTTTATAATTGAAATGCATACATGATGATATCAGACAATATTTAAATATTTTTTTCTTCTATGTTAAAAAACTAAAAATATTTTGTGGAATGTTATAGGAAAAATTGTTGGTATATTTTAAATTGAATTAAATTTGTTAGTATATATTTAATACTTTACTAGGTTATTAGTTATTAACAAAATAGGCTAAATGTTTTGTTTTAAATAAGTAAATGTTAACTTTTAATACTTAAATATATTTAGTTGTTATATATTTAAGCATTGAGTATATTGTAACTTAATTATTGGAATAATTGGTACATAATTGTTTAAATGTTGGTATTTTCTGACTCTGTTCTAACAAGGCTACTGCGAAGTATATAGTTGGTATTATTATTGTAATGGATTGTTAACAATGTTAAAGATATTTATTAATAATTTTTTACAGCTTTATTTTGATATATGTGTAATCAATTAAAAATTGTAACGACTGTATTAGGCCAGTCCTAAAGTAAAAGTTGACTCTATTTTATACAGAAATTCCCCGATTTCCGAAAATAAAATTAAGGAAAAAATGTTAAAAATTAGATGCCTTTTGTTGTCGAAATAAACGTGAATCAATAATATAATATAGTTGTTTAAGCCTCTAAATAACAAAAAGATTATTTATATACCTTTAAGAAACAGACAAGACATATAAGGAATAATAATATTATACTATATGACTCGATGAATTTACACAAGTAATTCTTCAGTATACTTATTTGTTATTAAATATTATAAAACAATTATATAATAACATACTCTTTTGTGCATCACGTCAAAGCAAGTAAACCTTTGTTAAGAAAAGGTACTAAATAAGAGTTACATAAATAAATACACTTTCACAATATTTTATTGGGTTTCCATAGCCTATTCAATTTAAAAGCTAAAACTTCATCTATTATTGTTTACATAGAAAAAAAATGAAAAAGAGGAATTATAAGTAGCAGGGCATAAAAAGATACATGCTGTTTGATTTTGTTCTTAGGCTCTATTAATATTATTAAAAGTTTAAAACTTTAAACATTAACATACACTACGTATATGGAAATTTAGGTCAGATCAAATGTAAAATATTGGCATGATGGCAAGCTTGCCTTGTTAATTAAAAATTTTAGTTCGACGAAAAACAACAAGATATGTGTTATTTTGCTTTCTCTTTCGCATTATTTCAAGTACTTCATACTTTTGGAATGCCCGACTCTAGAATATTTTAAGTACTGAAGAATACAGCAATATACTATTAACTATGCGTGACAGATCAAGAAACTATTAGAACAAAAAATCGACGGTTGTTTTCCTGTGAAATCTAAAACATTTTAATGATTAAATATCAGTATATAAGAAAATAGGCAAAATCTTGTTAGTGAAAAGAAAATAGAAAGGCAGTTTTTTTGACGCCCGCAAGACTTTTATACTAATTACCATTATTAAAATTTGTTATATTAACCAGTTTCATAATTATCATCCATCATTCATTTGCATCCATTGCTGAACATAGGCATCATCTAATGTCTTCCAGTAGTTTCTGTTTTGAACGATACAATTAACAGTCTGTTATAAATACTATTGCATATTTTTTATTAGAAAATGATACAAACATTCCCAGTTCTTAAAAAGGCAAAAAGAATTATGATTTAATCAAACGACAATAAGTGACCTCACGAAGAAAAGAATCAGTTTTTTAAAAAATTTTAAACTCACTAGCAAGTAAAATTTATTATAAACGTCAAAAATTAAGTTAAAATTTTACTAGGAAGGTCGAAAATATTAATTGCTTGCTGCACCAAATGCAAAGGCTAAGGCAAACAACTGGTAATTTATTTCGTAATCTACCATACATAAATAGCATTTAAGAGATTTAAAAATGTTAGCAACGATGGAAATATTCTATTCGTTTTTAATACTGATTAATTCTAATTTTATTATAAAGGGGGATTAAATACTAGAATTGTCCAATAAAGCTCAAAAAGTGATTGTTTGTTGTTAAAATTACAACAATGTAGTTTTTAATGTCAAAATTGAATGGAACGTTAAAATTGACACTGAAAACTGATATTTAGGATGTTATATACACATAAATCATGAACTCATATTATATGCAAAATAACATTAATACTTAGTGTACACATTCGATGTTGCAAGCAATCAACTCATCAACATCACGCTTTTCCATATAATTCTAACCTATTAAATTAAAATAATAACAGTAATAATAAAGAATACACAGCCAGATATGACTCAGCGGCAAAAGTAGTTTACCAAGCACTAGCCACAACATACAAACTCATAGAAATTACAGATCCCTACTACAAATACACACCAATATCCATACTTGAAAATAAAGATTATAAGCTCTACTGGAACGTCAGTATCCATACAGATAAAACAGCCTCCGCCAATAAACCCGATATTACTTTTCAGTGCAAAAAAAGAAAAGTCACTATCTAATTGACATAGCTGTCCCAAAGGACATAAACATCCAAACAAAATACACAGAAAAAATCTCCAAATACACAGACCTTGCAACAGAAATAAAAAGGCTATGGAAACAAGAAAAGGTCATCATTGTCATATCAGCCACAGGCTTCACACCAACAACATTCCACACCACACTTAGTACAATTAGGACTCAACACAAACATACACAAAACATACAGAAGTCAGTTATTTTGAAAACATGTAATATTTTCAGGTCATTCCTTAATACACAATGGTAATAACGTTTGTGCTGACTTGAGTTAAGCCCGACAGCCAAACTTGGAGCCACATTGACCAAATGTGAGAAACAAGAACATACCACTCATAATAATAACTTATTAAGCTCTAAGACTTCCGAGATATCATAAAAATGTTTTTTTTTTTTCCTTTAATTAACTCACACTCTATGGTACAGCATTTTAGGTTATTTAAAACGGCTCAGACCAACTAATTATTAATTTTATTCTGGTAATAAACTAACATATTAAATGCTAGAGCCCATCTATTGATGTTTTTCATCTATCACTGATGTCTTATGGCACTACATACACTGACACTCGATGCGATGTACTAAACCAGCTTGAGCGATTTGGTCGTCTTCAGGCTTAGGGAAAAGATTTTCATTATGCCATAACTGAACTCTTCATTTATTGCCATTTAATTAAACAGGAACTTTTTATTACTCCACAATATAATAACTAATGTCGTTGCTATCCTTTTCACTATATTCTAAATCAAGATATAAAGGCAGAGAAATTATTTAACGACCGATTCACTCACAGTAGAATTTAATAATTATTATACTGTTCATATATGAAAAAAACGTTCCAAAGTAATACATGAAAATAAGATATCAAATATTTGATAATTCTTTAGTAATATTCGCATAATTAACAGTGTTTTGTTAGTTTAAAAATACTTATATAACATTGTAAAGATCACTCCATTAAAAAGTGCTAAATATTTGACGTAGCACATAAAAGGAAGTAGAATAACATTCACCGTAATTCAGTTTTAAGTATAAAACTTTGTTCGTATAAATACGCAATATCTGTTCAACCTATATAAAGTTCAGATCAGAAAGTAGAAAACATCATAAAAATTTTTTAGAAAATTAGACTGGGTCTATATATCGGTAAGTTCGATCAATATTCTGTTTATTGCCTAAGGTAGCAAAATGTGATCGATTTAAACTTACTTAAACTAAATTTTATTCAAATAATAACTTATATTTTTAATTAGATTTTTAAAATAATTATAATTTCATTAATTTAATATTGATTAAAATTTTTCATTTTATTTTTGCCCTTTTTCCAAAAATAAATTTCAAAAAAATTAGCACAACTGTGTAGAAAATATTGAAACAGAACAGAATCAAAATAAAATTAATTACAAAAATTGTTTAAAATTACATAAAGTTGGCAACACCTTTCATATCTCATTAAACTTTTGCCTAAATAGGTTACTCTGAATAGAATTGGTTATATCGTCAATATCAATCAATACAGCCTTCACTAAATTTGCCTTACCTCTGTTAAAAAACGTCAAAATCCCTTAGCCTTTGCGGAAAACACTCAAATTTACCATCCAGTCAATTATAACGATGTAAAAAATTTCATATCTTGGATCCACAGGATCAACAGCTTAATGTTTTCAAAGCTATTAATTGGAAATAAATCAAGCAAAAATTAAATTATTTTTAATCAGTCCTAAACGCTGAAATAAAAAAAAAATATGTATTTTAGCTAAAGTTACGTAATTTTAAAATATTAGTAATAAATTCTTGAATTTATACATTGGTATATTTTTTTTAGTAAACAATCTTTGAATTTTCAGGGACTGAAAATGTATTAAAATAAAATTTGACAATACCCTGAAACAACAGCGAAATATCAATATATCTTTAAAATTATCATGCACACCTAAACATATATATATATATATATATATATATATATATATATATATATATATATATATTATATATATATATATATATTATATATATATATACATATATATATACATATATAGTTCATTCGTTTATTTATTATTGTTATTGGCACAAATAAATTCCTTGTCATTATTTAAAGGTAAAAAAAGTCTCATGAAACTTAACTTTAAATTTTCTGATTGACGTTACTTCGGTAACCAGATAAAATTTCCTCTCGAATATTCCAAATTTGTCTTAATAAAAACCGGGACCCGCTATATTAAACTATTTTCTACCCTAAATTTTTGGCCTCTGAAGCAAAAAGTTTTTTTTCCACCCGATATGTTAAGAATTTATTACCTTACTCTTATATATTACGTACAGGTAAGAGGGTTTTACAGTTACGTCATATTGATAATTTAGGTTGATCTGAGAGAAACACAAGGAAAAGCAGGTTTATTTATTTACCTAGATGACAATCAAAGGGACATCTGAAGCAGTTTTCTATACTGCTAACTGAAACTCCGATTAAGTGTATAACATTACCAAATTGAAAAAACAAAACATATGATATGCAGAATTAAAGTATAACAAATGCTTTTCTCATAACCTGATTGACATGCTAATAATTAAATAAAATAACCTCTTCTCGTATTTTCCTGAGGTCAACATAAATTGTTAATATGGTGTAATTGAAAGCTTAAGCAATATTTTATATCACTGATCCATTTTTATCGTCATGGCAAAAAAGGTATTATTTCTAACATTTTCCTTTATTTATCAACGTAACGAATATTAAATAAAATCTTACGCTTTTATAAAATTGTTATAGAAATATTATGAAAATGGATGACACGAATCTAATATGTGTTTTATTTTAATAATTACATTTATCTAAAGCGCTTTGCGCTATGGAAACTTGTACATCTCCAAAAATCAATATTTATTTAATGGTCCAGGCGAATAAAATTAATTTCTGTAATAGTTTTATGTCCGTCCATTTGAAATTTATTACTTGCCATCAATTTAAATGGAGATATTAATGGAAAAATTATTTGGATTTGCGCACGTTTCCACTAAAAGAAACTTCATGAAATGTAATGCAACAAAGAAATGCAAATTTTCGTCTAGAAAGGAGCAAACAGATTTTGTTGTAAATTTAATATATGTCGTTATTCACAGTAATTCAAGATTAAAAATGCTGTTAAAAAATAATCCCAGGTACATCAATATTACTGTTAAATAAAATGTTTCTCACACCTTATATTTTCCGATAAATTTACCCACAAGTTTCGTAAAATTTGAAATATTTTGGTTTTATTTTCAGGCGTCAGTACTATTAAAAAATTATTATGCTATATTATTATGTTATTAATTTTCACTATGCAATATAACCATATTTATCATGTTGAAGTGACTGGTTATTTGACATGATATGTGGAACTTGTACTTTTACTTCTACGTTGATTTTTTTTCATGAAAGTACATTGAAGACTAGTGACCAAATTCGCATAAAAAAGCCGTTGATTACTATTGTTTTTACTTGATAGTCGCAGATGTTTCACTAAGTTGTTATTATCGATGGTTACTGTCAGCAGGTTACCGTAAATTACTGACCAACATCGATGCCAACTATGACTACGGCAAAGCAGCACTAATTTCCGAATGTACTTTCGGACCTAATCGAAAACACATTTCATCATACTTAGAACTATATATATATATATATATATATATATATATATATATATATATATATATATATATATATATATATATATATATATATATGTATACGTAGTTTAATATTTGCTTCAATATAGATAAGATTACTTGTTTGAGGCTTCTCCCACCTATAAAAATTGTCATTTAAAGAAATCTCCAATTTCATGCAAGTTTAGCCTCATTTCAAAAAGTAACTCTATAAACTTCACTTTATCTGTACTAAATTAATGTCAGAATAAGAGTTATTTACCCTCACCCAACCGAATTATGTATCGTATCTGAAATTTTTTTTCAATCTTTATTCAATTAAAAAAAATGTGTAATTTAATTTATCGCAAGAGCTATTAAAAACACGTTATATCTAAAACACTCTCTTTTTTATTTATGCTGATTTTAATATTAATTCGGTATTGAAAATGGAATTTTAAAGTGTAACTTTTATTTAAAAAAAAAAATCATTTTTAAGTTCGAGAAATAACATGTGATGACGGAAAATAGTTTTTTTTTTTAATTATAAAAGTAATTAAAATTAGAAGCTAAATTGATAAGGGAAGAAAATTTCCCATTAAACTTTTGAAATGTCCTTGTGGACGTTTGTCAAAAACTGCTAATGTTAGTATATATCGGAAATCGCATAACCACTTTTTTTATCTTTATTGAAACGAAAACTAATGGAAGTTAAATTTCACCTAAAACCATTTTCCACATCAAGCAAATGTTTGTAGGACACTGTAAAAACTATTTAGGAATGGAGAAGTGTGTTTCCTGATAGATTCGAGAATACATCCGTTGGTCCGTGTTGTTTTCACTAAAAAGTCGCAGACGCTTCGCCAAAGTCACATTGGACATGGATTCTTAGTGGAAATTTAGTTTACAGTTAACTATGGACCAGTAAGCATGGATAATGCCATAACTTTCTAGCTAAAACAACACTGTCCTACAGTGGACTCCTGGGTCCATATATATATATATATATATATATATATATATATATATATATATATATATATATATATATATATATATATATATATATACTATATATATATATATATATATATATATATATATATATATATATATATATATATAGGTAGTAAGATCCGAAAGTTTTCCGACTCATACATAGTAAAGCAAGTTTTAATAGATCTAATTTCGTCAACCCCCACTATCCTATTTTCTCTAGCTCTGCAGTTATAATTTTGTGGCTCTACTATCAACAGAACTTCAGCTATCGTCGTAAATAAAAGGTCTGTTACGCAAGGTTTTAATATGTTTATCTGTAAGTACATGAATATCTTACGGTCATTCTGAGCACTCTGTAAGGGGCAGAAAAAAGATCTGATTGACTCAATTGTAAACTTAATTGAAACCATGGTTTTATACCATGATATTCTATATGGGAATCCAGGGAATGCCGTCATTTTACGACCAATAACGACAAAATTAACATGATCGTAAAAAAAGATCATGGTCCCAATTTTTTAAAATTCTCAAGCAATTTTGCTTGTCGACTTTAAAGAATAAAATATTACAGTTACTAATGGATACTATGAGTCATATAATGCACAAACTGAAGGACGTCATGAACAAAAAGCCTCTCGGAAAGCTATCTCGAGGAGTGACGTTATTGCACAACCATGACCCAGTGTACACTGAAGTTGCTGTGAAGAAATGGGGTTTCTGGGAATTGAATTACCCAACTTACAGACCCAATCTAGCCAACTATGCTTAATTATCAAAATTGAAGTCTGATCTTCGTGGGAGAAGATATGAGTGATACAGAAATCATTTTGACAGGTTTAGATCACAGATAAAAATTCGAATTATTTTTTAGTAGGATAGAAAAGATAATTAGTCGTTCTTGAAAAAAATGTTTCAAAATAATTGATCATATTACCTCTTTAATATACTGAGGTCGAAAACTTTTGGACCTTTCTACGCATCTATATATATATATATATATATATATATATATATATATATATATATATATATATATATATATATATATATATATATATATATATATACATATACATATTACATATATATATATATATATATATATATATATATATATATATATATATATATATTATAGAATATATATATACATCTATAAACTATTATATTATAAATATATAATAATATATATATATATATGACAATAGGGGTTTTCACGGATGGTGGAATGTAATACATTAAAATTCCAGGTTTCAATTCGTTCATCTAAAAATGAATTTGCACGACGTTTCACCAAAATCTCATTGGCTCATTTAAGTGCTTTTGCTGCTGCTGCTGCTACTCGATACTGTGATCTTTCTGCTGCTGCCGCTCGAAGCTAACTGAGAAACCGAAGTGCGGTCGCCGTCTTTTATAGGTCGGCATCTATGCAGATTGTTGGTGAGCTGGGGGGGTCGGAAGTGTGCGTCCGGGCATCGGTGTTTGCCGGCTGGGTGGTAATTACGAATTCCGGCGCTATGCTGAGTGTTGCCTGTTTTGGTTATACCTTGGTTTAGCTAGTAGACCCTTCCATGTGTAGTGGAGATATTCAGCGCATCATCTCGCTTATTTAGTTGTTTATTCTTTTCGATTTCCAAGGCTTCTCTTACTATGCGTGTTTTATAATGTGTGTAACCAAAGTAGAGTCCTGTTACCGTATGTAAAAGGAGTTACAGATAGGATTTGAAGAATCCTAAGAAAACACAACATAGGCACAGCATATAAACCACAAAACACTTTAGCAGACATCCTGGGTAACCCCAAGGACCAGTGAACACTGGAAAACCACAGAGTTTACAGCATCCCATGCGGAGACTGCCACAAATTGTACATAAGGCAGACAAACAAAAGAATCTTCACCCGGATCCAAGAACATAAAATAAGTATCAAAAACAAACAACATCAGCCCTTTTTCAGCACCATCTTGATATTGGTCACGACATCAATTTTGAGGAATCTAACAAACAGCCTCGATTTTACATTATAAAACACGCATAGTCCGAGAAGCCTAGAAATCGAAAAGAATGGACAGTTAAATAAGCGAGATGATGCGCTGAATATCTCCACTACAAGGAAGGGTCTACTCGTTAAACCAAGAAATAACCAAAATATCAAGAAGGCAACACTCAGCATAGCGCCGGAACCTGTAATTACCACCCAGCCGGAAAACACCAATCTCCGAACGAACACTTCCAACCCTCCACCTACAATCTGCGTAAACGCCGACCTATAGATGACGGCGACCGCACTTCAGTTTCTCAGTTAGCTTCGAGCGGCAGTAGCAGCAAGATCACAGTATCGAGTAGCAGCAGTTATAATATTTTACATATTTTCATCATATTCATATATTTTAATTTACGATAAGAAACAGCCAAATTTAATAAATTTGTGTGGTAAATTACTGGTATTTTTTTTTTAAATATCGTGTAGAGAGTTTTCAGTTTTATTATAGTAATGTATTATTTAATTATGTTGTACACCTGGAAAATAATTTCCAAAAAATTGTTTGCTTCATCTGGGCCGAAAAATAAATATTAAGATATACTTTTGCAAACGCCTAAGCAGTCTCATAGGTGCCATGTATGTTATTTTTTAAGAACAAACATTTCAGTTATGTTACTTGGCAATTATTAAAAAAGGAAAAACAAGCGCGGACGAGTGAAACCAAGTTGTTAAATGTGAGATTTTCTAGTTGTTGGGTCACATAGAAGTTTTTGAACTGATCATATTGTAGAAATATGTAATTCAAAAGAAAGAAAAACTATAGAACACCGTTTTTAGTTATGTGCAAGATTTTATTACGACTGCCAACCATTTTTCTGGAGAGTGCTTAGTGGCTAAATTTAGTGAATAAAAAAACGTCAACGATTACTCAAAAGGCACAATTTTCTTCATATCAGCTGGTTGACTTTTTACACAGTGCTAAACATTTTTAGTTAAAAATAAACCTTCACAAGAATCATTCGTAATAATACACTTTACCATTTTAATGTAAAACTTTTAAAGTGAAAAACGTGTCAGAATGTCAGTTTTTGGCTAGTTAAGTATTAAAAGATGTGTGAAAAGAATTTACAGAATGGAAATAATATTTATTCCAATTTCAATATTTCTGTTGATTAATTTATAGTCGGATATAAATAAATCGCAATTTAATTTTTTTATTCGTTCGAATAAACAGTTATCGGAAGTTTGTAATTTATAAGTCCCTCGATGTAGGAATCGAAAGCATCTATTTTGTGTAAGCTGGTAGCCGTGTAATGATAACGCACAGAGTTAGGGGAAAATCTGTTATCAATCAGTTTGTTTATAGTAACTATTAACGCTACTTCAGTTCACAAGTGTTTTACCAGTCTCATAGTAGATGAAGAAAAAGGAATTTGTCTTAAATTTCTTGGGTTTCGATTTTTTTCTGAATTGCTATTCCAGAGATTCACCTTTGTGCATGTCATATTCATAAACACATAACTCATCACCAGTTACAAAGCGTGTCATGTAGGATCACTAGATACTTGCAATATCATGCCTTCAACAAGAAGTTTTCGACGCTTTTTTACAAAAAAAAAACAGTCTTTTATAAATCATGTCACGACCTGCTGATACATAAAACATCGGTCAAAATATTGTGAACCGATATTTCCAATTCAGGAGCCATCTTACAACGATTATCAAGCACTACTTTCTTAATGTATTCGATGTTTCTCTCTGGTGTGGACGGTAAAGGCCGTCCAGAATGAGGTGAATCAACAGGTAATTCTCCTTAAATGCCTTATGTCGTTCATATGATTGTGTTTTTAATAAACATAACTCACTGAACGTATTTTGTAACGATTCATCATAAAAAATTCTTTGCTCTACAAATTTGTCCAGTATGATAATCACAAAACACTCTTAAACCCGACCAACTTATATAGCTACTATCAACCAACTGATGGACAAATCTTACCCAAACTCTACATGTTAATTAAATACACAAATGAGTTTGATGTGGGGCTCTTAAATGGCAAATTCCAGGTACTTTTTAAAATAATGTAGAAAATTCAACAACGAAATAAACCACTTGATGTCCGAAGTTAATAAAGTTGTAAACTTATTAGGGTCTTCAGACATCGATGCAACTAAATGCAACTACTTGCAACAAGTTCTCTGTGCCTCTGAAACACACGCAAACATTATGCGTTATTACATGCGACTTACGGCATCTGATATTTTCAAGATAAAGCATTTAATTTTAACAGTAAATAGTTGTACGCGCAACAAAAATCACATTAAATTTAAAGAAGTGACAGGTCAAACGAATGAACAAAATTCATTCTCAATAATTAAAACTTTCAAGTCAAAAGTTTTAATCAAAGAGAATATTAAACTTAGAAGTTTAAACCAATTAGAATGATTTTTTATTCCATTTTTTTTGGCGATCATTGTTCTCACTTTATTGGTATAGCTACGGTTACTAGGTAATGTAACTAATCGTGTTAAGTTGCATTAATTTTTGATGATTATAACATACCACAAGTCTGCAAAATGCAATATTTTCAGATGTCGAAAAATGTTGGTGGTCTAAAGCTAATATTTGACTGATATTAACAAATTACTAATTTCTAAGTTAATGTGTGTAATTATTAAATAACATAAAAGAAAAAAAAAGTTAAATATTTGTTATCATTGGGTATCATGCTCTCATTTTTATAGATACCATCCTTAAAACTTTTTATTGTCTGTAAACTTGATTTATATTAAAAAAAAACATTTAAATTTTGAATTTTACAGCTTTCATTTCACTTACCTCGGCTTTAATATTTCGAGTGTGAAGTATATTAAACATATATTGGTTTTCATACGTTTTGTAAGGGTCATCTACAATTACGTCATAGTGGTAATTACGTTGGGCTAAAAGACATATAGATCTAATATTTAACTTAATTAACAACTGAAGATCAAAGTGATAAGTGATAGCTAAAACACTTTTTATTCACCTGTATTTAACATGCCATCCAGTTTTTTTCTTCTGATTATTTTTATTAGTTTAAATATGTATCATAAAAGATCCTCAGGTTGTCCAGTTGAGAAAAATATACTTAGAGACGAAGAACAATTCGTTGGCATAAATACAGAATAATATGTGAGTAAGGCATTACCACATCCTCGCCGATATTCATCGAAGGCAATCTCTATTCAAGTGGGGCGGTGACCGATAAACAAAAAAGAAGGTAGACACACAATTTGATCAGAAAAAAAAAAAAAACGGCAAGTTCTATAAAAACATTTTAATAATTTAACACAAATCAATAAAGCGATATACGCCCATCTATTGTTGCTATAGTATGCCGGTTAGCATGTGGCTCGCATGCTTTCATGATTCTGTGACGCTTCACCTTTATGTAAGACATATCGATCCAACATGTGACGTAATGAACAAATGTTAATCAATGTGACAACTAAAATATTTTTTATTCGCCGGCATTTAACATGACATCCATTTTTTTTTCTTATTATTATTATTAGTTTAAATACTTATCATAAAAGATCCTCAGGTTGTTCAGCTGAAAGAAAGATACTTAGAGACGAAGAAGAGTTTAACTAAGTCCTATTCTTTGGTGTAAATACAGATGATAATTTCAGTAAGACGTTACGACATTCTCGCCGATATCCATCCAAAAAGGGCAAGCTTTACTCATGTGAGATAGTGACTAATAACAAAAATAGTACCGTAGACACACAATTTGATCAAAAAAAAAACGGCAAGTTCTAAAACGATATACGCCCATCTATTGTTGCTATAGTATGCCGGTCAGCGTGTGGCTCGCATGCTTTCATTCTAGTGCGACGCTTCACCTTTATGTATTAAAATCGAAACGCTGCGCTGGGCGTACAAGCGTGCATCTTTGCTTTTTCTAACGTCATAACGACACGCATCTTGTGAACAACGCATTACGCATTTTTTTAATATGGACAGCATTTCAAAACGTATATTATCGATAATAATAAAAAAAGCCTCTGTAAATGAAGATAGAACGCAATATTCTAAATATCCAGACAATTTTCCATAATTTTTGAAATTGAAAATTTTAACGACCAATCAGCCCAAGGATTTTTGCTACTTTTGTAATTTAATTTTGTTAGATAAAAGTCATAATATAGAAAAATATAAAATATCTGTTAGTTTTATTCTTGAATGTGAAGATGAGCATGATTTAAAGCATTAAAAACAGTAGTTGCATTTTTACAATTGCTTTGAACCCACTGTTAAAATTTTATGTAAGTATATTTCAAATTATAAATATCTCATTAACAATAATTAGTTTTAAAATGCTCATGCGCGCCGCTGTACCTTAATAAAAAAAATAAAGCAAACCATAATACTCACGTCAATGAAAATAAAGCAAACAATAACACACACATTTACTGTTAGGTAAATTAAATTGGAGTAGAAAAGGCAGTTAAGTGATAAATAAAATTATTTTGGACTCCTTCAGTTTCAACGCTTAAAGTAATTTAAAAGCAAAATAAACTATTGCTTGCTTAAGGTCACCGTCTTAGTACTAAAATGGATCTTGTGAATAGCATTCTAAAACACTCTCAATATTGCTAGCTCTCATATTAATTTCAAAGGATTTTCAACTAATTTCAGTAGTAAAACACAAGCCATGGTCAAATGAAGTAGTATAATAGAAAATCAATTTAGTTTACAACCTTGGTAAAAATGGAAGCAAGTTAAAACTGGACGTGACGTAAGTGCGGATTATTTTTAAGATTTACAGATACTAATGGAACTCAGTGCAACTAATCGCACATGCAACTTTTCACGAATAAAGTCTCACCTTTGCACATTAGTAATTTAATGGTAAACTCTACTATACTATAGCAACGTATCATTTTTTAGGTATTTTATGTGTTGGAGTAGAAAAGACTTACACTTAGAATGTTGCGCGTGCAAGAATAATTTTTAGCTTTTTATAGTCTGCGAAAATGTCAACTTTTAATTTAATTTTTGTGGATTCTGTACAAATTTTCCGAATGTTGGTGAAAGAATGGTGGATAATGCTAAAGAAATGAAGGAAAGTTAAATTATTAGTTAAAATATTGGTAAAAAGAACAGATATCAATAATATTATGATAATATAAAGTTAGAAGCAGTTTTCGTGACATTAGAAAATCGGAAAATAAGATTTTAAAACAGACGCAACTCATTAAGCAAAGCCTAGAAAGGATGTTGAAAATATTATTTTTTTTATATTTTATTCCCGTTTTCACTCTAAAGCAAATTTCTTAAAAACATCAAGTTCCTACTTACAAGAAATGGTTAGTTTTCATCAATGATAAATTCAAGAACCTTAAATGGCGCTTATATTACCAAAAATAGTGGCTATTTTAAGTTTTTGAACTGAATGTGCAATACAATATCTTTCCTACTTTTATTGCAAGCTGTTTTTAGGTCGTTGTCGTTTTGATACCATGGTTGACGTAACGACATCGACATTAATCGAAAAATCAAATTGTATCAACATCATATTATTACTATGACAAGTCAGGAAACTGATCTCTCCCAAATTTGACTTTAATTTAATATATAAAAAAAAAACCTATTCCATATTTAAACCACCATTTTACAACATAATAAGAAAAAATTGTAAAACCGTCATTTATAGCAACCAGATGGTGGCGGAATTAACAATACAGAAAACTGATCCAGCCAAATTCTGGTTACTATAAACATCTTCTCTGTGCTGTTTTGTTTACAGTACTGTAAAATGATGTCCCTCTTAATTACTAACGGAAACAGAAATAAACCGAAAGTTGACAGTTTTAGGTAGACAATAAAAAACTATGATAAGGATATGATGACCATTTAAATACAAATTCTTCCGCTCAAAAGCTTACCAGTATCAACGTCAGTTTCATGATGCCAAAGTGTTAAATTGTTAAGTATTTTCATATTATATTTTATACAAAGTATTTAATTTATCTCTCATTGATAAAATGAAATTAAATTATTGTGTTTTTATTTTAATTATATTTGCTAGAAATAGAGGCTTATAGTGACGGGTTTGAAATGAAAGCATACATGTTATTTAAAACGCATAATTAATGGCAAATTTACTGTGAAGTCTTATAGTCGGTATGTGATGGTTTTATATCCATTTTTATTTAAAAAAAAATAGCATTGTAGCTTATCTTTAACATAATAATAAAAATAATTATAAATAATTATAAAAGTATGTTATTAATAGTTTAGTAGTAAATAAATAACATATGAAGCTGTCCATTTGGTTTCAATCAGTGCCATAAACAGGTACACACTATTTATGAATATTATGAATTAGTAATGTATTAATGCATTCATAAAAAGGAAAAACTTTATCTCGCCTGGTACAAATAAAATTTCAAAAAAAAAAAAAAATAAATCTTGTTTGGTGTACCAACTACCTAAAAATAGCGACGCTTATTATAAAATAAAATTTATAATTCATAATTTTATACAACAAACATATTTATATAATATTCATTAAATATATAATAATCTGTACGGTTCAGGGTTACCACTAAAACACATAAATTTACCAACGTTTTCACTATTATTATACTTTTATCACTTTAATTAATTAATAATATAATTAAACATAATTTTCTCTGCGTGGTTAAAACTTGAAATTTCATTTATTTATTGCATACAATGTTAATGTTATTTATATTAATTTAATTTTGTAGGGATTAAATATTTATTATATTATATGGATAGATATATAATGTTAATAATGTATAAAACATAAATAAAAACGTTTTTCACTTTAAAAGTGTTAGTAGGTACCAACCTAATAAAAGTTGCATTAAAACTAACAAATATATTTTGCCGCAAAACATTTAATAATAATTTTGATCAGGGTAAACTTTGTATTTTTATTGAATTTATTATAAAAATTGTATATTAAATTAAAAAATATATTGGGTTAGCCAGAACTCCCACATCTCGCTTTCATATTGAAAGCCAATATATTTACGCAAAATTTGTTAGTCACTTAATTCCCTAGTTACTGTTCATACTAATTTTGTTTGCATCATTGCTAGGCAACAGCGTCAAGAACAATTTTCTAAGATGAAACAGTTGTACTGTTATTTCAAAAAGCTCTCAATACGAATTAGGCGTCATAGAGTTAATGGGACTAGATTTTTTTTACTTTAGATAAGACTCGAACAGTAAAGTAAATTTATAATGACTAATAAAGTTAATAAAATTTAAAAAATTCCATCTATATTTCAAGATGGACCTTGGCAGTTAAACCCATCAAATCTTACATTGCAGAGTTGCTGTTGAAAGGCTCTATCAAATGAACGCAAAGTACTCACGATGTGTTATTTTCCTCACCGCTGTTACTTAGCAATCATACAAACTAGCAAAAAATTATCATAGCGTCTAAGTAGGAGAACTTTTGCGAAAACCATTTCTCGATTATTTTCAAAATAAACGCGATATTCGGAATTTTTGTCTAACCTTCTACATTTGCGGTAAAATAGGTTATTTTTCATGAAACTTTTCGCTTACCTACTTACGAAATAAATTACACGATACAATTTTTACATATATTTTTAAAATAATAGGAGACATTTATAAAATACAGTTAGAGCGTTTAGGTATGACAATATTATATTATGATTTATTAGGCCATACCAAAATTAATATTTAGAATGATTTAGTATAATTACTTATATAAAAACTAGGTATGCCCAAATTTTAGAAAGGAAAGTAATTCGTCTATGAAAAGTTTTGCCTAATATCAAAAAAGAAATCTAACTACCATTACGCCACATTCTGGGAACAATAAGGCATTTTTTGGACAAAAAAATATTTTGTAATAAGAAACTAAAGAGAAAATCAGGTTATTTTATTAAATGTACTTGTAAAGACACAGTCACATTCGTTTGTAGTATATGCCTCTCTACTCACTTATGACTTGATGCATTAGATTATGTTAAGTTTAAAGCTTATGGTATAAGCCTTTCTGCTCGTTCAAAACTCGACTTATTAGGTTATGTTAGGTTTAAACTTACCATACCAGGCTCTTTGTTCGCCTATCAGTCAATCTACATATAAAAAGCTATTGTATTTTAGATACATTTAGGAACTTTATAAAAAGATATCCTACTTATAACCAAAATTGGTTGGAACTGGATGTTTTTAAGCTTTTTTGAAGTTAGAAAGTTATTTACAGGGACAATTTTGATGTCAGTTCTTTATCAGCTAAATCAAAATGCACAAAGTTATCATATTCATATAGATTTATGCAGTAAAGGACTGTTCCATTCTTACCATTAAAAATGTTTGCAGATGGAAGCTATTTTTTGTTAGAGTATCACATTTTTTTTTAAATTATCTTCGAATTCGAATGAGGAAGGTCAATATGTGTAGGTATATACGTTAAAATACCAAATTTAGTCAAATTCCTAATAAGGGGTAAATATGTATTTTTCATATAACCGATATAAGTTATGATCAGATTTAATTATAATAAGTCAATTTATTTAAAATTCTACAGTTGGAGAGTAAATTAGAAGTGTTTACAAGTATTTAAAAAAAAAAATCAAATTGGTCAAAACGTAAGCCACGTCTCAATTTTTGTCCAGAAAATGCCTTATTTTTCCCAAAGTGCGCGACCTCAAGAAGAATTAATTATGGAAAAAATTAAATTTTTTAGAAATTTCGTTTCTACAATATATTGAAAAAGCTCGTGAATTCACCAAAAATGTATTTAATGGTCCTTTTACACGGTCATGTCAGTCCTCAGTTCAGTTTCAGTCAAACTGTCCGTTTTTCCTATGTGTAAAAAGGAAAAAACTGAAAAACAGAACTGAAACGGAGACTGACACCTGACGGTATGGGGTTCTTTTCTTCCACTGTTTCTTCAACGCCACAGCTAAGGCTACTGTAGTGAGACAGTCTTCATAGATGAGCTATTTTACACATGTACACTTTGGGACAGTATGACAACACTTGTTTGAACGCGAAACACACATCACACTTTGAAAGTGTAACTCGGACTGAGAACTGAACGGACGGTGTAAAAACAAACCTCCTTCCGAACTGAAATGAAACGAAAACTGAAAATGAGACGGAACTGAGAACTGATTTGACCGTGTAAAAGGACCATTAGGTTAATAAAATATAAAAAATATGCCTAAAAAAATGAAATTTTTTACGAGAGGGATAAAATATTATATTAAAAAACTACTTTATTTAAGTATTAAATAATAACATACCTTTCACTTGGTAGACAATTTTTTTTTCAATTATAAAAAGTCATCATTATTTATTAGGTTGTTATCAATCAACAAATGAAGCTCATCAACAATTCAGTGATAATCAATTTCTTTCTAAGATTCAGGCATAAATAAAATGAGGTCAAATTTTTTCAAATTAATTTGAAACAAAACAGGTTATGGAAATTGTTTGTATGTACGATCAAATATTTTAGTACAGAAATAGAATATAAAGAAACCTTAATGGTATAATTTGACCGATTTGTAGATGAATTCTGTAAGTTTCGTCCGCAAAGTGACACAAGATATACGTCGTAAAGATGTATCATTAAATAACAGTGTTCGTTAGATAAATTGCAAATGTTTGTAAAGCGTTATCAAGTTACGAAAATATACTAAATATGCAATAAAATGTAAGACTCTAAACAACCACAAATAAACTAGTAACTGTCATGTTCGTTCATTCGCCACCTACATCGAACTTAAATTTGCCGTTTTGGTTAGGAATAAGCCCTAAAGTGATTAACATTAACGTTGTTTTAAATGATATAATAAACTTCCCTTGAGATCAATAATTGCGTATCCTAATCCATTAATACTAAAATTTTAAGTTATAGGCGATAAAGTAGGGGAGAACGCAATACAAAACACACGTTTTACATACTATGATCTCCCTGCTTAATTATAAATCTCTCTTACTTGGTATTTTTCTTACAATGAAAAAGTGTAAAAAACAATAACTAACTGGAATAGAAAACAACTTTATATAATGTGTATATTTTTTTTTATAGAGTTACCTGTTCTCACACTGATCAAAATAATCCGGTGCCAGAAACACTGAATTCTCTCAACCTTCATCGCTATATGGGAAAGGTTGCTGTCGTGTTACACAATGGATTCTTTTTTATGTTAAAATTTTATTAATGACGCCGTCGCTGGAAGTCGTCGTCCCAATTTAAAAGCATTGTTTCTAACCTTCAGATGTTCCCTTTTATAGAAAGACCATTTTCTTTAAAAGTCCAGCCGGTCTGGACACTTAATTGTTCTTTCCATTGGAAGGCGTCTGATATATTCTTTTGGTTATCTTTATTTGAAACAATATTCTTGGAAGTGAATCGAATGAATAGATCTTCTGCTTTCTATGTATTTTTTGAATTAGTCAGAACCCTTGTTATGGAAAATTATACATTTTCTTAAAAACAATAAATAAGAGACAAATGTTTCCAAAAATAATATTTTGTAACCGTCTTGTTTCTGTCAAAATTTATTCCCAAAGTCGATATTCCGTTCAAGTTTTTAACACGTCTCAATTTCATCTATATCAAATTAAGGATCGAGGTAGTTTGTATATGATATTCAATTAGTATTTTAGAATTTATTAAAATTTCTATGTTTTATAGGAAATATCAAGTTCCTTTATTAGAAAGGAGATCATCAGATTTAAATAAGTACAGAAGCGCATCAGTAACTGCACTACAATATTTTCAGGTTAACTAATATTCTTGATAAACACAATAGTAGGTCAATACCAATTTTTCACCAAAGAAACTCTATATAACGTGGGGTTAAAAACGATTGATATACCTACAGTATGTAAGTATGTCAGGCAAGATAAAAGTAATGTAAACAAGGAATAGTTTAGCATCAGGTTATAAATTGTATTTTATTAAACCTGGGAAAAGTTTATTATATTGTTGATTATTTCCATAAATTATTACGGTATATTTGTTACTCAGCAATGTCATGGTCTATAGAAGACAAAACTTAATTTGCGTACTCCCTATTCGACCCAAAAATAATTTTTCTCTGGGATTCCCATAGAAGATCATGACATGTTTGTTATTCCTATTTTGACGATCTTATGATATCAGTAGGACTGTAACAAACCCAGCAAAGTAAGTATAAAAATCACAAAGAATTATTAAAATTTATCATTAGATTTTAACAATCAAGTATCAACAGTCAAGGGACATCGATAAGTTTACTGAAATAGGTAAGATTATAAAAATAAATTTTTATAATTTTTTTTCGATTAAAAAAATAGTATTAAGATTTATTTTAAAATCTTATCTACTTTGGTATATTTACAAATATCTCTTGACTTTCGATATTCTATAGTTTGGCCTTCTTACTGTTACATCCTACTTTTAAAATCCGAGAAAAAATATTTATAATATTGTAGAGTTATTTATAATTTGTCTCGTTACCTCGTTTGGTTAAGGTATTATTAATCAGATAATTAGATGGTCAAAACCAATATACGCACAAAAAGAAACTAATAATAATGCAAAAAAAAGATATATATCCTAAACTGTAAAAAAAATATGTTTTTGCCATGCAAAAAAAATGATAAGTTTAAAAAAAAATATATAAATATTAATATTTTTGGTATCGTCATATTAGAAGTATTAAAGAAAATGTTTTAAAATATTTAATTTTGGAACAAAGAGAACAGATATGTAAATCTTGACGATTTTGATTTTAATTCTATTCTCCAACCTCTTTACATTAGAAAACTAAAATTTCGACTGCCTTGAAGCAACAATACTTCCTGATTTTGTATTGAGTTTCTGCAGATTGTAAAAACGTATAAATTATGATTGCTTTGAAAAATAAACAAACAAATATAGTTATTAATACTTATTAAGGTAACACAGCTCAAGATAGAGCAATTAATTAGTCATTTATTTTTGAAATAGATAGGACAAAAACTTAATTTGACACTTCAAAGTGCAGAAATTCATTTGAAATTTTAATTTTAGTATTGATTGAATTCGCCGTGTATCCTTTAGTAACAGCAGACAATATGCATTTTATGTAGCTCTTCAAATCAGATATATCGCCCCCTTCATTGGCAAGAAGTGTGGCTAACATTATCCAACGTCAATGACCAATTAACTTCGGAATTTAGCAACTTCTGGTACTTTCTTTTGGCTTAGGCATTATGCCAATTAAATTATTTACAACAACTTAGTTTTTCCTTTTTTTTCAAAATATTGGTCTCAGAAACTTGTTATATTAGCCACGAAATATTCGTTTTTTGTTTTGATACTTCAAAAATATACAACGGCTAATCATATAGGATTTGGACGAAAAGTTTCATATTTGCGATAAAGCTTCATATAATCGAATTTAAAAACTATAAGAAGGCTTTGCACTTTAGTTTCTCCATCAGGAACTTTCAAAATTAAACTAGGACCGTTGTAAATACAAGGACTCTGTCTTAATTATTATACTTAAAATTGAGATTTTCTCGGCAACAAGCACACGAAATACTCATAATCAAAACAATCTAAATTGTTAAAAAATGAAATAAATCAAAAAAAAAATAAAATTTTACCTTCATCATTCAATAGATTCCATTATCTGCCTCTGCCATACATTAATAAATATGCTCTCGTGTTGAAAGA
The DNA here is from genome assembly GCA_019049505.1 of Pachyrhynchus sulphureomaculatus. NCBI lineage: Eukaryota > Metazoa > Arthropoda > Insecta > Coleoptera > Curculionidae > Pachyrhynchus > Pachyrhynchus sulphureomaculatus. The sequence continues at coordinate 180,983,208 of CM032447.1, read as the reverse complement.
TTAAACTTCTTAATATAATTTCCAACTGACATTTTTTTCAACCAAAAAATTTTGTCTCTAATATTTAAGTAGTTTTTAACATCAAGTATTGATCTTAGCATCGAATATACTGATCATAATGTAGAAGAGAAGAAACTTTCTTGGACTTCTCAGCAAAATATGCTGATAAAATATTATCAGACACTTTCCTGATTTATTTATATTTCACAATTCTTTGAATTGGTTTATATCATATTACATCTTTGAATTTATCGGGTTTAAGATTTGCTATATCTACTATATTTCGTTGCATAGCGCTAAACTCATTACACAGGTATAGAAAAAAAATTCTTTTTTTTTGTGTTTTTTAAGTATTTTTTTATGCTGAATCCAAAAAATTATAAAAAAAGGTATTCACCGTGAGGTTTTTTTCAGAAAACACACTTAAAGTTGCCAGAAAACTATCAAATTGAAAAAAAATACATTTTAATAAATAATGTAAAACTATATAATCATTAAAATAAAACTATTATTTCGGACATCTTTAAATGTTCTGAAGTTACATTTATCATAAAAACTTGAAAATATTAGGTTTTAGTGTTTAACAAAAAACAATTTTTATTAATATTGAACAAAACTATTATTTCTTTGCATTTATTTACCTAAAAAAGCATTTTACCAACCATTTAGCACCCTCGTAACTGTTTAAAAGCGAGTTTTTTGTTGAAACTCAACATAAAACTTTATTTTTTGATTTTAAGTCAGAATTAGGAACTTCAAAAAAACACTGGAAAAAATAGTTTTGTCCAATGTTAATAAAAATTAAAAACAATTTTTTAATTTAGTGGTTGCACATATTTATTTTAAACAGCATTTTACAACGTAGCGTAGTTAAAGGTGGTGTATGCGTGTTTTTTGTTAAATATTAAAACTAAATCTAATATTTTTAAGATTTTATGATAAATGTAGATTCAGAACATTTAAAGATGTCCGAAATAATAGTTTTATTCCATAATTTTAATGATTATACAGTTTGATAAAATTTATTAAAATGTATTTTTTTCAACTTAATAGTTTTCTGGCAAGTTTAAGTGTATTTTCCGAAAAAACCTCACGATGGATATATTTTTTTAATGATTTTTTTGGATTCAGAAAACACGTGTCTTACTGAAAATTTTTTTTTGTATACCTGTGTTAGTACTCTCAATTATTTTACTATACAATCAAAAATATCCAGCACTAAATTTAAAAGCAGAAGCACTTCAGATTACTGTTGTTAAAATATTTATTTTTTCCATAGTTACGATCACAAATTTGTTTGTTTCAAAATTTAAAATTAGCTCTATTTTGCAATTAATTAACTATTTCTTATAATATTTGTAATAAAACACAATGGTTGTAAGAAAAATGTTGTTTGCAACTCGTGAGCCGCTGGGACTTTATATAATATATAACTTCGGCTTAAATCACCAAATTTACCCAAATGACATCGCCAACTTTACAATTATCTTAAGGAGTTAGTACTATTTTACCGAACGAGGCAAATCGCTTAATTGTGGCTCAATCTTCAGATTTTAACATAAACTACCTAGATATAGAAGTTCTATTTTTTCTAAATTACAGCATAAATTATTATTTTTCTCTTGCCTACTTTTTTCTTTTATACGCCTCAACAAAACTATCCGTGGCATCGTGCAATGCCGAAAATATTTTTTAGATCTTAAATTTAGTATACTAACAGAAATTTGACAAATCGAGAAACCCTATCGACTATCTATTATATGAAAATTACAAGAAATTTAAACAAAATTGAAGATAATAACTAATTAAATAAGTCATTAACACCCATATTTAATCTCTCTCTCCCTCTCTTTGTTACACTTTCGAATCCTCTAATATTTAATTCAACGAAATTATAACAGCATAATGGTTATTGTAAATTAGAGGAATGTCTAGTCTTAAATTTGTGGCCTGATATGGCAAATTGAATAAAGGAAAGTTTCTCTCTTGTAGGAATATTGAAGTTTATATAAAATAACACTTCAGGTGAATCAAGTAGAGCATTTGTCAACTTATATAAGAAAGATGGTTCGGAAACCTGCTTTTATCAGAGAGAAGTCATAAGTTAGAAGTTTATGCTGCTAGTTCTACAGCACAGTTGGCCTTAATTTTTTCCTGAACTGCCATTCTGTTAGATCGATTATTAATTTTAAGAAATGCTCATGAAAGATCATATAACTAAGCTAAACTACAATTTAATCAACACATTATGAAACTAAAATACTAGGACTAATACCACTATAATAAATACTACAAAAATAAGTAATAATGTCTATTTTAAAATTAAATAATCATATTCATGTCAAACTCGGATTTACATAATTACTAAAATTGAAGGCTTTCTAATTTTTAACTTTGTATAGTGGATTGATACCTAATATGTGTGGTTATTAAAATATATTAATGATAAGGACAAAAAATATTAAAATGAGAGATAGTAAATAGCACTACTATACAATAATTATAATACAGTCGACATATTTCGATAGTATTTTTATTATTAAAAATGGACATTTAACTTAAAATAATACTGCCTATTTTTTAGAATCGCATGTAGGATTGAAATATATATGTAGAGATATCTTTTACTCTTCAAATAAGCCACTATTCATATGGAATTCGCCTTCTAAAAGATCGCCGTAATAAACTATGGGCACACACCACTATTTTAAAACGAAAATTGGGTGTCCCTATATTTACAAATAATAATAAAAAAATTGGATCATAAAAGAGAATTTTTTTTTGTTACTTTTTAATAATACAGACCAGTCTTTGTTTTTTCTTATGTAAGTGAAATATGGATACCCATTTTACAGCAATAAAAAAATATTTTTTACAGAAACTTTCTAAATAACAATACTAAAATGCAGACATCGAGCAAAATACGTGTACCTTGAGGTATTACGCAACCACTTTCTCTACCTTTTTATCTATGGTATTGAATAAGGTCCTTGCACGAGCTATATATTTATTACAGACGAAATGGTCAAAAGAGTTTGCCACAAATGAAAAAAAAAATTCTTACTTTCCGGAATTCTAATTTTTATTTAACGTTGGTGAATTAAGAAAAACCTTTTTTTTTTATTTCAAAAAATTATTGAAAGCATACACAGGACATGCAAAACAATAATGTGATATAACTAAATATATATTTTTTATTACAATTAATCACCATTAAAAGGCAAGCAAAACTATTAATAGTATATTTTTTAAAAAATATATATTAATTGAGGGGTCTAACTGCAAAACTCACATTCTCGACTTTTAGCTAAAGCAGAGTTAGATTTTTTTTATGTCCGCCATGTTGAAGTACACATGATTTTATGACAAAATTATAACGGCGCCTAAGGAATATATCGATATTATTAGAAATTACTCAACTGTCAAGATAATTGGTCAAGATTTGGAGATTAAAGATTGGAAGGGGGCAACAGAAGAAATAATCAAACCAGGAGGCTCATGAAACTCTGGAGTGCAGACTTGTATTTTTTAAAAAATCCCATCAAACTGTTCTTGTTCGGGGAACCGACATGGGCAGTGCTAAATCAATTGTTAAACGGAGTTACCGGTTACATCAACTTCAACCACAAGTAATCCAAAAGAGAAATAGAATTAAATAGAAAAAGAAGATAACGTTGAAACATTATTAAAAAAGCATTATGGAAACGGATGGAGATCATTAGACGGCCTCGGTTTCTTTAAGCATGTGATTGACAATTCTGAGATTAACCTGGTCGTTCAAGCGGAAGAGGAAATCCTGTGCCAACCCTTGGAGAATGTACCACCTTTTAACGTTTAATTTTAATAAAGTAAAATTATTTAATTACAAAAACGTGTACAAATAAATGTTTACTTTTAAAATAAAAATAGTTTTTTACGAGGTATGATATAATTATTTTTTATCCATCCATATTATTATTCTATATTAATATTTCAATCTTTGACAAAAATTCGGGGAGTAAGAGTTAGAGGTAATGATAGTGAGATCTACCAGCAACCTAACAACTTCAACTTCTCCTTTTTTTCAAATGCAAAACTAACATTCTCCAACATTTATGGCCTAGAAATGTTAATTTGCCATGAAGCTGTCTTTTTTTACTCAGAACGTTTCATGGTAACCATTACAAACAATTAAAAAAGACTTCAGTAAGTTTTTTGCAATTTACCAAATCTGCAAAAAGTGAAGAATGTAAGTTTTGCAGTTAGACCCATCATTTTATTTATAAAATACAACTACACAAGTAGGATTATCTAAGGACAGTATAGGAGGATGCAAATGTTATACAATGTCAATAAGTATTTAACAATATCAGTCTGTGTATAGAAAAGCACTTAGAACAAATTTGTTAAAAAAAAAACAAAAAAAAAAACCTAAAAGCAAGAGTTTTAATGAAATATTAAATAAACTCTTCGCAAATATAAATAGACTCCAAAATAAAATTACTCAATTATATGCTTGCCCTTTTCATCATCCCTACATACATACATCTACTACATAATATAAAGTGGTAAATATGCTAGTGAATTTCTTCTGGAAACAATAACAAATAAAATAAGAAGTCGTTTAGTCACATTTGCAGAGATACCACACGGAATTTAATGTTGGAAAGGATGACAGGGTAGCTTTTCAATGTTATCACAATACACCTTAAAAACCAAATACGGAAGGATTGGCGATATTTTTTTTCTATTTTTAGAGCTCTTTAAGGTCACTTACGTGAGTTGAATTCTTCAATTTTAACATTACTAACAAACAATTTTTAGTACTTTTAGGATCTGATATCTATTTAGAACCAACTTCTTCATTACATTCCGTTTATACTTTGAATAGAAATGAACGAGTAATAGCTTAGCACAGAATCATCCAAAATAATGTTGATGGTGTAAGCGGCAGGTTGAACAGGTAGGAGCGGATATGGGCCTTAACATCAATATATCTAAAACCAAATTCATGGTCTTTAGCCGCCAACAATATGCAGATGTTGATCAGAGAGTTCACCATACCTTGGAAGCTACATTACTGACCATAAGTGCAGAATAGAAGCAGCCAGAACAACCTTCACTAAAATGAAGTCTCTCTTTTGCAATGATAGCATTAACCTAAAATTGCGTCAAAGAATTCTAAAATGCTATATTTGGTCGTTTGTGTTGTACGGTACAGAGGTATGGAATTGAAGGTTGCGACAGTTAACCGCTTGGAGGCCTTCGAGATATGGCTGCATAGAAGGATTCTCCGTGTTCCGTGGACAGCTTATGTCACCAATCAGGAAGTACTGCAAAGAACTAATGCAGTCAAAGAGTTGTTGTCAACGACAAAGTGAAGAAAACTGGGTATTTGGGACATGTTTTTCGTGGCAAACATTATGAGTTATTGCGGTTCATAATGAGGGGGAAGATTGAGGGCAGCCACAGCGTTGATAGGAAACAGGCTTCCTGGCTCAGAAATATAAGAGATTGTACGGGAATTCATAGCGTCGAAGAGTTATACCGAGTCGTGAGCGTGATAGCCAACGTCAGGGGGACCTGACATGGCACATATACAAAGACGGTGTAAGCGGATTCCAGATGACGGGTAAAAGTATTTTTCTGCAGATCTGATTCCCAACTCAGTAGGGACCAGTAATGAGTTGAGGGTTATAATAATTTTAAAAGTAATGGAGCAATAGTTTTTAGAGTGGTTTACTCTGCGTTCTGACCTATCTGGAAAAAATGTGCGAAATTTCATTGTAATCTATGCAACTCACAACAGAGTAACAACATACACCAAATGCGCTTTGAAAAAAACGCAAGCAGGAATCTTGTTAGTAATTTGGATGACTAAAAGCCAGCACTGTACTTTGCACTTTCTGCCTCTATTCTGCTCTCTTCCCAGCTAGACTTCCTAGCTTCTTTTGGCAGCCTCTTTAGCGGCTATTTCTGCTTGTTTTAGTGTTAATTCATCCATAATCGTTCTCCATAGTATCGGTAGCACTAAATAAATGCTTAGGAGCCGATTTACAAATTTCAGAATAGAAGGATTCATTCCCCCATCTAAATAATTCTTCATAGCTTCAGACCTTCATAAACTGGACTTATTTCTTGAGTGGTGATTGGTGTATAACATTCTTGTGAGTAAGTCTTGCAATAGCCTTCTCATTTCAACTTGATAAAGTAGAAAGAAGGCAACGGATGATCAACGAAGTATGAGTCATCGCTGAAGGTCGACGCCTATTGGCGGACATTTTCGTATGCCAAAGGCATAATTTTGAACATTGGTGTGCAGTTTTTCGCATTCGCTTCAGGAAAGATATGGCAATAATAGAAGACGACAAAAAAAATGTTTTTTTGAATGGTTCAACTCAGGCAGGTCCTTTCAACTTGCGTTTGTATGGTATTCAATTCTGCAGTCTTGAAGATGTCAGTTTTAAGTGTTTTGGATTTTGTCGTTTTATTTTTTTACTTTTTGGATATCCTATATAGTTTTAAAACCAAAAAAGTGTTTACTAAATGAGCTGTAGCTAAAAATTGGCAAAGTTTTCATTTGTTGTAATCATTGTATATAAAATTTCAACGTTTGCTAAAAATACATTCCACCATAAATTTTTATTTTTAAAAACCCCAACTGTCAACGTAGAGTCTGTAAAATATAGAAAAAGAAAACATTTATATATATTGTATATAAAATTTTGTTCTCACTATGTAATTATACATATTGCTAGTATCAACCTTAAACACGTACAAGTTCAGGGGCAAGGTTGTTCGCACAGCTTTGGCCTAGTATACTCTTCGATAATCTAGACCTGAGTTTCTGAATGTTATGTATTCATAAGCTAATTTTCGCTACTTAAAAGTGTTAATATAAACATTATTGCCGTGCGCTTCATGCCAAGAATTGGCAATATTCTGGACAACTGACAGTGTTTAGCGTATTTTCGTAACCTAAGCGTGATATGGAACAACGTTTTCATGAAAAAGTTTAAAGAGTATTGTGTTTAAATATTTTTATTGTGAGCCATAGAAACATGTTATTATTAATAAGCTAATTGTAAAAATACATAAGTATACATATTTAGTCATTTAATTGTTGTTTTTGTACATTTTTGTTACAGGAGCGTTGTAAAATTTTAGTGAATATAATAAATATTATGTAGTTTAAATACTGTCGTTATTTGAATATTGCGTTTGACGGGTAATTTTTTAAGTTAGGTCACGTGATTAAGTTTTGTATGGTATGCTCCCTGAATATAGTCGTGCAGTAAAAAAAGGTCGAAATAATGATGAGATAGGCATAGTTTAGATACACCAATAATATAATTTTATCCTCTCTGGGGTGTCACCAGGAGTATTGAGTTTTGGCCCTTTTTTATAAACTACTGAAGTTTTCAAAACGCGTTTTTTGAGCTTAAAATGTAAATAAATCCAGTTATGTAAGTCGAAAAAAAAACTTTTCGTAATCAAATTTCCCACAAATTCTCGTTATTTTTAAGTCACTGAAGTGTATACATAACCTACAAAATTGAATAAACCGACAAAAACTGTTTTTTTTTCCATTTTATTGTACAAGTCGACAATCCGATGAAACGATCGGCTTGAAACTTTTAGAAAATATGCCTGTTATTATAGCAAAAATACCCTGAAATTTTGGTACAAAAATATTTAGTCCAGTGGGCACAATTTAATTTGTTATTTAAAATTTCAATTGCCATTTTATGCCATTTGGTTCAAAATGGATCTTTTTTTTTCAAAATTTATGTCTCGACGCCATTAAAAAAAAATTTTTTGGAGTAATTTTAACTGTTTTTTTTATTAATCAAATAATAACAATTGCGTTTTTTCGGTCACAACCGATAAAACACATTTGTTGTTATTTGATTAATAAACAAATGTAAAAAAAAACGGTTAAAATGACTCCAAAAAAAAATCAAAATCTGAATTGTTTAAAAAAAAAAAGATCCATTTGGACCCAATGGCATAAAATGGCGGGCAATTCAAATTTTGAATAACAAATTCAATTGTGCCCACTGGGTTCAATATTTTTGTACCAAAACCTCAGAGTATTCTTCCTATAACAAAAGGAACATTTTCTGAAAGTTTCAAGACGATCGGTTCACTTAGTCGACCTGTACAACAAAATAAAAAAAAAACAGTTTTTTGCCGGTATTTTTAGTTTTGTAGGTTGTCAAGTGCGTATCACTTGAGTGACTTAAGACTAACGAAGATTTGTTGGATATTTTATTACGAAGAGTTTGATTTTTTTGTCTCGATTCGACTTATATAACAGGAGTTATTCACATTTTAAGCTCAAAAAACGCGTTTTAAAAACTTCAATTGTTTAGAAACAAAAAAGCACAAGTTTTTCGAGCTCCAAAACTCAGGACAATACTTCTGGTAATACCCCAGAGAGAATAAAATCATAGTTTTGCTGTATCTAGACTATGCAATTTCAAATGCCTTTTTCACTGCACTATGAATAATATATAATATCAAAAGACATGGAAAAGGTTATCAATCAGCATCTTCTAAAATATCTTGAACAATTCAATATTATTAGCGATCACCAATATGGCTTCCGTAAATATAGATCAACAGGAGATCTTCAGAGAGCGTTCTTTACGAGTGGCGGTCGACGGATTTCTTTCTAACACCTTTACAATCAACGCCGGGGTGCCCCAAGGCTCCATACTGTCTCCTACTCTCTTTCTCATTTACATTAACGATCTACTGGAAAAGACCGGGAGTCCAATCTACAGCTTTGCAGACGACAGTACGCCCGTCTCTTCATTCACTTTGAACGCTCGGACATCGGCTGCTCAGGCGAATATCCGCAGACAGCAGGAGGTCGTTTAACTTAACAAAGACCTGGAAGAAATTCTATCTTGGGGTGACAGTAACCAAGTGGAATTTAACGCTACAAAAACCCAGGCGGCAGCTTTTTCTAAAAAAGTTAACGTTGCTGAACCCGACATAGTTATGTCGGGGCACTCCATACCCCTAGCATCGTCATTCAATTTGTTAGGCGTTAGTTTGGGAGCAAATATGTCCTTTCATTAACATGTTGCAGGCATAGCAAGGAGAACTTCTCAAAAGTTGGGAATATTATTTCGAACAAGAACTGTTAATTCTTTACAAAGCTCAAATTGGACCAACTATGGAATACTGCTCCCATGTTTAGGGCTCCGCTCCCAAACATACCCTGCATTTGTTGGATTCTGTTCAGAGAAGAGCTGTTCGTCTGATTGGAGACCCGGAACTGACCGGCGGCCTTGATTCGCTGGAACCCAATTTGGTGGAAGAAATAATGTTGTAAACTGTCCATCCTCACTAATCAGCTCTTCTATAGTTCCATGGTTCAAAGCGTTATCAACGATTAGCAGGGCTCTTTCAGGCAAGTTGAGACTTCTTAAATGACTTTTGACTTGACGAATAAAAGAATGGTGAAACCAGTCTAAGAAAATTGCTGTAGTCATCCATGCATTGGCAGATGATTTGTACTCGACAGGTATGTTCACATTTTTAAAAGCCCTCGGATTTTTTTTTTGCCTTTCCTATCACTAACAACTTTAATTTTTGTGATCCATCAGCATTGCAACATGCTAGAAAGGTAACGCGTTCTTTGATTATTTTTCGACCTGGTGCGGTCTTTTCCTGAGAACGAACCAGCGTTTTTTCAGGCAACATTTTGCAATGCAGAGCTGATTCATCTGCATTGTATATTTGAGTAAGTGCAAGGTTTAATTCTTTTATCTTATCTGAGAATAAAGTTAGGAAAAGATCGACGGCACTTTCATCATTGGATAGTTTTTCACCACAAACTTTTAAAGCACGCAGACCATGTCTTTTTCTGAAGTTAGAAATCCAGCCTCTGCTAGCTCTAAAATTATCATTCCCGTAAGTTTCAGTGTAAAACTATTTTGCTGATAAAATTTCGTAGGAAATTGGGACGTGCCTTGATCGTTGCGTACAAAACCATGTATACAAACGAGTTTCCATTTCTGGATATTCGGCTTTTCGTAAGGTTTTTCTGACACCAGGACCGGAATCACATTTGGAAATAAATCTAAAAGAAGTTACACGTACATAGTGAGTGTCCAAAATTATCTTTAAAAAAATCATATATACATACCTTTTGATTTTCCCTTGCTTCTTTTTTATATCCGAAATTGTGGATGTTCCTACTCCGGATTCATTTGCCAACACTTTTCTGCTTTCACCAAGAACTAGTCTTTCTAATATATCGAACTTTTGTTTTATTGTTAGTGTAATATGTTTTCTTTTAGAAGTCATTTTAATATGTAGGTAGATATACGTAAAAAAAAACGTTTACATACTTAAATGAACCACATAAAGTAAAATAGAACGTAGGTATGTTGTACTTCTAACAATAAACAAACAACTACAAAATCATTAACCTTTAGACGCGATACGCGATGTGTTGTAAGCAAATCAAAGGCACCTACAGTTTGTGTGAATCCCAGATGTACTAAACTGGAAGTTAGGGGAATCCCCTCACTATCGATTTCAGTTTTCCCATGTAGTTTAAATTAAGTAGATGTCTAAAAACGCAGGTCCGGATTACCTAGTACTATCAAATCCGGATTATAAAGTACACAATGCAATAGAAATGTTTGTCCGGATTACTAAAGAATCCGGTTTAATGGAGATCCGGATTATCGAGGTGGCACTGTATTATTAATGTGTCAATGTATCGATGACTACTGATATATCGATAATTATCGATATCTATAAATACTAATATAGCGTTATTATCTGTAGTTATCGACATATCGGTAGTTATCGATAATTACCGATATATCGATAATTATCGATAGTTATTTTTAACTTTTTATCTGAAATTATCGACATATCGGTAGTTACCCTTATATCGATACTAGGCAGTACTTATTTTCGCCCCTCTCACCCATCAATTTTACACGGTGAAAATTTTTTTAGAAAAAATTGTTCTTTTTTGGAAGTCTCTCCCACCTCAGTAATAAATTTTTAGATAATAATCGTAATCGATATATCGATAACTACCGTTAACTGTTCAAAAGTTATCGATATATGCATATTTTTGACGGGCACATTACACGTGCCTCAGGAAAATCCCTTTAGCTCTACAGGAGCGATGCGTGTACGGAAGCAGAGATTCGCGTTAGTCTTAAATCGGAGGGAAACACAGTCCTGAGCAAATCATTATAAAGGGATAAGATTATTTATATAAACAATTTTTAATACGAGAAGTGACAAGGTGAACCTCATAAGGATGAGATATATCAGCGCAACGTGTATTCCTATCATGCCCACTCTGAGAGGAATTAAACAGACTACATTCGTCGCACACTTGCTATGAAAATACTTATAGAATAAGCTCAAGTTGCCAAACGTTTTTCGATGTTACAAGGAATCAAAGTCGCTGGTCAGTTCTGGGTCTCCAATCAGGCGAACAGCTCTCTTCTGAACAGAATCCAATAACTACAGCGTATGTTAGAAGCGGAGCCTCAACAATGGGGGCAATATTCCATTGTTGGTCGAACTTGAGATTTTATATTAGAAATGACAATGGAGTGTAAATCTTTCTAAAAAAAATAATGTTCCCAGCTTTTGAGAAGCTTTCTGTGATATGCGTGCAACATGGTCATGCCAATCCATATTACTCCTAAGTTAACGTCTAATAAGTTGAGCGATGATCTTAGAGAAATAGAGAGTACCGTCATAACTATGTCGGGTTCCGCGACTATAACTATCAGTAACTAGCAATATATTGATAAGTTAAAATTATATATAGGTAGGTTGCCAATGATAGGTATTATAGGGTTATAGGTAAAATCCATTGTCGTTCATTTTGTTGTCGACAACTTTCCATACCCATAACTCGTAACTTAGTGGCAATAAAAGCCTGTGTTCTCAAATTACAGTCAAGTAGTTCGAGAGGTCCGGGAGCAAGAATACCAAGCAAAGGCACTGTAGCATACTGTAGTACATTTACAGTGACAATTGGCGTATTTTTAATTTGTCGTTTTCGTGAATATTTTGTGAATAAATTATGTCTCTTTAAAATATTACTATAACATAACAATGCATAGTTAAAAAAGGTGAAAGAGTTAACAATGTTATTTCAGACCTACATAGTTATGATAGAATGCATATTGCTCTATATAAGCTGGAGTTTTATATATAAATAACATCAGAAACTGAGTGATGTAATAATAATGGCTGCTTCATGTAAACAAAGAGTATTTACTCACAAAAGTGAAAATATATTAAAAACTATAAAATTTTTCTTGTTAGGAAAGAGAGACAACAAAATATTGCACTTGCAATATCCATATAATAAAATTGTAACGAAAACTGACTATGCATTGGCTGGGTTGATTAATAAGTATTATTAAATAAATATAAAAGCCAAAACAACTATTTATTTAGCTATAATACTCGTATGTCTCTTCCGGTACTATTAATTATATACAGAACGTGCCATAATAACGGACTATTATTGTCATTACCAGAAAACTATTATTTATATAATGTATTAGTACTACAGCTATTACTCATATAACTCATATACTGGCAGTGTTAAGTCAGAGAAAACAAAAAGAAGAAGAAAACAAGAATGGCATATGAGCATTTGTAATTAAGTTAAACATTATCTTACCACACTGTAAACAAAAGAATGAACGGGAAGCTGTTTATAGCAAGTAGAATTCGTCAAGATTAACAATAGCAATCAAAATAGATAATTAGTCCCGCTAAATTCTGACTGCTATAAATATCTTCTCTACAGTCTTTTGCTTACGAGATTGTAAAATGGTGGCCATCACTGATTGCAGTTCGGAATAGACACTTACGGTATTACTCTTATAGAGAATGTGTCATAACAACAGACCATTATTTGTACTGAAAATATTTGATAAATTTCTTCATCAACCGACAAATATTACTTATAAAAATATCAATATATGTACTACAGCAATTACTCATATACTCGTATATATAGAGCGTTTGTCACGGTAATAAACCATTATTATTGTAGAACAGTTTTGAGAACTTCTTTAACAAAGTGAAAACTGCAATTTCTTGGGGGACTTTAGTATATTATATGTACCACTGTCATTCTTAAGTGTTCGTTTATAAGTTACTAGCCGTGCCCGCGGCTCTGCTCGCGTGGACTTCATTCACTATTACTGTCACTGCTCATTCCTTATATTACCTAACGTAATAAAATATATCCTATAACCTGGCCAGAGAACATATGTATGATTAAAAAAAAACACGTATTTACGTGTTTTTTTTTTAGGATAAGTAGTTCGCGAGTAATAAGCCGACACTAACAGACAGACAGAGATTTTATATATAATATATTCTTTGCTACATGATATTGTTCCATATTTAATGATTTAGGCAGCATATTGCAAGAGAACGCGCTAGCGATAAACTTTTTTCTGACTTGATTCACTATTATCGTCACTGCTTATTCCTTATGTTACCTAACGTAATAAAATATATCCTATAACCTTACCAGAACAAATATGTATGTTTAAAAAAAAGAACGTAAATCGGATAATTGGTTCTCGAGTGATAAGCACACTAACCAACAGGTGGACAGGCAGATAGACAGGGAGTCATTGCATTTTATATATATCATAAAAGATTATAGATAACCTGGCCAGAGAATAAATGTACCAATTAAAAAAAAAAACACGTAAATCGGATAAGTGGTTCCCGAGTGATAAGCGCATTAACGGGAGAGACAGGCAGGCAGAGAGACGTTGCATTTTTTATATATATTATATTCTTTGCTACATGATATGATTCAATATTTAATGGTTTGGGTAGTGTATTGCAAGAGAACGCGCTAGCGACAAACTTTTTTCCGACTTGATTCACTATTATCGTCACTGCTTATTCCTTATGTTACCTAATGTAATAAAATATATCCTATAACCTGACCAGAACAAATATGTATGTTTAAAAAAAAGAACGTTAATCGGATAATTGGTTCTCGAGTGATAAGCACACTAACGAACAGGTGGACAGGCAGATAGACAGGGAGTCATTGCATGTTATATACATATATCATAAAAGATTATAGATAACCTGGCCAGAGAATAAATGTACCAATTAAAAAAAAACACGTAAATCGGATAAGTGGTTCCCGAGTGATAAGCGCATTAACGGACAGACAGACAGATAGAGAGACGTTGCATTTTATATATATATATATATATATATATATATATATATATATATATATATATATTATATTCTGTGCTACATGATATCATTCAATATTTAATGGTTTGGGTAGTGTATTGCAAGAGAACGCGCTAGCGGCAAACTTTTTTCCGACTTGATTCCCTATTATCATCACTGCTTATTCCTTATGTTACCTAACGTAATAAAATATATCCTATAACCTGGCCAGAGAACATATGTATGTTCTAAAAAAAAAAGTACGTAACGCACTAACGGACAGAGACAGACAGACAGAGAGACGTAGCATTTTATATATATTATATATAGATAACCTGGCAACAATCGGATAAGTGGTTCTCGAGTGACAAGCGCACTAACGGACAGACAGACAGACAGAGAGACGTTGCATTTTATATATATTATAGATATTCGTTGCTACATGATATTGTTCCATATTTAATGGTTAAGGCAGTGCATTGCAGGAGAACGCGTTAGCGGCAAACTTTTTTCCGACTTGATTCACTATTATCGTCACTGCTTATTCCTTATGTTACCTAACATAATAAAATATAGCCTATAACCTGGCCAGAGAACATATGTATGTTTAAAAAAAAGCACGTAAATCGGGTAAGTGGTTCTCCAGTGATAAGCGCACTAACGAACACACAGACAAGCAGAGAGACGTTGTATTTTATATATATTATAGATGTCCATGTATTATGTAGTCGCAAAATTACTAATTGGATTTAAATATTCTTTACTAGCGGACAGTCCGTATATAAAACAAAAGCAGATGTCAAAATATTTTCATCGTGTCAATTCAATAATATCGGCAGTAACACATATTGTTTTTGTTTTTTTTTAGTGCCTGTAGCGATATAGGTATATATTTAGAAAAAAAAGGAAGAGATTCAAAGGACGATTTATACAGTAAAAAAGTATTAGTACTCAATGAGGGAACCTCTCTTTAGTTGGACTTTTCTCAACAGCTTAAATAAAACAGTTCACTAACCAGGAGGCGACACTTAACGGCACAGTAAAATACAATTACTGACTAGAAAGAGGCAGACCACTAAAAAATAAACTCCTGCAATGAACGTTTAAAAGCTTAATTCCTTCTTAAGACAACCAAGAGACCATTACTCCTTTCCTGCACTAAAACTTACACACTTCCTCAAAAGAATTAAAAAACAAAAGGTCCTACTTATAAACGGAAGCGGAACGTCTTTTTTCTCAATCCGTAGGGGCAGCGGCAACATATGCTCCTTCTATCCCCCAAGGCTCCGCTACTGCTTTTGGGTAACTTCTAGTTCAACTTCAACTATATACCATGTTTTATCACCAATCGACTCTTTCTAAAACACTAATATAATTCTGAAACCCTTAGTTTTTACTAATTATAAATGTATCTGAAATAATATAGGTCACATTAGCAAGAAGTTATCTGTAATGATCAAAAACCTGGAGCGGGAAGAAGCATCTATTCAGCTTTGAGATGCATGTAAATTTAAAAAACAACTTAAGGCAAAAATGTTAATTAGTTGCCTGGATAGGACTTCAATTTACAACATCTTATTTTGATTTCTTCAAAATATCAAAAGGGCAAGCTTTTACTTTGCACATTAAAATTACCATATATATTTTTTATGTTTCACACTGTATCTTAAGCTTAAAAAAACTAACATAGGTTTTCGTATTTTTTTTTTAAATTACCCAGTTATTACCAAAACTTTTTTTTGAGCATAGCATATGTGCTGCAGGGAAATCCCTGAAGCGCTACAGGAGCAACACGTATGTGGAAAGAGCGATTCACATTTATCTTAAATCACTCCTAGGCAAATCATTCTAAAGGGATGAGGTTCTCCGTATAAAAGACTGGGAAAAGGGATGTACGAGGAGTAACAAGCTGAATTTCATACGAATGTGAATTATTAGCGCGAGGTGTATTTCTAGCACGCGCCGTTTTGGAAGGAATTAAGCGAGCTACATCTATCGAACACTTTTCATGAAAATATTTGTAGGATAGACTCAAGTCGTCCACCGTTCTGCGATGTTCCTATGAAACAAGGTTGCTGGTCGGTTCTGAGTCTCCAATTAGGCAAATAGCTCTCTTCTGAATAGAGTGCAACAAATGCAGCAATAGAGGAAGGAAATATTCCCTTTCTGTAGGATACGTTGAAAAGTCTACAGAAATCTGATATTAGTTCTCTAGTGCATTTTTTAAGTACTGTGGCAGGTATTCCGTCAGCGCAAGAAGCTTTTTTGGTGTCTAGCTTCATTAAAATACGTTTTATGATACGCTGTCTGAAGACAATATGATATAACACATGGGCTGAAAAGTCCCGGGCCTAACAAAGAAAAACACGGTTTTTTTGGTTCAAAATTAGCTTTATTCATCAACGTAATCTCCATCAAGAGCAACGCAATCATTCCAGCGCCGCTCTAACAATGGCCAAACACTGCTCAGAATCATCAACACGTTCTTGTTTTTGATAAACAATGAGCAAACGCGGCACCCACTTTGAACAGAGCTTTCTCATAGTCAAATGCTCATGCAATATAAAGCCAACACGTTCTTTTGATATCTTTACGATGTCAGCTAACTCACGCAACTTCACTTTTCGATCATTCAAAACGATTTTATGGATTTTTTTGATGTTTTCTGGTGTTACCGCCTCATTTGGACGTCCACTGCGTTCTGCATCATCGGTGTCTCTACGACCACGTTTGAAGTCAGCAAACCAACGTTTTATTGTTGTTTCTGATGGAGCTGAGTCCCCATAACACTTTTCAAGCCATTGCTTCGCTTGAACGGTATTTTTTCCCATCAAGAAGCAGTGTAAAATTAAAACACGAAATTGTTTTTGATCCATTGTTTTGAAAATAACAAAAGTAGCGTCACTCTTAGCACAATAACTCACAAACTAATGAATAGAATATCATGAAATTTTAACAGCTGTCTTTTGAAGGTTAGTATTAACTGAAAAAAAGGTGACTGCAATAAAACTAGCGCCATCTATGTGTTAGGCCCGGGACTTTTCAGCCCATATGTTACATACAAAAATGAGTTTAATATTAGTTACTATTAAGATTAAATGAATCTGTATGTTTTTCCAGTATTTTATTAAAAATGTATAAAAAATGAAAGGTAAAAAATCTCTTCATACAGAACGTCTGGAAGGATTGTTCTGCCGCAAGTTCTATATAAATACATACCCATTTGGAAACCAAATAGTAAAAACTTTTTGCTCAATATAAAAATATCTTCAGAGGCTTGGTATTTCAATCACGATTATTCGTGTTCAGCCACCCTGCGCAAGGCTTTGACCACAGTTCCAATGGAGCGTAATCCCTCCAACCATTTCAGCGGAACCCATCCCAACATCACTACTTAATAAGTCTTCCCACAGGGAACCAGTGGACCAGTCCACCAAGGAGAGGCGAGGGGGCTTCGCTCCCAAACATACACTGCATTTGTTGGATTCTGTTCAGAGAAGAGCTGTTCGTCTGACTGGAGACCCAGAACTGACCGGCGGCCTTGATTCGCTGGAACAACGAAGAACGGTTGGCGACTTGAGTCTGTTCTACAAGTATTTTCATGGAAAGTGTTCGAAGGATGTAGCCCGCATAATTCCTCCCAAAGCGATGCCTGTTAGAAATACACGTCGCGCTGGTGCTTCACATCCCTATGAGGTTCAGCTTGTTACTCCGCGTACAACGCTTTTCAAGCAGTCTTTTATATGGAGAACATCATCCCTTTGGAATAATATGCCCTGCGCTGTGTTTCCCAGCGAGTACAATTTACAGCGATTCAAGAACAACGTGAATCGCTTTTTCAGCACACATGCCGCTCCTGGAGCGCTTTAGGGACTTCCTTGCAGCACGTGTGCTAGACTCACAACAAAAAGGGGAATATAAGAATTCTTAAAAATCTATAAATATTCTTAAATCCTCACAAACATCAAGAATGTACATTCCATCCTTTTACTCAGTCTATCCTTATTTTAATTTATTTACATATCCTATACCTCTAGATATTCACTAGCCATCTTATTTAATATTTACATAAAAGTTCTAATTACAGCCCTTAGCACTAATATTCTATCTCTTAGTCATTGTCAGTAAAATTTTCTAAGCATCTATTTGTAATATTATACAATCCCACACTACATGACCTCTGTCTTCCGTTCCCAGTCGCTTTCATACACCGCAGACTCCTCATTCCCACAACAAAATCTGTACAGGGTGCTCCAATGCCTCCGTAGCATTGGACTACCAAAAAAACAAGTATTCTTAATACTTGAAAAACTTTTCTTGTAACTACATTTATTTTACTGGTTAATCATAAATTAAGGGTCGACCGCCAGACTAATCACGCCTATTTTTATTAAAGATTTTTCAAATACTGTACAGATATTTGTTTTTGGCATTTGAAAGGAAATTGGATGACACAGTAAGCCCAGTAAACATTGGTCGTTATTTTGTATTGTATTGTACATTAAATTTTGGTTCTGCTCCTTGACGGACAATTCACCAGCTCCGATCCTTCTCCTGCTTAGGCAGAGCACCGGCTACTCTTCGATGATGCGTTACACAATCTCGAGTTTGGATCCTTTGTCCGTAAGAGTAACTTAGTTTCGCTCTAGGCGATAGTTGCCCTCCTGAATGAATATATCTCTGTCGTTATGACTAAATTTAACTTAAAACTTCCTCTATTGTAAGAACATTGGTAAAGGAACTCCTCGGGAAACTGCTACTGTTTTTGGATATAATCTTTTCTGTCAGCCCGCCCGTCCGATTACGTAACTGACACAAAAAACACGGCCTCACGTGTTCACCAACTGCTCCAATCACATAACCTAAACCGACGTTTTAGGAATCACTCCTCACAGCGCTTAGTAACCCTATGCGATTCGAACCCCTAACAAGCGTTACTGACCACCGACCTACACCTCGAAGCCCCGAAAAATCCGTACTTCGCCTTTAGAAGCCCCAACCGGGAAAACGCGATCTCGTACTTCGACCTGTCGACCGGAAGTGGGGTCGTAATTTTCAAACGGTAAGTTTTCCCACTTCAATTAGCAGCTTGAATCTATGCAGGGGCACAGATTCAAGGCATAAATACAAAACAAAAGATGCAGACTGAGGCTTGATGATATATAACTTCTTTAAGGCTCTTGGCATAATGACCGTTGGAAACTACAGCACGTTTTACTCTGAGAATAAATAAGAATTTTACCTAGCCCACTATCCCCCGTAATAATTATTATAATATTGGGACATGCTATAGGTACAATATAATAAATAACGCCAGTGGCATTAGTGGATATAATGGAAAATGGAATTTTTATGATTTCATTAATCCATTTTTACATCCCAGCGCATTCCCCAATAAATTTCGTTCTATATGAAAAGTTGCATTATAGTAGAGAACAAATAATTTAAAAACGAGAGTTTACAAAAATTTTATTAAACCAAAAAAATATATTTTCTTAATTGTTCCTTATTATTTTTAAAAAAAAATTTATTACTGGAAAATACTGAACTTATTTTTTTCCTGTCCACTCATTGTTTAAAAACGCATAGGTAAGTTTGAAAAATTCTTATAATTCCGATAGTCGTAACCTTTTTGTTTTACAATGATAACCTAAAATTTTGTCAATCTAACCTCTTTGTTTTTTGAGTTTTCCAAGAAATTTCATACGAAATTGTCATGATTTATGGTGTAACCCTATTAAAGAAGTGAATAATTGTTAAATATAACCGGAAATGTCTGAATTTACAGAGGAAGAGCTTACTCTCGCCCCAGAAAAAATATGAATGTAAGTTCATCATCATTAGAAGTATAACTTATTAACAAAAATTCTACTTTTTTTAGATCTGGACCATACTGCAGATGTACAGTAAGTTCTACTCTGATAACCCTTACTAAAATACGTTTAACAATTTAATTTTTAGGCTTCACAGTTGGGGAGATAATCTGAAAGAAGCATTTGAACAATGTGGTATTGCAATGTTCGGATACATGACGGAACTCGATAAAGTTGAAATAAAGCAGTGTTCTGAAATTGAAGCTACTGGACACGACTTAGAAAGCCTGCTATTTCACTTTTTAGATGAACTTCTCTTTTTATTCAGTTGTGAACCTTTCTTAATTTGCAGTAAGCTTTTAATAACAGAATTTATTACTGAAGGTGAAGAACTTAGTATAAGATGTAACTGTTATGGTGAAGAATTCACCTTAGGAAAACATCCACAAGGAACTGAGGTTAAAGCTATAACTTACTCAGCTATGCAGATTGTTAATCAGCCTGAACAAAATAGGTTTGAATTATTTGTTATTATAGATATTTAGTTTAATTATATTTTGACATAGAATATTATTTTCTTATGCACAAAGTTAATAACATTTTAGTTTAAATAACCTCCAAAATTGCATTAGGTTATATTTTTTTTTTTTATTAACAGATATTAGTATCATCATGTTTAAAAGTATAAATATTACAATATAACAGAAGGTTTCAAGTTATTGTCACCAATATTTATTAGTTTTTTGTTGTGTAAGTGGTCCTGAGATTTTTTACTGACTCAAATACTATACTATAGTCCTGCTAGAATACTGCTGCTTTCTGGACATAATTAGTACAATTTTTTTATGCTAGAAATTAATATATAATAAAAATTTGCATAAAATATAAAATATTTAAACATAAAATCTAACGCTAAAATCATACAGAAAATTGTTGTTTCCATGTCAGGGTGGTAAAGTTTCGTTGGACAAAAAATTGTTTAGAAAGCAATAATGTTTCTGGATGTAGACACAAAAATAAATTATTGCATAGTTCTGAATTCATCTTAGAAATAACATAACCTTCTCTCCTTATCTGTCTATTTAAACAATATTCCAAATTGTTATTAGATTTGTCTGTAAGTTTTTAAATAATACAGTACCAATATTTTTTTCTTGTAAAAACCAATTGATTTATTATGTAACTATTGATATCTGACATAATTATGTATGTTTTTTTTAAATATTTACTGATTATATTAAGTAATAATTTGTGCTTAATAGCCTAATTTCGTACCTATGTATATAAACATTACTTGTATTAAAAACCTTTAATTATAGCTAAGAGCTGTAATACTTATTGTATACAAATTTTATATAGTAATTTAGCACTTTCAGAAAAGTGATATATGAATGCTAAACATAGAGTATCCAACTTTAATTTTTAATTTAAGCTAACAATAAAGTTGTAAACTTATATGTGTTTTTATGGATGCAATTCCCGAATAAATGTTTATTAAGACCAAACTAAGTTCTCTACATAAACAAGATCTAAGAAATGAACAAAATGTAAAGCAGTGGTAGAATTGATTGGGATATTACTTGTCCTATTTACAGCTTTTCTTGACAGTTCGGAGCAAGGTCAATTGATGGAATAGAGCAGAAGGTAACTGAATCACAGCATCTTCTCAGAGGATCAAATATGACAATGTTCACGCTCAAAAGAAATTCTCAATACCAACTCTAGGAATCAAAGATCTGAATGATATAGCTCTGTAAATCAAATAACAAAAATCATTTTTAATTCTTTGTTTTTTCAATTTGACTATAATATTGTTTTATATATGAGTATATTCATTTATTATTAATTTTTAATTCATATATATTTTTTTTATTTATTTATTTGTAATTTTGTTAATTGAACAGTTTTATTGTTGAAACTTTCTCTTATTAAGAAACAAAATAGTAAAAATTTAATTTACCATTTAATAAAATAATAAAAGTCATATAAATACTTATTGAAACACGAGTGTCCATAAAGCTTTTAAAATTACTTTACTACTTATTATGAAAGAATTTTTAGAAAATATGACCAATAATGTTAAATACCTTATAATCATTTTTTAAAAGAATATGTTCTTTAGTAAAAAAAAAGTCAAAATAGTGAACAGGTATTAAGTTCCCCATTAGTTCAGGTTGAGTGTTAACAACAAAAATATTACAAGACAAGAAAGATTTTTGGTTAATGTTGAGAATAACACAAATAATTGTTCTCAGAACACTGTCTTATAGTAAAAATCTTTAAAATGCTTTAATAGTTATTGAGGCAACTAGTGCTTGAAATCATAACTTAATGGACGACAACGGAGTTTATTAGTCGAGGCGTAGCCGAGATTGATTACTGTTCAAAACATTGAAAAATTAGTATTTAAAGCTTTTTCTACAAATAACTTTTTCTGCAGAACTTTCTTTTAACATTTTGAACTAAAAGTCATGTCAAGAAATCATTATTGTATGGAGAAAAAATAGTGTTTTTACCTTTTTTATATTTCATAATATAGATATATGAAAGGATATATATTTTTAAAAAATCAACAGAAATGTTTTATGGATAAAAGTAAAATAGAGTTCTGACAACTCATATAGTAAAATATGATATTGAGAGATAAATAATGTAACAATAATATATTATTATTACACTAGTGTATTAACCAAATCTAAAACATTCTATGGAGAGAAATTTTTTACCTATAGAAAGCAATACTGGATATGTCATATTTTTTATTTTAACTTACACTAATAAAAAATGATACAATAATAAGTCTTATCTTGATATCTAAAAACACCAAATTTACTAAAAGGGTAAGTTATACTTTGGAAATAAGATCAGCTTATCTAGTAAAATTTATATACTGATGCCAAATTTAACATAAGTTAGTAGCCACATATATACATTATCCTATACAAGAAAGAAGATAATGTATTCAAATTTAATAGCGTCTGATCTGTAAGAACGAAAAATAAAGGCCTTCATGAAGGTTATGGAGTTCACAGAAATGTAAAAATCCTTTATAGGCCACAGGGTATCTAAAAAAAAGTCACAGCTTTCATTTTAATTTTTGTAAATTGTATTCCCATTGAATTAAATATCTTTCCGGATGCTGACACCTAAAAAATTATATTTTTTGTTTGTTAATAAGCTATAGCATTCCAACAATATTAAATATGTGATCTGCGTTTGATTGCTAACTGATTTCACTTTATATTGACGACATATCCGGATAAAACATAAATGGTTATTAAAAGGCTAATAATCGTGCGTGTGCTTTCTTCCTATCCCCTTCCAACGCTTTTAGCCGTTTTGTAATTGCCAATAATTGCTGGCAGTATACATCATAGATATTGAAAAAAAAATGTGTTGGTTGAATAATCTGAGAAACATCAGTTGCCCAGGTGCCAAAAAACTTACCTAAAAAGTTAACGGGTGCACATAGACCAAGAAAAAAGTGTTAGTTACAAATTGTAAAAGCAATCGTTTTGCATCGTCGCATGATTGTCCTGAATTCAAATATAAATTAGGACAAATGAAAGAAGGAATGAAAAACTAATGCCAAACTGAATGGCAAAAGACTAGCAGGGCATATGCTAAAGATTTTCCACCTCTACATGAAATGTGTCATGAAGACATGCTTCTGACAGCAACACTCAATCATAGGTAGGTGAAATTGTCACGGTAGTTTATGACATTTTAATGTTTATAACCCACGTTGTGTGCTATCAACTACAGACAAACGGACTTTAGTCAGAATCACAACCAAGAACTAGAAAATCTTCATGACACTATTAAAACTATACAAAATGTATCCTCCACCACTTTTCCCCTTTACTCTTCAAGCGAAATCGCTCAAAAATTACAGGTTCCTCTCTTTCTTCAAGTATGACATGTCTGCAAGATTTGAAATTAATGTCTACTTTCATTCCACGGAAATTAAAAACCATATTTTTCGTTACCTGGTGACCCTATGAAAACTATAAAAGACATTTAAAAAATCAATAAAACGCCGAACGTAAAACGTTGTCTATATTAAATGCTTTTTTAAATATTTCGTCATTAGTGTGTAATATAATCCCAGCAAATACCGACACGTACGGCTTAAGTAAATTAATAAAGCTATATTGGTAAATTTTCATTGCACTTAGTCTTCAATAGGTTTGTCGCATAATTTTTGTAATTAGTAAAAAGTTTATTTACTCCTTTGTTTTATCAACGATTTAACAACAAATTACTCGTTGCTTAATTTGTTTTTTCTGTTACTGCATTTACCGGTGAAAATATGAGGCTGACTAGCGGTCAGCGACCAAAGCAGGATTCAACAAGCCAGAAAGATTTACTTAGAGTGTAGCATATTATGAAATTATTTACAAATGAATATATATAAGTTGTGCAGTGTTATTGAGTATAAATGGATGACCCTCTAACTCACTTATTTGAAGAGTTAAGCAAAAACTGCATTTTACAAAAGTTGTAACGTTTGTAAAGAATTATTTTACCGAGGTTGTACAGAAACAACTATACATCTCGTTTTTAATATGACACAAATTTTATGTTTCATAAAACCCTTAGTTCTAGAAACGCTAATAGGTATATATTTTTACTGTGTTATCGTGCAAAATAAGGGAAAAAAATCGCTGTTTCTAACTTGTCGAATGGAATTTGGCGGAACCTACCAAATAAAACAATTAATCCCTCCCTTTGGTCGCTAAAATCTTTTCTATGTTATTTTATTAACATTTTTGTAAAATGCCAGTCCTAGTAAATTACAACAGCCAATCCGAAATATTTATTAAAACGGTTATAACAAACGGCAAGTACAACGGGAGTACATAAAACTTCATGGAAAGTCAAGAAAAATCCCTAGCTTAAACCCATTTTCATTAATATCTTACCACTTTTTAACTGAAACATCGGTCAAACGAACTAAACCAACGTACAAGGGGCTACCATTTGAAAACTGAAATAAATAAAATAGGAATGGTTCTATATTATCTATACAGAGGGAGAATATCTCACAAAAGTTGACCACGTGACCTAACTTAAAAAAATTACCCGTCAAACGCAATATTTAAATAACGACAATAGTATTTAAACTACATAATATTTATTATGTTCAGTAAAATTTTACAACGCTCCTGTAACAAAAATGCACAAAAACACACAATAAAAATATTTAAACACAACATTCTTTAAACTTTTTCATAAAAACTTTGTTCCATATCACGCTTAGATTACGAAAATACGAGTTGCCAACCGTTTTTCAATGTTACAAGGAATCAAGGTTGCTGGTCAGTTCTGGTTCTGCAATCGGGCGAACAGCTCTCTTCTGAACAGAATCAAAGACCTGTAGCGTATGTTGGAAAAGGAACCTCAACAATGGGGACCATCGTTGGTCGAACTTGAGATTTTTATATTAGAAATGACAGTGGAGTGTAAAGGTTTCTAAAAAAAAGAATGTTCCCAGCTTTTGTGAAGCTTTCTGTGCTATACGTGCATGTTCATGCAAATGCATATTACTCCTAAGTTAACGGCCAACAAGTTAAGCGATAATCTTAGAGAAATAGAATGTCCCGACCTAACTATGTAGGGTTCTGCTATAACTAGCAATATATTGATAAGTTAAAATTATCAATAGGTAGGTTGTTATCGACAACTTTCCGTACCCATAAGTCATAACTCAGTGGCAATAAAAGCCTGGGTTCTCAAAATACAGTCAAGTAGTTCGAGAGATCCGCGAGCAAGAATACCAAGCAAAGGCACTGTAGCATACTGTAGCACTTTTACAGTGACGATCGGCGTATTTTTAGTTCGTCGTTTTCGTGAATATTTTGTTAATAAATTATGTCTCTTTAAAATTTTACTATAATTGATAACAATCCCTAGTTAAAAAAAACCGGTCAAGTGCAAGTTGAACTTGCACAATTAGTGTTCCGTACGTTGATTGTTTTTAAAATAAAAATTTTTGTTAGGGTGGTATAAAATGATCAGTGACTTTACAAAACACACCCCAAATGAGTTTTCAACAAAGTTTGTTTCCAATCTTTACTGAAAACTGGTGACCTTGAAATTCCAGAATTTTTTCAAAATTTTTTGATCAGTACTTTTCGAGATAAGGTAGGGGACAGCGATTTTTTTAAAAGTAATACGAAGAAAAGTGTGCGCAAGTATTACATTATATACGAGTATATATATATATATATATATATATATATATATATATATATATATATATATATATATATATATATATATATATATATGTATATACATATATATATATATATATATATATATATATATATATATATATATATATATATATATATATATATATAACACATGGGCTGAAAAGTCCCGGGCCTAACACATAGATGGCGCTAGTTTTATTGCAGTCACCTTTTTTTCAGTTAATACTAACCTTCAAAAGACAGCTGTTAAAATTTCATGATATTCTATTCATTAGTTTGTGAGTTATTGTGCTAAGAGTGACGCTACTTTTGTTATTTTCAAAACAATGGATCAAAAACAATTTCGTGTTTTAATTTTACACTGCTTCTTGATGGGAAAAAATACCGTTCAAGCGAAGCAATGGCTTGAAAAGTGTTATGGGGACTCCGCTCCATCAGAAACAACAATAAAACGTTGGTTTGCTGACTTCAAACGTGGTCGTAGAGACACCGATGATGCAGAACGCAGTGGACGTCCAAATGAGGCGGTAACACCAGAAAACATCAAAAAAATCCATAAAATCGTTTTGAATGATCGAAAAGTGAAGTTGCATGAGTTAGCTGACATCGTAAAGATATCAAAAGAACGTGTTGGCTTTATATTGCATGAGCATTTGACTATGAGAAAGCTCTGTTCAAAGTGGGTGCCGCGTTTGCTCACTGTTGATCAAAAACAAGAACGTGTTGATGATTCTGAGCAGTGTTTGGCCATATTTAAACGTAACAAACCGGAATTTTTGCGTCGATATGTGACAATGGATGAAACATGGATCCATCACTTCACTCCGGAATCAAAACGATCGTCATCTGAGTGGACAGCAACTGGTGAACCTCGTCCAAAGCGCCCGAAAGCACAACAATCGGCTGGAAAGGTTATGGCCTCGGTATTTTGGGATGTGCGTGGTGTAATATTCATCGACTATCTTGAGAAAGGAAATACCATCAACAGTGAATATTATATAGCGTTATTGGAGCGTTTGAAGGCCGAAATTGCAAAGAAACGACCGCATATGGCAAAGAAGAAAATTTTGTTTCATCAAGACAACGCACCGTGTCACAAGTCAATCAAAACAATGGCAAAACTACATGAATTGAACTTCGAATTGCTCCCACATCCACCGTATTCGCCAGATTTGGCTCCCAGCGACTACTGGCTGTTCGCAGACCTGAAAAAAATGCTCGCCGGTAAGAAATTTCGCACGAATGAAGAGGTTATCGCTGAAACTGAGGCCTATTTTGAGGCAAAAGATAAATCGTTCTACAAAAGTGGTATTGAAATGTTAGAGCGGCGCTGGAATGATTGCGTTGCTCTTGATGGAGATTACGTTGATGAATAAAGCTAATTTTGAACCAAAAAACCGTGTTTTCTTTGTTAGGCCCGGGACTTTTCAGCCCATGTGTTATATGTATATTATATATATATATATATATATATATATATATATATATATATATATATATATATATAAATATATATTTACTCGTGTTTTCACAAGCTTTCATTTGACACCACACTCGATGACCTAGTAAAAAAAAAAAATTTTTTCACTTCCGATTTCACCCTCAAAACGAACTCCTTAAGTCAAAATTTATGTTACGGTGGTATAAAATGATCAATGACTTCACAAAACACACCCCAAATAAGTTTTCAACAAAGTTTGTTTCCAATCTTTACTGAAATCTGATGACCTTGAAATTTTTGTTTTTTTTTATATACCATATAAATTATTAAAGGTAATGCACTCGTGATAATTTTCGTTCAATCTACACCCCGTGGAGAATATTCCAGAATTTTTTTCGAAATTTTTTGATAAGTACTTTTCGAGATAAGGCCCGGGACAGCGATTTTTCGCGAATTTTTAAAAATAATACAAAGAAAAGTGCGCGCAAGTATAATATTATATGTATATTTTTTACTCGTGTTTTCACAAGCTTTCATTTGACACCACACTCGATGACCTAATAAAAAAAATTTTTTTCGCTTCCGACTTCACCCCCCCAAAACTAACCCCTTAAGTCAAAATTTAATTCTCAAAACTACATGGCTCTGATGAGGCCATCAATTTCTATATTATTACCAAATTTCACCTTTCTATGTCAAATAGTTTCGGAGAAAATCGGGTGTGACAGACAGACAGACAGACACCGAAGTGATCTTATAAGTGTTCCATACGGAACACTAAAAACGTGAAAGAGTTAACAATGTTATTTAAGACCTGCACGGTTATGATAGAATGCATATATCTCTATAGAAGCTGAAGTTTTATCAATAAATAACGTCAGAAAAAGAACTGAGTGTTGTAATAATAATGGTATGATGGTTATTTTGAAGTTCTGGTGTAAATCAGTTCCAAGATAAACTCTGTGTATCTCTCGAAACAAAAATGGCTGCTTCGTGTAAACAAAAAGTATTTACTCACAAAAGTGACAATGAATGAAAAAACTATAAAATGTTTGTTAGGAAAGGGAGACAACAAAATATTGCACTTGCAATATCCCTACATATAATAAAATTGTAACGAAAACTGATATGCATTGGCTATTTTTTTCAAAAAACTGATTATTAAGTATTATTAAATAAATATAAAAGCCAAAATAACAATTTGTTTATCTATAGTATATCTTTTCCAGTATCATACAAACGCAGCTAATTGGATGCGAGAGGTATAGTATAATGTATAAAACTCTTAATTATATACAGAATATGCCATAATAACGGACTTTTATTGTTATTACCACAAAAACTATTAACTGATAGAATGTATGATTAAACGTACTACAGCTATTACTCATGTAACTCGTATACAGGTAGTGGTAAGTCAGAGAAAACAAAAAGAAGAAAAAAATAAGAAAGGCATAGAATAATATGAGCATTTGTAATTAAGTTCAACATTATTTTGTCACATTATAAACAAAAAAGTGCAGAGAAGATGTTTATAACAATTATATTTTGTCAAGATTAACAATACGAATCAAAACAGACAATTAGTCCCGCTAAATTCTGGCTGCTATAAATATCTTATCCATAATCTTTTGCTTACGGTATTGTGAAATGGTGGTCCCCCTTGATCGCAGTTGGGAAGAGACACCTATGGTATTACTCTTATAGAGAATGTGTCATAACAACAGACCATTGTTTGTATTAAAAATATTTGGTAAATTTCTTCGACAACTATTACTTGTATAAATATCAATACATGTACTACAGCAATTACTCATATATTCGTATATATAGAGTATTTGTCACGATAACAAACCATTATTATAGAATAGATTTGAGAACTTCTTTTACAAAGCGAAAACTTTTACTTATTGGGGATTTTAGTATATTATATGTACCAATGTCATTCTTAAGTATTCGTATATAAGTTATGTCCATTAACGGGTTATTATGTTGTCGCAAAATTACTAATTGGCTTTAAATGTTCTCTACTAGCTGACAATTCGTAAACAAAACAAAAGAAAAATGCAGATTTTAAAATATCTCCATTGGGTCAATTTAAATAATATTACCGGCTTTCATACTATTTTTCTCTTATGTTTAACTAATTAATTGGAACTATGAGAAAACATCTTTAAATAATATTTGAAACTTAACCAACTCGGATTAGTATTAAAAACAACTACGGATCATTTTATTTAGAAGTTATATCATTGTTATAAAAATGTAAACAAAATTAATATCAAAAAAGTCTCCGTATACTCAAGAACTGTATTGAAAAAAACACGCTATAATCAGCCGCATTTTATCAAGCTATCTATTGCTCGCTAAACTGAAAACAAATGAATACTTTTCAGCCACACTTTATAATCTGTCACTTGTTGCTAGTAATTTTGCAGTGGATTTTCAAAGTAGTATTAAAAAGGAGCGAGAGAAATTGTGAAATTCCATTTCAAGTTCGAAAGATCATAATTGATTTGGGGAAAGATGGAAAATCGTCCAGAAATATAGGAAAAATTGTTTTAAAAAGTCGCATGCTACTGTTTAGTACATTTCAAACCAGAATAAAACAACGGGTTCCTATAAAATTCGACCACGCTCCGGCCGTCCCAAGAAATTGACTCCACGTAAAGAGGCCAGTATTAGACAAATAGTTATAGATCTCAAGAAAAGTGCACCAAATTTAAAAGAAGAAGTACGGAGACTATTTTCGAAAAATGTTCGTTCACAAACAGTGAGAAGTTGTTTATTCAGGGCAAGCTATAAGGGGTGTACAGCCAGGAAAAAGCAGTTAATTTCGGAAGCTAATCGCAAAAAGCGGTTAGCTTTCGCTAGGGAATACGTTACTGAACCTCCTGAATTTTGTAAATTCGTAATCTTTAGTGATAAAACAAAAATTAACCTTTTTGGGTCTGATGGCAGAACTAAAGTATGGAGAAAGAAGAATACCGCATTCAATATTAAAAACATTTGTTCCACAGTGAGACAAGGGGTGGCAGTGTTCTGCTTTGGGGATGCCTGTCCGCTGGAGGGGTTGGAAATTTACATTTTATTAATGGTACCATGGATCAGCATGTTTATCTGAACATTTTGACAGACAATTTTAAGAGAAGGTATCCAAAAATTAGCACTAGAAAAAAAGATACATTTTCCAACAGGACAATGACCCGAAACATACCGTAAACTTGGTGCGAGAATGGATGATCCATAATGTGAGACAGCTGCGTCATACACCTCCGCAATCATCCGAGCATTTATGGGAGGAACTTAAACGACGCGTTGGCAAACATAATGTTTCAAATAGAGAAGAATTAAAAAAACAAAATATTGAACGAATGGTAAAACATGCCGGTAGAAATTACTAGAAAGCTTGAATTGAAGCTGTTATTTTCCATTAAACTTCGTCAAACTATTATTGGTAATTGTTAAGTGTATGGAGACTTTTTTGACATCAATTTTGTTTACATTTTTATAACAATGATGTAACTTCTAAATAAACTGTTCCGTAATTGTTTTTAATACTAATCCTCGTTGGTTAAGTTTCAAATATTAATTTAAACATATTTTCTCATAGTTTCAATTATTAGTTAAACATAACAAAAAAATAGTATAGAAAGAAATTCTTATTTCATCATATGTGTGTGTTAGAAGGTGTTATCCTTTGTGTGTTTGATTTATTACTAAATAGAATATGTTTGTTTCCTTTCTTTTTAAGCTTTTTTATATTAGACTTTGTAAGCATATTAATGTTAGATGGTTTTTTGTGATAGAGGATTACCATTGTTCATGAAATTTTTTTAAGATGTAGCCTTAACGTTAGTACTTCTTCTCTAAAATTAACAAGTTCACCTTCTTGATCTATTATTTTAATAGTAATTTTATCCATGGTTTTTCCAGTTACTGGAAAATATATGACGTTTTGTGGTGATTCTATTATTTTAAAACCGGGTAGCGACATTGGGAAAAAATTTATGTATTATTTGAACAGGTTTACCCTTAAGATATGTTCCTTCAGCAATACTACAATCGATATTTATAGAATTTGTTTTAATAATCTCCGCAGGATTGTCTGATATGTGTTTTACATTCGGCTCTAATCGCTTATTTGTAAAACCTAATAATTTACTAATTGTCGCATCGTTAAATATTACACCCACTGACGACACAAGATGTATGTGTAAAGTGTTATTATTTGCAAACATGTTAAATTGAATACCTCTTTTACTACACTTATCACGTATATATTTATTTAGGTCATCCAATTCATAGCTTCCTTCAGGTATCAAAAACACATAATTTATAATCAAAAATCTTTCCATTATTAAACGCGTCAATATTTGATATTGCATTAAATGTTTCAAAATTTACTAGTCCGACAACTTACTCAGCATCTTCTTCTAGATATATAGAAGGATTAAATTCTACCGTTAAACTAGGAGAATTACCAGTAATAACCAAACTATATGACATATTCCTTCAATTTTCTTGTAGGGACTGAATTAAGGTTATTAATCATATGTTATTATAAAGAAAATTTTAAAAAAAGTTGACCACAATTTGTTTGGTTAAACATTTGATGTTTGTTGGTATATGGAGACTTTTTGGACTGACTGTATATTATTTTGTTTTTTAGTGCCTGTAGTCGTATAGGTATGTATTTAGAAAAAAAAAGGGAAGAGATTCAAGGGGCGATTTTTACAGTAAAAACGAATTAGTATTGAGTGGGGGAATCTCACTTAAGTTAGACTTTTCTCAACAGCTTAAATAACACAGTTCATTAACCAGGAGGAGACACTTAACGTCACGGTAAAATACAATTATTGACCGGGAAAGGGCATAAAACTAAAAAATAACCTCCTGCAATGAAACTTTGAAAGCTTAGTTCCTTCTCAAGAGATTCACGAGACCATTACTCCTTGTCTACACTAAAACTTACAAAATTCCTCAAAAGAATTAAAAAAAAAAAACAAAAGGTCCTGCTTATAGGCGGAAGAGGGAAGTCTTTTTTCTCAATCCGTAGGGGTATATGCTCCATCTGTTGTCCATGGCTCCGCTACTGCTTATGGGGCTACTTCTTGTTCAACTTCAACTATAACATGTATTATCTCCAATCTTTATTAATAACAGTGAAAATTCACAGGGACATCGCCATGTGATAACGTATCAGAAAGGCATTATCTGACTCTTTCTAAAACACTAATATAATTCTGCATCTCTTAGTTTTTATTAATTATAAATGTATCTGAAATGCTATAGGTCACTTTAGCAAGAAGTTATCTGTGATGATCAAAAACCTGGAGGGGAAAGAAGCATCTATTCAGCTTTAATATAATAATAATATAATAATCGATAACATTGATTTCTTGTAAATTCAAAAAATAACTTAAGGCAAAAATGCTAATTAGTTGCGTGGATGGGACTTCAATTTACAACATCTTATCTTGATATCAATGCTGCCACGGACGTGTTTTTTCAAGCATGTCCAGGCGTGCCGCTAGAAGATATTAAGGTGTTTAGAGTGGGTCGTGAGGATCCCGCGAAGAACAGGCTTATTAAAGTTATCCTGAAATCGACTGGAGACGTTAAAACTATCATACAACATGCCAAAGAGCTAAAGCAAGGGAATGCATATAGAAAATATTACTATCAGACACGACAATACTCCCAAGCAAATGATGGAATATCGGGCAGTGAAATTCTCATTGGCGACTAGACTGGAAAATGGAGAAACCGACTTGAGGATAAAATATTTTAATGGTGTACCAAAATCGTTAAGACTAAATCCAGGGATTTAAAAGATTAACATTGTCTAGCAGTAACTCATCATCCTCCAAAGATCTACAGCTGTCCTGCCTTTACCAAAACGTCAGAGGCTTGAACACCAAGACCGTCGAACTCTATAAATCTGTATGCAACTCAGACAAAGACATAATCGCGATGAGTGAGACACGGTTAAGCGACAGTGTGTCATCTAATGAAATCTTTGATGGCAGATACTCAGTATTCCGCCGTGATCGAGATTTTCCGGAAATGGGTGTTTCTCGTGGTGGGGGAGCACTTCTGGCTGTGAGGAGAGAGATCAAGGCTGTTCCATTGGACTTAAATAGTATTAATCACATATTTCTAAGATAGATATAGTTGGTTGTAAGTTGTACTTTCATTATGTAACGATTTATGTTTTTGTTATCTACATACCATCTAATGTCTCACTTGCAGAATTTGTCGCTCTTGCCGAACATCTTGACCTCCTTTGTTTCTTATGTGGTGGTAATGTTTTCTCATCGTGGGTGATTTCAATCTACCCGCATTCGCCTCCTCTCTAAACGACCCCAAAGTTGACTGCCTAGAAAACGTCTGTAACCTGTTTTCTTTAAATCAATATAACGGCGTTCCCGGCTTTAACAACCGAATACTAGATCTTGTGCTTTCCAATCTTCACTGCTCGGTTTCTAGGGATCTCTTTTCTCTTGTTGCAGAGGATCTACACCGCCCTACTCTTGATGCGGAGATTTTCTTTAGAAATACGGAGCGACGTGCAATCTCTAGTAATACAGAAGGATCTACCTACAATTTTCGAAAAGCCTAATTTTCCCCTTCTCTATGAGGCACTTCTACACATTGACTGGTCTAATTTATATGGGTTAGATGATGTGAATCAGGCATGTGGAATGTTATACCATTCACTATATAATGTGCTTGATTCCTATGTAATTTACCAAAACGTCTGTAATCTGTGAGTCGCAAGAGAGATTTCCCAGTATGGTATACATCGGACATAATTAGGACGATTAAGAGGAAGCACAGGGTCTTTAAAATGCACAAAAGATCCAGATCTGCTACTCTAAAAAAAAACAGTTCAACGAATTGCGTGCTCGAGTGAAAACTATGATTGACACAGCGTATGATGATTACATTGCAAAAGCAGAAAACTCCATAACTAATGAACCTAAGACCTTCTGGGCGTTTGTGAAATCACGGAAATCATCTTTTTTCATCCCTGAAATCATCAGGAATGGGGCGACCCAGTACTCAGACCTACAGGATATTGTAAACTCGTTTGCTAACTTTTTTTAGTAGTGTTTATACTGGTCCGTCCATTCAAGGTCCTGACACTCTCTACCAAATATCAGTACACTCATAAGTCTCAAAAATATCTCGTGTGACGAGATCTTGAATGCTTCTTCTAAAAGGCTAAAAATTAAAATTACTCAGGGTCCTGATAAAATTCCATGCTTTTTAGTGAGGGATAGCATTTCTGCCTTCTTGGAACCACTCGCTTTTATTTTTAAACCTTTCTCTTAAAACTAATACTTTCCCAAACATTTCGAAGAAGCACGAATCACATCTGCCTTTAAAAAGGACAATTCCACCGAAATTTTAAATTACAGGCCAGTATCAATCTTGTCTGCCTTTGTGAAGGTCTTTGAGACGGCGGGTTAGTACCCAGGCAGCCCAACTGATTACATCCAATCAACATGTTTCACCCAATACGTAAGTGAAGCGTTGCATAGGCACCAGCAGGTTGATACGCTCTACACGGACTTTTCGAAGGCCTTTGACAGGGTGAATCATTGGTTATTCCTAGCAAAAATTGATGCTATGGGATTTTGATAACAACTTGGTCAATTTTTTGCTTCCTATCTCACTGGTAGATCTCAATATGTTGAAATTCGCGGTCACAAGTCTGCAAGTTTCTCAGCAGTGATTGGTGCGCCACAGGGAAGCAATTCAGCTCCTCTGATTTTATCTCTCTTTATTAACGACATAGTCTCTGATATTTCCAGTAAAGTACTCCTATTTGCGGATGATCTAAAAGTCTTCCGGATAATAAGCACCACCATAGATTGCCTTGACTTGCAGGCGGATCTAGAAAAAATCAGTTTATGGTGTGAATGTAACAACCTACCGCTGAGGAATATCAAAAAATGTTACGGCCATGACCTTTTCCAAGTATTCGTTACAATTACGAGTTAAACGGTTCGCAACTTCAGCGGTGTTCTGTTGTTAGGGATTTGGGGATTATTTATGATGCCAAGCTTGCTTTTAACGCTCATATCAACAGCATTTGCTCAGAGGCGTCTAAGGCGTTGGGATTTGTTTTGCGCAATGCTAAAAACTTTACAAATAATCAAACACTTATACTACTTTACTTCTGTTATGTCCGCTCAATACTTGAGTATGGATCTGTGATCTGGAACCCAATATACAATTGTTATATCCAGAAATTAGAGGGTATACAGAGAAATTCCTTAAATTTTTAGCATTTAGAATTGATCGTTCTTTCCCTCCTAGAGGCTGTGACCATAAGGGCTTGCTGGAGAGATTTAAGATACCATCACTGCTGCGACGCAGGAACTACTTACTTACGAGTTTTCTGGCAAAACTCTGTCATGGATTGCCCTGAGTTATTGTCCCAAATCATGTTGCACGTGTCTGGTCGTACAATGAGATCCCCCCTCGACTTTTATTGTGTGTACCTCACAAAATAATTTTCTGTTAAAATCACCACTTTTACCGGACAATGGCACTTTATAATGAGACATTTCCCTAACATTGATATTTTTCATTTATCACTTCCTGAATTGCTTGGACTCTTCAGGAACAGGTATTTGAGATGATCCAAAATTTTTATTTAACATGTGCGATGGATGGCCTGAGCAGTATTTGTGGTATGTAGTTATTTAATTTTATAATAATTATTATTTATCACTTAATTAGGTTTGATACTTTTTTCACCTATTGTCGAATTGTCTTGTTAATGATGTATTTCTGTTAGACAATAAATGCTTATTATTATTATTATTAAATCTTCAAAATATCAAAAGGGCAGGCTTTTACTTTGCACACTAAAATTATATATTTTTTTATGTTTCACACTGTATCTTAAGTTTAAAAACACCAACATAGGTTTTCGTTTTTTTTATTTAAAAGTTATGCTGTAGGGAAATCCCTAAAGCCCTACAGGAGTAACGCGTATGCGGATAGAGCGACTCACGTTGATCTTAAATTATTGTAAATTTACTCAATCCTGGCAAATCATTCCAAAGAGATGAGGTTCTCCATATAAAAGATTGCTTGAAGAGGGATGTACGAGGAGAGACAAGCTGAACTTCATACGGATGTGAAGTATTAACGCGACGTGTATTTCTAGCATGCACCACTTTGGGAGAAATTAAGCGGGCTATATCTATTGAATACTTTCCATGAAAATACTTGTAGAATAGACTCAAGTCGCCAACCGTTCTTCGATATTCCAATGAATCAAGATTGTTGGTCAGTTCTGAGTCTCCAATCAGGCAAAGAGCTCTCTTCTGAAAAGAATCCAACAAATGCAGCAACAGAGGTAGAAAATATTCCATTTCTTGTGGATAAGTAGAAAAGTCTACAGAAAACTGATGTTAGTTCTTTCGCACATTTTTTTAAGTACTAAGACAAGTATTTCGTTAGCGCCAGAAGCTATTTTGGTGTCTAGCTTCATTAAAAATACGTTTTATAATACGCTGTATGAAGACAATATGACCTACATTAAAAACAAATGAGTATAATGTTAGTTAGTATTAGGAATAAATGCATTTATATCTTTTTTTTAGTATTTTATTAAAAATGTATATAAAATAAAGTGTAAAATATCTCTTCATACAGAACGTCTGGAAGAGTTGCTCTGCCGCAAGTTCAATATAAAATACACACCCATTTGGAAACCAAATAGTAAGAACTTTTTTGCTCAATATAAAAATATCATCAGAAGGTTGGCTTTCCAATCACGATTATTCTATCCGTGTTTTAGCTACCCTGCGCAAGGCTTGACCGCGGTTCCAAAGGAGAGTAAATCCCTCTAACTATCTCAGCGGAACCCATCCTAACATCACTCAATAAGTCACAGGGAATCATTGAACCAGTCCACCAAGGAGGAGCGAGGGGTGAACAAGAATTCTTAAAAATCTATAAATATTCTTTAAATGCTTATAAAAATCAAGAATGTACATTCCTTCCTTTTATTCAGTCTATCCTTATTCTAATTTATTTACATAGCCTATAAGTTCTATATATTCACTAGCGACCTTATTTAATATTATTATAAACTAGCAAGTGCCCACGGCTCCGCTCGCGTGGGCTTGATTCACTACTGTCGTCACTGTTTATTCCTTGTGTTACCTAACGTAATAAAATATCTAAAATTATTTCCCCTTATCTTCAATTATTTTTCCTTATCTCCCATTATCTCTACATAATTTCCATTATCTAGGCTTATCTCTGCTCATCTCCCATTATTTCTCCTTATCTCTCATTATTTTCTCCTTATCACCCATTAATCTCATACCTTATCTCCCTTATCTAGGCTTATCTCGACTTATCTCGCAATATTTCTCCTTATCTCCCCATTATTTCTCCTTATCTCCCATTATCTCACCATAACACCCATTATCTAGACTTATCTCTGCTTATCTCCCATTAATTCTCCTTATTTTCCTATTATTTATACTTATCTCCCATCTCCCCCTTATCTCACCTTATCTCCCATTATCTAGGCTTATATCGAATTATTTTTTTTGAAGAAATGCCCTTCCAACAGCAAGCCTTGGTTTGACCAAAAATGCAAAGAAGCTGTTGCTTCTAAAACATCTTGCATACCGACAATGGGCGTGAAAATTCTAACACCTAAATCGTAACACCTTTGTTCGTGCCAGGAATAGATGCAAATAAATTATCGACGAAACCAAGGAGTCACGACAATCAACAGATTAGAAACAAACTTCTCGCTTTTCCCAACAATTCCAGGTCCTTTTTTGGTCAGTCGCTAAGGCATTTAGTCAAAATTTCACTAAAACCACCATACACCACCACTCACACGGCCAGATAATTCTATTGCAACGACACTGCTGAGATCAACGGGAGATCTTCTGACTTATGTAACACATGTTTAGAACAACGCAATTGAACACTTTGGAGAATCTCGAGCGGTTTACTCTTGACATATCCAAGGCATTCGACCGTGTTTGGCACGATGGGCTGTTGGCTAAGCTACGTTCTTATGGTATGTCTGAAAAAGTTCTGTTTTGTGGCTCTCATGCTTCCTCAGAGAGCGTATGTCTTTACGAGTGGTAGTCGACGGATTTCTTCCTTCACTATCAACGCCGGTGTACCCCAAGGCACCATACTGTTTCTTACTCTCTTTTCTCATTTATATAATAACGATCTGCTGGAAAAGACCGAGAATCCCATCTACAGCTTTGCAGATGACAGTACACTTATCTCTTCATTCACTTTGAATGCTCGGACATCGCTACTCAGAGGAATATCCGCAGACAGCAGGAAGTCATTCAACTTTAACCTGAAGAAATTCTATCTTGGGGTGACAGTAACCAAGTGGAGTTTAACGCTACAAAAAGCCAGGCGGCACTTTTCTCTAAAAAAGTTAACGTTGCTGAACCCGACATAGTT